>OY986438.1:88855936-90055936 GCA_963920525.1 Dichetophora obliterata | reverse complement strand
TAAATAAGCGAAAATTTATTAGTTTAATTATATTTAGTGTGATAAGCATTGTGTTGAAGTAAATAAATAAATAAATATATTTCTATATATCTATGTTATAATCATCATGCCTAATATAATTAAAAAATTTGCTTGGAAACAGAATTTTGAAAAGATGTTTCAACTTGACGTCATTTCTTAATAATGTCGAAGGCATTTTGAATATAGCGCCAAATAAAAAGAACTAATTTAAAAAATTAAGCATTATATTTTCATTTGTATATAAACTATAACATTGTATATAAATAATTTTTAAAACAAATAAAACTTTTTAATGATGCTTTACAAATACAACTTACATTACAAAATTAATCATAATCTGGTGAAACATTACTAACTACGTTTAGGTTGGGTAAATAGTACATTTTAACCCAAGTTACACTGATGCATTTTATAATTTTGCAAAGATTTGTTTTTTTTTCATATTCATTTTAATATGCTTAGCTGCTGAGTTTTTAAAAAATCTTTAAAAAAAAAAAACGTTAAATACAAGTGACAAATGAACTTATTCGAAAAATTGCAACACAAAAGATATAATTTAGAACTACCTTGAGGCTTTTTTCTACGAGTTTATCTCATAGAGAAGTAGTGTTTACAAACTGTTTTAATATTTTAACTGCATTCTTGAATTAATATTACTTATTTGTCGGCCTTTGTATCCAAATAGCTTTAATTCCATTTCACTTACAGAGGATAATGTAAGTGAAAAACTTGTTTTCTCGATCAATAAAAGAGAGGATGTCTTTTATATAACATTTTCGTCCCACAGTCAGGTGTTTTTCAAAGCAACAAGCAGGCAAAACTAATGTCCGGAGAAAAGCTGTTCCTCTGACGTAAGATGTGCAAGTTATTAGCCATTGCAAAACATTTACATTTCCGAAAATATATTTCAAAAGACTAATTTGTGCATTTTGTGTTTTTTTTTTTAGTAAAGCGCAGTTTCTAAGCAGCTCGTGCTTATTAATATCTGATTATATAGTAAATATAGTTTGTTCCTTTAATGCGAAAATACTTTAGATTTGTGTATATAGGATTTATTGAGTTTTCACATAAGTATGCAAAATAAATAACTATTATTAAGAACTATGCAGCTTAGCTTGTTTTATCGTTTTTGTTTGCTCTCTTTTTATCTTTTTAGTTTAGTCTCCAGTCTATCATAATTTTGGGAGTAACTATTATTAAATTTTTAAAGATGATTTTAGCAGATTTCTTTCCTTCGCAACTATTTATTTTTTTTTAATTATTCATTTAGCCCTAATTTCTAGTAACCATATTTTACGCTCGCTTTATAATCTTGAAAACATGCTCTTCTATTCCGAATTTGCTATCGTTTCTTATAGAAACCGAACTGATATCTGGTTATATTTAGACTCACAGCAATGATATATCTGTAATGATAAAAAAAATTATTAATGGTTATTCTGTTAATGTTTTCTTAAACAAGAAAAGGTCAACAAATAATCACGCATGCGTTTAATAAAAAGTTTTTTAGAGTTATATAAAGGGTCGACAAACAAATTTTTCAAACGACAGTTGTTTATTCAGTACCAAAAATACAACATTGCTAACTCCTTTCTTCAGCTGAATTTCATGGGTATGATTATGAATTGATGTCTCATTTCACTCAGCATCGTTTGGTGAAGAACCCTAAAGCAAAAACTTTATATATATATTATATTTAAATATAATATAAATATATTATATTATTATATTTATCATATAAACGAACGACAAGCAAGACACGAAAAGCAACATAATTTTGTATAGAAAAAGTATTGCTTCTCGTGCCTTGCTTATCGATGGTGTGCTTTTTCGTAATACAAAATAAAGCGGTTTAGCTGAAAGTAGAGCAATAACCGAACAATTTTATTCAGAGCAAAAACCAAATATTATTTCAAACAAATTTTTTTTTTTAATTTGTAAATTTTAATTCTGAATGCTCGATACGGTGCAGAGCTGGGTAAAGAACTATATAAGCAAAATCTTTACTGCTTAACCATAAAAGAAACCCACAAACCTTCTTTCATCGATTATTTTTCCGCTTATGGAATCTATTACACAGCTAAACACTGATTATGCTGCCCGGGATATTGGATTCATTTTTATATAATTCGAGGGTGAATAATTCAAATGCGTACTCAGTTTTTCAGATTTTCTCAGTTTTTGCATACATTAAAAATAATTAAAGCAATTCAAATATTGGAGAAAATATTGGTGCACTTCATGTTTTTAAGTGTTTTTAAAAGGATATATTAAAAGTACTTGGACTTTGCCAATTTAGTATTTATGTACCCAATTTTAAGGAAAACCCTCCAAAATTTTTAAAAACTGTTTTTTATAAACTCTTTTCTTTTTTAAAATAAATTTTTGCACACAAAATAATAAAAAACTACGCACCATTTCTCAGACAAAAAATTTCTTAAAAAAATTAGAAAATGGGTAAAAAATCTTGGTATTACTTTTATTTTTTCTTATCAGCATTAACTCAGCATTAGTTTAGTTTCTTCAACTAGTGTTGAACTAAAAATTGAACAAATTGAAAGTTGAACAAATTCAAAAGCGTTGATAGCTAGTTAAATTTGTATTAAAAATTCATTAACACTTAACGTTTTACGCCATAACTTCTGGGCCCTTCAAGAACACAACTTCATTTTATATCGTTGTCGTTAATCGGGTTATCGTTATATCGGGTCAATTTACGGCAATTTTTTCAAAAGCTAAATATAAAACGAAGCCACCTTTCCAATGCTACCCTATTTACGAAAACTGCATTTAAATAGACTGTGCTACGTTGTCTTAAAATATATTCTATTTTGGCCGCGAAAAATTATTTTAAAGCTTTATAACTTTGCATTTGGTTTTCTTATCAATAAACCAATCCAAGAAAAAAATTGCTTCAATGTGAAGTCGACAGTATTTTCACTCTCAAAACCCAAAATCCTAAAATAAGTAACTAAAGTGAATATAATCAAAAGGAGTATAATAAACTGTGAATATAATCAGCTGTTAAAAAAAAGTTGAGATTGTGTAACGAGTATTTTACCTCTGATACAAGTACCAAACTTTATATCTGGTTATAGTTTAAGAACTAATAAGAACTTTAACCAGCAGTTAGCAAAAAGCTCTCTCTAAATCTTCGGTTAATGCTTAGCTGTCAGTTAAGTGCTGATTAAGTTAACGACAAGTTGTGGTTTCGGGTAGCTGCTAATCGAAGGAACAACTGACAGGATTACAAAAAAAACGACGGTTGCTTACGCTGCGTCTACACATAACAATTGTTATAACAATTGTTTATATACATATTAGTTGCCAAATTTTTGTCAACTTCAAGCAAATTGTATATTGTGACGTAGGTGGGCTTAACAATTACAAGACAATTGTTGTATTACTTGACGTTTCCATTGGTTTTTCAATTTTTCTCTGTTCTTGTTCTTCACTTTCGGAAGAAAATGTCAAAAAATGTCAGCCTACGTCAAATCGTTGTTAGTTTAATTGTTTGCCTGATTGTTGAGAAAATTGAGCTGACAACTGAGAATATATGAATGTGTTAGTAAAAAATGAGTGACTGTATTGAAACAGTCATGACAATTTGTCTCGTGTAGACCTAGGGTTAACAAGAACTTGGTGAAATCAAAATTATTTTTTTAGCTATCATATGGGAAGCTAACTCCTGGTTAAGAGTTTGATTATCCGGATATTGAAAAAGCGGCCCTAAGTATTTTACTTTATCGTAAGGCATAAGCAGAAAACAGTATGGAATGAAAATGAAAAGTTGTACATGTATGAATGTACAATAAAATCGCATGATTTTTTAGTAATACATATTTTTAGCTATGCTAATTTTATCATAATAATATGTAATAAGTAAAAAACCTGTTTTACAAATATTTGTCTCACCTTTATTTTCATGACTATCAGCAGTGACTAGTGTATTTGTTGTTGACAACAAGCTGTTATTGTTATTGAAGTTCACAGAGTTGATTTCCTGTGACTCAATGCTAAAATCAATCAATCGATTTGTTGTTGGTACCACAGCATCCTGCAGAATATTAATGTCACTGAAAAAAAAATTAAATGCAATTTATTTTGATGTAAATAAAAATTTAACAAAGTCAACGCAACAACTCTCAAAATAAATCTTCATTGATTACTGATCTATCTAAATAGTTGATCTATCTTAAAAGTATAACAATGTTTACTTTTTTCGTCACGTCTTTTTTTGCGTATTTCTCCTAAACAATAGATTTTAATGCGGGTTTCCCATCTTTGAATAGCATTTCTCCGGAAGGTTTTAGTGTATAATACATTCAACAAAATTGAAGAATAGTAGAGCTTTTTCAATGTTTCATAACCAATATATATAAATACCCATGTAAAGGGATAAATACCCATGACAGTTGAGAATGTCAAGCTGTGTTGATATTTCTGTTCAGTAAGGTTTGGCAATTCATCATGAATCGTTTAACGCTAAAACAACGTTTCCAAATTGGGGAAATAAATCTGTTCGCGAAGTTCATAGAGCACTTCGTCCATTTTACGTTCAACATAATCGGCCAAGTGAGCATGCCCATTTCTGGTTAAATAAAAATAAATAAATAAATAAACTGGCCATTTCAGCCCTTGGAAGGACTTTGACCTAACTTCTATTGATCAATTGCGTTGTGCGTGTTATTAAATGTTTTTGATCACAAATGAGCGAGAACTGGACCTAAGTGTTTTATGCCGACTCCGAACGGCTTATTTTCTCAAGAAGCTTTACATGGCAATTTTTACTCTCTGAGGTTTGCCATTGTCTGCAGAGAGGTGAGTACCGAACAGAAAAATTAATTCAATTGAAAAATCTTTGTCTGAGCTGGACTTGAACCCGGGCTACCGCTGTTCTTTAGCTTAGGGGCGTCCATTAATTACGTGAGGTGTGTGAGGGGGCGGGGGGTTAAGCCGAACCTCACTCATTCTCACGTGGGGTTCTCACTAAGATGACGTAATTTTTTATCCGCAAGAAACAGTGTAGAATTATGAGATAACTGATTAAATTGAGTAAAACGTGTTTCTCTTCGAAAATATGACTAAATTTTACATAATAATATTTATATTTAATCAGTCTTGCTCAGGCAATCGCCGCGTATTGATCGTCTTGGTAACCCGCGCTTTCGGACACGACATTTACTGTCTCTTTCACTACTCTCCCAAATTAAAATTACACGTGTTTTTCAGTAACAGTTATTAGCTAATATATTCAATTAATAGTACGCCAGAACAAAACAAAAATGAATGGGGTTGATCCCCCTAACCCCTACCACAATAGGTTTAAAATCCTAGACGTAGACAAACCACTTATTCCAACGAGAACGATTAAAACAAACAATAAGCGATTACGATCATCAGAATTTCTGCCTCTACCCGAAATAATACATAACGACGATCAAATACCTCGGTATTTAATCGTCTCAGCCGTCGGACTCACAGCCGAAGAACAAGTTCCTCCGATTGCATCCTACAACGTTTTTCAAATCGAGAAAGGTTTAAATTACATATCCCGAGATTACACAGAAGTCACAGAAATGAAATCAGGCGATCTTCTAATAAAAACTCTAAATCTCAAAACAGCAGAAAAATTCCTGAAAGCGAAACTTGTAGACACCGTGCCAGTTAAAATAACATCACACAAGAGTCTCAACTCTATTCAAGGGAGAATTTTCTCAAGAAATATTATAAACATTCCAGAAGATGAATTGCTTTCTTCCTTAAAAGAACAAAAAATCATAGACATTAAAAAAATAATGAAAAATATCGATGGAAAGTTAACCGCTACTGGTGCAGCTATTGTAACCTTCGATTTAATCCGCCGTCCAGAATTTATTAAATTAGGCTGGCTAAGAGTGCCTGTCGTTGAGTTCATTCCGAACCCAATGAGATGCGCAAACTGCCAGAAATTAGGGCACACAAAGAAATGGTGCCGGAATATTGAGATATGCAGAGAGTGCGCCTATCCACCACCTCATCAAAGTTGCATAAGGAAGTTCTGTGTTAACTGCAACAATGAATCACATCCATCACATGATCCCGGCTGTACAACATTCCTTAAACACAAATCAGTCAACAAAATTAAAATAGATCGGAGATGCCCCGTTCGTGAAGCTTGGAAAATTTTCAACAGCAATCCCTCAATGCACACAATAGAACCCTTCAAAAAAACTTCTTTAACCCCCACTTTAGCACAAATTTTAAAAAATTATAGCTTAGAAACAACTCACACAAAACCTTCAACCTCAAGTTTTGATCAACAATCAAACCAACAAAAAACGCAACAACAACAACCAGTCAAACAACATTATGAAAAAACATCTTCAACTAATAGTACGGTACCTACAATCGAAGCAGCACAAGCAAAACAAGAAAGCATAAAACAAAAAAGCAACATCAAATCAACAACAATACCCAAAACACCTTGCGAAAATATTTTTAACCCATTTGATACGGAAAACAACACAACTGAGCAAACACAAATAGATACTGATTTATTAATGTCTCCAATTAAATCAAAACCAGGCATCTTGAGTGACTCAGACTCTTCACCCAACTCCAAACTATACAGGAAATTTCCAGATCTGCCAACCATAATAACCCCAAAAACATTAAAAAAATCACAAAATACAAAGAACAAATAAATTAATATAAAAACTAAATAAAAATTTTAATCAAGTTCTAAATTTTTAAATTTTAAACTAATATCATGGATATAGGAATTAACTTCACAATACTACAGTGGAATATACAGGGGTATACAAATAATAAGTATGCCTTGGAAAACCTTGTTTTTAAGCATAAACCTGACATAATCATTCTACAAGAGACACATATCGTTCAGAAAAATATTCACCTTTTATATCTGCCACACTACAACTCTTACCATCACAACAAAGTTTCAACCTATGCCAAATCAGGTATAGCCATTCTGACGAGAGACAACCTAAACGTTTCCCAGCACATAGTTTCTTCTAATTATCTCCTTTTTCAATCTATTACTGTTCACGGCTTGGCCAATTTACACATCACAAACATTTACAAGGAAACTGACGTCAATCTTACACCAAATCTTGCCAATGACATACCTAAATATAACTCAGGACACCACCTCATCGTTGGGGATTTAAATGCCCAAAACACCTTATGGGGTTCCCAATCCACATCAAACAGCGGATACATATGGGAAGATTTTATTACCGAAAGAAACTTATCTATTCTCAATAATGGATCACCTACCTTGTTTAATACGAGAAACACGCTAACTGCTGTAGATGTCTCTATGGCTAGTGTGGATCTAGCTTCCGTGTTAAATTGGAACTGTAATCCCCAGCCAGAAACATGCGACCACTTTCCAATTATAATGTTCAACAACAGATCATCTCACCCAATAAAAAAACACGTTTCAAGGTTTTTAGACAAAAGAGCTAACTGGTATAAATTCAGTAATAAAAATGATAACCTAAATAATGTGTTTACAGAATCAGACAATATTAACAAAGAAGCGGCCCAAATCAAGAAAATCTTAAGATGGTCTGCAAACGTTACCATGGCGTCAAGCCACAAACCTAAACAAAGGAACAGTCCAGTTTGGTTTAACTCCAATATTGGAAAATTAATCCATGAAAAGAACAAAGCTTGGAAAAATTTTAAACAGAGGAGAACAACTGCCAATATCATTACATACAAAAAATCATGTGCACAAGTTAGAAGAGCATGCAAAGATGCAAAACAAGATACTTGGAAATCATTTTTAAATTCGTTAAATCCAACAATGGACATTCGTATACTGTGGACTAAGGTAAAAAATATCCGAACAAAACGCTGCACCAATTTTCCACCAATTTTCTTTAACAATAGAAGCCATATACACCCTACAAATATAGCAGACACATTTGCTGAAATATGGAGCTCAATCGGATCGGACAGTTCTTTTAACTCGGCCATAATTAATAAGAAAATTAATATTAACATAGGAAATATGACCGAAAATAGCCACCAATTCGATATTCTGTTAGAACAAGTTCACATTTCTGAACTAGAAATGATACTTTCGACTTCAAAAGGGACCACGCCTAGTAGAGACAAAATCACGTACTCGATGGTCAAAAATGCATCAACATTGCTTAAAGAACGACTTTGTAGATTCTACAGCAAAGTAATATCATCAGGGACATATCCGCACGACTGGAAGCACGGTGTACTCAGCCCTATTCCCAAACCAGGTAAAAATCCGAACTCTGTAGATGGATACCGCCCTATATCTCTTTTACCGGTTTTATCAAAAATCTTGGATAAAATTCTAGCCGAAAGAATAAAAATCTGTTCTAAAGGCAAAATATTGAACGAACAACATGCTTTTTTGCCAAATCGGGGGGTTCACACAATATGTCATGCACTCGAAACACAAGTTAAAGCAAACATTCAACTTAAAAAGCATAGTGTTATTTTGTCTGAGGACCTTGAAAAAGCCTTCGACCGGGTTATAGCTACAAACGTAATCACAGAACTTAACGAGTGGGGAGTTCCAAAAACAATTCTAAAACTCGTACTATCCTTTTTGACAAATAGACGAATAACAGTTAGAGTAGATGGTTTCTACTCGATGACTAAATCCTTAGACAACGGGCTTCCACAAGGTTCCCCTCTATCAGTAGTATTATTTTTGGCTTACTCAAATTCTTTAGCCAAACATCTGAGACATTCTGAGTGCATTGATATGTTTGGAATATATGCTGACAACATTTTCGCTATTTCCTCAGGAGCATCATGTACTGAAATTACTGAAAACCTCAACACTTTCGATGAAATCGTGCATAATTGGGCACAATTAACTGGAGCAGTTATACCAATTGAAAAAGCAGAAGCTTTACACATATGTAAAAAATACAAATGTGGCCCTTCAATCATAAGAATAAGGAATCACCAAGTAAAAATAGAAAAAAAAATGAGAATACTTGGACTCACATTCTCAAAAAATGCTTTATGGAATGACCATATAAAAAAGTTAGGAGACAAACTAAAAAAAATACATAACCTGCTCAAGGTAATCTGTTCCAGAAAGAAAGGACCCCATATCGACACTGCCATAGCTATTTGTAAATCTCTTGTAGAAGGAACAGTTCAGCACTGTCTGACAATATACGGCTGGACTTCAGACGGCAACAAAAAGAAAATAAACACATCTATTAACAAGTGCTTTAGGACGGCATCTGGGATCCTAGCGGCAACTCGAATTGATTCCTTAAGAAATGAAGCTCAGTATAGAGATGTTGACTGGCTTCTAAAAAACAGGTCTGCCAAACTAGCGGCCAAGGCCCTAACAGAAATACACCATATTCTAAATAAACCATTTTGGGACTTTCACAGTAATGAACTAAACAGTAATAATTCAAAAAACAACTGCGGTATCCAACATATTCTAAATTACTTGGAATCTATTAATACGCCAATACCAGAAAAACCCTCAGAAAATATACTGCAGAACCAAATTACCATTAGCATCGACACAAGCTTGAACGAATTTAGTAAAAAAGATTGCAATCCTTCTATTTTTAAATCCAAATTTTTTGAATGCATGCATAATTCTACACATGCGATTACATTATTCACAGACGGATCATGCCTGGGAAGTATAGCTACCTATTCAGTAGTAGAACAAATGGGAAATAATTCCTTTAATACATTAGAGCAGGGTCTTTTGGCGCCACATGCAGGAATATTCAATGCAGAACTAGTTGCCATAAAAGCTGGAATTGAATATGCAACGATTAAAAATAAAGACACAATCATTTGCTCTGATAGTCTAAGTGTCCTAAAATCACTACAAAATAAAAAAAGTACAATGCTTAGATTCATTTTAAAAGAGTTGACACAATCTCCAAATATCAATATTAAATTGCTATGGATTCCTGGCCACATCGGAATAAAAGGCAACGAAGCTGCGGACGCAGAAGCCAAAAATGCATTGAAATATCCCTTTATTGCACAAACACCATGTTTAGACACCGTAATCATTAATTACAACAGAAATATACAACAACATCTGGAACAGATCCAATGGGACACTTCCAGCTCCTTCTTACATCTTCATAACAAAATGGTAGATCGGAAGAAATATAATACAAATTATTCGAGAGAGGACTGTATTAAACTAGCAAGGATACGGGTTGGGACTACACTATTTAGTTCTAGCCACCTGTACAACAACACCACCCCAAAACAATGCAGCTTGTGCTTAACAGCATTATCCGTGAAACACATGCTACTGGACTGCGCAGTTTCGAAAATCAACACAAGCTTAGAGATCGCACTAGACTGTAGCAAAAAAGAAACCATAAATACAATCAATAATATACTAAGCAAACATAATGTCCTCAATGATATATAATTAGGAAAATCAATAGGAAGTCCCACTAGATGGTGCAAAATGGCCAAGTAGCCCAGCACCTCTGTATATTCTACAAATTAATTTGTAAAATATTGTAATAAATAAATAAATAAATTTATATTTAATATTTATATTAATAAATCCAATACAATGAAGCATAGATTAACATATTTACACTAAAAACACGCATTTTGAACAATCTCACGTGAGATTAGAGGGGGTCGAGCCATATCTCACGATATCTCACTAGGGGGGAGGGGGTGTAAAAAAATCGCAAAAATCACTTATAGTTTAAAATTGACAACAGGTTTAAATTTTGTCAGAATTCACCTATTGCATTAATGCATCATTGATAGACCGATACTAATAACATACACCTCATATACAAGACTAGACCCGAGCGGCATCGGATGTATCAGCTAGTTTCGATTCTATATACAAAATTATTCTTAAATAATAATGAAATTATTCTCTTTATCACTGACTTAAGCCTAAACTCTGAGATCCAATTTAAGATTATATGATACTATTTTTAGACATTTACTTTTTATTACTAATACTCTCAATGTGGCCGTTCCCATTTGCAACAGATGTATTTGTATCATGGAATAGAACGTCGTTATTGGGAAAATCTGTGTGTTGAATCTTCCCATTAGCTATTTCAACATTTTGTGACAGCGGTTGTTGCTGTTGTTGTTGTGACGTATGGTTTTGTTGCATATTCTTAATATTTTCTTCATTTACTGTTGAAAACGTCTTCATGAGTGAGACTTCTTTTTCCTCGACTGATTGTTCGTACATAGCTTGTGAGTTTTGAGGCTCTGCAGAGACAACAACAACTGAGTTTGGACCTGAAATTGTTGGTGTTGTGGCTGAAGTAGTTGATCCTGATGTAGAATTGCTTTCTTCAGTGCTGCTGCTATTTTCATTTTTAGCTAAATGCTGTTCCTCGGTCTGTTGATTTTGTTCACCCGAAGAAGCGGAATTTCCTTGATCGGTGTTTTCCTAATAAGATTAATTGGTTGAGATAACATTTTTTAAATAATAAATTAAAAAAAATTGCACCTTTAGCGGTGTGGAATTTGGAGTTGCTGCCGATCCTGCTTTGCGAGTTCTTGACATTATTGCTTCGACACGTTTTCGTCGTTCTTCCCGTTCTTTTTCTTCTCTCTTCAAACGTTCGGCTACTTCAAGCCGTTGCTTTTCAGCTTCTTCTTTTGCCTTTTTCTCGGCTTCTTCACGTTCTATTCTTTGTTTCTCTTCTTCTTCACGTTTGAGTCGGTCGTCCTCTTCGCGTTGTGTTGCCTCCTGAAAATTTTTAATTATGAAAATTATATTAAGTACAAAGTAAGGACATTTGACAACAATCCAAATGTGTTTCGGTACCCAATATCCAACTCCACAATGTTTTTAAATTTGATAAATAAATAGAAATAAGCTTTTATCGCACCCTAACTTCAAGAAAGGCATAACAAACAAATAAATTGGGCATTTCAGAACTTGAAAGGAGTTTGACACACCTTCTTACGATTCAAATGATTGAAAACTGAACCAACGTGCTTTATGCCGACTTCAAACTGATCTTATGTTCTGAAGAATTTTTACATGGACGTTTATAATCTCTATATTTGCCTTGTTTGCAAAGAGGCGATGACCGGCAGAGATATTAATTTTATTTGATTATCACTATACATCCATAGTTTTAAATCTATTGTAATGAATCTTACTAAAATACGGGCACAACTCGAAATTTCCAAATTTGTCCTTTTTTATATGAAACTATTCGTAGTGATCATCTTCATCCACTGTTAAGACTTTGGTAGCATCTTGTTTATCTTGAATTAAAAAAACTCGTTTTGTCTCCTTTTAAGGCACTCGAGTTTTCAAAATAAAAATTGTTTTTACTCCTCCAGAATTTTAAAATTAAAAATTAAAATTTTCGAAATGTGCTCCTGAGTCAATTTAGGAGGTGATGAATTTGTCATCTCCGTTTTTACGTCTATTTGTCTGTCCATCTGTCCGTTTATGATCTAAACGTTGGTGAATAATCTATACTATTACATAAAATTGAAGTGAACATTTTCTTTTACCAGTAAACTCCAAAACTACTGGGAAAATTTTTATGAAATAAGTTTTTAATATCATATTTGTGCTACAGCAATTAATAGGGGTATTTTTCTTTCGAAATTTCAATAAAAAGTATATTTAACTAGCTTAAACCCGGCACGTTGCTGCCGCGGCCCCGTTGCCAGACGCGAATAAAATGTTATCTGTGAAACTGTATATGTAAATTGTGGTCGAATACTAAATTCTATAGCTGTGCGACCTGTAACCCAAAAGCTGTTGAATATCTCAAATTTAGGTTGTATGGGAGGTGACACGCCCCTTGTCTAACGCCATACAAAGTTATCAGTAAAACTGCATTGAGTTCGAACACTGAATTCCGAGGCTGTGTGGCCTATAACTCAAAAGCTATTCGATATCGCAAATTTGGGTTGTATGGGAGGTGCTAGTCCCCCTTTCTTAACGCCCATAAAATGTTTTCAGTGAAACGGATTGTGTAAATTGTGGTTGAATACCGAATTCCGAGGCTGTGCGGCCTATAACTCCAAAGCAATTCGATATCGCAAAATTGAGTTGTATGGGAGGTAGCACGCCCACTGGGGGTAGGAGGGTGAAATATACTGTACGACCTATTCTCATACCTACCAAATATACATACAAAATTTCATGAAAATCGGTCAAGCCGTTTCGGAGGAGTTCGGCTTCAAACACCGTGACACGAGATTTTTATATATTAGATAAAGTGTTATGTTTTTTAAGTAATCATCTGTCATCTGGGCCACGACTTGGTTAATCGTTTTCTTTCCATGCGTTTATGTTGCGAGAGTTTTAATAAACTTCATGTTGCTTTCTATTTTTTTGCGCTTAATTACCACAGCACAATAAAAAAAAACAGAAGATTCTGGAAAAGTAAGATACATTTCTTGCAGCGCTGCGCTCCAAAACAAAACAAAGCAGAAACTTGTTTATTTCGTTTGACATGTCATCCATCGTTCGCAAATTATTGTGTTCTATACAGGGTTTAAATTGCTGCAGCCAAATTAGCAAAAGCATCAAAATATTCACTGTTGCTGTGCTGTCGCATTTGAAATTCTCCATATAGTTTGCTTCTGCTACAAACTATGAAAAAACGAATAGTCACAGCAGCAGCAAGCGATCAGTTTTTGAAGTCGTGTCATCTTCGCTGCTTCAATTTTATAGCATTTACGAAGCCACAGCAACAGCAAGCGATGAAATTTGGTAGTCGTGTCTGCTTTGCTGTGTTTGTTTTTTTCATGTATTGCATATAACAATGCCTTCTTCATTAATATTTTGGAAGTGATTCCAAATGTCTTTATTATATCCCGACATAGCAACACGTTAAATGAAACCTTAAATTTATTAATCTGCAATGCTCTAAATTTATTTAAAACTGAGTTATTACGAAAATTTCTCAACATAATAAACAGCACATCATAAAGACTGCGAAATTCGAGAAATTCGATTGAAAACAACAACTGTACACTCTGAATAAAGCACAGCAACAGAAAGCTACTGAATATACCGTAGCTGCAACTGCAAACAACAACTGTACACTATAAACTGTATAAACAGCGATCGTCAGCGCCTAACTCTTTCCACTCTTTTACAACAACTTCAAGATTTACATGATTGTTGTAATTCGCCGAATAGTTTAAAGGCGTAGCTGCACCGCAACAACACAGCGATCCCTGTTATAAAGCACAGCAGCAGCCAATTACTGCACAGAGCACAGCAACAACCAGCTACTGAATATAGCGCAGCAGCACAAGCATTTAAAAATACAAATATGACTGCTGCTTGAAAAATGTTTGAAGCAAACAGCAGCAGCAAGAATGCGACTTCAAAATTCTAGCGTTTGCTGTTGCTGCTGCTTCGTAAATGTTATAAAACGAAAGCAGCAAAGCTGACACGACTTCATCAGCTTGCTGCTGATGTGATTATTCGTTTTTTTCATAGTCTGAAGCAAATGCAAAATAGAAACTATGAACATTTTTGCGCATTTTTAATCCCTGGTTCTATATGACAAAAACCTTGAACCGAAAAAATTTTCGCGACCTTTTTACCAGGGAAAGTTCTAGCGTTTGTGGTTCTTTCTATCCAAAATTCATTATAAAAAAGTACATTATGTGCACATTTAAGAACTGATGCCGGGACATAGTCCCAAGAGACATAATTCCAAATTTAAAATAAATTATAATCCTATTACAAAGGAAATTATGTCCAGAATAGGGATGTGCAAGTCGAAGTCGAAATAAGTCGAAAGTCGACTTTTGCTTGATAATTTTAGACTTTTGGCAATCGACTTTTTGATATTGAAAAAAGTCGAAAGTCGATTTTTACTTTCGATTTTTTTCATTGTATGTGAAACAAAAACCTAAACGCTAATCTGAGAACTGTCTTCTCTAAACTATTAACGAAATAGCTGTTTAACAAGAAATAAAGCTGCGTTGGCAACTCTTGATTCGATAAATGTAAAAAAATGGTCAGCAAAATTAAAAAAAAAAAACTGTAAGTGGAAGTGTGACAAAGCAATTTCGTATCATCTGATAACGTTACAAGCGTAACAAAATGTTTTAATGAAATTGTCACTATTTGACAATTGTGACTGCAGGTGACATTTATTATTATTGAGCTTCAAATTTTGTTTTGAAAAAAAAAAAAAAAAACAATACAACAAACACATAGAAATATTAAGAATACTGGGTAACAATTTTTACTTTGCCAGAATAGGGCTGTTAATTTTATATATACAAATTTATATTCACAATATTCAAACTACGCTCAAATGGAATGATTCTTTATTATAGAAAACAGAGGAATGTTCTGCTTAAAGTCGAATTGGCAAGAGATAAAAACGAGTGCTTGCCATTGAAATCACAAAAAAAATTTACAATATTGAATTGGTAAAACCATACGCTTCTTTACACTTCTCGTTACTAGGTTCTAAAAGCACGCATTTCAAAATATCCGTGAGTGTTCTCAAGCAATCTTTCACTTCGGTAAGCAGCAGTACATAAATAATTACTGCAAATAATTACAAGCAAGAATTTCAAATTAAGAAGTTGTGATAGCGGAATCGACATCTAATAATCAAGAATCCGATAACAGTGACATATTATGTTTTTTGGATGAGGTGGGTTAAACAAACATGGACTCTACAACTGATAAAATTGAAGAGGTGCGCACTCAGCTGCGCCTTTATTTGACTTGTCCAGCTGTTGATCGAAAACTTGATAAAAAATCCGCTTGTTGTCTGGAAATGCATAAAAACTGAATTTCCTTTTGAAAAAGGAACAAAAAAAACAAGGAAAATGCTTCTCTTGTAAAATTTGGTTTATAACGCTTACGTTGATTCGGCGATTAGGGCTTGATATTCAGCCCAATTATGAATAATTTTTCCTGGGGAATCGAAAAAGGGAGTTTTCTAAGATAGCAGATAGAGACATCACATTTTTTTTTTACTTTCATAAATATTGACGGTTGATGCAGAAATTTGCATTAATAATTTTCAAAATGTTCTTAAACTTTATCTTGAAAATTAACTGTCCCTTTTCCGACTACCAGGGATTCAAAAATTATTCATAAGAAGTCTGATTATCTGTATAAGAACTAAAATTGCAATATTATGTTTTTTTTTATTTTATTTATTTACTGAAGTACCATGTTTTTGTTTATTTTTTAACAATAAAACACATTTTTCATATTGAATCATTTGCTTCTTAACTGCCCTACAAAAGCGGTACAAATATATTTTAAAAAAAGTCGAAAAAAGTTGAAAAGTCAGTCGACTTCTAAAGGTTCAAAAAGTCGATTAGTCGACTTTTACATTTTCAACGGTTGAAAAAGTCGAAGTCGACTTTTGCTGGCAATTGCACATCCCTAGTCCAGAAGTACTGTTGACAACGAAGGCGGTGTTGGACTTAACTATAACCCTCAGTAAGTCTCACACCGCCTTCGCTGTCTACAATAAAAATAGCTTAAGTCGACTTAAGACAGATCTGCGTTATTGATGCAGCTATAAACACACAAAATCTGGAGCTTCTAGCATAAACTTAGCCAAAGTTATGACACAAAAATAAAAGACCCTTCCAAACAACTTATATTGCGATTGAAAACTTTGAAGCAAGATTTCTCGAAACCTTGAGATCAGACTTAAGCTGATCTCAAGAAATTTGGGATTATGTCCCTTGGGGCTATATCCCGGCACCTTAAAAACTATTACTTCCATAAAAATGTTTTCATTTTTTTGCAGAAATGATTTTAGTACACCATATTTAGTAAAAATAATACCTTAAAAAATATTTTTTCACTGTATTTCTTGAAGCAGGATTGAAGAGGTTAAATCAAAATACTAAAAACTAGACAATTTTGTCGTTTTAAATTTCGTATGAAATTCATTCTAATAAATTTTGAAAAAATTTAAAGTATGAAAAATTAATGATGGCATATTTTAATTACTATTTATTTTTATAATTCTAAAACTGATTCGTGATAAGGAAGTAAACAAAGAGTACAGCAAACAAGTCTTTACTTTTTGCAAAGTAATAGAAAAACAAGTAGTAGACAAACTTTGATAGGCGGCATACAGCACAATAATTTTGTTTTGATTAAACAGAAGGTATTCGTATAAGCTTATCAAAGTGGATGATACTGCAGAAACCACAAAATACTACTGAAGAGTAGCTATCAACGAAACAGTGTGTCTAGTCTGCTTGATGGTTTGTTATGCAAAGAACTTGTTCTTGCAACCTGTTGCTTCCTGAACATATTTGGCATTAAGATCATATATAATTCTAAAATAATTATGTTTTTAGAATTATAAAAATAAATAAATTTTAAATTTAATAACTTTTACTATATTTGCTAACCAAATCGGACGATGCGTTTTTGAGTTATGATCAAAAATGTAAAAGCAAGTGGCTTTCGGAACACAGACAATTTTTGTCAGTTTTTCGCCTAGCATTAACGCACCTCAATAGCTTGACGCAGGCGTTCTTCTTCAGCTTTTCTTTGATCCGCAGCTAAACGAATAGCTTCCTCTTCGAATTGGCGTTGGCGCTCGGCCTCCTCCTCCTGCTGTTTTATTTCAGCTAAACGTTCAGCTTCTAGGCGCTGACGCTCTAGTTCAGCCTGTCTTTCTGCCTCTACACGAGCAAGTCGACGCCTTTCAGCCAAAGCCGCCTTTGCTTCCTCCTCAGTAGTAATCTTGCTCTTTGCAATCATTGAAGCTGACATAATATCGCTACTGTCAAGCTGTGATGGTGGAGAAAGTTCGCGAACTTCTAACAGCTCCTTAGTTCCATTGGTATCTTTCTTACTTACTTCGTCTGAATCCTTTTCATTACCTTGATCAATCTTTTCATCGGGAATTATTGCAATAGGATGCGAAGCATTGTCTGAAATATGAGCTCGCTCTTCGAAAGGCTTCGCAACTAGCTCAGTTGGTTCCTCCGTTTTTACCGCGTTTAGAGCATTCTTTTCATCTTTGCTCTTTACTGGTGTGGCAGGCTGTTGTTCTATAGTTGCATCCGTCTTTTCCACAGTAGTTGAAGCAATGATAATCGACGATTTAGTCATTGGTGTAGATACATCTTTTGTCTTCTGTTCCTTATTATTTAGTTTGTTGAGTCGGTCGGAGCTTGATGTCTTTGAAAGTGACTTCGGAGTCGAAGATTTAGGTGTAAATGAGTCCTTAATGATGTAGAAATAAACGAATTGAGATACGAACTTATTATGTTATTTAAGCTTACTCACCCTCTTGGATGGAGTCTTTTTCTCAGCACTAGACAGCCGTGATGAAGAAGAAGTCACAATCAAAGAAGTTGACATCAAATTTGATGTTCGTTTCGGAGTTGTTTGTGCTGACAATGGAGTCGACGACTTGACCGGAGGCTTGTTTTCCTTTTTAAGTTTGTTTATCTCTATAATTGAAATAAAATTCCATTTTTTAATATCACATAACCAAAACTAAATAATGTTTTATTATACAATTTACATATTAATTTTTCTTTCTTTGATCTTTAAATCTTAATCTTTGTTCATTACTGAGTGTAACTTTGAAAAATAGTTAGGGCAAAATAGTATTTCAATTAAGACAAGAATATTAACTAATAGATGACAAAAAAAAAAATGTCTGTCCCGTACTTTTTGAACTAAAAATGGTAAAAATGCCAAAAGAGAGTTAGACAAAATCTCTTAAAAACAGAGAAAAACGGTGGGATGTCATAACGTCCACGGACATAAGGTCCAGGAACTTTATGTCTACTATATTATTTGATTGTGAAAATAGCCACCTTCCAGTCAAAGCACTAGCTTCTAGCGAAGCAAAAAACTCGTTTCATTTCTATGGTGCATTTCGACAAACTGTCGAACACCAATGAATATTGAAATATATAAGAAACAACTAGAACAGATGGCAACCTTGGCAGAATCGATGGCGTGATCTGTAAATAGCCTACTGCTTTAAAAATGTCCTTTGATTAAGTAGCCAATTTGAACGTTCAATTTGTTCAATATAGTTCAGATGAATGAGTTCCAAAATGTGTGAAATCATATACGACTTTAACAGTGAGTTTGATCACAGCTTAATCACTCAAAGACTACTGAAGAGGAAATGTAGCCATTTCCGAAACAGACTGTTTAGTCAGCTAAGTGATTGACTCTACACAGAGTTGTTGTTGTTGCCTTCTTAAAAACTTACTTGATCTAAAGCTCGCAATTAAATTTATGTAATAATTTAATATATCATAAAATTTATTAATAATAAATACTAATTTAAGCATTATAAAATTCTTAAAGAATGTGTTCAAATTATCATTGAACACAAGTAGAGATGGGTCGATATTTTGGTAACAGTGAATTTGTCACTGCTACTCGAAAGTAGCAATCACAGTCAGCTACTAAAATATTTCGTCACAGTTATTATACAGCTATTCCTATATTAATTTTAAATACAAATTCTAGTTGTTGGAGAAAAACTAAAAAATTTACACTGAAATCTCATCGCCTCTGTGGTGTAGTACGCTAAAGCGCTTGCACGGCGTGTCACGGCCCGGGTTCGATTCCCGCCGGCATCATAAAGATTTCTGATGAAGCCTATAGCAGGGCTTGATCAGAATTGCAATAAAATCAGCTAGTTGATGTTTTCCTTTTCAAAATTTTGTTGTTGTTTCTTTGGAAAAATTCGTTAGAGAAATTAATTGTTCTAGCCTGACTTAAAGTTCAATAAACGATTTTAAAACAATCAAACAACTCGAATTTGTATTTAAAATCAAGAATGATTAAGATTATAAAACATTTATAATTTGTATTTAACAGGTCCATTCTGGCAAAGTATCGATTGTTATACCATGTTCCCACTATCGTAATTTACGGCTAATTCTTAATTTATGCATAAATCATGTTCAAATTAAGTAATTTCGCCGTGGAAAAACTGTCAATGAAATTACTTCGAAATTAAGTAATTTATCATAAATTACCATATAAATTATGATGCAATCGGTGTCAGCACTAGTTTTTTCGATAAATAATCGAAGAAATCGCATCACAAGCTGTCATTTTTGTAAATAACCAAAACTCAAAGTTCACAAAATATATTGTTGTTCTGTCCGACTTGCGGTAATATTTTAATGGTAGAGGAAGATACTACAGGTCATCGCTTTTCATGCAATACATGTCCTTACATTTGCAACATCAATTAAAACATTTCAGCACGCACCTTTCCACGGCTAAAGGTGAGTAGTGCTCCAAGTATTTGAGACGAAATATTATTATTATTCCTGCAATGTTATAGGAAGTGGATAATGTTATGGGCGGTGCAGCTGCTTGGGAGAACGTAGATTCAACTGATGCTGATTGTCCAGCTTGTGCTCACAAACAAGTTTATTTTATGCAGATGCTCGCTCTGCTGATGAACCTATGACCACATTTTACAAATGCTGTAATCAAGCACGAAGTTGATTGCAGTTGGCCGAAGTTATAGCTCTACCAACCGACACTGTTTATAGTATAGCCTGCAATGCCAACAATGAGAAGGCCATACAAAAGTTGTATGCAATCAAAGGACAATACTGTAATAAACCAGTGACAATTTGCCTAAAAAACTTGGCTGCTCGTCGTTGCTATGGCAAAGCTGAGCATATAAACGATGCATTTTTGAAACATTTGCTGCCGGGATCCAGAACGATAGTTATCGAACGTTCACATAACTCGTATTCCCAAATTACAATTCATTCACCAGCTGTGCTATGAGCATCCATTAGCTCTGACTAGCGCTAATCGTTCAGCGAACCAAGTAGTCTGAATGTTGAAGAATTTTCGTCATTGTGGCCTCAGCTAGGGGGTGTCTTTGATGCTGGCCAGCTGGGAATAACACAAGTGTGTCGTTCTGAATCAACGGTTATTGACTTGTCACAACCGGGAAAATTTTAAGATTACATGCAGGATGTGAGCTTAAACAAACGCTCGAAGTTATGTCTGAATTCGGTATTAGAAACCTTGAACTGCTAAGAAGGTAAAAGCAGCTCGTTGGAAAGACAATAAGATAACTAACATGTTACAGTATAGAATTTTGAAAATTAAAAAGCAACTATGGAACGTTTTATTTGTTTTTTTTTTAATTTTAAGTACATAGTGGGACAGTATATATATATATATATATATAAAAATTGAAAATAGTGAAAACATTACTTTTTACCGGTCGGACATGCTAAATAAAAATGTTTAAATTCACTTTAATGCCTTGCGATTGCATATTTACTTTCTTTGCTTTACTTACTTTTGCCACAAAATAAGCAAATATATTAGTTGCCAACGAACTGTCAAAACAAATTACGAACAGCAAGTTTGAACGCAGTTGATTTAAGTGAAGTAATTTATGGCAAATTAAGTAATTTATGCCATAGTAAGAACGTAGTATTACCCAGTATTTTTATTATTTCAATGTGTTTGCTGTAATTTTGTGATTCCATAACAAAATTTGTAGCTCAAAAAACAAAATTTTTGAATGAAATTGTGGCTATCTGAAAAGCAGGTGACAATTTCTATCAAAATTTATTATTTTTGAGCTTCATATTTTGTTTTGTTTTCTTTTGATTTGAAATCACAAAATTACAGCAAACACATAGAAATAATAAAAATACTGGGTAACAATTGATACTTCGCCAGAATAGACCTGTAAATCATAGAAAATCAACATAATAGCTGCGTTTTATTCGAATAGATCGCGTTAGTTAAAGCTTTGTAAGTTTTGCCTTAGACCGTTTGGGGCATTGTCGCCAAATGATATGACCAAACGGATGATTGCAAAACAATACCATTACTGCTTCTGACCGCTTGGGGCATTGTCGACGATGATATGACTAAACAGCACAGATGTTTCTTTTGCCAGCATTGGGTGACTAAGAAGGGTTGTAAACCAAACTCTTACTTGCGAGTGCTGTCACAAACTAAAACAAATAGCGACATCTATAGAGCCGTAGCGAAAAAAAAAATAGTTCAACGAGATGAACTAGCTACTGAGCAAGTTCATCTTTTTGTTAGTGTTCTGCATGTTATTTAGAACCTATTTGGTTTAACCAGAACGAATAAAGCACGCCTAATATATAACAAGGTCATATAGAAAACGTTCAATTGTAATAATAATTATGATTTTTGTTGGGCTCCAGGTCAATTATAAAAATAAAAAACTTTAAATGTTTTCTATTAATTTTTTTATTTTAAATCCAATATTTCGACCTCCGTCGGAGATCATCTTCAGGAAAAAAACTAAAAAACCAAAAAGTTTGACAGCATTTTTTTAAACAAAACATTTCACATTGCTCACAATTTTAAAAATTATTGAAACATTAGGCGTGTTTTATTAGGCGTGTTTTGTAGGCTATGGCTGTGGTCAAAAGAAAATTAATCATCATAATTTTAAAGCAAAACAAGTACAAATTAAAATTATTTTGATATATTATTTGATACAGGAAAAAAACTAAAAACCAAAAAGTTTGACAAAATTTTTTTAAACAAAACATTTCACATTACTCACAAATTAAAAAATTATTGACAACAACATAAAACAACATATAAAACAACATTTAAAAATATATATAAAAAGTAATGTTAGGGCTGAATGTGCTCTCTTTCTTAGTGACCATAACTGTCAAACTCACCCATTTTGGTATTTTTGCCAATTTTTGCTTTCATATTGCATTCTCATTGCTTGCAGATTTTGTATGAAGTGTCAACTTCGTTTTGACGGTTTCGGTCACCGGCTCTCCGCGTTAACACTACCTTGTATAATTTTTATAATAATAACATTTATAAACATTAAAACACGTAAAACAATAAAATTAAAACCTCCACTGTTGGCAGCGTCAGTTCTTCAACTATTGTCGTCTCTTTGTTTCACAACGGAGCGTGTGTATATGTGAGCACACTTGTCTGTGTCTGTTTTAAAGTTGAGTCTGCTTTCTTGCGGTACGCTTATTATGTGGAGCATTTCTAACGTATATCTCCTCATGTAGTTTGTCTCTTGCTAAAAAATTCTAATGTTGTCAAAGTCTGGAGCGTGTTTATGTTTTGTATAGTGGGCCGCTAGTGCCGTTTTTTGTTCCCTAGATCGAGTATGTGCTTTTTGGTCAAATTTGTGCGAAGATATTCTTGTCCGTAGTTTGTTTCTTGTTGTTCCCACATATGCTTGGTCACATACGTTGGACCCGTCTCCATTACATTACATTTGATTTGTCTAATTAATAAGCCAAAATAGGTTTTTTGTTGCTACAATTGTTTTAACGTGTTGTCTGTCTTCAAAGCTATTTTAAATTTTTCTCTATTATACAGGGTCCACCATCTAACTTTTTTTTAAACTAGTGCTTATTTCGTGAATGGTAACACTTAGCTCATGTCTGGTTTGACAGATAATTAGTTTTATCCTTCCGCTGAACGAATATGGTTGTGTATACGCTTGAACAACACTGGGAAATATTGCGACATTACTTTGAAAATCATGGTAATGTAGCAGAATGTGTGCGAAAATTGCGTACGGATTTTGGAAGAAGAGAAGCACCGTCAGCTCCATATGTTCGTTATCTTGTGAAAAAAGTGAAAGAAACTGGCATCCTCATCGATAAACCAAAGCGTGAAAAGCCAAAAGCAGTGCGTACACCCGAGAATATTGCTGCTGTGGCAGAAAGTGTGCGTGAAGCGCCATCAACATCAATTCGCCGTCGTTCTCAACAATTGAACATTTCGGAAACATTATTGAGACGAATTTTGCATAAAGACCTTGGTATGACGCCATACAAAGTCCAATTGGTTCAGGAGTTGAAGCCCACTGAGCATCCAATGCGTTTTCGCTTCGCTAAGTGGGCCTGCGACAGAAGATGCCGATTTTGCCAAAAAAATCATCTTTTCAGATGAAGCTCATTTTGATCTTGGCGGGTATGTAAACAAGCAAAATTGTCGCATTTGGGGCACAGAAAACCCTCACGCATACATTGAAAAGCCGCTGCACCCAAAACGAGTCACTGTTTGGTGCGGATTTTGGTCCAGAGGCATAATTGGGCCATTTTTCCTCAAATGAGCAAGGAGTGGCCGTTACAGTCAATGGCGATCGTTATCGGGCCATGTTGAACGAATTTTTGTTCACAAAAATTGAAGAGGAGGATATTGGCAACAATTGGTTTCAACAGGATGGCGCTACGTGTCACACAGCCGAAGCTACACTCGATGTCGACAAGCCAGAGACAACTGACGCTTTAAAGAACAATATTCGTGAAGCCATTGGTGAAATACAGCTGCACACAATCGATAATGTGCTTAAAAATTGGACCGATCGTGTAGGCTACTGCATGGCCAACCGAGGCAGCCATTTGAATGAAATTATTTTCCATTATTAACCGGAAGGATTGTACTTTCAGTTTTTTTTTAAAGAATTTTCAAAAAAAAAAAAGTTATTTGGCGGACCCTTTATATGTCTGAGTTTGCGAAACTCTCCGAGAGACCGGGGACATATGTCATTGATTTATATATTTTTACACCATTGACTTCTTCTCTTATTGTCTTGCTTTCTCTTCTTTTCCTTATATATTTGTCGATTAAATCGTTGGTTGTTCTTTTCGGAAAGTCGTTTTTTTTTAATATTGTCCTGATTTTTCTTAAGTTATCTTTCTTGGTGGAATTCTGCGTCGCTTATGTCAAGTACTCTTTTAATAAAGTTGTTTGCCGTGTTGAGTATAATTCTTTTTGCGTGTTTCGAGTAAAAATTAACGAGTCGTCCAGAAGCCATAGGTTTTTGAAACCAGTCAATTTTTAAATGGTTTCCCTTCCTTAGAATAAGTGTGTCCATGTATGATAATTTTCCATCGCTACATTGAGAAACAAAGAGATGCCAATAGTTGAAGAACTGACGCTGCCAACAGTGGAGGTGTTAAATTTATTGTTTTGTAAAACAATGTTGTTTAAATGTTGTTTTGTAAAACAATAATAGGCGTGTTTTATTCGTTATGGTTAAACCAAATAGGTTCTAAATTACATGCAGAAGACTAACAAAAAGATGAACTTGCTCAGTAGCTAGTTCATCTCGTTGAACTATTTTTTTTTCGCTACGGCTCTATAGATGTCGCTATTGGTTTAGTTTGTGGCAGCACTCGCAAGTAAGAGTTTGGTTTACAACCCTTCGTAGTCATCCAATGCTGGCAAAAGAAACATCTGTGCTGTTTAGTCATATCATCGTCGACAATGCCCCAAGCGGTCAGAAGTAGTAATGGTATTGTTTTGCAATCAGCCGTTTGGTCATATCATTTGGCGACAATGCCCCAAACGGTCTAAGGCAAAACTTACAAAGCTTTAACTAATGCGATCTATTCGTTCACTGGTTAAACCAGAACGAATAAAACGCAGCTAATAGCTGTATATCTTTCATATCATATAATAATCTATCAATAATATATTCAATATATATATATCAATAATATATATAATAATCTAATAATAATATATCAAAATAATTTTAATTTGTACTTGTTTTGCTTTAAAATTATGATGATTAATTTACTTTTGACCACAGTCATAGCCTACAAAAATATAATAATCATCTACACATAAAGGCCAATATCAACAATAACTTTGACCAAGTTCTTTAAAATTATATGGAAACTGCAGAAGAATCAATCCCTATAACAGTTAGTATTATCTTTAATATACCAAAGTAGAAATCACAGGTATTTTTCACAGTGATTCTAAAGTAGCAATCACAGTGAGTAACAGTGACTTCATAGTAGTTGTTTTGCCCATGAGTAAACACAAGCCACTGACATCAAAATTGTTTGTAATGGAACTTTGTTTTTTATTGCAATTGTAATTTTCAATGCTTGGAGAATTCCCTTATAATGTGAAAGTTGTGAAACTTTTACCTCTGAAAGCATTTTCCAATCGTGCTTTGAAAATGCTTGTAAATTAACTTTAAGTAAACTTGCTGCAAGTATTATTATAAAAAGCTTACTTTTATCATGTTTCGTTACCATTTTACGACACAACTTGTAAATTCATTACGAAGACAAGTATTTTCAAAGCATGTTTGGAAAAGGCTTCAATTATTCTATTGTAGGTAAGCTTACTCCAAACACTATTACAGAATGGCTGATTGTGAAATTATATGTGTATTTATGTATTCAGAGATAAATTTATGTTCTGTTATCTGAGCATTGCCATGTTGTGCATAATCAGATACACGCAGATCCCATTAAATATATTTCTATGTGTCACTTTTTAAGCCATGCACTGCTGTGCCATGCGAGGCTAATTTGATCATGAAACTTGCAAAATCAACCAAAAATGACGAGTAAGGAAACATACCATTAAGTTAAAAATAGCCTTTTCAAGATAGTGAGAACATTTTTATCTTGATAGTAAGTTGAGTCAGTCGGTGGAATGCATAAACTCTCTTAACCCTTAACTGGTACACCTGGTCTGTGGGACCAGAACAATAACAACAAAGGAGTATATTTATCTTATTATTCAATTCAAAATTCAATTAAATTCAATTATTCAAAAAAAATTCACGAAACTTTTTCTAAATAGGAAAAAAGCTTTATTTAAAACGTTCCTAAAAAAAACATGAATTTTTAACTAAATTTGTGGTTTTTTATCATATAAAGTTGGTGTGGTCCCTGGTACCAGATGTTCTATTAGTGTGATTTTTTCGAGGTGTACCAGTTAAGGGTTAACTTTACTTGAAAAATCGAGTCTAAGCAAATTCTCACTTTGCATGCATTCCACCCACTGTTCTTCACATTGTTTTCGGAGTATGTTAAACTTAATAAATTAACGCAGCTGATGTTCCATACCAAACAATTTAGCCTCAACGTTTTGTCATGAAAAAGAATACTAACAACAAACAAGCCGCAAGAAGCATTCTTATTTGTGTGGAAGAAATTATTTCTGATCGTTTATTTATTGCAGGTTGTCGTGCCTTGTTTTGTAATATCAAACGATAGAGCAAATGAATATAATTTTTTTAATATACCTTCAAGTGAAACTCCAGTGCCTGCTATACTTGCTGGACGTGGTTTACGCATTGGAGGAGCAGACCTTCTTGGTACGTAGCCAGAAGTTGACAAATTTGTGGATGTTGACATTGCACTTCCCGGTCTCGAAGTGTTGATACTGCCACCTGGGGTAACATTACCGGATCTAGAACCTAAATTAAAAAGGAAAAAATAAATTAAAAGTTGCATTAGTAATATGGTCAACATTTTAAAGGTCATAAAAAAAAAATTAGGAATGAAATAAGGGCAGTCTGCTTTTACAAAGAAACCATCACCAACTACAAATAACACCACAAAGTGTAACAATCGCAATGAGTAAATTTCGTAACTGAACTAAAAAAAATAAGAACAACTTACTTGCCTTTTATAAAAATAAAAACCATGACCAAATAAAGAAGAACAAGTGCAACATTTAGATATAACAGAATATTGTGGAGCCGAACCAACAAATAATAAAATATTTTATAAAAAAACTATTGCTAGATACCCTTGTAAAATATTGCACCTAGGAATGAAGCATTTGGGTATTAAAATTACCATTATAGCCATCGTAAAGTAATTGCAACTATCTATTATATTAAATGGAAAAGTAATAGAGACGGATATGAAATAAAAGAAAGCAAAAGCTGTCCCAATGAATTGAACGCAGAGTTTAAAATTGTAAAATATTTCAAAGTACGTGGAAGACTCAACCTACTGCGTAGATGTAGTATCGTATAAATGAAAAATAAAATAATTTTTAACGTTAATCGAATTTTGCGAATTATTTATATGTATATCGGAGAGATTCAAAAGCAACCGTGATAGTTAAAGTATGTGAAAGGTACTTAAAAATGAGTAGTAGGGAAGCAAGAAGAAATCACACACACCTGTTGTTACAAAACTAGAACTCATGATCAACAATGAATTTGGATCGTAACGGTAAGTGTTAGTAAAATGTTGCCCTCGTTTAGTTGATGGTGAAGCAAATGATGATTGCAAATATTTTTTAGTTGCAGCTGTTTGCAAGCCTAAATTGGAACGGGGTGGCGTCGACCATGAATTGGCTAACTGTGTCATACTCTTACAGGAATCCTTGTTGCCGCTGCTTAGCGGTCGGAAACTTGATGATATTCCACCGCCAAGATTATACTTGCGTCCGCCAGCCAAGTGAGTCATACTGCGAGACATGGAGCCGCCGTTTCCACCACTTCTTTTAGAAATGCGTCGGCCTCCACCCAAGGATTCAGTTTCATCAAGCATCTCCATATGTTGATCACGCCGTTCACGTTCCAGTATTGCGCGTATGTGCTCGCCATTGCGACGAATTGGTTGAGCCAATTGATCCAGACGATTCATTGAAAATGCGCGTCCTTAGGGTGGAGTTGAAGGGAATGTATTTATTGATTTAATGCTTTATAACTGGCATCAAGTTTATTATATTTAATATGAATGAATAATAGCGTTCGTATGATTTTGTTTCTATTCAAAAATACCCCAGGAGCGTTGCATGAATACCATTTGTATTAATTAATTTAATTATTTTTAGAACACGGTTGCATTCAAGAAAGAAAATATATTTTAAATTTTCTGGTTCTTCTTAAAATTTGACTTTAGCTTTGTTTTTGTTAAAAGTAATTTATTATTCAAATATTAAAGTTTAACTCTATGGAATAAAAGTTAAAAATAAATTCAAAGTTTTACAGTAGATATTGAGGTCCAGTTTTCAGTTCTGAATAACTCGGTTAAAACCATGGCAGAATAACCAGGTAGATGCAATTCGGAGAGCAAAAAACGAGAGCACAAAACATTGGCGTAGCTATAATGTCACTATTGACAATTTATTTTTATTCGTTCAGCCATATGGATGTATAATTTACTCGTAACCGTATAAATAAAGCGAGTACCCAGATTTTTTGTGTGAAAATATAAGAAATATTATTAAAATCATTACAAATTTAATAAAATGAGCTGTGTTTATAGTTATAATACAGAGTTAATTGTATTTTGGCTGTAAACAAAGCAAATAAAAATGAACTTTTAATAAAATTTTCATTTGACTACTAGTTAGAATGTTCAGTAACCAATTTGTTTGTGTCGCTATGTACGGCTGCTTTGAAGTGACAAAATATATTTTGACATTATAGCTACGCATTTGTTATTGTTTTATTTGTCGTAGAGAGCATGTTTCCAGTGAGCCTACCTGGTTATTCTGCCATGAGTTAAAACTGAGATTGAACATAGCTTAAACGACAAATATTGTCAGTTTGGTCCCTGGCTGCCACAGCTCGCTCCTGCAACATAGCTGTCACACTGGGGTAGTTCGTTGTAGTTGCCCCAACGACAACAATCGCTCTCAAAACTAGAGATTTAGATTTTTTTACATAATATGTAGTTTATTGTTTGACAAATGCATTTGTAGCTGATGTTCCATTAATCCATAGCTCAAATATTAAAAATTAATCGTTAACTTTTATATTATAAAAAATAAAATAAAAAACAAAGCCTAAAATTTGAAAAATGTTCAATTGAGAGAAAAGTCTGGTGTAACGAATTACTCAAAGAGTTAGCCAAGGGTTACACTTTTAGAGCTAGCCGTTGTTTTGACAAATGATTTCTTAGCAACAAAAATAAATAAAAATGTTCACAGGCAAAACGACACTTCTATCTAAAAGAACAACAAATAGTTCACCTTCGCATAAGAAAGAACTAATTTACACTGAAACATAGCTGATTACGACGGACGAGTAATCTTTACTTATTCGATTCTTTTCTGTTTGGCTCAGTAATCAAAAGATTACGATTACAAAAAATCAAAAAAAATAACGATTACTTAAGATTACGCAAAATAATCAAAAAGAATCAAAAGTAATAAAAAAAAATCCGATTACTTTTCGAGATTATTTTTGATTATTTTAAGAATTTCAGTCTTAGGTACAAAAAATTTTGTTAAATTTTATTAAAAAAAAACAAAGTTATGTATTTCATTATAAAACAAAGATTGATAAAAAACAAGAACGAGAACAATAATGTATTATAGTACAACATAAACGAAACAAAAATAAAACCTTTTTACTCTAAACTACTATTTGCTTTCATAAGCACTAATTTTTCAAAAGAAAAATCAGACAATGATTGCCGTCTTGGAATGTTTACTATGCCAGCGAAAGAAAATAATCTTTCAACTGGCGCTGAGGACGATTCTGAAATGTTTGGCGTGTTTGCTGTTTCAAACAGGTAATTAGCGAGGTAATGAGCAGGAGAGAAAAGCTTATATCTCATTTTATGCGAAAACACTAACAACAAAAAAGCTCACCCAACATGTTTGCCTAGCATACCCACGGCATAAGACTGAAATTCTTAAAATAATCAAAAAAGAATCAAAAATAATCTTGATAAGTAATCGGATTATTTTTTTGACTACTTGTGATTCTTTTTGATTATTTTGTGTAATCTCAAGTAATCGTTATTTTTTGATTATTTGTAATTGTAATCAATTACTAATCATAAACTTCTCCCTTAAGGATTATATAATCATTACAATTCTTTTTAAAAAGTAATCTAATTGATTACTAATCGTAATCGGAGTTTAACAGCTATGCACTGAAATTAGGAAATGTTCAAGCATTAGAAATGAAAACAGGCTCACATTGAGTGAGTTTTGCCGTCTGCGAAATAACTATATGTGCCAAGTGAAATTTCAGTTTAATTTAAAACAACTGATAAGATATTTATATAGCATAAATGATGTCTAGAGATTTTTTTAAGAACACCAGTACAGCAAGGTTATGAAAGAGTATTTATTATATTTACTAAGGGTATTTTCATTTCTCAAAAAAATTGTGGATTTTTTCAGCCCTTTGAGAATTTCTAATGTCATTAAATTTATACATATAAATAAAAATTTAATAATGTATTGGATATTTTTTCGTAATAAATATAAATAAAGTGTACTACAAATTTAAGTCTATAATAAAAAAGTTTAAGAATAGAAGACACTCTTAAGAAGAATGTGCGCACAGGCACACACATAATTAAAAAAATCTTCAACCAAGGCCTAAGAAACGTTGTCCACGACACCTGGTATCAGCAAAAAAAAAAAAGATTAAACAAGAGGAATATGGTAAAGTTCTAAGGCTCAAAAGCTAAGTCACACCGTCTGGTACTATCAGCTAAAAACGCGATTCACCATTAGGGGGGGGGGAGGGGTCGTAGAAAAAAAGAATAACTGTGGTGCATACACAACTCTAATTTTAAGTTTAAGGCTTAACCAAAAATAAGATCCACTTGCTTTTACCGTCATATTATTCAGATGAGTTTATTAAAACATGTGTCGCTACTTCCGCAACAGGTTGTCTAGTCTGCTGTGTAATTGACTTAATACAGAGTTGTTGTTTCCTTTTTTATAAATAACTTGACCTCTCCAAATTAAAACTTTGTAAAACCCGGTTTAATTGTTCTGTGTTATTAATAAAAAAAGTGGTTGATGTTATCACACAACACCCATGCACTCACTTTTTGTTAAAGGGATACTAGCAATATGCTAGTGATACTTTCTGTTAACCCATTTATTAGCAGTTTCTTTAAAGAAATACTTATTTTAAAAAATTACACTGTAGGGACGTCAAAAAGACACACGAAAATGTCGAGACACGTAAACTTATTTTTTGGTTGTAGAATTTAGGGGCATACTTAGATTTTCCTAATCAGATCGAAATCTCGAGATATTTGCGATTGAAACTAAGTCAATTTTAGACCAACTTTAAACTATATTATCCTTATTTTTGGTGACCAAAAATATTGACTACCTCCGATTTTGCTTAAGGTATGACCTTCGGTTAAAAAATTTTTTCTATTTTTTGTTTCATAAATGTCTTCTAAGATCCTTCAAAAATAATGCCTTAAAAGGATTTTTTAAAATGGAAATTATTTTGGGAATTACAGAGCAATATATGTGAATGTTTATTATATTTCATTTATAAGCTACTTGCTGCATTTAACTTGTTCGAATAATTTTATTTTAAATCATATTTCATAGATATGCTTAGTTTTAAAAATCAATTAAAAATTTTGTTCAATTTATATTTTTTGAAATAAAATTCAGAATCACTCATATCAACGTTAAGCATTTCACAATTTTGGGGGCATAAATTCAAACGAACCGTTGGTATCTATGGAAATTGGAAAACATAAATTCGAAGCCCTGGTGGATACTGGAAGCTGTATTAACTTAATACGAAAAGACGTTCATCATGCTATTGGAAATCCAGCGTTTGCTAAAACTGACCGAAGCTTTATTGGATTAGGTGCAATGAAAACAACTGCTGAAGGAATGCTTCAACAAGTCGTCATAGTAGCAGGTGAAAAATATTGTACAAACTTTTATATTGTTCCAGTTTCTTGCATGCGTTATGACATCATATTGGGGCGTGAGTTTCTTGATGATTGTGAATTGCATCGAACATCTCATGGCGTTTGTTTAAAGAAGATACCAGATAGCTCCAACAAAGATTTGCAAGACTGTTTAGCTGACGTTGATGTTGTTGTTGATGGTATTGAGTTAGATGTTCCAAAACCGTGGGAAGATAAGGTCAAGGAAATGTACGAGAGCTATGTTCCACAAAAAAATGTTGAATGTCCGATCAAAACAAGCTTGGTGTTAAACGACGAAACGCCAATCTATCAACGCCCAAGACGTTTAGCACCATTGGAAACAAAGGTGGTGCGCGATCAAGTAGACGAGTGGCTTCAAGAAGGAATAATTGTACCAAGTAATTCCGAGTTTTCTAGCCCTGTTGTGGTAGTACGAAAAAAAGATGGTCGCTATCGCTTGTGTGTCGATTACCGCAAGCTGAACAAAGTGGTACAAAAGGATCGTTTTCCCATGCAGCGAATTGACGATCAGCTTGATAAGCTTTCTGGTGCTAAACTTTTATCGACAATCGATCTTCGAAACGGATTCTTTCATGTGCCTATGGATGAAGGGAGTATGAAATATACGGCGTTTTCGACGAGTGATGGACAATTCATGTTTAAGAAGTCTCCATTTGGTTTATGTAACTCACCGTCGAGCTTTAATCGGTTTGTATCGTATGTTTTTGCTGACCTTATTCGCAGAGGAATTGTAATTCAATACGTAGATGACATCATAATTCCATCAAAAACATATCACGAAGGAATCGAGCGATTGCAGACTGTCTTGATGGTTGCTTCAAAAAACGGTTTGGATATAAGCTGGAAAAAATGCAAATTTTTGCAAACAAGAATTGAATATTTGGGTCATATTATATCTAATTCAAAAATATGCCCATCCGATATTAAAGTCAAAGCAGTGCAAAAATTTCCAGAACCAAAGACTATTAAGGACTTGCAAAGTTTCTTAGGCTTAGCAGGTTATTTCCGAAAGTTTATATACGGATATGCCACTACTGTAGCTCCACTTCATAAACTTTTGCGTGGTTGTCAAAAACAAATTCATTTTGAGATGGAACATAAAAATTCTTTTAAAGAAGTAAAAGAAAAACTTGCTATGAATCCGGTTCTACAGATTTATAATGTTGATGCTGTAACGGAGTTACACACTGATGGAAGCAAGATTGGATTAGGCGCAATTCTGATGCAAAAAGCTGATGACTTTTCTGAGTTTCATCCTGTCTTTTATTGGAGCAAGGCTACCAGTGATGCTGAGAAAAATTACCATTCCTACGAACTCGAAGTATTAGCAATTGTTGAAGCAGTTAAAAAGTTGCGACCATATTTGCTGGGTGTAAAATTCAAGATTATTACTGACTGTGCTGCTTTTCAAAGAACTGTTTCGAAGTCGGATATTCCGCCCAGAGTGAAACGTTGGACGTTATATTTAGAGGAATACGATTATAAAATAGAGCATCGATCTGGAGAGAAAATGAAACACGTCGACGCACTAAGCAGGTATCCGGTTTTGATTGCAGATGACTCGTTGACAGCATTAGTGAAGAAGAACCAGTCTAATGATGAACGTATAGCAGCTATTGTAAAGCTTCTTGATCAACAACAGTTTGAAGATTATGTTATGAAAAATAAAATTTTGATGAAGTTTATGGATGGCCGTGAGCTTCTTGTAGTTCCAGAGTCAATGGAAATGAACGTCATTCGATCAGTTCATGAAAAAGGACATTTTGGCACTGAGAAGACAATGAAAATGGTAAGAAATACATATTTCATCGACAAGTTGCAAGAAAAAATCGAAAAGTGCATTCGTTGTTGTCTTGAATGTATTCTTATAAATCGAAAGAGAGGCAAGCAAGAAGGTAAGCTCAATCCCATCCCAAAAGATGATCTGCCTTTGGTCACATTACACATGGATCATGTTGGACCGATGACTGCGACATCAAAGGGATACAAATATATGCTCGTTATAGTTGACGCTTTTTCGAAGTTCACGTGGATATTTCCAACAAAGACAACTGCGGCTAATGAAACACTGAAAAGATTCGATGAAATTGTTAAGACTTTTGGATATCCAGAGAGGCTAATCACGGATAAGGGTGCTGCTTTTAATTCAACAGAATTCAAAACATTTTGTAATGATAATGGTATTCGACACTATCAAACAACGACAGGCGTACCTAGGGGAAACGGTCAGGTGGAAAGAGTCAACTCTGTTATCATCTCTGTCCTCGCAAAGATGGCGATAAATGAACCTGAAAAATGGTTTAAGTATGTCGACCAGGTGCAGCGATGCATTAATTCAACTTACCATCAAACTATCGAATTCACACCACATGAAGTACTTACCGGTGTTAAAATGAGAACAAGCAAAGACAGTGAAATACTTAAAATCTTGCGAGAAGAACTAGTTCAATCATTTTGCGAAGAACGTGAAAATCTACGGGATGAAGTAAAGAGAAAAATTCTTGTGGCACAAAACCAACAAAAAAAATCGTTCGACAAACAACGTAAAGAAGCTACGAAATATAAAGTTGGAGACATCGTTGCAATAAAACGAACGCAATTTGCCACTCAAACAAAACTAAAACCTAAATATTTCGGGCCATATCAAATCAAAAATATCAAGCCAAACGATCGTTACGATGTAGAGAAAATAGGATCTGTAGAGGGTCCAAAATTCACATCAACAGCAGCAGACTTAATGAAACCATGGTCGTCATCGCCGGGAGCCGATGTCCAGTCAGGATTGGCCGTGTGAATGTTTATTATATTTCATTTATAAGCTACTTGCTGCATTTAACTTGTTCGAATAATTTTATTTTAAATCATATTTCATAGATATGCTTAGTTTTAAAAATCAATTAAAAATTTTGTTCAATTTATATTTTTTGAAATAAAATTCAGAATCACTCATATCAACGTTAAGCATTTCACATATATGTTTACATACACTCGCGCCGAAGTTCAGTAATAAAACTTCTTGGGGTCTCGTTTTTCTCGAGAACTAGAAGTCGGATGAAGATGCGGCGGGCGGGCGGAATCACGTCAGGCAGGTCCTGAACTAGGATAATTTTTATATTTTGGAAATATCCTAGTTCAGGACCTGCCTGACGTGATACGACATCTGTGGCAACATGTTGTAACTTCGAAATTTTCGAAGTTGTCGAAATTATCGAAAGTAGGTATGTTGTAACACTTTCGACAGGCGATATTTTCGATCAAAAATCACTTTGATTTGGTGGCAGTGATTGAGAAGCGAAGTTAATATAAATACAAATATCTTTTTGTTTAAGCATTTTTTATCATTTATTTTACATAGAAGTGTTAAATAATGGCTTTAAGTTAGTGAAATAATAAAAGTATTGACTTTAATAAAAGTATTTAAAGTTTAAATATTCGAACATAACTTCGAAACAAACCAAATCGCCTGTCGAACGAAAATGTTACAACATACTGCCAGATCGAAAACTTCGCTTCGATGTTCGCTTCGACAGTGAAGTTACAACATGTCGCCACAGGTTATCAAGAAAAACGACACCTTGTTTGCCTTCTCATTTTTACGTACCCATTTTCATAGCTCTGGGAGGGGGAAGGAAAACATTGAAACATAAGAAAGTACGGAAAAAGTTAGCAAATTACGTCTACTTTCACGTAAAAAAAACCCAAAGTTAATAAACTAAAAAACGACTGAGCTACAGCAATTTTACAAAACGTTATTTTCGTGGGCTTGAACCGCAGGTCATACTTTGAACGTTCAGAATTTAATCTACTTGTTTTAAGATTTTTTTTGAAGTTTTTACGTTTATCATTCAAATTTGGTCAAAATGGAAGAAAAAGCGAAATTGCTTAACTTTTGAAAAATCATAAATTCAACAAGGCTTACTCGATTTTCACGTTATTGCAATTGTTAAAAAACTATACAAATTTATTTAAATTAAGGTCAAATGAAGGTCAAATATCAAAAATCTGAATATATCGAGATTTTGATTCAATTTGGAAAAACTGAGTATGCCACTAAATATTTTAAAAAACGGTAAATGATATTTGAAAACTAATAAATCTTTTTTTAAAAATACAAAAAATTATTTTACTACCATTATAAAGCGTGATTTTTTACGATAAGTTTCAAATTTAAGCCATTAGTCAAGAAATCATAGGTTTGAGACAAATTTTTACATGTCAGAGCATGTAGATTTTGAAGTGCTTCTTTAAAGCAACGTTGGGTAAAACCCCATGCAAAATCTGACTGACAGCTCTTAAATGGTCCATTCTGTGGGTCCAATTTTCAAATTTTGACAAAATTCGAGATCGGCGACGAATCGATTATTCACGGATTATTCACTCTCTGCTACTGCAGCAATATTCTCAAAATTACGGACTATGCACTCTGGTTGAATGATGAATGTCCAGTCCAATAGTGTAAAATTGGTTAGAAATTTTGTGATGGTTTGATGGTTTTAATGGTTTGGACACTCAACGACCAAAATGATGTTGAAGAACTCTACAACATTCTCTAACTGGTACTGATTTTGGTAGTAAGTTTCCACAATTAATAAACGTTGTTCAGGAGTAAGTAAGTCTATGATTGAGTCGTATTGAATACAGAACACAAACGTCATATAGACAAGCCATTTGACACATAACAGCTGTCAAAACAACCCTGTTGAAAAAGGGACCTCGTATTAGATCACAATTATATAAAGTTTTGTATACGTTATTAGCCAGCATTTTTTTAAAGCAACTCTTCGCTACATCGTTACTTAACCAAAAGATCGGAAATTACATTTTATTGCAATTTGCTTATTTATTTTTTTTGCAGAAATGTCATACTGAAGCTCATAATAGGCTGTCATAAAAAATTTTTGAAATCGATTCACGGATTCCGGAAACTGGAGTTTTGGCTGAAACCGAATATTCGTCCGAAACTGGTTATTAATATGAAAATTTAAGTTTTAAACTTTTTTATGGATTTTTTTTAATAAAAGGAAACAAAAATACCATTTCATACATATAAGAAAAAAGTATTCTTTGAATTTTGAAGTTTATCATTCTATATTGAAGAGATAATTTTTTATTTTATTCCGTACACACTCAAAACAGTATGCACCTGTAATGTACATTTTTGCAGAACTACAAAACCAAGTATTTTTGTTTTTTAGTATTATAAGAATAGAAATATAAGCATTTCCAAAATGGCGTTATGGACTATTTGTACGAAGAAATATTAAACAAAGAGAATGAAAATGTCTAATCTTTAAAAAGGCTTTTTTATATTTGCGTAGTAATTAAGTAGGCTTTTTGATCTGGGGTAACGTTACTGAAATTTCTATTGTAGTTCAATTGTGTAATTAAGTAATTAGGTAGTTAAGTAATTATGTAATTTAGTAATTAAAAACAAATTTAATATATTGCCCTTTCCTTGCCTCAGCAATTTTTCATTATCTTTAGGCAATTCCTTCCATTCTTTTTCATGTTGCAATAGATATGATAAAAACGAAAATGACAGCATCGATCGAACGCACAAAATTAATCAAAATGTTTTGCGTTTATACGAAAAGTCCAGTTATAGTCGAATTTATCATTTTAGTTTTGTATAACGCATTGTAAATATTTTGATTTAAATAACTGATGCATGAATTTTTTACCAAAAGTTTCGGCTTTGGTTTCGGTGTTCCGAATAACGGAAACTAACAAAAAGGGCCGTAACCGAAACCGTATATTCGGTAGGACAATAGAATTATGTGATTGTTTGTCCAGGGAAAATGCTGTATTTGTACTTAAATTTATAAGTTAAAATACTATAGAATTAAGCAAAACTGTAGAAATATGAAGAAGCAGAAAAGATATGGTTAATAAATGAATAAGCTGTCAATTTAACGCAGTAGTCTGAGAACCACAAGAAGCATAAAGGACTCTGGCCAGCATCAGCAAAATCAGTAAGTATAAACTATTGTTGGATGAGCCTTCTTATATACAATATAATTCGTATCAATTTTAGCCCCTTGACCTATGCAAGGCACGCGTTTACTTGCCTTTTGGTGACCATTACTTTAAAAAAATTCTGGTACCGCTTCACAAACAATTTGGCTCAATAAAAGTATGCAATGTTTAAGGAGGCATAAACATTGATCGTATCATAGCCCGGCTGATACTTATTTGGGACCAAATATATGAAGATATGGTGTGTGCTGCTTGCAAATCATTTTTTAAACATTTAAGTCACACAATCGAAGAAATAGGCGAAAGAACTAACGACCTGATTCCAATAGTTTTGCAATATATCTTTTCAACTAAAAACAAATTCTAAAATTTCATAGACTACTGTAGTTTTTATTGCATTTTATGTTAATTGTGTTAACCATAACACGGTTCTTACTAATATACACGATACTAAAAATAAGTATCGAATTGAGAGGAACATTCTCCGACATAAACTATCTAAAAAAAGATATACGTTTTTAAAAGCGTAGTAGTTATGGCCGGACGATTAATCAAGTAATTAATTTTTTGATTAATTAGATTTAAGATTAAGTGATTAATTGATTAATCAGCTTCGAGCATTTTTCTGATTAACCAGAATTTGTTTTATTCAGGAAATTTCGCAGCCAGGTGCAAGATTTGTGGTAAAATACAAATATTAAATAATGCAGATTTCAAATAATCAAATAATTATTCAAATGATTAATCGGAATTCTGAATGATCGATTAATCAGCGGTTTGATTAATCAGTTAATCTCAAATTTTATTAATCAAAAAATTATTTACTCGATTAATCGAAGGGCCCTAGTAATACAATAAAGAATTTGAACTTGGAATGCTAGTTAAACCCATAAAGGAATGAGATCCTTCCCATAGAATTGCATTGATATTTTTTTAAAACTATAGGGCTTTTAACGATCCAGTGCAAATAGTCTTGCATCTACCTACTAGGGCCTTCAAAATGCTGCCGGCCTAAAAAGTAAAACACACGATTTTGCCAAAATTCTTGTTTATTCTTCCACATAGTCCCTGTCCCCTTTCAGCTCGATACATTTATTCCAACGATTTTCCAACATTGCGATGCCCTTTAAATAATATTTTTTCTCAAGATCTCCAAAATACGTTTCAGTTTCCAATTCTGGGGCAATGAAGAAGCAGTTCGAAGCGTAATTCGTGCAATTTGGCCATGGTTTCGATCGATTTGTGAGCTGGAGCATTGTCTTGCAAAAATATGATTTTTTTTTCGATAAATGGGGCCGTTTGATTGCGATTTCGTTCTTCAATCGGTTTAATAATTTGCCTTTCTCTGAAAGTCGATTAACAAAATGCCACTTAAATCCCAAAAAACAGACGCCAACACCTTTCCGGCCGTTTGCTGAGGCTCCGCTCGCTTTTGTGCACTTCCACTGGAATCTATCCACTCTTTTGCTGATTACTTAGATTCTGGTGTATAGTGGTGGATCCATGTTTCTTCCATGGTCACTATTTTACGCAAAACATCAGTCGGACTTTGTTTAAAACTGTCCCAACATTGTTGGGAAGTGCGAACACGTTCATGTTTTTGATTGATTGTTAACGAACGCGGCACCCATCTTGCAATCAGCTTTCTCATACCCAAATGTAAGGCTGTAGCTATCTCACGCACTTTCACTTTCAGATTGTAAAATACGAAATCGTGGGTTTTTCCAATACATTCTGGAGTGTTCACTGTTTTTGGTGCTCCCCCGGCGTGCTCATCTTTTGACCTGATTCGACCTCTTTTGAAGTCTACGACGGAGTAGATTCACCATAATTTTTAGCGAGCTTATCTTTTGTTTTTTTTTCGGTTTTTTGTTACGCAAAAAGTAATACTTAATCAAGGCACCAAATTATTATTTAACCATTTTTATAACAATACAAAAAGTTGATTAATTTAGAACATTGTAAAGTCACTATTCATTGACAGATCGATCCGACATTTATGGTGTGTTCATGTTAAGGTTGTACCTGTCATGCATTTGAAGAGTATTGGTGCCGCCACTTGGAGACCGGCAGCATCTTGAACGCCCTAGCATTATAAAATTAGTCACTTTTGGCATCACAAAACAATGTTTTCATTTACATTTGCTACACCTTTTACATAAATGATATACCAAAAACCTTTCGCATATTTTTGCAAAATGGTCTGACTTCATTGCAAATACTCTCAATTCAAATATCAAGGCAAATTCCGGAGTTCAATATTAGTAGCAAGCAATACTACGTTTACATTGGGCCAAATGACTCATTTCAGCCAAATGAGAAACGAATTGATCTCATTTCCCATACAAATTTTCAGTTGCAATTCAACTCATTTGAAACAAATGAATGAGATTGGAAACGTTCTTGAAACTTACTACAAACTATTTCGAACGCTTTGAATGGGGAATGGATAAAAAAACACCGAACACACTAAAAACAAAGGAAAAGGTCAAACAACAAGTACAAAAAACAACAAACAAATTAAATGAGATACTTTCGCAGAAAAACCAATGTAAACACTATTGAATGACTCATTTAAGAAAAGTCATTTGGCCCAATGTAAACGTAATATAACAAACCTACGCAATACTGAACCGTAACTTTAAGTGCCCTTATGAGAACATTTCAAAATATTTAATTTTTAAAAATTAATTCGAGAAAAATAAGTGTTTTTTTTTACAAAATCGGATCAACCGGCAGTGGTAACTGATACCGGAAGCTTGAAAAAAAATAAATATTCGGTATAAGGAAGTTAAAAGCATGCATAGATGCAGCGCTACTGATATCTAAAAAGAGATAAAAAATCACGAATGAAAAGAAAATAATACGTAGGCAAAGCGTAATCAGGGTCCAAACAATATGTAGGCACTTTAAAAAACACAAGGAGCAAAAAAATTATTTCAGAAAAAACAAAAATTTTTGACATGTGTCGTGATGATGCTTTCCAAGGTTCTTTAAGCTTAACTCGTATATTACCTTGTGTATTGTTTAATAAGCAATAATTAATGTTTTAACAAAAATCTGATATATAGAATTTAACTTATATTGATCTAAGCATTATGTTTTACAAAAATCTGTTGCTTTTTGCTTACCTGGTGTTCTTGGGGTGTTGCTCAGCGACGATCTGGAACCATAGTGTCCGTCCCTAGGACTAGGAATTGTTGGCATCAAATCAGTTTTTCTTCTAGCAACACTTCGAAATATGATATGCGATGCATCGACTTTGTCCTCTGCAATGTTCGGTTATGATGGTAAAAAATTAGGTTCTTACATAAAAATCAAAACTATTCTAAATGATCAGAAGCTAATCTGTTAACATGCGTTAAGCTGCTGTTAAACAATTTAAAGTAATTTGTTTATGATGCTAAAAAACTGTAATAAATGGATGTTTTAATTTTTAAAGTTTATTAAATTTTAACTTAAGCTGGTAGGTCTTAAAACATATTTGTGAACACATTGGCGTCGGAAGCGGGGGGCAAGGGGGCAGTTGCCCCCACTTTTTTAGCTAGATAAACAATTTAAAAGGAAAACTTCAAAAGTTATTCAAAATATCAGTTTTTTTTACAACGATAATATTTTTGTACTATATATTTTCCTCTTCTTTCTCTCTTCTTCATAAGCATGCTTGCGGATAACCATTTTCTGTCTCTGTGTTTGCAAAAAGATAGAACAAAATGTAGAGTTTCTACTGCAAACCCACCACTTCAGTAAATGCTTGTTAATTTTGCAACTCTGGTAAGAAAAAATTTGACATGTTCTTAGGGGCTTTCCATATTGGACGACATGTTGTACGATAAGTTAGATGGAAAACTAATGGGACTATTTGATTGAGCGTTCGAACGATCCAACTTGTAAAGCAACATCATTAATTGCAAGCTCTCAAGCAGAACACATCCGGCTAATAGCTAAGCAACTTTTAGATGCCCTAATAATTGAGCAGTAATTTTACATAATTGTACAATATTGTACAATCGGCAGAAAAAAACCAAAAATTTCGACTATCGTTTTAGCTTACGCATGGTACTACATGTTGTACAATCTGCCATGTTGGTTAGCTGATGAAAATCCACCTCGACGCTTTGAAGAAACATCAAATCCGGTTCCTTCAGTACAATTGCCATTATATGAGCGGCTGCGAAAAGATTATTTCGAAATTTTAGATCTTCCCTCAAATGAGATAACGGCTAGATTCGATCAAACAGGTTGATATTTTACTTTTTTTTTATTTTTGCAAGTTTACACCAGCTTCGCTCAACCGACTCACTTTGATTTAACATTCGGTGAGTCGGTTGAGTGAAGCTAGTGTAAACTGGCACTTTGTAAATCTTATTGTATATTTAAACAGATCTTGACACTCTGGAATCGTTTGAAAATATTGTAATCGAAGCCTTCAACGGAAAAGTGCCTTCTGAACAAAATCTAAAAACAAAACTAGATCTTTATGCAGATGACTTTTTTGCAGATGAAATTGCTGAAGCAATTGCCTGGCCAATCACCTTGAAATTGTAGTGGCATTGTATCTCAATTTGCGAAAAATTCGGATACTGTAAAAAAAAAACTATTAAATGAAGTTGAAAAACTTATTGCTTTGCTTTTGACTGTGCCTGCATCAGCAGCTTCATCTGAGCGTTCTTTTAGTGCACTAAGACGACTTAAAACGTATATTCGAGCAACTATGACACAGAAACGACTCACTTATGCGAGTTTGTGTATTAAGAGTTTGTTTCTCGCAAGGACAGAAAGAAACATTTTGGAATAATTTAAATTGATATAACTTTTTGTACCTTATTGCATTTAAACCATGTAAAGATATACCTAGTCTTGCTTTATAAAAGCAACCATTATTTCTTATATTTTCATATTACCATATGAAAGATCCTTTAAAGAATGATCTCTAATATTAAAATTGCAAGAACTTTTAAAAATAATGAAATTTTAATATTTTTTATATATTTTTATATTTTTTTTATTTTAAACTAAAATAAAAAATTTGTTTATTCACATTCATGTTTCTTTGAAGAAATTTTGGTGAACTTTTTTTTGCACCACCATTTGTACTGCCCCCCCCCATTTGTACTGCCCCCCAGATGAAATAAGCTTTCGACGCGCCTGTGTGAACACCTTAAATTAAACCAACCTATGAATTGCCAGTCAGTTAAGCCATCGATGATGGATCGAAGCTTATACGCTTATGGAAATAGCTTGCTGATTGTTAGAGGGTTATAGGATCTACTATTTTATCATTAAGTTATTTACTTAAAAGAAACTAAAAATAATTACTACTTTGTTTGCAGCAACAACTATGGCTCCATAAAATAAGACAACAAGGAATAAGTAGTAATGAATATACTCTATAAACTATATATTTTTGTTTGTTTCGCAATAAAATCGATTCTAAAACTCAAAAGTTTAGAAGCTAGTATCAAGTGTTGTTTCAGTGCTGAGTTCAGTATCAATTTTCTTTAAAGTATCGTATATCAAAATACATAAAATTTTAAAAATAAGATCTCCCAACAGAGGACATTTTTTACAAGGGTTTACTTTTCAGTTGATTCTAAAAGGCATTACATAAATGCTTTATGTAATTAGGTCACAGCAATGTCTTAATCAAGAATATAGCGTTTTCGATTACCTTCGATGACATAAAACAAAAATACAAATTGGCCATTTCAGCTTCTAAAAGGATTTTGGCCGATCTTCTATTGATCAATTGTGTTGTGCGTGTTATTAAGGTGTTCGAGTTGCAAAACTGGATTTTTTTAATGTTTATCAAAAGTATAATATATTGACAATATACTGTAAAAACTTTGGACCAAAATTCAAAATATTAACGAAGTTATAGCACAAAGTTGAGAGTAAAACTTTAAAAGGGTTTTTTTCGAAACAATTTTTTGATCGGCCCGGGTATCTGAAATTTTAATACGTTATTCTACACGCCAATGACTCTCGCAGGTAGTATAATTGTTTATTTTTAATAACTTTTTCCTATTTTTTACACCGATTTAAAAAAGAAAGGTGTTTTTTAAATCTATTTTTAGAAATCTGACAATTTGTTATTTTGTAATGGAAATGTTACAATCGATTGCTAGTTGGTAGAAATGGAAATGTTACAAATTTTTTGTTTCAGATGCCTTCAAGTGCCGCTATCACCCAGCAACACAACCTTTTTTTAGGTGTCCACTTTAGACGCAAAAAAATCTATAAAAAATATCGTAAAATAAAAAAATACAAGTTTTTTTTTGTATAGTTAAAGATGTCACTAACAACATACAAAAAAATTTTAATGATTGTATTTAATTTTGTTATAAATAAAAATTTTATTTATCTTCTGATCACTCCCCTGTGATATTAAATCTGCATAGCCAAGTTCATTCAATCAATGGAAAAATCATGCAGACTAACTTCAAAACAAACAAACTGCCTGAAGTACCGACAATACATTAGTAGTCACTTAGAGCTCAAACCCTCGCTAAAAAGAGGAGATAAGGTTGACTCAGCCATTGATAGCTTTAGTAATACACTAATCTAAGCGGCTGAATAAGCAACTCCTGTAAATAAAGTAACTCAAGCACAAAGTCAAAGGAGGACCTCAATAGAAATTGAAGAACTTCTTAGATAAAAACGAACTCTAAGAAGAGAATGGCAACAAGGAAGATCGCCTCAAGCTAAGCAAAAACTCCTTTCAGCTGTCAGGCGACTAAAAGAATTAATAAATACTGTGTTAGAACAAAATTTAAAGCTATATACGCAAAAATTACTCCTTATGGAAGGCAAATAAAAACATAAAAATTCCAAAAGAATGTGAAGCGCCCTTACGAGCAAAAAATGGGAGATGCGCGCGGAGTGATGAAGAAAAAGCATTTGCCTTTCCTAAGCACTTAAAATCTGTATTTCCTAACAGGAATTTTGAGATTCCTAACTTGCCTACTCAAGCGAGGGAAAGCCGACTAAAAGTGAAACTCGAAGATATTGACGGAACTATTAAAACACAGCTTAATACTAAGAAAGCACCAACCAGGGTATGATCTTATTAGTCCAAAAATGATAAGAGTCTCCAAGTATTGCTATCAAAATATTTTCACATAAATTTAATGCAATATTGAGGATTGCTTATTTCCCAATGTCTTGGAAAGTTTCACAGATAACTATGATTCCCAAACCTGGAAAAGACCCAACCCAACATCCTCTTACATACCAATAAGTTTGCTTCTTATATTTTCTAAACTTTTTGAAAAGTTACTGCTAACTAAGTCGTTTTCGTTTCTCGCGATAATGTTGCATTTATTCTGCCCTGCACCGGGGCTTTCAAAATTTCTCAACAAAATCATAGGGTTGCGGTAAAAGTGCGACATTTTCTACCCTTGAGAAATCGTAAAGGCGGAATGCAACATTATAACGAGAAAAAATAAAGATTTTGTTATAATGAATGTAAATAGCACAATTTTATTATTTAAATGATTTGTGACAGGGTTGCATTTTTCTTATTCTGTTCTCATATGAAAAATGCAACATTTTCGCAGGGAGTATGGCAATATTTTCGTAATGTTGCCATATAATGAGGTGACATTTTGATCGAAAAAAGAAAACGAAATAAGTTACAGTCACATACAGAACAAACAAGAATTTTCCCAAGCCATCAATTCGGCTTTCGAAAAAAAAAACAAACTTGCAACATAGAGCGAGTGCACCGTATTACAAATGAAATAAGGAAAGTCTTTGATGTTGCTCAGACATTTGATAGGGTCTGGCATGAAGGTTTGATATGGGCATTTCCAGAAAAAAGTCTACCGTGACCAAAAACTTAAAACTTATTAAAATCTTTTTATGTTATGATATTATTAAGAGAAACATTTTAATTTTATTAATTTAAGAAATTTCAGTATAAATTCATTAACCATGATGGTCAAATCGTCTGCACTGTTTCACAAATGTAGTTTCCTTTTTCTTAAATGTTTAGTTAATGTTTCGTAAACTTTTTGTTTTAGTAAAAATGGAAGGCATTGGCTAAAGATAATAGAAAAATGGTTGAGGCAAGCAAAGAACAATATATTAAAGTTGTTTGTTAATTACTTAATTACATTATTACTTTACTACCTAATTACTTAATCACCCAATTTAAATTTAAAGAAATTTTGTCGCGTGGGTTACATCGCGTGAGTTACGGCAAATATTTTTTCGAAATTCAATATATTTTTAAGTAAGTAAAGTCCATAGGTAAAGTGGGTTTATTATGAAACTTCACTGTTTTCCCATTATTTAAAAATTAAAAACAAAAACAAATTATATGGGAAAATTCGCTGAGTTTTTACAATCAAAACATGCCTGTAAAACACACTTCCTTTTTTTGTCGTGTGAGTTACGCCCATATTTACCACTGCCATTCTTAATTAGTTACAAGAACGACAATTTTGGTAGAACTATGTCTTGTAAGACATATGTACATAACAAATTTTTTTTACATTAATAACATAAACTTCCGAGAAAACGAAGCTTTAAGTCGTACGCATGTCGCGTGAGTTACGATGGAAATGCCCATATACAAAATAAACCTTTTGTTATCTGTTCACTGCCATAAAATTCTAAAATCATACTTATGTGATAGGAAAATTAGAGTAAAATGTATAAACTTTGTCCTATCTAATTTTCCAATTTCAGCTGGAGTTTCTCAAGGTAGCGTCCTCGGTCCAGTATTATACCTTATATTAACAGGAGATCTACCAACTAGCAATCGATAGGTCACTTCAACATTTGCTGATGATACAGCTATTTTGAGCACCCATTCAAACTCTATAGTTGCATCCAAGGACCTAAATGAACATCTAGAAACGCTGGAAACATAGTTGGGAAACTGGAGAATAAGAATCAATGAACTGAAAGGTACGCACGTTACATTTACTTTGCGAACTGAATCATGCCCTACAGTTATGCTTAGGCATGCCAACCGTACAGATTTTATCTGTACAGTACAGAATTTTTACCCGGCGGACAGAGAAAAAAATCGTACAGAATTTGTACAGAAATTTCGATGTCCGATTTAAGCTTACTTGCAAATGAAAAAAAAGATCTATAAAACATGAAAACACTTTCAAACACTTAAAATAGCAGACTGACAACATGTTGTATCGTCTGAACTCCCCAATGACGTTGGTGGGTGTCATTGCGAGTTATGCCTACCTGGAAACAAATTGAAAAAACGATGGAAGAAATTCCTCAATTCAATTTAAATGAGCATTCGAATAAAGTGCACGCTCAATACGGCCACATAAAATTGTCTTGCACTGCGGAAAAAGTAGCAGAATGGAACGCAGAAAACTTGTGAACGAAGAAACGATAGGTTGAAATTTTCAATCTCATGAATACCGCGCAAGTGCCGTATTTGAATTAGGCACGCATCATCAAATTTATTCTCTGTTTACCTGGGTCAAATGCACCAATCGAACGTGTTTTTTCTTTAATATAAAACATTTGGAAAGCCGAGTCAGGCAATCATCTTAGCATCGACACACTAAAATCAATTCTACTCGTGAAGTGTAACATAGATTACTCGTGCATTTACTTCCATACATTTTAAGGAAGCAGCCGCAACTATTGAGACAAATCTCAAGCCAAGAGAAATACAATTTTAAGCAGACGAGCGACCTCAGCAGTATTGCTTCTGGAAATGATGATGAAGCTGATGCCTCTAGCAATAAGTCAGTCGTTGGCGCACAAACCGAAAATGCAGTCTATATTTAAATGTGCCTAATTATGGTAGAATAATTACAAAGTAGCCATGACAGATAGTTATTTTTATACAAGAGGAAACCGTAGGTTGTCTTTGCTTGCATATTTTACGTTGTCATTTTCTTTCGTTCTCTATTTTATACTATTTTTGACACTTGATTGTTGCTTAAAGACCTGCCACGGCTACCTTGTAATTATTCTACCATGAGTCTGATTTAACAACTTAAAATTGTGTTTTTACTATTCTTGTTGCTTTTTATTATCTTTCGTTGAAAATGCAAATTTTCTTATATTAATCTTTTTCTCCATAATCATAATAAATACCAAATAGTGTAAAAAATGTTTCAGATTTTTGAGTTGAATTTTTACATATTCGTACATAATTTGACCGTACGATAGTTAGCATGCCTAGTTATGCTCAATCAAATACCTATTCCTCAAGCGAATAACGTGACCTATCGTGTTCATCTTGACATACGGTTAACCTGGCGAAAGCATATTGAGTCCAAGAAAACTCAAATTAAGCTAAAGGCTCTTAAGTTAAACTGGCTACTTAACAGGAGTTCAAGGCTCCAATTGGAACATAAGGTGTTGCTGTACAATATTGTAATTAAACCAATTTGAACGTACGGAGCACAGCTTTGGGGAAAAGCCAGTTCTTCTAATGTTGAGCTAATACAGCGTTCACAATCGAAAATTCTACGGAATTACGAATACACCATGGTTTGTAAAGAATGAAAATATCCACAAAGACCGTAATGTTCTTTTAGTTAAAAGCAGTCTTAGTGCATTCAATCAAAAATACAAACAGCGACTTCAACACCATCCGAATTTGTTGGCAAAAAAGCTTGCTCAAACCACATGCCTTAAAAGATTGGATTTACCGTATTACTGGAGATAAACCTTTGCTTTCGTTTAAATGAAACATGATTATCCAGGCCACATTATCGAGGCCACGCCCGTCTCGCCTGGCATATGTAAGAGCTTGGCCCCGTCCGTCTTGCCTTACATATGTGAGCAATGCTCTAATCCTTTCACATATAAATGTACAGTTAATATAATAGAACATGATTATCCAGCCTGGCATACGCTGGAGCTAGGCCATGTCCGTTTAGCCTCGCGTATGTGAGCACAGCTCTAATCAATACCTCTATTTATAACGAAGAAACATATATGATACAAGACCTACAAAGATTTATAATCATGTCAAACACTAACAAAAATTAAAATTATTATTGTATTATATTTGCTAACTATACATTTGTTCCTAGCACTGGTTATGAACTTGTATAGATTTATTTTTAGGTTAAGATTTGATGAATTATTGTTAGTTTCTAAGAGAAAGATTCAATGAATACTTACAAGAAACGTTAAAAAAATTCCTGAAATAAACATTAAAATTGAAATCCTTAAACGTTTAAACACTAATGATCGAGAACGGAACCTACGAGTTTTATGCTGATTACGAATGGCTTATGTTCTCCAGAAGCTTTATACATGACAATTTGTACTCTCTAAAGTTTACCATTGTCTGCAGAGAAATGGTGGCCGAACAGAAACATTAATTAAACTGAAAGAACATTCTTTCTGAGCTGTGCTGTGTCCGCACACCTAACTTTAATGTTATGCCTGTATAACATTAATGCGTTCCGTAGGCTAGAAATTAATCGATGAATGAAATTTTCTGGATTACTTTCTCGATTACTTGTAAGCAGAATTTTGCTGGGTGAGACTTCGTCAATTGAGGCTTTATTTAGTTTTTGGCAACTAAGTTTCTTGTTTTTACTTATCAAATTTATTTTTGGAAAATATTAATTTTTATTGGGTATTGCTCGAAATTAAATACCAGTAAAACATACTTTCATTTCAATCATAAGAACGTCGTGTTGCGAATGTGGATGTTCAAACATTTTAACAGGCAGTTATTGTAAGAATACAGATGTGTAATTTCAAACCGAAGAAGCTTATTTTACTTAAATCCTTAATTCGAAGAGAAAATAATTAACCAATATTTTGCTGTAAAATGTCTAAAGGATTGCGTTTTCTAAGTAAAATAAAAAAATATAAAGGGTGATTTTTTTGCTATTTGTTTTTTCAGTGTAAATTTATTGACACCTCATGCGTGATTCGTAACATGTGGCAAAGCCAAAAATGCTCAGTAAGGTTTGCCATTTCACCATGAATAGAGTAACAAACGAACAGCGCTTGCAAAGCTTTGAATTTTATTGTCAAAATTCGTGCTTTGTGAGAAATGTGTTTTATCGAAAAATTGTCTACAGCGACGAAGCTCATTTTTGGCTCAATGGACCCTGAAAAATGCACTGTTTGGTGCGGTTTGTGGACCTATTGAGAGGCGATTTTGGTGAGCAATTAAACTTACGCAGTCCATTGGCCGCCATGATCATGCGATTTGACCCCACTAGACTATTTTTTGTGGAGCTACGTGAAGTCTCTCGTGTACAGGGACAAGCCAGCCACAATTGCAGCCCTGGAAGACAACATTACAGCTGCCATTGGTGAGATACCGTCCGAAATACTGGAAAAAGTTTGCCAAAATTGGAGCTTACGTATTGACTCCCCAGGTGTAGCCGCGGGCAATATTTCCATGAAATAGTCTTTAAAAAGTAAATGACAGGCTTTATCAGTATATTCACAGACGGCTCTCTGATGAATGGCCGGGCCGGGGCAGGCGTGTACTCAAAAGAGTTAAGCCTATCCTGTGTACTGAGGTTGGGGAGGTTTGTGTCTGTATACCAGGCAGAAATGCTTGGCGTAGTGCATGCGCTGGACCACCTGATAGATGGCCGGATCAGTGGCAAGAAAATTGTCATCGCTCTCGACAATCAGTCTGTGATTAGGTGTATGCAACGGACAGACATCACTTCCAGGTTGGCCATAGAATGTCTTACAAAACTCAATAGGTGCGCCCAGACGAATGAGCTCACACTTATGTGGGTGAGAGGACACTCTGGCATATAACAGAATGAATAAGCTGATTCTTTAGCAAGAGCAGGATCAGCAGAAGAATTCTGTGGACCAGAACCACGTATCGCCATAGGCGACAATATGGTGGCAGGACTTATTAAACAATGGACGGACTCGGAACACAGTACAAGGTGGGAAGAAGCTGTTAATTGCAGGCAATCAAAGGCCGCCGTGAAGTGGTCTCGTAGTGAGGCAGCAAAAGTTATCCGATACAATCGAAGGACTTTAAGCTGGTTTACTGCACTGGTCACAGGACACGGTCCCTTCATGTACCATCTCGGGAAGATGACTCTGACCGAGGACGATGCGTGTAGGTTATGCCTAGAAAAGCCGGAAACAACAGCACACATTTTGTGCCAGTGTCCGGCGCTGGCAAGCATAAGATTGACCACTCTGGGACGCCCATTTCATTTTTTGGCGAAGCCGAGATTGGTCAACTAACCTATAAGGATATGCTTGAGGTGACAAAGGATGCTTACACAAGGAGCATGCTCACGTACGAGTACTCCGAGCAGTAGTACCCTTTGTCCAATGGGGGACGAAAAGGGACCCACTGTGGTCTGCTTCGGCAAATCCCCAACTTATTATATAAAATGACAGGCTTTATGTATCGCTACAAATAAATAGTTTATTCTCTATTCACTATTATGTTTTATTTTTTTTTTTTCAATTTTCAAAAACCAAACGCTTCAAAATTACCCTTTATAAGTGGAAAAATATTATGAAAAGTTGATGAATATTTTACCTTAAGAATGAGAGTCGACAAGCTTGCTGATAATTTACAACATTGTTATTAGGAGGAATAGAAGACCAAGAACAAAAAGTTATTAAAAAAAAAATAAGCAATTATCTTCGACTGGACTGGCCAAAGTTTAAATTCCTCCACAGCCTTGTTAAATGTATTCAAACTTTTGAATTTTTAATTATTTTGGTGAATTCACATTTTCTGGTGCTTAGTTATTATAACAATTTTTAACTCAAAGTACATTAACGCAAACTGAAAAATAACTCAAAGAGAACAAATATGTCGGAATTCTTAAAAATGACTCATGAACATTCCAAATCAGGGACCGAAAATAACAGTTATTTTCGAAATTTCTATTCAAAAAGTCAGGTGGAAAGAGTAGGTCTATTCGATATTTGAATAAAGCAATGAGATGCTTGTTATTAGCTAAGGAATAATAATCTTTAATGATTTTAATTTTTTCGATTTTTTTAAAAAGTCAATATATAATCGTTATTTTTTGACTAATTTTATTTCGATCATAAATAAATATAAGTTAAAATTTGACTTTTTTTTTATCAAAATTAAGTTAAAATTTTACTTTAATTTTTTTGATCAAATACAAAAGTCAAAATTTTATTTTTAAAAGTAAAAGTCATTCCTATATTATCTACTTGCAGTCGCTGTTTCAGACGTTTGCAAAATAAATGAAAACAGAATGTGCAATGATAAGCAATTAAGCGATACAATGCAACGATATGATGGTCGAATGCAATGTTTTTCTCTGTTCAAAAATGTTGCTAATATAGGTGTAAAAGAATAAAAAATGCGCTCTATTAATTATTTTGAAAATTTAAACTATATAATAGTTAACAAGAAATAGATCTATCAAATTTTTAATCTCTATTTTTGATCGAAAAAATAAGTCAAATTTTAACTTTTATTTTTGATGGAAAAAATAAAAGTTAAATTTTAACTGCTTTTTTTGATCGAAAATTCAAAGTCAAATTTTGATCAAAAAATAAAAATCAAAATTTAACTGTTATTTTTCATAAAAAATTTTAATTTAATCAAATTTTAAATTATATTTTTGATCGGAAAAATAAAAGTTTGATCAAAAAATAACGATTATTTGTTAATTTATTTTTAATTGGATTAACCCCCCAAAAATGAACAAATTTAAACGACTACTGAGAGCAAGTCTCAGCACAACATGACAGCTATTTTGTGTTTATGGTCACGACAAAAATATTTAGATGGCATTGCACATCGGGAAAAAAAGACTACATTTTAAACATTTATAATGAAGAGACTTCAACACATCGATAGTTGCTTTCAGCCGGTGTCAAGATATTTTACTCAAAATGTATCGGAAAAAAAAATTAAAGTGCATATTAATAAGGTTACTTGTGCTACAACCTTTACTAGAATTATTCAGTGTCCGCTTATGGTAGCTTTCACTGTATGAGGTGGCATACGACCACGGATATCTTCTGTACATCACTATAAATTAATATTATATAAAATAAAATAAAATATAAGTTGTGTAAGTTGCTTATTTAATATATAAAAAATATTGAATAGTTTGTAACAATTTCAGGTGAGAATATTTTCTAGTTTCATTCTTTTTAGTAGTCAGGTTTAAGTTTTTGAGCTTATTTTTTATTTAAATTATTTTGGGGACATAATTTTTATATAATCGAAAGTATTAACTAGTAATCAATTGTTTATAAGCAAATTATAAGCAAAGATGTTTATTATGTCACTTAATAAATTTTTAGTTCATGACTTTATGTCCTATAGAAGGCTCCACATTAATTTAAATGTGACGTCACATAACCTATAACCAGCAGTCGATCAAAACCCTTCCAACGATACCTCATTTGCCAAATTATGATAAGTAGTTTAGAAGTGAGAGAAGAACAGATGAACATACATACATGACGGTCAAACAAATATACCGCTCCTTTTGCTTCGCCGTAGTCGGGTAATACAACTAGAAAGGATCCACTAGCATATTTGAAGCTTAGCAAATTACCTATATAAATAGTAAGGGAGAGTTGTCTAAAGTGGGATCGCATCTAATCTGGGACTCCAACTTTTCTCCGATATTTTCCACAGGCATCACCAATGCTTTGACATTGACAGTGCAGCTTCGATGCGTTATCACTTTTCATGTGCATTTGAAGAGAAAATACGCGTTGTTTATATTCATGCCAAAGGGGTTGTTCATTAGCAACGTTACCGATTTTTAGCACTTTTTTACACCTCCCTCCCCCTCCGTTACTTTTCGTCGTGCATTTCAAAAACTCTCCCTTCATAAAGTAACGTGACATATGAAATAAAAAATTTATTGATTTAAACCTATTATATTATTTTACACAATAGCCCTCAGAATTCTCACTAGCATTACTAGTGTTTTTTACGTTAAGCATAGTGCTATGTTTGTTTGCGTGGAATTTCGCTTACAACATTCATTTATTTGTTGCGTGAAAAGTCGGACATATATTTTGTTGCGACGTGTTCCTTTTGCAACGTTTCTCAGAGAGACTCAAAGAGTGAGCATGGAAATTTCATATGAGCTCTCTCTTTTCACTTCAAAATAAATAGGCAGTACAATTAAATTGTCGTGAAAAAATGTTGCTCAGAAACATGTTGCGATAATTTATCGCAGCGGAACAGAAAACTGCTCTGATGAAAATGTGACAATTTCCACGCTTGCTTCTCAGCTGTGGAATTTCACATGAAACTGAACAGAGTACTATGCTTTATCTCGAAGCAGTTATAGACGAGAAAAAGTTTTTTAAGTTGCTCATAACTCTGTTTTTCGAAATTTTTTTTACGTTGCCTGGTAAGAGTTTTTTCAGAGAAATATATTTTTACGTTATTTGATAGGCATTAATGTAATTAAATCGACCATTTTTTAATTGAAAGTTTCAATAACTTTATTTAAGTAATTTAAATTAACAAGCAACGTTTGTGAAAGCGCGTCGTCATCCAAATTGCATTTTTTTCTGTCAAGGCGTAAGGACGAAAAAGCTCACTCGACAAAGACATGTGTAGCTGGCACTGTGTGGAAAATATGTGATAGTCCGCAAAATTTGAAAAGTGTATTTATTTCCTCCCAATATTGCAGTAAATCAGCTTATCTCTTCCGAGGATGAGTCCATTTCAAGCTCCGTTAATGACTCTCTGAGCAACGATATAGTGCTTTGGTTAGTTGATGTAGGTTGATCAGCAAATACCTCAGAAAACGTGTTTTTATTTTTCGAAAAGAACAATTATGAACAACGTAAAAAAATGTTCTCTTTATAACTGTTGCGCGGTAACGTAAAAAATTAAAATTGAAAATAAACGCTATCAGTAACGAAAAAGTTTTTATTTATAATTGTTATGATACAGAAAAATAAGTTTCTGTTGAAAACAACTATTTCTATCTTAAAGATGCAAATGTTTTCTTGCAATATAACAGTTATGGCCCAATTTTTAAAAATATTTCTTTTAACAGTTATGTCTCTGGTTTTTAATGTTTTTGAAGAATTATAATATGAATTTTTTTCGAACTCTTATTTTATGATTTTGAGTTTAATTCGGGCTTAAGGTCACTTTTTGAATACAAAAAAAAATTTTACATTTGTTTTTTATTCTTGGTTTTATTGCGTCCAATTAAGAATTTTCAAAAATACGAAAAAAGAAAATTTATATTTAAATTTTTTTAAAAAACGGCTTGTCCATTTAAGCATTTTAGCATATAAAGGTCTTTGGCCGAGCTTATTACGATCAATTGTGTTGTGCGTTCTATAAAATGATCATAAGTGATGGAGAACTAACTGGACCTATATGCTTTATGCCGCCTCCAAACGGCTAATGCTCTCAAGAAGCATTACACGAATTGAAACAACATTCTGTTTCAGATTGTGGGATTGAATCTGCGTTCTCTTGGCTTGCGGGCTACACACTTAACCAGTATGCCACTGCAGCCACTTAATTACTTTTTTATACACAAGTTCTTATAAAAAGTTTTTGAATCATTAGTAAAGAGAAAGATCACATCTAAGTTACGGTAAAATAGCATAGTAAAATAATTGAAAAAAAAAATAGTTAAATCATGCAGTTAGCAAAAAATCACAAACACATGCTTTTTTCCAAAATTACAAGTAAAAGTAAACAAATTTAATATTGTTGCCGCAGAAAAGAAATGCGAAACACATGTTAGATTGAACAGAAATAATTATTTTGTTTTTAGGAACACCCTCACCCTTCGTGGAAATATTATTTATTGCAGTTGTCAAGTGATTGGAATTATGTCTGTGCACAGAAGACGACATGTTAGAACGATAGGTTGAAGTGGGGGGTTCATCAATATTTATTTCACTTCCAACAATAGATAGGGAATAACGTTTAGGAGGCTCGTCGTTGGAGAAACCCCAATTGAAGACCTCGTACATGGATGATGATTTACGACGATGATCTAGAGTGTAGTATATGTATGTACATTGTTTATGAGCAGGGTATGGTTATAAAAATAAAATATGTAAATAATCGTTTAAAATATTGTAAATGATTTTTGTATAAACTTAATAAGACTGTTAAAATAAATAGTGTATTAATTTACCAGCGATAGTATTTTCTATTCTTAAAGTTGAATAAAATTATAAAAATTATAGAAGAAACATTCTTGTCAATAAGTAGACAAGTATAAGCAAATTCTTATGATTAAACGACAAACTCAACAAAATATATAGTATATTTTTATAAATCACATTTAAATCGAAATATCTCATTACTTTTTTATTGTTAACAGTGAAAGTACAACATTGCAATCTATTTAAACTAAAATTCTACAAAAATTGAAAACATTGGGCCTAATGAATAAAATACAAGCAATTACTTTGGGAGTTGTACAAAATCTCAAGAGACAAAATCTCCACCATAGACCAAATCTCCAAGGTAAAAAAATATCAAACCAGAAAATTTCTAATCCAAAATTACCAAATTTAAGTATTTTTTATTGCAGCGTTGTAAACGAATACAAGATTGTATGAATCAAAAACAAATTATGGATGAAGCAGACTTTCTTAGGAAAATTGCTGTTTACTTAGATTTAGATTCATTTATATTTTATTATTCATACCTGCTTATAACTTTTGAATTTTAAACTACTTAATTCGTTTTAATTATTATAACTTTATTGCTGTTAACTTAGATTTAAAAACATTTTAAACTTGAATAAACTTTTTTCTTAAAATACAAACTAAATATCCACAAATTTAAATTGCACCATTTACGAATTTGCGCATATATTTTTGGAGATTTTTTCCTCTGCTATTTTCAGTGTGACGATTAAGCTTTTAACATCTTGGATTTGGATTTATTTTGAGCTCTGGAGATTTTAGCTTTAGATAGATATTTGACTGGAGATTTTGATTTGGATATTTTGTTGTGGATATTTCGTACCCAACCACATTTCTTTTATTTAAATTTTTGCTTGAAAACGCATAAATAAACATAGAAATGGATTGAACAAGTTAAGGAATTGCTAAACATTTTTCAAGCTACTTTTCCCTTATGCTTGAATTTGTTAATGATTGTTTTTATTTGCCACTAACTGCATTCAGAAGTGAACATTAGAAAAATTTTGTAATGTGCGAAAAAATGCTGAGATGAGGAACTTGTAAAAACATTATCATTTTAACCAAATTTAGTAAAATTTTCGGCTTACCAGCATTGAATGCTCACAAAAACACGCATGCAATTCACAGACACAAAAAACAACAAAAGCAACAACGTTGGTGTTTGAGTGTAGCATGCATGTATGTATACACATTTGTTCCTAGTCAAGGGTGTTACCCTCTGTTTAAGAGTCCTGGGAAAAGCAACTTAAAATTTTAAGTCATTGCTTATTAGCAATACCTTAAGCTAATAATGAATTGCTTAGTTTTTATTCATTAGGCTTATTGACTTTGGTGAACTGCAAGTAAAACGTTATAAATACAAAAATTATATTTCATAAACTTCAATAATAACAAACTAAACGAGTTTAATTACAAAAAAAAAAAACAATAACACTGCGATTTATCACCACTTAAGCTATGACTGAATAAACTTACCATCATGTCGATCTGTTCCACTTGCTGATGTTGCACGCTTTTTAGATCCACAATCGGCAAGTTCACGTTCGGAACTTCGACGTGAGAGAGAAGCACCAGCAACATTTGAAATTGATGTTGAGCTACAAAAAAGATAATATTTGTTTAGCATATCGTTTTTGAATAGTTCCTTAGTATAAATAAATTTTATTAAATTTTTATTTATTTTATTGTTATACATATTTGTTTCTCTGCAACATTTTTCTGCCCTCTTTCTGATCACTTTGAGACTTCTGAATATTTTCTACTTTTATTTTTTTATTTTTTTATTTTTTTTTTTATTTATTTATAGTGAGTGAAAATTCGTGAAACTTGCCACCTACAACAGGAAGTCGTAATTTTTATATATATAATGGATATTATTGAAGTGTATATGAAAAAAATTAAATTGCAATTTTTTCAAGTTTTTTTTTAATGAGTTACAAAGAATTTAGTAAAATTAATTTTGCTAAGTAACGGCTTGTTAAAAATTATTGATTTTTGGGTCAAGTACTATTAATACACGTTATATTACAAAAATGATTTTTTAAAAAAAATTTTTCTTAAAAATTAATAAGTTTTTTATAAATTAAAAAACCTTCTGGACCGCGTAGAAAATTTTTAAAAAATATTATACATTTCTATAAATTTAGAAATAATAAAAAAAAGAAAAATTATGTATTCTCCATAAACAAGTCTGTTATGAAATGTTTTAAATCTGCACTACCTGTCTTGTGCGAGCCATTCAGAGCACTGCACAATGGAATGATTGGTACAAACTACAGGGAATAAATTATTTTGATGACTTTTTAGTGCTTTAGGCACAGAAAAGTACAAAAAAAAGGTTTCTAAATATTTGGACAAGTGGGCGTGACAACTCCCATACAAATGTATCTTATTTTTCGCAATATCTGGAGAACCAGTAATGCCACAAAAACTAATCTTTGAAAAATAATAAAGTACAGTATTTGAAGGTCACGTGCCAATATAAAAAAAGGACAATCGCTTACTTTTTCTCCAGATATAGCGAAAAATGTGTTTCAGTTGTATGGGAGGTACCATGCATAATTGTCCAATCATGCCTTAATTTGGTACGTATTCTCCAAATGACGTATTTGATGATTGCCTAAGTTTTTGTTTTTGAAGCATACATCATACGATTTGTTCCCCAGGGGGTTCCAGGGGGTGTGCCACTGGCATGGGTGGATCGGCCCTCCAAAGTTAGAAGGGGTCGGTCATTCTTTTTGACTCAATTGGGGCACTCTAAATAGGTCGAAGAGGGATTTTTCAAAATTTGACCCTACGGAAAAGTTGGGGCATTAGAATTCGTTTTAGAGGTATAGTTCCTCGGGCAAAGTTTCTTATTTTGATTCCTAGAATACGATTTTCACTGAGCAATTGGCGATTTTTTGCCTCCCCACAAATCTACTCGGCCTAGAGTACACCCATCAAGACAATTAGTGAAGTCATTCAAATATAACATAAAAAATAAAGGCCCTAAATCGAACCTTGAGGGACGCCGTAACATCAAGAAACTCAGATGTGTTACTATTGCATGAAACAAAGTGTTTGCGCTTAGACAAATAAGATAAAATTAACTTGCAAGATGAGAGAGAAAAGTTGAACTTATAATAAATTTCTCAACCAAAGTACCGTGATTTATGCTATCAAAAGCTTTACTTAAATCTAAAAACAGAAGAATACAAACTTTACAGTCATTATAGCATTTCCTTATACAGTCAGTAAGACCAATCAGAAGCGATGTGGTGTTATAGCAATGGATTACAATGGATTTGGTGCCTCATAAGATGTTCAACCACCTTGGATAAGGAGGGCAGAACACTTATAGGTCTAAGTTTATCGATAGAGCTGGAATCACCACTCTTCTTGATAGGAGCTACCCTTGCTAATTTTCAGGCCGCAGGGAAATTTAACGTAGTACAGATAGTATAACAAAGTGGAGGATATGATGCTGAACCGAAGGAAAAATCAACTCAAAAAACTTTATGGAAAGATTGTCATAACCAACAGCATTAGACTTAACTTTCATCAAAGCGAGAATTAGTTCAGCAATATCAACAATGCGAAAAGAAAAAGAATTATCATCCTCAAAGAAATCAGAAAAATCTAGATTGTTGACTTTTAAGGTCAACATTTTCGAGAAAGGAACACGATTCTATTTAAGAGGTCACGATTTTTTCCTCAAGAGCGCAGATTTTTCAAAAAGGGCTGAAAAATTGCAGCATTTATTCGAGAAAAGAAAACGCCATAAATCGAGCTTAAAATTTAATATAAAAGTCTTAAACCTTGCAAAGTATTATATCTGTGTCGATAAGCAATAACAGCTTAAGTCTGATTTCAAAGTTTTGAGAAATCTTGCTTCGAAGTTTTTAATTGCCATATCTGCACAAAGTGACAAAAAGCGTCTGTTTCCCGTAATATTTTATGAATTTAATTGGATTTTTTAAAAGTGTAGATAATTACGGAACGAAGGTAATAATAAAAAATTTACAAAACATTCAAAAAATTGTTAAAAAAGCGATAGACTGAGCTTTCTGAATAGAAAGCTGTTTGTTGTGCACATAATGAAAAAGCTTTCCAATAGGTTGCGCTTATCAGCGAAATTTGAAAAAACCGAATAACTTGACATATTGGTGCATTTCCGTACTTACGCACTTGGGTGCATTTCCGTACACATTGTCGCGTAAAAGTCGAGTAAAGTTCAAGTTGAGAGAGTAAAATTAAATTTGAGAATGGTGTTAAAAGTACGGAAACGACTTGGAGCGTGACACCTCCCATACAACTTCAATACCTTAAATACGATATTATGCCACTTATGAAAATTAAAGCCTTTAAATAAGGAAGAACAATGAATTTTATAGAAATTAATCACCACAAAAAATATGTCCGAGATTAGAGAAGAGAACGAGGCAACCAGCTTGTAATGGCTCTCTTTATTTATTGATTTATTTATAATAGAAACCACTTCCCAAATTTTTTTTTTTCCGCTTATTTTTAAGATTTGGAAGAAATTTAATTAATTTTTTCTTTTACAAGATTATCACCCATACATCTCCAAAACCAATAAAAATTATTACTCCGAAACTAACATAGGTGCCCGATTTCGAATCAGACACACAACATAAGCTGCAAATTAATAAATATATAGCAAAGCGCCGCGATATCACTGGTAAGTTATATTTAAGAATCTTTTGCTTTTTTTCATTACTTTGGCTAAGGTTATGCTTAAAGCTCCAGATTGTGTTTATAGTGCTATATGCGAGGAACTTATGGCGTTTTCTTTTCTCGAACATATGCTGCAATTTTTCTGCCCGTTTTGAAAAATCTGCCCTCTTGAGGAAAAAATCGTGACCACTAAAATTTAATCGTGTTCTTTTCTCGAAAATGTTGACCTTAAAAGTAGAAAAAATGCATAATTCTCAAGGAGTGCAGAAAGAGGGCAGACAAAATGCAGTATTTTTTCGAGAAAAGAAAACGAAAGTAGCTACACTAATAACTCAGTTGTCTGAAGTGAACTTAAGCTTTTATTGCTTATGCACACAGATATATCCAAGATTATCATGAAATCTTGAACCTGATTTTTTGACGGTAAGTCATTTTGCAGGTGGCGCATTTCACGTGAAGCGGGCCACGAAAATAATGTCAGATTCTGGATTTTGTTCATATTTGGACTAATTGTACTTCTATATGGCGTGAATAAATGTACATCATTATTTTTTTTTATCAAGCCTAATTGCCAGTTTATAAGCCTCGGGTTTCACTTAACTGCGGTATTTTGATTTTTTTTATTTTTGTCTCAAAATATAGATATTAGTTCATAAATAATACGTGGAAAGTTTTAGAATGGGATCTGCATTCGTTTAGGAGATACATCAACTATAGTGCAAAGGTGCCGCACTCAGTGAACAGTACAAAAATAAACAAAAAATTAAATAGCAGTCGAAAAGGAACGATTTTATTTTAAAATTTTTAAAACTTTGCAATGCTCACTATAACTTGTTCTTTTAACACTAATGCCATCGGCTATTGGTATAAAAGAATGATACTTTTTAGTGCCTGGAGAAGTAAGTACACAATCAAATCGGTGCTGCAAAAAAACTCTTTGTGTTTGAAGGTCTCCCTTAGAGCAGTAATAAACAATCTTTTCGGTTAAAGCTAATTTTGCAAATTCATACAACCGTTCACGGGTGGTGATTGCTCTATTTGCTGGTAACTGTAGGCTTGCACGTGTTGCTAATCTTTTAAGATTCCCACCAATACCATCGCATGGCCCTTTCCCAAGTAACGTGGCATGAAAATGAATTTCAACTTCGGTATCAAAATCTTCTTTATAGTAGTAAAGATTTATAAAGTTAAATTTATTCTTGAAATGTTGTGAGGCTCCGTCGGTACCATAAATTATTTTATTAACAGTTATTCTCTTATTTAAGAGATGCTGGCGTAATATTTTTTTAAAACCATAAAATGAAGCTGTATCGTGTTTAAGATCATTTGTTGTCATTACTATGTCTTATTTGATTTTCATCTCTGTAGTAAAATACTGACGTTAAAAGTGTAGCTTGTTCATTGTTCCAATGGTAAGACTGTGCTGCATCTTGTATTACAAAACTGTAATTTTCCGCAAAATCGCACTGAGTAAGGAGAAAGTGACTCCTTCAGCGTTTTGAAGAAAAGTGCTTGTTGTTCAGCAATGTATGAATGAGGCTTTAAATCAAGGCATTACACAAGCTTTCAACAAAATCATCTGCAGGAAGCACTTAAGTGACTATCGGAAAGCGATCTGTACCTGTCCATTGTTCAAACTGCACACTAGTAACTTCATTATCATCGAAAATTCATTTTTAAATGGTCACGAATCACACACAATCCAGGACAAGAAACACAACTTTCATTTGGAGCTGATTTTGCAGTCGTTAAATAACAAATTGATGTAGGATTTGGACACATCATCCTTTGTAGGCACTCCTTGTAAGACGGAAGGTGCATGTTGGTTTCTGCAGTCTCCTCCATTCAGCATCAATTTAACATTCTGGTGGTACGTACATACACAAACAAGATGTGTGCCAGAGTCTCCAGCAAGGATACATTGCTTAATTCGCAATGTGAAAAACTTGGTTAACCCTACTTTAACATCGGGATATTGAGTTTTATACTGCTCATACAACTCCTCAATATTGCACAGTAAAACTGGTTTCTGTGAGTTCTCGAACCATCGTTTAACTTTACGGACAAAAAATCTTTCTTACCAGGCAGAACTTGACTAATATCTTCTCGAAGGTAAAAACTTCTCACTAGATTTTCTATTTCAACTGGTAGCTTATGGCCACTACGAGGATTGGGTGATGATAAGGTTCCAAATTGATCTAAAAGTTTTTTCGCTTTTTCTGCCTTTCGTCTAGATGTCCTGAATTCTGCTAGTTTTCTTAGATTTCGGTGCAATGGTAAGTATCGTAGTTTTCGTCGAAGTTGATGTTAATGGGTCTTTAACTCGAACAGACATAAGCGGCAGATGAAACTCCCCACTTTGTAGCTAAGCTTACAAGCGCGTCGGAAGCTAATTTCATCTGGGGGGGCAGTACAAATGGGGGGGCAGTACAAATGGTGGTGCAAAAAAAAGTTCACCAAAATTTCTTCAAAGAAACATGAATGTGAATTAACAAATTTTTTATTTTAGTTTAAAATAAAAAAAATATAAAAATATATAAAAAATATTAAAATTTCATTATTTTTAAAAGTTCTTACAATTTTAATATTAGAGATCATTCTTTAAAGGATCTTTCATATGGTAATATGAAAATATAAGAAATAATGGTTGCTTTTATAAAGCAAGACTAGGTATATCTTTACATGGTGTAAATGTAATAAGGTACAAAAAGTTATATCAATTTAAATTATTCCAAAATGTTTCTTTCTGTCCTTGCGAGAAACAAACTCTTTCACCACCTCCATCGAATTCAATTCTTCGGTTTTATCTTTGCGAATGTGTATAAGTCCGCATGAGTGAGTCGTTTTTGTGTCATAGTTGCTCGAAGATACGTTTTAAGTCGTCTTAGTGCACTAAAAGAACGCTCAGGTGAAGCTGCTGATGCAGGCACAGTCAAAAGCAAAGCAATAAGTTTTTCAACTTCATTTAATAGTTTTTTTTTTACAGTATCCGAATTTTTCGCAAATTGGGATACAATGCCACTACAATTTCAAGGTGTTTGGCCAGGCAATTGCTTCAGCAATTTCATCTGCAAAAAAGTCATCTACATAAAGATCTAGTTTTGTTTTTAGATTTTGTTCAGAAGGCACTTTTCCGTTAAAGGCTTCGATTACAATATTTTCCAACGATTCCAGAGTCTCAAGATCTGTTTAAATGTACAATAAGATTTACAAAGTGCCAGTTTACACTAGCTTCACTCAACCGACTCACCGAATGTTAAATCAAAGTGAGTCGTTTGAGTGAAGCTGGTGTAAGCTTGCAAAAATAAAAAAAAAGTAAAATATCAACCTGTTTGATCGAATCTAGCCGTAATCTCATTTGAAGGAAGATCTAAAATTTCGAAATAATCTTTTCGCAGCCGATCATATAATGGCAACTGTACTGAAGGAACCGGATTTGATGTTTCTTCAAAGCGTCGAGGTGGATTTTCATCAGCTAATTCACAGTAGGGGCTTACGAATGGTCCAAAACATTGGACCAACATGGCAGATTGTACAACATGTAGTACCATGCGTAAGCTAAAATGATAGTCGAAATTTTTGGTTTTTTTTGCCGATTGTACAATATTGTACAATTATGTAAAATTACTGCTCAATTGTTAGGACATCTAAAAGTTGCTTAGCTATTAGCCGGATGTGTTCTGCTTGAGAGCTTGCAATTAATGATGTTGCTTTACAAGTTGGATCGTTCGAACGCTCAATCAAATAGTCCCATTAGTTTTCCATCTAACTTATCGTACAACATATCGTCCAATAAGGAAAGCCCCTAAGAACATGTCAAATTTTTTCTTACCAGAGTTGCAAAATTAACAAGCATTAAGCTACATACTTAAGGGTGCTTTTAAACTGAAGTGGTGGGTTTGCAGTAGAAACTCTACATTTTGTTCTATCTTTTTGCAAACACAGAGAAAGAAAATGGTTATCCGCAAGCATGCTTATGAAGAAGAGAGAAAGAAGAGGAAAATATATAATACAAAAATATTATCGTTGTAAAAAAACCTGATATTTTGAATAACTTTTGAAGTTTTCCTTTTATATTGTTTATCTAGCTAAAAAAGTGGGGGGCAACTGCCCCCCTTTCCCCCGCTTCCGACGCCAGTGTAAGCTTATCGAAATTTTTCTTAAATTTGAACGGATTAAACATTGATTACCATAGTAATTCATAATATTACTATCAATCAGTTAAAACACTCGTAGGAACTCAAATACAATGGCACGTTTGCGTAGCGGCTAAAGCGACAACTAAATGCATAAAAGAAAAATGTAATGATTTTTTTTTATCTGTCTCGTTCTAACATTGAACGCCCAATCTATCTACATAATGAACATGCAATACTTCAGACAGATAAGAGATGGCCCTACTAGTCACAATTGTTTTTCATAATTATGCACAGTGCGGCACCTTCGGACTATAGTTGATGTATCTCCTAAGCGAATGCAGATCCCATTCTAAAACTTTTATGGACCCATTCTATGGACACTAGCTACATTTTGAGATAAAAATAAAAACAATCAAAAATACCGAAGTTAAGTGAAACCCGATTTGAAGAGGATACATTGTCAAGAAGAACATATAATTTTCTCAAAAAAAAAAACTACTTGCCTTATTTTTTATTTTTTTGGATAATAGCAGCAATAGCTTTTAAAAAATCCGTTCCTTAAATTTCTTTAATTCTTTTAAGGCTTATAAACTGGCAATTAGGCTTGATAAAAAAAATTATGATGTACATTTATTCAGGCCATATAGAAGTACAATTAGTCCAAATATGAACAAAATTCAGAATTTGACATTATTTTCGTGGCCCGTTTTACATGAAATGCCCCAGGTGTTAGACAACTTTTACGCTTAATTTTGTTTTTTTTACACAGACAGACCTTTAACAAAAACTAGGTCGCTTTAAAAGTGCATGCAGATTAGTTTCTTTTTTTCACACCGTTTAGCTAATAGTTTGGTTTACTTAGACCAGTATTTTAACGAGGAAAGATTAATGTTGCATATTTCACGGCTTCTATTCCACCATAAAAAAAAACAAAATATGGTGATTAAATCAATAATTGAATGAAATGAAAAAATAGATATTAAAAAATTATAGACCAAAAAAACATTATTTTCTTAATTATTTATTACATGAATTAATTGCATTCATTAACACTAAATTTTTGATGTAACAACTCATGTTTCACCTCGTAGTTTTCAAAATTTTATTTTATAACGTCACGGCTTGATACGCAGTTGTAACTCGCAAAGTATATCTACGGTTGATTTTTAGACTTCATGACAAAAATAAATAAAAAAAATGTACTTCATCAGGACGCGGAAGGAGGCGGTCAAAAGCAAGGAAACATATTTGGTCCAACAAATGTTGCCTCCATGACAACAGCTTTGATAACGAAATGAGGCTGATTGACTACGCCGCATCATGAAACGTGGTCGAAAGTAACACTAGATTCAAGCATCTCAATTGTAGTGTACTCTTAAAAGTCACTATTACCACCAACTAAAAGAAGTCGCTATTTAACTTCATTCTTTCTTATTAATAAACAAAGTACAAAATAAGTAAACAAAACAAAAATCTAAACCACCAACTCAAACAATAAAATCAATAATTTATTGCCAAATAAAAAACCCAAAAATTTTCCATAGAATGTTAAAGTAAACAATTATATTCTTAATACCCAATAATCTCAAATTCGTGTTCAATGCCCTTAGCACCCCTTTTCGTTTTCATCCGCCAGTTGCTGCATAAGCATGAACGCGACAGCGAGCATTAAGTTGCACACACTTATTGCACGGAAACATAATGCAACAACAACAAGCGTTAAATTGAACTTAGCCGTTGACTCTTTTAAAGTCAAGGCTATGAATTTTGTCCATCGATTATATTGGCTATTTTAAATTAATATTTTGAGAGGAAGACAGAATGCGACAATGCAAAGTAAAATATTATTGGTTAATTTTATTATATTGAAAAACAAAATTACATATTGGAAGTTAAGGAGGAGTATTAGAAATAGTGTTAAGATATTTTTAAGAAAAATACTGGTAAAATTACTTTATAAATCAGAACATTTTCAAAATAAAGCAGATTCTTGATCACGACTACAGCGGCGAAAGACAGAGTTTTAATTAAGAATTTCAAAACAGTTCGGCATTCTTGCCATATCCTACAGCAGCACGGTGTGCTCTAATACACCAAAGTTGATTTCGATGCAGTCATCGAAATAACTTACAAAATACTTAGGCAAATCAAAAATAACAGTTAAAGTAGAAGTAGCTTAATCTTTCAAAACACCACATGGCAATCCTGCCATTTTCCAACGTATAACACTACACTTACGCAAACGTATAACGCGCAACCAAAAATCAAACTTCGTCGAAACCAGTGGTACGGTCAGGAGAGTCGCAACATCAATGCAAAGAAAGACGGCGCCTACAAAGCCACCCTACAGTCAGATGCTATGCGTGCTGCTAAGGTGTAATACAGAACGAAGAGGCAGAAAGAAAGACGCATTTCCAGGCGGGGAAAAAAGACAGAAAAGAGCAAGGACGAGAAGATTAAGATCTCACTATTTGCGCTAGGGATGTGTAAATAAATCGATTACGAAATAAGTCGTAAATCGACTTTTGCTTGACAATTTTCGACTTTTGGCGATCGACTTTCTAATATTGAAAAAAGTCGATGGTCGGCTTTTACTTTCGACTTTTTCATTTTATGCGAAACCAAAACGACACTCTGAGAACTGCTCTTCTCTAAACTAATAAATAAAATAACTGTTTAAAAAAAATAAAGCTGCGTTGGCGTTGAATGTAAAACTTTAGTTATACATTTTTTTCGCGCGTTCTTTAGAAATCGGAATTAATTTGCAAGAAAATTTTTGTATGGCCCCAAGCGGTGGTTAGCAATAATTTGATAAAGCTGCAATCAATAGCATAGTAATTTGCAAACAGTGCAAGATAGAATTAAAAATTTAATAAAAGAAATGTTGTTTTTGACGCTACGTTAAGGGAGCACAATTATTTAGAATTTCAGCAAAAAACAAATATTTTTTTTTATTTTTCTCAAAGAAAAATATTTCAAAAGTATTCTCAAAAATTTCAGACCAATCGGATTATTATTTATGGAGATAAATAACTTTTAATAGGGTTTTTTTAATCCGCATGTAAATCGAAGTCAAAACTTTAAACGCGTTTTTCTCAAAGCAATGTTTTCGAGGTTGGTGATCACTGTAACTTTCGAACGACTCTACCGATCAGTTTGAAATTTTTCACACTTATTCTATACATAATTGTTCTTCTGATGAATGATCTATTTATTTTTGGAAGATTATATTTTTGAAAATAAGAGTGTAATTTTGGTCAATAAGCAACTTTGAATTTAAACATACGCCATTTTTCCAAAAATCAAAATTTTTTCAAATTCCTTAGTTCATCAGGAGCATTATTTCATTAACTAATGATCTCTTTTTTTATTTCGGATGATCTAGTGACGAGCAGCAATGATCACGGCAAAACACTTTTTTAGATCCCTCACAAATTTCCTGTATCTAATAAATCCAATATTTTGTAAAAAAACATTTTCCTCAAATTTATATCTTTCACGTAAAACAAAATTTGTTATTAATTATTTTGATGTATGGCCAAAAAAAAAATCCCAAGCCAGACATTTTCTTGTACGTTCCAACTAGTTGTACCCCTTAACTCGGCGAATAGGACTCGATATGTTCTATACAAGAACTAAAATTGCAAGATTTAGTTTTGTTTTTTGTATTTTATTTATATTCTGATGTACCATGTTTTTGTTTATATTTTAACAATAAAACACATTTTTCATATTGAATCATTTGCTTAACTGCACAACAAAAGCGGTACAAAAGTAATTTAAAAAAGTCGAAAAAAGTTGAAAGTCGACTTCTAATCAGCGTTGCCAGACGTTTTTTTAAAAAAACTAAATTAAAAAAAAACTTGTATTTTTAACAAAAAAACTGTAACACTAAAAAAACCAAGTTTAATTTTATTGGTATTTATTTATTTTTGAAGACAATAAAAACCAATTCATTAACAAAAACATAAAGAATAACATCAAGTTGTAGTCCCATGACATTTTTCAGTATTTTTCTTTGACATGCTGCCTTATTTTGACAATTGAAAGGGTTTCATATAAAAAATTTCAAATCAAATGCCAAACTAAGCCAGCCTATTTTTTTCTAATATTGCGAATGAGAACATCTTATTATAATTACACCATGCTTTTGAAAAGATCACATTTTGTTTTTTGTGTTTGACATTTGATTTCATTAATTTTCGTAAATTGACTTGTCGTAAATTTGATGCAATCTTTTTTGAGAGATCTTTTGTAATGACTTATTTCTAAGCTTTGTTTAATTATTATTAATTATGGAAAATATTCTTTCTACATTTGCTGTGACTATTGGAATGCATAGAGCAGCAGAAACCAGTTTTCTTAAAAGAGGAAATGCATCGCTTTTTTTTTGTTTAAAAAAATAGATTCCCAAAAAACTTCAATAAATCGCTAAAATTAATTTGACGTAATTATCGTCATTCATCATAAACTTCTTGCTTTTCAACAATGCTGACAACATTTGTCAAATGTCATCTCAATTGCGAAATAGATGGTGGATAAGTATATAAAACTTTAGTTGGAGACAGAAGTTCCACATCTTGTAAAAAATTTTAATTTGCACTACAAGTCATTTAAAAAAACTGAAAGTCTGTTTGAAAAACTGTAATTTACAGTTTAAACTGTGAATATATCAACGCTGCTTCTAATAGTTCAATAAGTCGATGATGAGCCGACTTTTACATTTTCAACGCTTGAAAAAGTCGAAGTCGACTTTTGCTGGCAGTTGCACATCCCTAATTTGCGTCAACTATCGTGTTCTTAACTTCTTCATATTGCATATAAGGTCTTGGCGTTTTATGTTTAAGATTGAAGCCCGTCGTAAGTCGACTGATTGGGTCTTACCAGTGTGGCTTCATACCTGGAAAGTTTACCATCGAATAGAAATCGTGCATCTAAAGAAGAAGAAATCAAGCATGTCTAAATCACTTCAAAGTCGATCAAAAGTCAAGGTATTTTTTATTGTTTTCTTTGATTATCGCGGTGTTGCTCACACGAAATTCTTCCCAGAAAGTCAGACGGTATATAAAGAATATTTTATGCCGCGTTTGAGAACAAAATGCTTCAAAAGAGGCCAGGTTTTCTATTATTATGAACGAATTCTTAAAAATCAAGAAATACCAACGAAGAACCTCCGTATTCACCTAAAATAACTACGGATGGCTTCTTTTGCCTTCCAAAACTCAAGTCACCACTTGGTTCCAACCGTTTTCAGTCGGCAGAAGACATAAAAGAGAACTCATTGCGAGAACTGGAGTTGATTCCAGAAAAAGCGTTTTAAAAATGTTATAATTATACTTGGATTATTCGTTTGCGTAAGTATATTATTTGGGAAGGGGCCTACTTTGAAGGCGATACAATAAATTGGAATGAATAATAAATATTTTTTGTTTTATTGACCAATTCCTGGTACTTTTATGACAGAATGTACCGCAGGGTTTCCATTAATAACATAACTTACAATTTTTAAAGTAAAAGCTTGCAACAATTCATTAAAAATTAAGTTTATTTAAGATAGAAATTTTTATAATGTAGAAATCACATTATTTAAACTTACCGTCGATGACCCCAAAAAGTACTTGGCGAAACCATTCCAAAGTCTGCTGGTTCCAACAGTCGTGGGGTTGACGAACCGAATGCGAACCCAATGGAATTTTTGTCTCGTTTCTTTGTCTCTAATCTAGATTCTCGTTCCTGCTTTTTTAAATGTGTTAAATAAACAAAAGGATTAAAATAAATTTCCGAGTTAAAATAACTGCTTGCTTGGTGCAAAAATTAATTCAGTTACATTTTTCCCTATAGTTTTTTCCAAATAACCTTGTTATTTATTATATTGATTTTATATGATTTAAATACAATATAAAATCGCTATATCTATTTTACTTCACTTAAATCCTAAGAAAAATTTCTGAATTTGTGTAGAAACCAGGGGTTGAAATCAAAATAGGTATGAAATAAGTTAAAAATTGAGCCGATTAAATACAAACAAATAAATTACTTTATGGAACTATTTTCCATTTTTCAAGTCTTTTAAAAAACTATTTAAATAAACTACAAAACATTGATAATAATTTACTTCAAAACATCTATGAGACACAAAAAGACTTTAATTGGTCAACCATAAATTATTTAGCACCAGTCAGAGTCATTAAAGGAAAATTTTTCAGTGCGAACTTAAACTCTAGTCAAATTAAACTGAGGTTAACTCATTAAAATTGCATGTTTAAACTCGGTTAAGGCAAAAAAGAAACACATTATGTGATAATTTAAGACAATTTAACTTCAACGAATGCTAAAATATCTAGTTCAACCGGGTTCAAACGTCCAATATTGGTGAGTTAAGCTAGGTTTAATTTGACTTAAGTTTAAACTCTTACTGAAAAACATCAAATATAGACATAATCTTACCTAAATTGATCTCTCGCAACATATTAAGAATGATTTTTTTCATCTAAATTGCTCCTTCCGGACTTCTACACAACGGCTAGTTTAGACGTATTAAAAATATCTAAATCCAAACTTAATGTAAAAATAATGAACAATGTTAATTTTTGTTTTTATACGTAATTCTAAGTTTAGTTTTAGTTTTTTTGTTTTGTTTTAAGTCATAATTAATAGGACTAAACGTCATACAATCTATATATATATAACTAGTAAGAAATATCTTCGACTGGAGGGAAGTTTGAATACCCCACGGCCGTATTTTAGTTTATTCGAAGTCTTGAATGTTGTATTATTTTGGTGACATCAATTTTATAAGGCGTTTTTCTTATCTAATTATTTCACACTTGAAACTCAGAATCTTTCATATTTATTAAAGCTTATGTAAACGATACCAAGTTTAAACATGCATGTTTTATGAATTTATAAATGTTTTACTAGTATTATGACGTTACTTTGTATTCGAGGTGGGCGGAATTTTAATTTTTAAAACACGTTTGCAAAGTTTTAAGCCATTGTACTAATTTTTGTGGAATTTAAGTTTACTGGTTCCATAAAGTCACTTTGTATGGGAGTAGACATGGTTTTCATTGGATTTATACAAATTAAACTCTTAAAGTACATATTGCAGGTTAAAGCATATGTGGAAAACTTGAAGCCATTATATACATTTTTGTGAAATTAAGAGAGGTTTACCGTTTTGATAAGGTCACTATGTATGGGAGGTTTCATCCGATTTTGCTCATTTTTGAACTTGATCTTTATTTTTGAATAAAAAGCTTATATTTTGAATTTCGTTTCGATAGCCATAAAATTAAAATCGTGATCACAGACAGACAGACCGACATGGCTTAATCGACTCAGGAGTTGATGCTGATCAAGAATATATATACTTTTCTATACCTGCCACGCGAGTTACATTCCCATTGTAACTTAATTCTCCACATCCGCTTAAATATATTTAAAACCTACAATTCGGCACATATTTTCATGCACCGAACTTAGAATATATTCCCACAGTCACATTTGCCAATTCAGCATATTTGCAGACACCGAACAACAGTCACAACACAGAACTCGAACATACACACATATATACATACATACATACAAACACACTATCGGGGCAAATTAGCTTCTAAGATATTTTGCAAGTTAGTCTTAAGATTCAAGTTATTAAATAAAGACATTGAAATATAAATGCTCTTGTGTTTTTATACAACACCGTAATTCGCGTCCTTATCGGCGTTACAAACGGAGTGACAAAGTTAAGCCTCATCGGTCCCCTGTATGCGCACGCATACAATTTTGATCTCTAACCTTGAATAAAATAAAAACGGTTCAGCGGAATGACTTTGTGTTTTGCAAAGTAGAATTATTTTGCCTGAACAGCTAAAAAAAACCCGTTTTTGAATTTGTACCCTTATTTTACGCTTATTTTTGTGTGTGGATTTATAGCACGCTTTTATTTTTCTGTTTTATGAATTTCAGTTTGTTCTGGAACACACATAAGTGAAGTTTGTTTGCGCATTTATTTGAATTTTGGTTGTGTTTCGAAGTATTTGATAAAAAATGGATAGAGTTTTACGTGAAAGAAGGCAGCGAGATGAACTAGAAATGAATTTTGATTTGGAAAGCGAAGCGGGCGAATCTCCGTGCAATAGGGTCGATGATTTTGCATTATCAGACGAAGAGAATGATGAAAGTAAAGTTAGCGTGCATTCGGATTAAGACGACATTGAGCCACTTGAGCAAAATTTAACAGAAGAAAATGCAGCAAATCCTGAAAATAAATATTTTTCAAAAAATAAGAAAAATTAATATTCATCGCAACCATTTGAAATAAATCGAAGAAATTCATTTCGACGTGCAGAAAATTTCACTTCAGGTAAAAACCTACCCTTTTTGTTATGGGTTCATGTTCATTATATGTTTAATTTTTGTTATAATTCAGGTCCAAGAGCATTAGCAGCTGCTACTATAGTTGATGTTTCGTCTGCATTTCACATGTTCCTTGAGCCGGTTGAAAATATTATTTTGAACATGACGAATTTATATGGTGTGCGAAAGAACAAAGACGATTGGGAAAACATTGATTTGGACACTCTGCACGCATACTTTGGATTGTTGCTGCTTTCTGGTGTGTATCGGTCATACGGTGAATGTGTCACTAAACTGTGGAATGACGAAACTGGTCGGCCAATATTTAGAGCAACAATGTCTTTGAAAATGTTCAAGCGTATCCATGGTTGCATTCGAGTTGATGACCGCGAACAACGTATGGCCAACATTGACGAAACCAAGCCTGCGAAATATGGCATCAAAATTTGGGTGCTATGCGAATCAAAAAGCTGGTATGCATACAACACACAAATTTATGTTGGTCGGAATCGTAATGTCACTCCTGAACGTAATCTCGGACGGCTTGTTGTTTTGGATTTGGTGGAAGGACTTTCTGATAGAAATGTAACGTGTGACAACTTTTTCACTTCGTATTAATAAGCAGAAGATTTACATAAGAATCGCATGACTATTTTGGGAACAATAAGGAAAAATAGGACTGAAATTCCTTCAGTTCTACTCGACATGCGTCAAAAGCCAATTTATCATATAGAAGTTGTATATGAATATAAATTGCAAGCATTTATGTTGTCATATGTTCCTCGCCGGTACCGATTTGTGACATTGCTCAGTACATACCACAATGTTGTCAGCATAAATGAGAATAGTCAAAAGAAGAAACCTAACATCATTGAAGACTACAAAAAAACCAAGAGTGGAGTTGATACTATGGATCAAATGGTGGCTACGTACACATGCAAACGAAAAGTCAATCGGTGGCCAATAACAGTATTTTGTAACATGCTTGATGTTAGTGCGTTGAATGCATTCGTGACGTTCATTGCATTGTTCCCAAATTGGAAAAATTCTAAAATGAACCATAATATTCGTCGTCGCCTTTTTATCGAGGAGCTTGGATTGAATCTCGTTGAAAAACAGATCACTAAACGTAAAAAACAACCTCAAAGTAATGATGCTTCCAGTGTTATTCAAAGAATTCGGGAGATTCGCCATTTACCAAGTACATCAAAACGAGGCCGATGCTACATCTGCACACTTAAAAATAACAAAAATCTTTTTGCTACACGCTGTGAAAAGTGTAGAAATTTCATTTGTGCTGAACATAATTTCAATTTATGCGAAAAATGTACAAATAATTGACAAAATTAAAAATTCAATTTTTTTTTCTAATATATGTAATATTCTAATTAATTTCATTCTAAATCTACCTTTATGAAGTTCAAATGTAATAATATGATAGTAAACAATGTAATAAACATAAAAAATCACAAAACATAAATGGTTGTTAATTTTTTTAAGCTTTTTTACAATTAAAAATATATGTGTATGCGCGCGCATACAATGGGACCGATTAGATGTATTTCTCGAGGGACCGATGAGAGTTAATATAACCCATACGGTATAAAAATGGATGTATGTATGTGGGTATGTGTGTATATCACGTATTGACTCCAAAACCACTAAACCAATTTTTATGAAGTTTTCAGACCCATTTTTACATCTTGAAAGTGATCCTGTGAAGTTTGGTGTCGATTGGAAAAGGGGGCGTGGTACCTTCCATACAACCCAAATATGCGATATCGCACACAAACCAAAAAGTGCTATATGTAGTATATTAGACAGTTTTGATGGAAAAACAAAAATTTTTTAATTTTGTTCATATGGTTACTGAACGCAACTGTAAAAAATGGGCGTGGTCAAAATATATATACAGGCAGGCATTTACGAAACCATGCTAATTCCGGATTTTTACACGTTTTGATAGTGGAACTTAGTGTGTAGGTGCTCCAAGTGGCGGTCACAGTATATAAATGTTGCCACGCCTACTTTTACCGCCCAAAAATCAATATATCTACTTTATATCATACGGTTTTGGTAGCGAATACTAAAATTTGGTAGTTTAGATCAAGTGGTTACTAAACACATACCAAGGATGGTTTTTTCATTGGAAATGGGGCGTGACACCTCCCATACAACCTAAATTTGCAATTTTGAATATCTTTAAAATTATAGGTCGCACAGCATCGAAATTAGGTATGCGACCACAATTTACAATCCAAAAATATAAGGTTAAATCGTTTATAAACTCTTAAAATGTAATGTTTTTATAAAAAAAGGGTAATAAAATGAGTGGCAAGAGGTTTCGATATTGAAAACGTAATAGCATGTTCTCACGACACCTTTAATTACTGAATTAAGTAATTCGCCATACAATATTTGACAATCTGATCGAATCGAATGAGGAATTACGATCCGAATGACGTAGAAATAGGTTTCATCTCTGATTTTATCGAAAATTAATCGAAAAAAGCACTTCTATAGAAGAATAAAGGAAAACAAAACAAATAGCTGTCAGCAGTTAGCGACTATTTTTGCGTAAAAATTAATTTTATTAATAAATGAATATTTAATTTGCAGATGGATTCTAATAAAAAAAGTGTAAACTGAATTTTAATGGCCAGAACACTATAAACTTTCGGTTCCAATAAATCTTCACTCAAACAAAATGCAAAATAAAATTGAATAAGCGCAACTATCAAACCGAATTACTATTGCTTCGTGAGAACGGGAGAATTCACAATCGTAATTCACAGACCGAATTAGTTAATTCAGTGCCGTGAGAACATGCTATAAATGTATTATATTAGTTCGGGCAAAAATATACGCCATCAAAAATTAAGTTGCGCATGCAGATGCGAACGAAGAAGGCGCTCTTACCGAAGCGAGAGCAAAGCTCTTTTTCAAATCATTTTTCATAGCGAGAACAAAGGCCTTCTTTCCAATGACATGACAATGTTAAATAAAGCTATATTTAAAGCGAGAACAAGCGCTATTGTTGTTTTGTTAAGTGCTTTGAATGTGGTTTCGAAGCGTTTTGTTTCCTAAAGGGATATATATGCCGCGAGCAAGCATTAACTAAGCAAATATAAATTGCATAGCTAATTAATGCATTCAATTATATTACATTAAAATAGAATAAGGTTGTTTTTAGTTCTACGTTTTTATTTTTGTTAACTTATATCTATAGAATTATTATAAAATATCTAAATACTCAATAAATTTACTTACTTACTCATTTAAAGAACAAAAACTTTCTAAACAAAATAAATATTCAGCCTTGAAAAACTGTGATCTGAAATCTTTTTGCACCATTTCTTTAAATATAATACATATTTTTAAATTAATTTACCTGATTTTTTTTTAATATATATTCTCTTCGCTCCTTCTCAGCTTCCATAATTGCCTTTTTTCGCTCCTCTACCTGTTGACGCTTTTCGGTATCTCGATGTCTTATTTCATCAATCCGACGGCGACGCTCTTCTTCTTTTTGTTCGCGATATCTTTGAGCAGCTTCTGCCTGAGCTTTGAGCTCTTCAATTTTGCGTTGTCTTTCCTCATTTTGACGTTCTCTAGCTAACTTGAGCTTTTCATCGCGATCTTTGGAAACTGATAAATTTATAATTATAAAAATTTATTAAAAATAATAATAAAAATTACTAAATAAATGGATAATAATAAAAATAAGCCTAAAACTACATATAACTTTGAAGTGTACAAGCAAGCAGTGTATGAAAAAATCGCGTTTTTCTTTAAGGAAAATGCTTTCCAGCTAAATTTTGGGCATTTAAGACAGAAAATATAACTGAATTTGGACAAAGTATTCTGGCGAGGACCATTAATAAAAAACATAAAATATTCCTATCATTCACATGAGTACATTTTAAACATACATTAATATCCCTATTCTGGTTGTGAAGTTACAATAAAAAATTTGTCGAAATTTTGTTAACCTATTTTATAAAACTTATTCATGGGTCTGTTTCTGTTCCTGAAATTTTGTGAAACTTTCCGCTAGTAAAAATTTGTCGGTGATGACATCGTATTGCATAACGTAAGCGGTTGATCAAGGGTTGATCCTTTTTTCATTGTTAACGTAACAGTTTGGCTTCATTCGTGTAGCTACATCGTCTTTTCTAACAGAACTTTTTGCAGAAAAGTATATTTGTAAAAATTATTTTTGTTTATATTTGAACCTGGATAAAAATTTAACATACATTCTTCCCGCTTATAAAAATTTGTCGATGATGACATTGTAATGCAGAACTGTAAGCGAACACAAAATCTTGTTTGTGCTCCCTTCTTAATTGTGCTCACTTATGCAGTGAAAACAAAGTTTTATGCGTAAAATAACTAAGTGTTATTAAATATTAATTTTTAAATGCTCTATAAAAGGTAATAAGTGTTTGTTCATTAAATTGTAAAAATTATTGTAAATTCCCGCTTGTAAAAATTTGTCGGTGATGACATTGTAATGCAGAACTGTAAGCGGAAAGGAAATCTTGTTTGTGCTCACATAATTTTCTTTTCGTTGTCAAACCAACAGGAGAAACCACATCGTGTTTTCTAACAGGAAGTTTTGCATTGAAGTGTGTTTGTGAAAACTATTAATCTTTATGTTTAAACCAGAACAAATTTTTATATATAAAAAAATTATTATTACACAATAACTCTGAAGTCCTTAGAAAAGGTAATAAATTCGTTCATTAAATTGTAAAAATTATTGTGAAAATAATTTGTGGCGTCATTTGCTTTTGTTTGCTTCTTTTCGGTGTTTTCTCTTTCGTTTTCGTTGTGTTTTTGGCGTAGTGAGGGTTTTTCGTTCAATTTATTTGTGTTCTCTCCAATTTTGTGAGTCATTTCTTTGTTCTCTCCTATAATGTGCATACCTACTCACATTGCCGCTTACTGTAGATGCGACAGATGCTTAAAGAAGATGTATCAGTGTTTTAGCGGCCATGTCCAAACAAAGAATTGTAAACAGAGTTCGGAGGCCCCGCAGCTACATTGTATTTAATAATTGATTACGTCATGAGTTCATTTACCACTGGGTTAATTTGTGGCGTCATTTGCTTTTGTTTGCTTCCTTTCGGATTTTCGTTACAGTTTTTTTGTTCTCTCCAATTTTGTGCGTCATTTTTTGTTCTCTCCTATCTTGTGCATAGCTACTCCAATCGTCGCTTACTGTGTAAGGTAGATGTCATCAGTGTTTTAGCGGCCATGCCCGAACAAATGTAGTTCAGAATTGTATACAGACGTTGGAGGTCTCGCAGCTGAATTGTATTCAAGAAATAATTGGTGTCCATTTTCCACGGAGTTGTATCAAATCCGTGGCCGATAAGACCTAGTTTGTCTTGGAGCCTGCGTTCGCAACTGGTTTTCTTTATTTTGTGAAAATTGATTTGGTGAAGTTGACCTAGTTTGTCGAGTAACCACCCTGTCAAGCCAGGATTTCACCGGCTTCAGGGAGACAGAACGATATATATTATATATATACCTATTGGAGTGGTGTTTTATTGGGTATGAGACCTTGTTTGTCACACGACTCCGCCGTATACAAAAATTGTTGCTAACTTGACCTTGTTTGTCTTGAATACGCAACCATGCTATACTGTCTGATTTTATCGATTTTGACTTAACTTTTTTTCTATTATTTTTTATACTTTAATAAAATTATATACTTTAAGCAATTTACTAAAACTTTTTAGTTTGTTAAAAATACATTATTTCATTCAAAATCATACTTTATATTTTTGAATTGTATTAAATATCTTATTTTATAATTTTAAATTTGCTATAAAACCTGTTAAGGTTTAGCAATCAAGTAAATAAATAAAAAAAAAATAAATAATTTCCAACCAAATCTCCTTCTTTTCCGTTGTGATTTTGGCGAAGAGAGAATTTTCGTTAAATTTTCTTTTGAGTCTTTTTTTCATGCTCTCCTGTCTTGTGCATACCTACTCCTATCGTCGCTTACTTTGTAAGGTAGTTGTCATCAGTGTTTTAGCGGCTATGTTACAACAATTGTAATAGAGAATTGTAAACAGACTTCGGAGCCTCGCATCTACATTGCTTTGATTTAACAATTTGTTACGTCACACAATGGGAGATTCGTGGCCATAAATAGAAAAAACTAAAAGTTTTTAAATTTTAAAATTTTTTTTTACCAATCGACAGTTCATACATCAGATAAGAAACACCATAAAAATCACTCAGAAATATTTTAAGGTTTGGTCAGAAAATGGCTCAAAATTTCAACTTTTTTTATTGAAAAAATTTGAGAATATTACATGTTTTTAATACCTGCAATCGTAAGTGCTTTACTTTTTTTGTTTTTTAACGAAAGGAATTAAAATGAAAAAATAATAAAAATGTGATATTTAGTGTTTCTTAAACTATAGTTTTTTTGTTAATATTAAATGAAATATATTTTTTGTGATTTTTTAAAAATAAGCATTTTTAGTGCATAAAAGCTAAGAACTTTGGTAACTTTAGCAGGTAAAAAAAAAACATCAAAAACCATCTTTCCACATTTTTCAAAATAGTATTCATTAATATATATATTTATAGAAAAATATGGTTCTTGTTGCCCGAAATTGAGTTTTATGCGATTTTTCTTCTCGTGGAATATCACTTAAAAGCAATTTATTTTATTATTTTCAGCGTATTTTCAAAACAAAATTACATTAAATATAACAAAAAGTGATGTAAATCATTACAATTAAGTTTTATGGAATACTAAAATTTTTTTTAGAAAATAGTAGATGCAATAAGTTTGCTTACACATTCTTTTTTAACCTTCTTTAAAAAGGAGGAGGTTCTCAAATTTGTTGTTGTTTTTTTAATGTATGTACATTGATAACTCCAAAGAACTTGCCCGATTGCCATAATTTTTTGTCAAAAGATAGAGACATTGAACACGGAGGTGCCAATCTTAAGAAGTGGGCGGTATTCGATAAAAAGGCGTGGATATAAGAAAAACACTGTATCTCAACTAATATTGACACTCAGGTACTGAAATTCAGTAAAGGGGCAGTAAGCACAATTATTAAAAATTACGGTCAATAAAGTGGGCGTTATTCGACGAAGGGCGTGGCAACATAGGAAAACACTATAACATGAATAATATTGACACTAGGGCACTGGAACTTAGTACTGGGGTAGGCATAATTATAAATAATTACGCTCAAGTTAGTGGGCGCTATTGCACGACAAGGCGTGGCCATATTAGAAAAACACTCTAATTCGAATAATATTGACACTAGGATACTGTGATTTAGTACAGGTCATCAATAAGATTTTGCCGTCCTATGAAATTTGAATTTTTAAAAGAAACGGCTGAAAGAACGTTACAAGAATATAAATTTTATACAGAGGAAATTAAAAAATTAAATCCTATAACTATTGTAAAGGGGGATATAGAATTCAACGTAAAATCTAAATTGCTCTGCATAATGATCGATGAGAAGGTTTGCAACGTTTTAACTGGGCAACGATCTACTTTTTCGTGTAATATATGCGGAGCCAAGCCAAGCGAAATGAATGGCATTGAAAAAATAAAATCGTTGGAGGTAATAATTAAAAAAGAACAATTATTAAAAATAAATTTTCAGTTCGAACTTTCAACTTTACATTGCTGGATTTTTTTTATGGAATGTATTCTACATAGTAAAATTTTTCTCAAATTCGGGAAAATTTTTTTTAATACAGTATATCAATATATTTTCTAAAAGCATACTTCAAAATTACAACTTTTGTAAAAAAATTTGTATTGAAAGTCGGCGTGTGTATGGGCGTATTAAATCCAAAATTGTATATATTTTATATATAACGTTACAAAGCACTCATACCAAATTTTAAAGATCTAGGTTTATTTTTACTATTTTTACAAAAAAATTCGTATGGAAGGTGGGCGTGTCTGTGGGCGTATTTAATCCAAACTTATAAATATTTTATACGTAATTCTACAAAGTACTCATACCAAATTTTAAAGCTCTAGGTTTATTTTTACAAAAAAATTCGTATGGGAAGTGGGCGTGTCTATAGGCGGATTTTATCCAAACTTATATATATTTTATATGTAACTGTAAAAAGAACTCATACCAAATTTTAAAGCTCTAGGTTTATTTTTACTATTTTTTTACAAAAAAATTCGTTTGTAAGGTGACACGCCCACCGGATTTGGGTTGATTTAATCCAAACTTATATATATTTCATGTTTACCTCTACAAAGCACTCATACCAAATTTCAAAGCTGTAGGTTCATTTTTACTATTTATGGCCAAAACTTGTATGAAGTCCTCCCACTGTGCGTCATGTGTCTTTTTACCACTGGGATAGAACAACCAATGAGAGAATAAAACACTTCCCCTCCTTGTGAAAAGTAGCAAGGTTCTTCTTCACAAATTTCATGTAAGAAAAAAATGCAGGTTGTCATATGCTTAGAAAAATGTTAAACATTTTTTTAAATTTTTAATTTCAAAAGGTTTCTAAAGCTAGAAGTGCTCACTGAAAAATCATTCCAGTACATTTTGAAAATTTGTTTGCTTAGACTTCTTTTTTACTCTCTTAAATTTTTTAACTTGCAAGTTTCAGTTACAAAAGTTCGGGAACACATAGTGTAATTAACCAGGTGCTAGCGTTTATTCCCCACAAGAGAATATACCTGCTACTGTCAAAATTGTTTCGAGCAAAAAGACAACTTGTTGATAAGTGTCAAGTCATTCTTTTTTTTTTTTTGATTGGTTTTGGCAGTTGTTTTTCTAAACAAGATAGTCTAGCTCAAAAGATTCAGGAACCTCAAAAATACTAGCTGGAATCGTTTCAGAAGCATCACTGACACCAAGTTACCTTCTTTATTAAATTAATACGGGAGAGGGCATTGAGGAGCCCGGAGGACAGCAAGAGACGTTTTCGAAGGATTTGTATCGGAAGGACTACAGGCCAATAAGTCTAACCGCCTTTGTATTCAAAACGCTCCACAAACTGATTGACTTGCACCAAATAAATGATGCAATCCAGCTAGCAACCAACCTACACCAGTGTTCGGACTTTACTGCAATTGCAGTAGATCTTCTGCGCTTTTTAACAAAATTTAACTTTCTACTGCGTGACTGCGGTTTGTTCAAATCTACTGCGATTTATTCGCAACAAACATTTTTTTGTTATCTTTTTATTTCTCTTACAAGCAAAATAAAGAACAGGCAATTTCCTCCTTTAAGTTTTATAACGTTACGTTTCGTCAAGTATAAGTGAGCCTTGACCAGTTTACTTGTACCATTACAAAACAAAAAACTTGAAAGATGGCAGCATAAATGTTAAATAGTCATATGGCAGCACAACATTTTAAAAGTCATCGTATATTCAAAATATAAATATATACAAATATTTAACAAACAAGTATGTATTTTTTGATAGAATGTTATAGTTTAAATAGCGATTTACCCTTTTTTAGACAAATTACCTATGAAAATAATGCAAAGCATTTGAGCTCCACATAAGATGAAAGCTCTAAATCGGAATGCGAGAGGAAGCGATCAAAATACTCCCAAAAGTACAAAATAGAATGGGAAGTTAATCGATCTTGGCTTAAAAACGAGTCAGAATCTGCATACTGCCGTTTATGCAAAAAAAAAAACGCTTGACAACAATTTGACTAATTTAAATTTAAATTTAATAAAAAAGGAAATTGCAGTTAAAACCAATCTTTTTTTGCCTGGCTTGGTAAGCAAACAATTAAAGATGCAAGCTGAGATGGATTCTGTTTTGAAAAAGGAAGTTTCAATGATTATGTATTGTGCATCCCATTACCTGCCATTCACCACCATGGATACACTTCCAGATTTGTTCAACGCCCTGTTAGAATCGAAAGATGGGAACATTAAGTGCTCTGCAAAGAAAGCTACAAGAAAAAAAATTAACTGGCCATTTCAGCCCTTGGAAGGGCTTTGACCTAGCTTCTTTTGATCAATTGCGTTGTGCGTGTTATTAAATGGTTGATCACAAATGATCGAGAACTGGACCTACGTGTTTTATGCCGACTCCGAACGGCGTATGTTCTCAAGAAGCTTTACATGGCAATTTTTACTCTCTGAGCTTTGCCATTGTCTGCAGAGAGGTGACGACCGAATAGAAAAATTAACTCAATTGAAAAAACTTTCTGTCTGAGCTGGAATTAAACCTGGGCTACCGCTTTACTTTAGCTTAGGAGCCACGCACGTTACCCACTAGGTTACGGCCGCCACACAAGTTACCGAATTATTGAAACTTATATCAATTTACGCACGGGAACTGACTGTTCAAAAACTTAAAAATTTTAAATTTTCGCTTATTCTCGATGAAAGCACCGACATTAGCTGCAAAAAGTGCTTGGTTTTAGTTGTACGCTATAGAGATAACGATTTAGTTAAAGATGAATTTTTTGGTTTACTTGAGAAAAGATTAAGAAAAGATTTGCTTTTAAAGACCGGGACATTTATTTTCTTCAATATATAGATCCAAAAAAAAAAAAATACAGGAATGTGATTTGCCATCAGTTTCGAAAATCGTTAAAGCTTTTCCGTTGCAACAAGGTTCTATCGAAGTTTTAAATGATGAGTTTAGATCACTCATAAATTTTGATATTAGTAACATAGACAAAAAATATGTTTTACATTTTTGGCATTCCATCATGGATAAAACAAATATGCTTGAAGAATTCATGTTTAAAAATTTGGCAGATTACATGTCAAATTTATGTGTTTTACCCCACAGCAGTGCTGCAGCAGAAAGAAAATTTTCAGAAATGAATTTAATATTAAATAAGTTTAGAAATAAACGCAATGTAAAAACTGTAAATAACTTAATGTTTGCAGCCTGTTAGATTCCAGACAAAAAAGTATTATTTTACCACCTCTTAGACTAATACAATTTTTGAAAAAATATAAATTGGTCGGCGGCAAATTTATTTTAAATGCTTAAGAAAACATTTTTTGCTACATTCAAATTTATAATTTACAGTTATGTATATATTTGTATGTATATTATGTTTTAAGTATAAAATATACATACATTAATATTATATGTACGTACATAGTTGCAAATTTAAAAAAAAATCTACTGCGAAAAATTTCGTTTTACTGCGATATTTTTTTAAATCTACTGCGATTTACGAATTTTCAAGTCCGAACCCTGACCTACACGCTTAGGATAATCAGTTGAGACGGCACTATACTCCCTTGTAGTACCAATAGAAAAACTCTCCACTAGAAAGAATACGCACTTGGTGCTTTTCTAGACATCTCAGATGCATTCAACAAATGATGGATTCCTGGATGCACACTACTCTTGCATTAACATTTTCGTCGACGGCCAAGCGGCCATTAAATCTGTGCGCTCCGCTCCAATCAATTCCAAAAATGTCCTAGCTGGCAGAGATGTACTATGCGATTGTACTGGGTCACTAGCCATCAATGCATTGAGGGGAACGAGATGGCAGACGATCTAGCAAAGGACACTCCGTAATATGAAGAGTGTACAAGTTTTTTTTTTTGCTTCATGAAATGTGCCTGTTTTATTTTTTTTTGCTAATTTGTTTTAAGAAGATGATATTTTCACAATTTCTGTGAAAACTATTTTAAAAGAGAATAAAATAAAGAATATTTTAACATTTTAACATTTATCATGTCAATATTTGTTCGAGACACCAATTCAAATATGGGATATCAAGAAAACAAAATTTTTTTGCGGAAAATAAAGTTGTTTTTGACCGAAATTTTAAAGAAGAGAACACTGACGAAAACTGGAAAGTATTTTCAAGTTTTCTCTGAAAAATTTAATAAATGGAATGAATATACGCCCAATTCTGAATGATTTTTCAAGGGGAACTGAAAAAGGGAGTTTTAATTTTTAAGACAGCAGATAAAGATATCACATTTATTTTGTTTACCCTCCTGAATATTGACGGTTGATGAACAAATTGGCATTAAAAATGTACATAATATTTTTAAACTTTGCCTTAAAAATTAAAACTCCCTTTTCCAATTTCCCAGGAAAATTAATTCAAAATTGGGTTGATAAATTAATATCTTTATATGAATTTGATAAAAAATTATCATTAAATATAGAATAGATTGCAATAAATACCAATCTTACATTTCTTCTTCCATAACTATCGCGCAGTATATTCATGATTCTAGATTCTTGCATTTTGCGCGAGCCAAATGCCAAATTTCTACTCGCTAGAAAGTTTGACTTTTGCAATAGTTGCAAGATTTTTGTGTCGAACGTGATACTTTGATATGTTTCGCAATATTACTGCAGTTATTGAGTTGGAAAACGGGAAGTGGATATGAGAATGTTTTCATGGCAACACTGTTTATACTGCTTGTTTATGCTGCTTTCGCACAAATTTGGGTTGTATGGGAGGTACCACGGCCCCTTGTCCAACGCCCATAAAATGTTACCAATGAAACTGCATTTGTAAATTTAGTCCGAATACTAAATTCCGACATTCTGCGACCTCTAAACTCCAAAGCTATTTGATAGCACAAATTTGGGTTGTATGGGAGGTGCCACGTCCCCTTGTTCAACGCCCATAAAATGTGATCAATGAAAATGCATAAGTACATCGAATTCTGACGCTGTGCGACCTATAACTCAAAAGCTATTCGATATCGCAAATTTGGATTAAATAAGAGGTGCCATGCCCCTTGACAAATGCCCATAAATTTTAATCAATAAAACTGTATGTGTACATTGAGATCGAATACTGAATTCCGACGCTGTGTGACAAATAACTCAAAAGCTATTCGATATTGCCAATTTGGGTTGTATGGGAGGTGCAATTCCTTTGTATGTCCTACGCCCATAAAATGTCATTAATGAAACTGCATGAATAAATTGAAGTCGAATACCGAATTCTGTTCCTGTGCGACCTATAACTTCAAAGCTATTCGATATCGCAAATTTTGGTTCAATGGGAGGTGCCACGCCCCTTACAAAACGCATATAAAATGTTAACAATGAAACGGCATGTGTGAATTGAGCTCGAATACAGAATTTCGATGATGTGCGACCTATAAATCGAAAGCTGCACGATAGCACAAATTTTGGTTGTATGGGAGGTGTCACGGCCATTTGTCCAACGCCCATAAAATGTTACCAATGAAACTGCATTTGTAAATTTAGCCTGAATACTAAATTCCGACACTCTGCGACCTCTAACTCCAAAGCTATTTTATAGCAAAAATTTGGGTTGTACGGGAGGTGTCATGCCCTCTTGACAAAAGCCATAAAATGTTATCAGCAAAACTGCACGTGTAAATTGAGGTCGAATACTGAGTTCAATAGCTGTGCGACCTATAACTCCACAGCTATTCGATATCGCAAGGTTCAGTTGTATGGAAGGTGGCACTCCCCATAAAATGATTCTAATTAAACAACATGTGTAAATTTAGGTCGAATACTGCACTCCGAAGTTGTGTGACCTATAATTCCATAGCTATTCGATATCGCAAATTTGGGATGTACGGGAGGTGCCACGCCCCTTTGACCAACTCCCATAAAATTAAATCAATGAGACTGTATTTGCAAATTGAGGTCGACCTAAAACTCCAAAGCTATTCGATGTAGCAAACTTGGGTTATATGGGAGGTGCCACTTCCCGTTCTCCAACTCCCATAAAATGTCAGCAGTGAAGCGAAACGTGTAAGTTAAGGTCGAATATCGAATTTTGAGGCTGTGCGACACATAACTCCAAAGCTATACGATATTGCAAACTTTCTCTAGTTTTGGGCGGTAAAAGGGAGTGTGGCAATTTTTTTCTGAAATCATCATCGACCATTCTATTGCCAAAGTTTGAGCTCAATCGGACTAGTAGTTTCGAAGTCTTGTGATCTTTTTTTGAAAGTAGGCGTAGCTATAGTGTAACCACTCCCATTTTTAGAATAGTTACCGACAGTTATCTTACGAACTTATTTACCAAATTTTAGTTTAATAAGACCAAAACTGTCTTAAATATAGCATTTTTATGGATTTGTTGGCGGTTAAAGGGGGTGTGGCAACATTTTATTTTTTCCTAAAAATTCGCAAACCCGTAGAAATTCACAAACCCGTAGAAGGAAGCATCCAATTTGGTCTATTCGTTTCCAAGTTTTAAGCATCCGATCAAATCACGATCCATTTAAATATATATATAGATAAAGAAAACTAGTAAGCCCGTGTGGCGTTAAAACGCCAAAATCAAACATACCTAGATTTTATTTTAAGCTAAAATTTAAATTAAAATAATTTTGGCCTTTTTGCAATATACGCGGTATTGCACGCGCAACGACGATATATTGTTGGCATATTTAATTTCATACCAAAAATTATTTTAAATATACAGGAGTGAGTGATATTTCTTGATTTCTAGTTGAAAAATGCTTAAACAAAAATATTTCATTACCAGTATCCAATTTCTTATTAAATTTTTGTGTAAATTTTAAACATTAAAAAATTTTCCGATCAACAGTTTAGAAATCTTTTTTCAACTGTATGAAATCATTCCAGTATCACTTTGATATTGAATATATCAATTTATAGTTTTAGCTGTGAAATTATAAGATTATTCGTCAGTATAACAGTTTCATAGCTATTAGCCGATAGGTGGCGCTAAATACCTCACATATTTTTAGGCATATGCTGAAATTAAGAGAAAAATCATTATAACAACAACAATTATATGCAAACTTTAACTCGCTATAACTTAAAAGATATAAATTTTTAAGAAATAAAAAGTTCAGTTTGCACATCTACAGGTCTAAGCCTACCAAGCCATACTAAATTTATTAAGATTGGACTTGTACTTAAAAAGCCTTAAGCCGGAAAAACTTTGCGTTTGCTTATAATATATAAAATTGTATGACAGAAAACGTATAAATTCAAATATTATATTATAACCTGATAAGTATGTTGATTTTTACAAAAAATATTTAACAAGACAATTTTTTGGCAAGTAAGCTTAAACTAATATTGCACTGCTTTTTTGAATTTAAATTGCCACAGAGTATGTTAGATTTATATTATTCTTTTCTTCTTTCGAGTTCATAGTTATTCTAAGTTTTTGTTGTATTTGTAAGCTTTCTAATGTTAGTCTCTTATTTTTATCTTCTCTTTGTCAGGAATTTTAGTTTGGTCAAAATTAACTGTGTGCTTTGTTTCCAAAATATGTTGAGCGGGTCCCGTTGATTCTCTTTCTTTTCTTATACCTTCTTTCTCCGAGAGATCTTCTCGTTATCCCAATGTATACTTGTTTGCAGTTTTCCCCATCTTTTCCTTTGCAGCTGATTTCCTACACTACATTGTCTTGATCTAACTTGTGTATTTTATCCTTAGTGTTGGTGAATAGATTCGCCATACCTCCAATGTACAATGTATTTCAAAAGTTCGTAGCACGGTACCCTAAAAGATGAAATAGGTCTCAGTGGTGTATTGTCTTTGCGAATTTATGGAAGCCTTTGTAGTTTAGATGTCGGGTCAATTCTTATTCTTTTACTTGTATAAAAGCCTGTCCCACGGCAGGTCCTCCGCAAACTTCCTTTTTGGAGCCGAAAGCACTCTTTTTCTCTTTTTAAAGCTTGATTTTTTTATACACTTGATTTTTGCAAAATATAAATGCACCACTTTAAATAACACTTTACGTATGGAAGCAATGTTGAAAAAATAGTTCAAGTGTAAAAGTGCAAAAAGTCGAGTTTGGTGAGAATCATATTGATACACAACTTTACAAACTGGCCTTACAACCTTCATATACGTAGCAACTCAGGTGTCGTTTTGAGGCTGATACAATTATATTTTTTGGTACAATCGACTCAAAAGAATTTCATTAAATTCGTCAATGTATTTCGGCCGTAAGGATACCCTTAATTCCCAACTTTTTTTAATACAACATAGCTGAATTCAATAAAGTTACTCATCCGTTCGATCAATATAAATAAATCTTAAGGGGTTTTTTTCATTTGAACGGCTAAGAAAAACACTTTGTAATTATTTTTATTAAAAATTTTTTTAATGATGAAAAAAAACTTGTATACATAAAAATACATATAATTATGTTTTGATTTTTTTTTTTTTTTTTTTTTTTTTGGTTAGGCCTTTTATCTGCTCTTTTAAGCTTTTTGCAATTTGGACATAATTTTTCGAATCCAAAAAGGTGGCAACGATTTCTCAGCTTTTGGAATAGGTAACTGAAAATTTTTTAAGTTCATCTAAACGATAATACTTGCAACTATAAGATTACGTATAATCAGCTAACTTAAACTCATACCTGTTTTTGGCTCCATTTTCAAAACAAAAATTGAAAAATTACCCTATTTTTTACATTTCTAACGCTCTAAAAATTCGAGTTTTAGGTTTTAATAGATGATTGGAGGTAATAATCTTAGAGATTTTACAATAATAAATGCAAAACAGTTTCAGCTCAAACGAACTTTTTCGTTAATTTTTGGTACCGTTTTAAGAAATCCTGAAATTTTTAACACGTATTCTACCCACATATAGTAGTATAAACCTTCATATAAACCAAAAAATCAAAATTTTTTTCAAGTGAAGAAGATCTTCACTCAAATAAAGATCTTAAATGCAGTTTTCATATCGTTCCCTCTCTCTATCAAAGAAAATAAAATAAAAGTATTTCGACATTATCGAACAGCATTTAAAAATTTTTTTCGTTTTTTTTAATAATTCATAGATTATATGTGTTAAAAAATAAACAGAGCTTTCTATTTCTTTAACACTTTTTCTTTTAATTTTTTAAATTAATTAAAAAATAGTGTTTTAAATAAAAAAAATCTTAATTTTTAAGTATAATATTTAAATATTAATTCTTATTCTTTTTTAGGTAGCCCATTGCTGCGCAATATTATCTAAATTAATGAGATCAACTATGTCCTTTTCCGATGAAAGTATTAATAAGTCATTAAGACGTGAGTCACTTTGCGCGGTTCTCAAATAATTTTTAACTAATTTTAATTTGCTGAACATTCTCTCATTTCCTGAAACAGTAACAGGGTCTGTGCACAGCAAACGCGACATTTTGTTAACTGCAGGAAGAGATTTTTACTGCATTCTGAAACATTAGCTGTACCCGATAGAGTTTCGACGCCTTCGCATATCTCATAGGATACTTCAAATTCCGCTTCCAATTGAAATGAATTCAACAAACAATTTGTTGGTAACAAGTTAGTAGAAGTTAGTAGAAGAGAAAATTGGATTAAAGAGTTCATACAGAGGCTTTATTGTTGCTAAGAAACTGCTTAATTTATCTCGCATCAGTGAGGTTATCTTATCCAATACAAGTTTAAATTTTCTTCTATAAAAACAGTTCATCGAAAAATAATCCGCGTTGGCATTGTTATTATCCAAACGTTTCGTCGCAAGATGACGGCGATGGCGAATTGAGAATTCCTTTTCAGCATCAACATTAAAAGATTTTAACAATGCAACAGCACTACTAATTAGGTTATTCGTACCTTCAGAGTCCGAATTTATTTTTTCTAATGACTTAAGGGCACAAGAAATAAATTTCATAGCATCTAAAATATTCAGTTCAACGGCTTCAAGAGATTCAGTCAGGAGTTTAATTTTTACTAGCACATTTTTCATAAAAACAAGACTTATAAGTCCACAGAAATGAGTTGGTTTGATAGCGAATATGCAGCATTTCGAGTCCACTTGTCAAATTTTTCAGAGCTTTGGGAAATTTCGTTTAGAACATCAACAATGACATAAAGCGATGCTTTTATAATAAATTAATTTTGAATGCAGATTTTAAAATGGTGTTCTTTTTGCTATCATCCAGAGTTTAAAAGTTAAAACGGACCTTCTTTCAAAACTCTGACTAAATCTTTTAAATTCATTATATATTTATTTATTATAATTGTATTCAATTAAATTTTTTATTACAAATATTGGGTATTTCTGGATGAAAATACTCATCAATCAATCTAAGAAAGTTCTACATAAAAGGATTAATAAGGTTTTAAAAAAGGGAATATGTGTGGCGACTGAGTAAACCTTTGCTCGTTGGAGTTTGTTTTATTCCACTTATTTTTTCAACTTTTTGACAAGGTATTTGTATCAGTGACTGTTACTATCAAGCTAAATCCAAAAACTTAAGCATTAATAATTTTATGATTTTCAAGTTTTTGTTCAGATATAAAAATAGTAATCTGATTTTGTCTTTTAAATCTTAAATAAAAATTGCCTTTTCATTTATATTTTTTTAGTCAAACAAAAATATCATTTTCGGTTTTTATTTTTTGTCAAGGACACGGTTGCCCAATTGGACTAAAAATGGTTCATTTTTGACATTTGGTGTGCTGCTCTCTTTTACATTACTATGCATTACTAATTCATTATTTTTTTTAACAAAATTCATACTACTTTTCTAAACTTTTTCTGCATTTTGTCACAAAGGAACACTGGATTCGTTTACAGCAATTCTACGCTGATACGACCTAAAATAAGTTGTCCGACTGAAGTTCGTTTAAGGTACGACTGAAAGTGAGTTAGCCGAGTGAAGTTCGTTTAACGTACGACTAAAAGTGAACTGGCCGACTAAAGATAATTTTAGGTATGACTTAAAATTAAATAGCCGACTAAAATTGTTTTTTGTTATAAAAATGGCAATAAAAGGTACTGGCTTTGATGCGTTCATAATTATTGTTTATAAGAATCAATATTTTAAAAAATTTCAGTAAAAAATAACAATTTGGCCGACTCTAAAAAGTAAGGGGGGTAGTCTACCCCTTATCCACCGCTAGTTTTTGCCCCTGCTGATAAGTATCAAATATATTTTCTGTTTATACTTTCAGGCTGAACATTTTGTGTGTCTTGTAAAATAATTTTATCTTTTGTGTCTTGTAAAATTATTTTACTGTCAAAAAATAATTGCAATTTGAGAAATACTGTGTGCGGAGCAGCATGCTTGCTTTTATGTATTAAGATGTGCATACTTTCAGGCTAACAGTTTGAGATACATTGGACACGGAGCAGCGTGCTGGCCTTTTAAATAATAAGATAGGTGTTTTATCCTGAAGTAGTTCATGCATTTTGCTTATATACTCTTCACTATACATCACAACCGTTTTGTTACCTTTGTCTGCATTTGTTATTATTATTTTATTCTTGTGGTTTTTTATAAATTTTTATGTTGTGTTGTAAACTTTAATACTGAATTTTTTATTTGTTGTATTTTGAATTTTTCTTTTGTATGCTGCTACTTGGTTTGTAATTTTAGATCTGGCAACTTCTTTTCCTGAGTCTTCTTCTATTGTTTGTATACTTTCCCTATCGGAATGAAAAAGTCAATTGCCAAAAAATAAATAGTTTAAAAGAACTTGAAAAAAAACTACTTTGAAATTAATTTAAAATACATGCAGCATGCGTCGTTTCGGTCTAACTTTCCATTGCTATTGTGCTTTGCTAATTTTATTTCGCATATGTTGTTTTGTTATTTTCCTGTTTCTGTTTTTTCATTGCTTCTTTCTTCTGTAGTGAAAAAATAAACAGATATAGACCATAATAACAAAATTTTACATTCATGAATCTAATTTCAAGCCAGCAAGTTCGGTGCGAAGTGCGAGTGTTCAACTAAATAAAAGTTGTGATATGAAAAGTTAAAATTAACAGTGGTTACAGCAAAAGAAATTTAAAAGGATTATTTAAGAAACAGAAATTGGAAAACTAATCAATGTTGCAAAAAAATAAACTCGAAAGTGAAGTAAAAGAAAGTAAACGTGAAGAAACAAGTGCATGAGCATCGCGCCGATCAGATCAAAATATTATCCAGCAACCAAATGAAGAATTTTTTCATGTATTGAATTTCGTTACGATAGCTCTAAAATTACGGCCGTTATCGTGATCACAGACGGACAGACATCGACAAATCACTCAGCAAGTGATGCTGATCAAGAATATAAAGATACCTGTCACGCCTCCTTATTGGCGTTACAAACGAAGTGACAAAGTTAATATACCCTTACGCAGCATGTTTGTAAAAGTAAAATTTCTAAAAATAACGGGCACCCCACTATATAGGTATGTAGAAAATTTTTATCTGCTAAGTAAATTTCATAAATTATATTTTTTCCGTGAAGCGGTGAAGTCTCTGATGAGGAGGAACCCAAGAAAAAAGTAATTTCAGTTTTAAATGAACATCGATGGGACCCACGGTTAAAAGAGGCTTAAGGACTTCACAAACTTTTACCCAGCTTTAAAAGGTAAACATTTATAAGAAAATTATTTTATTTATTTACAAGAATTTAGCTTTTTTTTCTTTTACTAGACGCCCTCTGATCCATGGAAGACATAGAAAGCATTGCTCAAAAGGCTTTCCAGGCTTACAAAAAGTGTCTTTTTCACGCAGAGTTCTTTAAAGAAAACAGCGCTAAATTTGAAAATACATTTTTTTGCATTTATTATTAAGAAATCCTATGCACAAATTAAATAAAAAAGCAAGTTATACATTTAAATAAGTTCACTATATGAATTGTTTAGAGAATATTACTTTTAAAATAGTCATCTCCGCTGTTTTTACATATTCTAACCCCTGCACTTCTACGCCTAAAGCCCCGAAGAGGACTGCATGGTTTTATGGAAAGGCAAATTAACTGCGTTAAGCAATTTTTAACGCAGTTTTAATTGGAAATTATGTTTCGCTGATAGAAATATGAATGCCGCGGCTGTCATGGAACAATAAATTATTTTATAGGGTATGCGGTCTTTCATTCCTAATAAGTTGAGAAGCATTAAGCCAAAATATCAATCATGGTTTAATGAGACTTGCAGGATTGCAGTTAGGTCCAAAGAGGAAGCCTTTCAGAATTGGCGTTCTAACAAGAATACTGATACTAAAAGACTTCGCATCGAGGCAAGGAATCGCTGTAATGCAATTTTAAAACGCGAAAAGTTTCTGCACGAAGCTCGCATTCGAGAACAAGTTCTTCTCTGCCCCAAAGGGATCAAAAACTTTTAGTCATTTGTTAAAGGAGTAAAGAATCAGACATCGTCATCGATTCCAACTCTTTTAAAAGATAACCAAATCTTCACTGATTCTGCTGATAAAGCGAACCTATTGGCTAGATTGCTTTCTCAAAATTCCACTCTCTCGGATAGCAATCAGCCACTGCCCTTTGTTGAGGGTGGATCTTCTGCAATGCAAGAGATATACTTTCGAACGAGAGCAGTTAAAAGGGTTCTAACAAATCTCAACGTAAGCAAAGCCTCTGGTCCTGGCAAACCACCAATTGTACTTAAAATGTGTGCTTCTTCACTTCTCGGCCTTTTCGCAACTTTTTCAATATCTCCTACAGAACAGGAGTATTTTCATATTGTTGGAAGCTTGCAAATGTCCAGCGATGCCACGAACCCTAGAAACTACCGACCCATTGCGATATGTTATACGCTTTCCAAAGTTATGGAGAGCGTAATAAACTTCGACGTTGTGAACTATCTGGAGCACAACCAACTTCTCAGTGACCGTCAATATGGTTTCCGTAGGGCTCGCTCTAATGGTGATCTGATGGCGTTCTTAACCGAAGAATGGAATAAATGCGTTCACTTTTTCGGTGAGAGTAGGGTTGTTGCTCTTGATATTTCAAAAGCGTTTGACCGAGTGTGGCATAAAGCGCTCGTGTCAAAACTTGTTGCATATGGTGTTGGTGGTAACTTCGCTCGATGGATGGATGTGTTTGGTCAAGGACAGAACGATTCGCGTTGTAGTTGACGGTATTTCGTCCGAGAAGCACGCCATCAACGCAGAAGTACCTCAGGGTTCAGTCCTATCGCCAACCTTGTTTCTGGTTTTTATCAACGACCTTCTGTCGTTGACGCATAACCCAATACATTCGTTTGCGGACGACAACAGCATTTATCATTCATATTCATTCAAAAAACGCCCTATCTCTATGGAGATGGAGAGAAAGAGGCAAATTATAAATGACACACTCCTTAAAGATCTACAAAAAATCTCCGAGTGGGGTCTTGCTAATAGAGTAGAGTTCAATGCAAGCAAGACTTAGTGCTGTCTGTTAACCCACAAGCGGAAGGATTTCCCCTTAGCTCCCCTCAATATGAATGGTGTGGATCTTATGAAATCAGCCGCTCTTGACGTTCTGGGCATATCGATCCAATCTGATCTTCGATGGAATGATCATATTTTCGATGTGTCGAAAGAAGTGGGCAAGTGCCTAGGTTTTTTAAAACGGTGCAAAAAATGTTCACTTCAGCTGATCTTCGCATGATCTACACCTCATATATTAAATGGAATTCAATTCGCACATTTGAGCAGGGGCTTCAAGATCTTATTTGGAGCTTCTGGATCGAATTCAACGTCGTGCGATATATTTGATAGGGGATGAAAGTATAGGTATTACCATGGGAAGTGTTCAAGGGAGATACATGGCCTGACGCCACCAGCTCGTGTGTTTCCCAGGTCCACTCGGGCAGCTGTCCACGCTAATAGTCTCCCTGCGGGCGTGTTTCCCGGCAGTTTTGAGCTGTGCAAATTTAAAACAAATGTTTACCGACACTACTACATCTATCCACCCTCTAACTAACTATCACCCATCTTCCGGATCAGAACAATGCTTACACATTTATAGGGGGACAGCTACTGAGCGTAAGTTCAGTATAAAAAAAGTAGTATAAAATTAACCAATCTTAAATAATTGGAAAAAAGGTACTTTTAATTAAGTTGACTTTAAACTACTTTTAAAGTATTTGAAAATAAAGTTCTTTTAAATTAGTTGAAAACACATGCACAGTACGATAATTGACTTACTCCAATGACAAGCCCATGTTGAAAAAGTCAGTTGGTGACAAAAGAAAAAGTTTGAATTTCAACTAGATGCAGTTGAAAAAAGTAGGTTTAACAACTTTTAAATTAGTTTATTTGCCTGCAGGGTTGTTCTATGTCTGCAATTGTGTGTATTGGTGAAAAATTGTCAATACTTATAGATAAAGCGAACTTTTTCCCCAGTGAAAGCAGCCGTTTGCTTTCTTCTGGAAACTCCAAATTAGTTTTGCTTACGAACCAATTCTCGTTGTAAGTAGATGTTTATCTTTTAAGTTTTTGATCGAATGTGTTTGTTTAGCTTGAGAGTATGTTTTTAAAGTTTTGAGCTTGTCTGGTCGTAAAGGATATATATTCATAGACATTTAGTGTAGTTTTCATGTTGAGTTCCGATCGTTGGATACATTGTTTGAGGATTTTATGTGATAGTTCGTCTCTGTAATTTCCAATTTCAGTATTTTGCTGTGAAATTTGTGTTCAAACATTTGGGTTTGATCATGCTGGAATAAAACAAGGAGTGCACTTTTTTTGTGGTGCTTGTGATATGTTTTGGTGTGATTCCATATTCTCTGCATGTAAATAAAAATTTAAGTCTGTTTGTTTGACTAATTCCTTCTTCTATCTGCAGTACTCTTTTAATGTTGCGCAAGTTTTCATATATTTAATTTTATAATAATAAACTGGCCATTTCAGCCCTTGGAAGAACTTTGACCTAGCTTCTATTGATCGATTGTGTTGCGCGTGTTCTTTGTTTGATCACAAATGACCGAGAACTGGACCTACGTGTTTTATGCCGACTCCGAACGGCTTATGTTCTCAAGAAGCTTTACATGTCAATTTTTACTCTCTGAGGTTTGCCGTTGTCTGCAGAGAGGTGACAACCGAACAGAAAAATTAATTCAATTGAAAAACTTTCTATCTAAGCTGGAATTGAACCCGGGCTACAGCAGTTCTTTAGCTTAGGGGCCACGCACTCTACCCACTAGGCTACGGCCGCCAATTTTATGTGTTTAAAAAAGTCTTGCATAGTGTTCGTTTTATCAAAGATTCAAAAAATAAATTAAAAATTGTTTCGGCAAGTCCTCCGAAGTTTAACTTCGAATAAATATATTTGACCACTGTTTTAAAATTTATATAATTTTTTTGCAACTTGTGCTCAGGCTAAATGGTCTATTGTTTTTTATGCAAATAAAAAATTTTTCATATTTTTCCGACTTTTCGCTGGTTACTTTTCAGCTTCTTCAGTGAAATTCTTTACTTCTTTCTTTATTAAAATTATTCGCAAGTAGTGTACACGGGTGACTTTAATACTGATTTATTACAAAACAATGAAGCTGTTAGGAATTTTTGTGCAAATTCAGATTTGGATATTATATGCATAACTGTGCGCCAACTCATTTTGATTAGGGATGCAACATCGTTCTTAAAAACATCGATGTTTGAAAACATCCGACCGATTTATCGATGTTTTTCCGATGTTTTCATTTTTGTATTAGGCCTAGTATTGAGATCGAAAAATATAAGTATTATTTTTATAGATTACATATTTTTTATTTTCACTCTATTATAAAATTTGAAAGAAAGAATAATTTCTTACAAAGTATGGACGTAGAAAAATTTACAAAAACCAAATTTTTTAAAAAAATAATGGACAAAATTTTTGTATATGTATGCAAAATTTTTTTTTTTGTAATTTTTCTTCCGACCTCAAAAAAAACGGGTTTTTTGTTTTGTTCATACAGAACACAGTTTTTTGTTGTTTTTTATTATATAATTAAATATATAATATGACTAGTATATAATATGACAACTTCGCTTATGTGTGCGTGTCAGTCACTCGTCGCTACCATGATATAATAAACAAGGTAACTGGACCTATTCAGCGAAATATGATTTTCTGTTACGCATTTTCTGTTATAAATCATAAAATATGTCGACCATAAAAGATCTGTTAAAATTGGTATTCTGAAAACAAAAATGTATTACAATATCGTTAACTTCTGTTATGAAACAGCTGTTTGCTGTCAATAAAATAAATATATTGGACTTGCATATAAAATGCAAGCGACATTCACTTTGTCCAACCTAAAAAGCTGCAAGAAACGCACGTCAGAAAGATCGAACGGTTTGCTATTTAGGCATAACTCCAGTAAAGTGGCCCGATGGTTTCTTCTATTTAAAACTTGTCTTTAAAATACACACACACACACATTTATTAATTATTAATCTTACATTTGAATCCTTTTATGAGCCATTCTTAATGAAATTCGTAAATAAACATCCATTTTTCAGACCAAAATGTTAACTTTCTAAAAATTCGTTACGATAAAAGACAAAAAAACAACATATTTCATAGCAGATTTTGTAATGCAGAATACTAAATAAAAGATTTTGTAAAAGATGTCAACATGGTTCTTTATGAACGATATATTCATCGTGTATCGTTTGCATCCCTAATTTTGATTGTCACTATGATACGACGTCCTTAATTGATTTTGTCCTTGTTTCAGACAATAATTTAGTTGCAGCTAGTGGTCAGTTTCAGGTTCCGGCATTAAATTCACACCATGCTTTGATTTACCTATCGTATAGAGTACCCATCTCGAAGACACCTGTAAACTTTACTTTTAAAGATTATAAAAATATTAACACTACGCAGTGTTTATCTAATATAAGTTCTGTCGATTTTAGCCCGATAGACACCATCAGATCCCAATTTATAGCTAGAATTTTTAAATAATATTATTTTGAGTGCATACGTTATAACGTGCCAATACGTTCGCAAAATTCCTCTGAATGGATGGTTTCTGCTGAAATTCTAGAAGTGAAGGAGAAGAGAGATTTTGCTTTTCGTGCATATTATGAGATTATAAGTCAGGATAACTGTATAGTTTTTTGTGTGTTAAGGAATAAATTAAAATCTACTCTAAGAAAATTGCGGCCAAGGGCATGTTTGCGTTATTTTTCAGATTAGTTTTCAAAACGAATTTGGAATAAGCTGAGAAGCGTAGGTGTCTTTTCTGTTGATCAGAATTCTAATTTGTTAAATTTGGAAGAGTGCAACGATTGCTTTATCTTACCCCCTATAATTAGCACTGGCTTCTCTCCGTATTTGTCTTTGCCAAGAGCCGGTGGTTTTGATTTTTCCTTTAGAAGAGTCACTTAAATTGGGGTTTGGAATGCGATTATGCATATAAAATCGAATGCTGTAGGTGCTGATGGGATATCTCTGAAGTTTGTTAAAATAATTTTTCTATAATCTCTTGCCACTTACTACGCTTGTACAACACTATTCTCACAACATCAAGTTTTCCTCAGAGTTGGAAGTTGGAAAAAGTTATTCCAATCCCGAAAGTTCGGATTCCTTAGGGATATTCTGATTTTCGATCTATCAGTGTTCTTCCCGTATGCTCGAAAGTATTGGAAGTTCTTTTAAAAAACCAAATCCTTGAACATATTAAAAAAAATCGGCTTATCACTAAGTTTCAAGCGGAATTTAAAACAAAAACACAGTACCACTTTGATGATTGATGTTATGGAAAAGTTCAGAGCGAGGTTGGATAAAAAGTTAATTTCAGTTTTGATTTTCCTTGACTTTAAAAAGGCGTTCGACTCAATAAATCATGTTCTTATCGATAAACTCTTTAGTCAGTTTATGTTTTCATTGTCATTTTGTAATTTAATACATTAATTTCTATATAATCGTCAACAATTTGTAAAAATTGATGAGCCATCCTCAGCTATTAAGCAAATTCACAGGGGAGTTCCACAGGGATAAATTTTAGGACCGCTTCTATTTATGTTGTATATAAATGATATTTTTGATTGCTTATTCTTTTGTGAAGGTCACATTTATGCTGACGATGTGCAGTTATTTGCGACAGGGGATAACAAAGATCTCGATGGATTAGTTGTGTCAATAAATAATGATTTGCTGAATATAGCAAATTGATCAAAGTTGAATGGTGTGGATCTAAATCCGTCAAAGACAAAAGCCATGCTTTTTACAAATAGCCAAATAAATCACTTTAATTTAATTTTGCATAATGAAGGCATTGAATTTGTGTCGCATTATAAGTACTTAGGATTCCATGTCGATAGTCGGTTGTCATTTGATTTTCATATTAACCACATTATTTCGAAAGTATAATTTGCTTTAAGAAAAGTTTATCATATTAATTATTATATCCCTTTTTAACATTAGGAACAAAATTGGCAATGCCTTATTTATACCCATTTTTTATATGCACTTGAATTGTACACTGGAACATCTCAAAAAAAATATTGACATATTAAAAAATGATTTTATCATGACCAAATGGCAGCACATGTTTTGGATTTTTTGGGAAACAACTTTGGAGATTTCATTAATATACGCCTTTTACTACTATTTTACAAATGCATCAAATTTAATTCACCGACGTATCTTAAGGATCACTTTAAATTATCCAATTCTGCCAGAACATACTCGCTTATATGTCCAAGATTTACTACTATTGGTTGAGCCAAACTCGAGATATTTAATATTTTTATCGCAGGCGAAGCAGTGAATATTTGCTAGTACACATATATTACAAATTCTTTTAAGCTATGAGAATTTAAATTTGATAATTAATTGAATTTTTACATGAATTTAATTGTGAGCTTTTTAGATTAAGTAAGTTTGAAGTAGGCAACAACAAAAACTCTGTATAGAGTCAATCACACAGCAGTCTGTTTCGGAAATAGCTACTTTTCCTCTTCAAGAGTCTTGCGTGATTCAGCTGTGACCAACCCCCTGTCAAAGTCTTATATGATTTGACCCCTGTTCGAACAAATTCCTGACATTAAAGCGATAACTATTTTTAGAAAAAGCCTTTAACTCTACAAGGGTAGTTGCTTCTTATTTTTTTGATATTCATTGGAGTTCACGCTTCTGCCGAAGTGCACCTATAAGTGCAACTATAAGTTATAACTATAACTAAGTATGTTATAAAAATACGTTTCATAAAGAAAAATTTACAAACATAAACATTGCAATTTATTTTTGTTTAAAATATTTACAGTAGTTATTTACAATTAGGCAATTCACAAAGCCTGTCTTCTGTCGTATATCAAAGTTTTACAAAATAACGACACATGTGAACATCCCTTAATCGTTGTATGTAGTGTCCGACCGAATATTCGGTTTCGGCTATTCGGCCTCAATATGGCAGAACCTGAAGCCGAAACCGAAACCGAAACCGAAACCGAAACTTTTGGTAAACAATTTTTGCATCAGTCATTTAATTTAAATATTTGGTTTAATCAAAATATTTATAAGTCTTTTATAAAACAAAAATAATGAATTTGTCTATAATTTGATTTTTCGTGTAAACGCAAAACATTTTGATTAATTCTATGAGTTCGATACTATCATTTTCGATTTTATCATCTCTGTTGCAATTAATAATAATTTTTTTTAATAAGCTTTTTTTTCAAGTGATAATCAAACTTCTAAACGAATTGTGTGTGAAATTAAGGGAAAGCAAACGAAAGATTTCTAACCTTATAATACTAAAACTTTAAAAAAATAAACTTTGTTTTGTAGTTCTATAAAAACATACTTTGTAAGTACCCAGCAAAAAATTTCAATGCGCATTACTTGTATGCACGTAAAGAGCGCTTCATTCTCCTTGCAAATAGTGCAAATAGTATAGCGCTATATTTGTAGCACTTTCGGTAACGATAACGTTGCACTTGAAAAAAGGATTGGATTTTAATGTCAAAAAAAATTTATTTTAAAAAACTAAAAATTCATCAAATCGTTTTAAAACGATGTTTTCTGTTTTTCCTTCATCAAATGACAAAACAAATAAAATGCATCCAATCATACCTTTTTATATTGTCGCTCTTATTCTAACAGGATGTATGTCAAAATTGGGCAAAGTAGCGTTTATTAGCGGTTTAGGTAGATTGGTTAAAACTACATTTATGTCCTTTTTTAGTTTTTAATGTTTGTATGAAAAAAAAGAAGTAGAATGTTTGAAACAATACATTATAACTTCATACAAATAATATTTTTCTTTGCTCCTGAACAATAGATAATTTTGACTTATGTCGTATAAGGATTAGGCCGACGATATAACCTAACAAAGGAAACAAAGCCCTCGGTTCTCGCTACATTTTTTTCCAACTACAAGGAGAACGAAGCGCTCGTTTTTATATTAAAGACAAGCAGAACAAAGCGCTCGGCTCTTGCTAAGATTTTATATTTTCTACAGCGGGAGCGGAGCGCATACATCTGATGACATGACTATGTTAAAAAATGCGCTATACACGATGAGAATGAAGCGCTCAACTGTTTTTTTAGAGCACTCGGTTCCCTGCTGGGTACATAATGTTTTGAGCGTGTACGGAATAAAATAAAATATTCTGGTTTTTATGATTATATTGGGGGTTGGAATTAATTTTAAAGGTTTTTTTCGGTTTTTGAGCATTTATTTAGAAACAACGGTACAATGTATATTATTCAAAGTATTGTCCATCGTTAGCTACAACATTTTCCCATTTTTCTGGCAGCATATGGATTCCGCGCCGGAAGAACGATTCGTCTTTTGAGGCAATCCACGAATCGACCCATTTTTTGGTATCCTCGTAAGAAGTGAAGCGCTGCTCAGCCAAGCCATGCGTCATCGATCTGAATAGGTGGTAGTCGGAAGGGGCTATGTCTGGGCTATAAGGCGGGTGGGGTAGCACATCCCAATTCAGCGCCTCCAACGTTTCCTTGACGGTTCTTGCAACATGTGGCCGTGCGTTGTCATGTTGAAAAACCACTTTGTCGTGTCTTTTGGCATATTCCGGCCGTTTAACCTTTAATGCTCGGCTCAATTGCATCAATTGTTGATGGTAGCGTTCCCCAGTGATGGTTTCGTTAGGTTTTAGCAGCTCATAGTACACGACACCCTTCTGATCCCACCAAATACACAGCATAAGCTTGGCGCCATGAATATTCGGCTTGGCCCTCGATGTTGATGCATGGCCGGGTGGTCCCCACGATTTTTTTCGCTTAGGATTATCGTAATGGATCCACTTTTCATCGCCAGTGACAATACGATGCAAAAAACTCTTCCTTTTATGCCGTTGAAGCAGTTGTTCGCACATGCAAAATCGCCGTTCAACGTCTCTCGGCTTCAACTGGTACGGCACCCAATTTCCTTGCTTTTGAATCATTCCCATGGTCTTCAAGCGTTTGCCGACCGTTGATAAGTCGACTCCCAATGATTCTGACAATTCTTGAAGGGTTTGACACGGGTCTTCATCGAGCAAAGCCTCCAATTCCTCATCTTCAAACTTTTTCGGCTGGCCCGGACGCTCTTTGTCTTCCGTATCAAAATCACCACTTTTAAACCGACGGAACCAGTACTCACAAGTAGAAATCGATGGAGCATAGTCCCCGTAAGCCTCAGTAAGCGTGCGTTGTGCTTCAACCGCTTTTTTCTTCAAATGGAAGCACAAAAGTAAACCTTCCCGCAAATTGCGTTTTGTTGGAACGAAAGTCGACATGTTCACAGAGAAAAAAATATACGTTGTTTACACTTCAGTGGAATGACACATACTGAAAAATGAAGCTTTCACAATGTGCTTTGAAATGAATATAGTCACAGGTGTGCCCGATGCGATCTATTGATAGTTACGCCATCTCTTAGAAAACCTTTAAAACTAATTCCAACCCCCAATAACTAGCTGAAACCCGGCGCGTTCCAGCCACGCTCCCTTGTTAATTGCCCATAAAATGTTTTCAGTGAAACTGCATGAGTAAATTGAGGTCAAATACTGAATTCCATGGCTGTGCGACCTATAACTCCAGAGCTATTCGAAATCACAAATGTGGGTTGTATGGGACATGCCAGTCCCCCCTTTTTCTACGCCTATAAAATGTAATCAATGAAAATGCATGTGTACATTGAGGTTGATTACTCCACAGTTATTCGATATCGCAAAATTCAGTTGTATGGGAAGTGGCACTCCCCAAAAAATGTTTCTAATTAAACAGCATGTGTAAATTTAAGTCGAATACTGCACTCTGAAGCTGTGTGGCCTATAATTCCACAGCTATTCGATATCGCAAATTTGGGATGGACGGGAGGTGCCACGCCCCCTTGACCAACTCTCATAAAATGAAATCAATGACACTGTATTTGCAAATTGAGGTCGACATAAAACTCCAAAGCTATTCGATATAGGAAACTTGGGTTATATGGGAGGTGCCACTTCCCGTTTTTCAACTCCCATAAAATGTCATCAGTGAAACTAAACGTGTAAATTATGATCGAATACCGAATTTTGAGGCTGTGCGACACATAACTCCAAAGCTATTCGATATTGCAAATTTTTTCTAGTTTTGGGCGGTAAAAGGGGGTGTGACAATTTTTTCTGAAACCATCGTGTACTCGAAACCATTCCATCTCTTTTGATTGAGTTTGAGCTCAATCGGACCAGTAGTTTCGAAGTCTTGTGATTATTGAAAGTAGGCGTAGCTATAGTGTAACCACGCCCAGTTTTAGTATAGTTACCGACTGTTATCTTAAGAACTTATTTACCAAATTCTAGTGTAATACGACCAAAACTGTCTTAAATATAGCATTTTTATGGATTTGTGGGCGGTTAAAGTGGGTGTGGCAACATTTTATTTTTTCCTAAAACTTCGCTTAGCAATTACAAACTAACCCGTAGAAGGAAGTATCCAATTTGGTCTATTCGTTTCCAAGTTTTAAGCATCCGAACAAATCACGATCCATTTTTATATACAGCTGTGGTCAAAATAATAGCAGTACTATTTTATTCACACATGTTTGTATAAACAATAATGGAAAAGTGTAAAATTCTATTTTAGAAGAAATATCAACTTTTCCATTATTGTTTAGACAAACATGTGTGAATATAAGAGCACTGCTATTATTTTGACCGCAACTGTATATAGATAATAAAGGCTAGAACAAGTGCATGTTTCAATTCAAAAAACTCATCGAACCAAAAAGCAATTCACGCCAAGCCATGCCAACGACCAAACCAAATCATGCATGCCATTCCAACGACAACGCCAACACAAGCTGACATGCAACCTATTTCTCAATTCATAGGTTGCATGGCTTCTTGAAAACATGTGTTGAATCAGTGTGTCATACAAGTATTTGATATATGACGCTCTATGTTGTGTATGTGAATGTAATGCTGTTTATAATATGGAAAACACATTTTGTTTATATTTCTTTATCTTATACTATTAAACAAGCAATATTTGTTTTTTTGTTTATTAGCTCGTAAATGAGTTCTCGAAAACGGCCCAAGCGATAACGGCACATAACATGGTGTCTTCATACCGATTTTAATGAGTTGTCCTGTGCACCATGCAAACGTTTAAGTAAGCCATGTCATTATCGAACTCAATGCGCTTAGTTGTTTGAATCATACTTAGCACAGCTGTAGAAAGCCACACTCACAAATTCGAACAACATGACATGGCTTGACAATGAGATGCCGTCACACAAATCATTGTTCAAGCATTCGTCTTACGCTAGTCTTTAATAGATAAACTTCAATTTATTATTATAAACTTCAATATTTAAAGAATACTTTTTATATTAAATTTTTTGCTTCTATGAATGAAATGGTATTTTTGTTTCCTTTTAATAAAAAAATTAAACAAAAAAGGTTGTTATGAAAAGTACATACAATAAAAGAACTGGATTAAAGTACATAGATATACTGGGTATCCCGAATATACTGAATACTATTATGATATTTATTAGTGAAGCAGTGAGTTATAAAAATTAATATTTTCCGATTGCTTAATAATCAGTATGTTGCCAAATGTTAAGGAGATCAAATCGTTATACTTCTACTCAGCTTTTTTTTTTGTGGTGTCGAATGAAGTTGTGGCATTGGCCCATTCATAAAAGTTTCTATTGTTTTTGTAACGTAATTAATTTAGTATGTTGTGTTTTCAAAAAAATTGATATGGCTCGTTTTTGTTAACAGAAGATTCGACCATTTTGGGCCAGTTGAAGCATGCGCACCTGAATCATCTTTTCTGATACTTAAAATGTTGATGTCAGTAGAGCACGATTTTTTGTTTCTGAAAGCTGAAAATTTTTGGCCGGGAAAAGGTGCCTGAAGAAGTCAAGGTTCTAGAAATGGCGGTGGTATATGGCGAAATGAATCCTGCAGAGTAGACAGCCTCATCGAAAACATGAGCCAAACACCTTGGCTCTACAATCGACAACATCGCATGTCTGAGCAGTAGTTAATGAGCTAGCCTTCCTTTTTACGATACTGATTGGAGTTCATCGTCTGACAAGACTGAGCTATCCGAAAACATTATATTGTCGTTTACAATTATGCTTATGCAGTTAAAAAGGAAAAAGTAATTCTGCTCTAAAAAATAATATTTCAAAATTTATGGGTTACTGCAGTTCGTAAATTTTGTTTTTCTTACACTGTCTGGGTTACGATTTTAAGAAATATGTATTTTCCGATCACCCGTGGCAGTTACCACCATAATACTTACTTTTAGAGCAGGTGAGGCCTTGCCTTAGAAGTGTTTTGGTAGTGTTAACACGATTTCTAAAAAATTGAGGGTTACGAGAATGTCGCTTTAGCGACGATATGATCAGTCTTTTATATATGTGTTATACAGAATTATCGCGAAAATTGTGAGCATAGTCCCTAATACATGATCAAAACTTATATATGGCTAAAAGAAACATATTTTGTATTTTATGATCAGATTGATTTTTATTTATTAATTTCTTTATTATTTTTATTTATTTAATGTTTATAATATTGTACATTAAGACTGGGTCTTTTATAGTACATCAATTGAAATAAAGTACATTAAGAATCATAACTGAACTAGCTAACTTAAAACTACACTTATACAAATCAGAAAAAATTTTAAAAAATAGACAAAATTAATTATATTTATTAACAAAAATGTTTAGTATGTACAAAAATGTTCAGGAACGAAAATTTTAAATAACTGAACTGACTACAAGAAGAAAAAGAAAAACAACCGCAAGAAAAATTGAATATCGTGGAGGGATAAGTTCGTTAGAGATATATAGAAAAAGAAAGACGATAGATAAAATAGATTAAAATTATAGATTAAATTCTATATCAAAATTTTTTAACTTAATAAATAACTATTATTCAATTTAAAGTTTCCTCAATCACTAAGTAGAGATAGAGTGAGTTAATACAGAGTTCAGCGGAAAAAATTTAAATAAGTAGAAAAAGTAGATTAAAAGGTGTATAATTAGTATTAGAAAATTATTAGAAGTAAGGACAGAGTGATAAAGTAGTAGAGCTGAGATGTTTGAGAAAAATTACATAACGGAGAATTTAAATTTATTCGTGCCGACAGTAGATTTTATAGAATGAGGTAATGAATTCTATAGTTTAATGGCGTTAATGAAAAACAATCGTTGAGTGTGTAGGCAAGTGAATTTGGGGGTAGTTAAATTACAGGTTCTTGAGGAAATGCTAAATTGAAGTTTTTGATATAAATAGTAAGGAGTCTTATTATTTATTAACTTATGTACGAATAGGCGATTTCTTACCTTAAGATTGATAATTGTTTTTTTTTTAAAGATCAAAGAACCAAGATATGCTTCTTATACAAACAACGTTTGGTCTTTGACCTGAAAGGAAAGGGATATATTATTTAGAGGAATTGATTGAAACCATACGTGAATTATTGATTAGGCGAAACAAACGTGGAAGACAATTTTAATTGCTTTTAACCGAGGCTAGTGTTATGCTTGTTCATGTTCTTTAATTCCACATTTTCCACAATTTAGCTGTGGATTTTTAGTTTTCCATACTTCTTAAATGAAGGAAAGAACAAAGAAAGTGAAAATAACCATGCCCGAACCCGGATTCGAACCGTGGACCTCTAGGTTGATAGTCTAGCGCACTTTCCACTAGACTAAAAAGGCCGACCTTGTGCTCAAAAAATGTTCTCCGTGTACGTTGGATTTTTTAATTTCTATATTACACCGAGTGGCATTTCAATAATTGCCATGTCTAGTTTGATACTTTAGCATAATCAACAAAAAGTAGTGTTACGCTTTGTCATGTTAGCCAATGCGTACGTACGTTGTTAAATGCGTTATCAGAACACGAAACTTGCTAAAAGACCTATTTTTTGCAAAAATGCCAAAGTAAAGTTGTTTATATTATATAAACCTTATATTCACACCATATGTTCGTATCCCCCCCCCTAGATGGCGCTATGATCGCTTTTTTAAACTCTTATCTATCTCTGATTTGGCTCATATTCAAACCATATAATATTTAAATAAATATAAATTCTTTGGCAAAATTTCGACCCGAGAGGTGGCGCTGGGGTAGAGATATTAACGAAAATCTAGTTTTCCCTGCAACAGTTTTCATATCAACAATATTAAATTAAAATGCAAGCTATTTGACCAATTAAGGTCATGTGTGAACAAAATTTTTGTTTTGGCGAGACAATGGCTCATAGCTATGTTACTATCCGCTAGGTGGTGCTGTTGCCAAGTGATTTAATGTTTACACAATATAACATAAGAACCTTTGCCCATATTTGTGGAAGACATAAAGGCTCAGAACGTTTGCCAGGCTATCTAGTATTTACTAAAAAATAATGTTTACTATGTTTCTGTATGCTTTGGCCGTGTAAAATTAAAAAACCAAGTTTTAATTTTTGTTGTTTTATTGTCCAATATTTCGGTAGCAATTATTAATCATCTTCAGGGGCCTGTACAAAAAACATGAAAACATTCATCACAAATCAATGACACTTATTTGTATAGCAATATAAAAATTAAAAAACTAGCCAAATAAGTTTTGTTAGTTTCTACTGGTAATTATTGTTATATTTTTCGTTTTTTCATTGTGATTAAAATTTTTTTTTAATTTTTATATTGTTATACAAATAAGTGTAATTGATTTGTGATAAATGTTTTCATGTTTTTTGTATAGGTCCCTGAAGATGGTTAATAATTTTAACCGATATATTGGACAATAAAACAGCAAAAATTAAAACTTGGTTTTTTTTTTAATTTTATACGGCCAAAGCCTACAAAAACATAATAAAAATTTACTCATAAAGGCCGATAGCAACAATAACTAAAAAAATAATTTGATTGAATAATTTTTTTATAAATACCTTTTCTTTCCAAACTTCCTTCTCGACTTTCGGTTCTAGTAACTGGTTCAGCTTTAAAGTATTGAGTAATATTCACAAAAAGAAATAATTTTTAATAATTAAACTTAATTGTTGTTTTTTTATTAATTACCTTTTCTTTCTAAACTTTCTTCTTGACTTTCGATTCTTTTAACTGCCTCAGCTGAAATAAAAAATAATAAATATAAGTTAAAAAATTATTTAATCGATTCACAACAAATTTTTTAAATATATATTTTAACATTCAGTTCAGTTATTCGATTGGAGGTTTGGGACTTGTTTTTGAATCTTTCCCTTAAGTAGTACTTTCTTAGTACTCCCTGAGCAAAAAATATTCAAGAGCTTTACAAAGGAGCAGTGCAAGTTTGTGTTCGAAAGCAAACAAATATATTTTGTTGAATGTTTTAAAATATTTTCTTTTAAGTTCTTGAAATGAAATTTTGTTTTTAGTATTGAGGATTTTTCTAATAAATAAATCTCAATTGTATTTTTTACATTTCATTTAAAGAAAAGGATCCAATCAATCTCTGCTTTGCAACGTGGAATAACGTTTTAACTACCAATGGGTTTTGGATTTGTAACGTTTTTCCATTTTAAACATTAATAATACTTGATTTACTAACCATATAGTATTATTAAACAATTATTTTTTTACTTAAATAGTTTATTTACCTAAGCATTTCCATAATGGTGTGCCACTGGCATGGGTGGATTGGCCCTCCAAAGTTAGTGGTGGTCGGGCATACATTTGGACTCGATTGGGGCACTCTAAATGGGTCAAAGAGGGATTTTTCAAAATTTTACCCTACGGGACGAAAGTAAAAAGTTGGGGCATTAGAATTCGTTTTAGAGGTATAGTTCCTCGGGCAAAGTTGCTGGCAAAGTAAAATAGCAGCAATACTGCAGCGACGGAACGCGAACTGCACTGCGGCAGCAACCCAACAGCGCAACCACAGCGCTGCAGCAGAAGTGTAGCAGAACCGCGGGAAAGCGGCAACTGAACGGAGACGCCAAGACGCGGCAGCAGAGCAGCCACCGGAGAATAGTAGCAGCAACGAAATCCCACCGCGACAGCGACACAGCAGAGGAGCCGTGGATTCCTTAACTATATATTATAAAATTATTAACGTAAAATATTGATACAATTAAGTTTATGTTGATTTTATATGATTTAAATACAAATTCTAAATGTTTGATAGTTTAAATCATACTTGATTTTAAATACAAATTCTAGTTGTTTGATAGTTTAAAATCGTTTATTGAGCATAAGGTCAAAGTTAGAACAATTAATTGTACTAACGGATCTTTCCAAAGAAACAACAAAGTTTTTTCGATATGAAAAGGAAAAAAGTATGATTTAAAATATCAAACATTTAGAATTTTTATTTAAATCATATAAAATCAACATAATAAATAACAAGGTCATTTAGAAAAAACTACACTTACAGCCCTATTCTGGCAAATTAACAAATTGTTAACCAGTATTTTGAATATTTCTCTGTGTTTGTTGCTTTCAATACAAAATTTAAAGCTCAAAAAACAAAATTTGTTAATGAAATTGTCAATAACTGAAAAGCAGTTGACAATTTTTATAAAAATTTTATATTTTTGAGCTTCAAATTTTGTTTTGAAATAAAAAAATTACAACAAACATACAGAAATATTCAAAATACTGGTTAACAATTTGTTAATTTGCCAGAATAGGGCTGTTAAGATTTTTAGAAGTTTAGAGTTAAATATTAAGACGATAAAAATATAATAATTAGGATTGTTAGAATAGTGAAGGCTCATAAAGAGTCAATTGAAATTAAATCTGGTTAAAATAATTAGTTTAATTGCAAATAAAATATTATAAATAAATTGTGTTAAAATAACTAACTTCCGTGAAATTAAAAGAAGGCACGTAAGACCTTAAATTTAATTCGAATTTCCTGGAGACCGGAGGTTAGTATAACGCCAAGTTGGTGGCGAGCACCGCAGGTGACGTTCACGTTAACAACGTCCTTTACGTTTGGTGAGCTTAGGCCCGGGGTGACCAACCTATGCTCAGTCAAACACTTCGGCTACACGCTGAAATATAAAAGGAGTTGAAGACGTTAAGACCTACAGAGGACAGTATAAATACGTTTGGTGAGCTTAGGCCCGGGGTGACCAACCTATGCTCAGCCAAACACTTCAGCTGTACGCTGAGATCCAGTAGGATTTTAGGACGTCATAGATAAAGTAGGGAAATTGTTTACGTTTGGTGAGTTGAGGCCCGGGCTGACCAACCTCTGCTCAGCCAAACAATTCAGCCATACGCTGACCCATAGGGACAACCCAGAGCACACGACATTAGGTGACGTGACGTCGGGTAGAGTATAGGAGAATCCCAACAGCCGCATCATAAATTAAATTACGGCGAGGCCAACAAGACCTCGATCAGTCAACAGTGTCCAGGAAATAATAATTTTAAATTTAAGCCATGTCGTCTTCGAAACATGTATAGAGATCAAACAAGAATTTGATCAATAATAAATTTTAAATTAAGCCATGTCGCCTTTGAGACATGCATAGAGATCAAACAAGAATTTGATCAATATAAAATCTAAGTTTAAGCCATGCCGCCTTTGAGACATGTATAGAGATCAAACAAGAATTTGGTATAAAATCTAAATTAAAGAAATTTCACCTTTGAGACATTTAGCATTTTAATTTGTATAAAAAAATTATTCGGTAAGGAACTTAGTTTTAAGAGCATTTGAAATTTATAAATAAACATTATTGAGTTCGGAGACGTAGGTGTTTCAATCAGTGTCTGAGTACAGACGAACAAATAATTGCACGGACCCTGGATTGGATCCGGCGAGCGCATCCTCGGCCGGAGTTAGGTCCTTATAAAGCGAAAAATTTGTTCAAAGCTGCCAAGTTTGCATTCATGAGTGGAAAGTTGAAATGTCAAAATTTCGCTGTCTTTTTATGAACGTACATTAGAGCGAATCGAATTAGAATTTTTTTCGAATTTCATATTCTAAGAGGTCGTTTCAAAAGTTGCATTGGGTGGTCAGGCTCCGAAAATACATTTTACAAAAACAAAATGATAATTTCCTCTCCCGCAAGGACAAAGTGTTTTTTTGAAAAAACCGTAAAAATAACGATCTCAAAATGCTTTAATTTTTGTAAGAAAAACTACATATGTGTTAAAGCAAAGTAAATAAAAACTTTAACTAACAATATTTTGGCAAACACGATGCTGCTCTTCGTTTTTACCCAAAAGATCCTGTGTGAAGGATATTTAAATCTAAAGGTACACTCAAGATAGCACAGAAGTTTTAATTGTTTTCTGATTGTCTAAATTTTAGTGATACTGATTACAGTGTTAAGGCTTTCCTTAAATATGGCGAACTAATAATTTGCATATTTTTCACACATGCATTTTCTTGTTTTGAAGAAATGAATACTTGAATGCAATTTTTTAACTTTTTCAAAAAAATTAATATAAGATTTTATATCTCCGGCACCAGAAGAGGTACCGAAGATAATTTTCTCAATTCGGATTCTGCAAATAGTTTTGAACGAAACCCTGTCTAAAAATATCTTTTTTTAGAACAGTAGGAAAAGGTCACGATTTTTTTCCCTATTTTGATATTTAAAAAAAGTTACTTCAAGCATGCAATGTAACAATTTTGTTCATATCTCCTTTATGACTATTATTTCATTAAAATACTTCTAAACAGCAATTGTTAAGTCAATTGAGACCCATCGAATGGCAAAGTCAGAAACTCAAAATTTTAGTATAAAATTTTTGTGAATGCTGAGTTGAGGTGTTTTAACGAAATAATAGAATTTATGCTAGGACGGAAAATTTTTTAAAAAAATCGAAATACCACTTCTAGTGCCCGAGACATAAAACCTTATATTAAATTTTTTGAAAAAAAAGTTGCATTCAAGTTTACATTTCTCAAAAACAGAAAAATGCATATGCAAAAATATGCAAATTATTAATTCGCCAAATTTAAGGAAAACGTTAACCTAATAATCAAAAACGCCAAAATTTAGACAATCAGATAGGAATCAAAAGTTCTGTGCTACCTCGAATGTACCTTTAGATTCGAATATCCTTCACACAGGACCTTTTGGGTAAAAATCGAGAAAGGCATCGTGTTTGCTGGGATATTGTTAGTAAAAGTATTTATTTATTTTTACTTTAAGACATATGTAGTTTTTCTGAGAAAAATCAAAGCATTTTGAGATCGTGACGATGAGATGAACACAACTTTGCCCTTGCGGGAGAGGAAGACATCCTAATTTTTTCCTAAAATTTTATTTGGATGCAACTTCTGAGACATCTTAGAATACGATCTAAATTTTTCGATACTCCCTACCGTACATTTAGTTGACGTGGAAATTTGACATTCAACAAGAAAAAACATTATGGTAAGTATGTGCTAGTGTTTGGTAAAGCTAATTGAAATAAATTTTTTATTTGATTTTTTTAGGAAGAGGGGTGACGCACAGTGATGCGATTGGTACAAGTTACACGGAAAATATTATTTTGTGAATTTTGCTTATGTTTAAGGTATAGGAAAGTACAAAAAAGAGTATTTTAGAAAGTTTGGTCAAGTGGGTGTGTCAGCTGCTATACAACTCAAACACATTTTGAGCTATATCTTAAAAATTAGGTAACCTACGATAACAAAATCAAATAGAAAAAAGTTAAAATTTCGACACAAATGGACAAGTGGATGTGGCAGCTGCCACAAAACTAAACACATTTTGGGCGATATCTTAAACGGGCGTTAACAGCAACACTAATAGAATTATCGGTGGATAACTGATATGTGGTCTTTAAAAATCTTGCTAAATTTCGGTGAAATTAAACAAGTAGGCGTAGCACCTCCCATATATGTGAAATATATTTCAGCCCATAAAAAATTAGCATTAAAAACTCTTTAAGTTCCATAAAAATTAATTAAATAATTCTCAATTTGGCAAAAAAGCTTAAGTCATAATTATGCACTTTGAGTTTTAAAATTAATACAATTGTATGAAAACCACGTTTACCTCAAATACAAAGTAAATTGATAAAATTTCTTTAAATTCCACAAAAAACTTTTAAATCCTTAAAATCACGAGTAAAATTATTATCCTTATTAGAGCTCATATACCTAAAATTATATAAATGTCAATTTCTCAACATCACAACTATAAAAAACAGTCGAATCCAGGTTTTAAAATTAGAATAAATAGCAATTTTAGGACCATCAAACACGTTAAAAAAACATCAAAAAATGCCCAAAATATGGCGATTTAAATTTTTAGGTTATATGGGCAGTGCCACGCCCCTTTGTCAAACAAAAACTTCATATAGCCTTTTATTCTTTCCAGATTCATAGTAAAATGCTGTGAAAGTTTCAGGAAGATCGGTCCAAGGGTTTGGCCTCCTATAAAGCACAAACAAACAAACAAACAGACAGACATTCATTTTTATATATATAGATTGAAAGCAGATTTATTATAATTAAAGTAAAATGGGGCGAAAAAGGGGGATTTGGTAATAAAAAAATCTATGGCTACCTTACCTGTAGATAAAAACTATATAAAACTTTAGGTAAATACATATTACAAAAAAAGTATTTTGTATAGCAAACATTGTTAGTGGTATAAGTAAGTATCTGAATTAAAAAAGGGGGCGGTGAAGTGGGCGTGGTTCATAGTAATATGGCGACGTTAACAGTATTAAGAGCAATATACTACCAAATAAAAAATAATCCGTTGGAAGGAACAAATTTGTACAGAGAACAAAGTTTAAAACTTAAATTTGGCGTGAAAAGGGGCGTAAAAGGGGGCGTGACGTAAGAAATGTTTATTTCTACCTCGCCTGGAGTATAATGTGTATACAATTTGAAGTAAATCTGTTAAAAACTATATGGGAGCCATTACATAATTTTAAAAAAGTGGGCGTAAAAGTGGGCGTGGTCGAAAAAGTACCCTATTAATCATGCCAGAGTCCCAGTTAAATGCTGTGAAATTTTCAGGAAGATCGGTCCAGAGGTTTAGTCTCCTATAAGGTACAAACAAACAAATAAACAAACACACATTCCATTTTATATATATAGATAGCTTCAACCCGGCGCGTTGCTGCCGCGGCCCCGTTACCAAACGCGAATAAAATGTTATCAGTGAAATTGTATGTGTAAATTGTGGTCGAATACTCAATTCCATGGCTGTGCGACCTATAACTCAAAAGCTGTAGAATTTCTCAAATTTTGGTTGCATGGGAGGTGACACGCCCCCTTGTCCAACGCCATACAAAGTTATCAGTAAAACTGCATGTGTAAATTGAGTTCGAATGCTGAATTCCGAGGCTTTGTTTGCTTTGTTTGATTGACTCAAAAGCTATTCGATATCGAAAATTTGGGTTGTATAAGAGGTGCCACGCCCCTTTGTCCAACTCCCATAAAATTTTATCAGTAAAACGCCACGTGTAAATTGTGGTCGAATTTCGAATTCCAAGGATGTGCGGCCTATAACTCCAAAGCTATTCGATATCGCAAATTTGGGTTGTATGGGAGGTGCCATGCCCCCTTGTCCAACTCTCACAAAATTTTATCTGCGAAGCGGCACGTGTAAATTGTCGAATACCGAATTCCGAGGCTAAGCGGCTTATAACTCCAAAGATATTCGATATCGCAAATTTGGGTTGTATGGGAGGTGCCACGCCCACTGTTAGTAGGAGGTTGAAATATACTTTACGACCTATTCTCATACCTACAAAATATACATACAAAATTTCATGAAAATCGGTCGAGCCGTTTCGGAGGAGTTCGATTACGTACCCCGTGACAGAAGAATTTTATATATTAGATATATTTATATATTTATATATTTATATATTTATATATTTATATATTTATATATTTATATATTTATATATTTATATATTTATATATTTATATATTTATATATTTATATATTTATATATTTATATATTTATATATTTATATATTTATATATTTATATATTTATATATTTATATATTTATATATTTATATATTTATATATTTATATATTTATATATTTATATATTTATATATTTATATATTTATATATTTATATATTTATATATTTATATATTTATATATTTATATATTTATATATTTATATATTTATATATTTATATATTTATATATTTATATATTTATATATTTATATATTTATATATTTATATATTTATATATTTATATATTTATATATTTATATATTTATATATTTATATATTTATATATTTATATATTTATATATTTATATATTTATATATTTATATATTTATATATTTATATATTTATATATTTATATATTTATATATTTATATATTTATATATTTATATATTTATATATTTATATATTTATATATTTATATATTTATATATTTATATATTTATATATTTATATATTTATATATTTATACATTATATATTTATATATTTATATATTTATATATTTATATATTTATATATTTATATATTTATATATTTATATATTTATATATTTATATATTTATATATTTATATATTTATATATTTATATATTTATATATTTATATATTTATATATTTATATATTTATATATTTATATATTTATATATTTATATATTTATATATTTATATATTTATATATTTATATATTTATATATTTATATATTTATATATTTATATATTTATATATTTATATATTTATATATTTATATATTTATATATTTATATATTTATATATTTATATATTTATATATTTATATATTTATATATTTATATATTTATATATTTATATATTTATATATTTATATATTTATATATTTATATATTTATATATTTATATATTTATATATTTATATATTTATATATTTATATATTTATATATTTATATATTTATATATTTATATATTTATATATTTATATATTTATATATTTATATATTTATATATTTATATATTTATATATTTATATATTTATATATTTATATATTATATATTTATATATTTATATATTTATATATTTATATATTTATATATTTATATATTTATATATTTATATATTTATATATTTATATATTTATATATTTATATATTTATATATTTATATATTTATATATTTATATATTTATATATTTATATATTTATATATTTATATATTTATATATTTATATATTTATATATTTATATATTTATATATTTATATATTTATATATTTATATATTTATATATTTATATATTTATATATTTATATATTTATATATTTATATATTTATATATTTATATATTTATATATTTATATATTTATATATTTATATATTTATATATTTATATATTTATATATTTATATATTTATATATTTATATATTTATATATTTATTTATTTATATATTTATATATTTATATATTTATATATTTATATATTTATATATTTATATATTTATATATTTATATATTTATATATTTATATATTTATATATTTATATATTTATATATTTATATATTTATATATTTATATATTTATATATTTATATATTTATATATTTATATATTTATATATTTATATATTTATATATTTATATATTTATATATTTATATATTTATATATTTATATATTTATATATTTATATATTTATATATTTATATATTTATATATATATATATTTATATATTTATATATTTATATATTTATATATTTATATATTTATATATTTATATATTTATATATTTATATATTTATATATTTATATATTTATATATTTATATATTTATATATTTATATATTTATATATTTATATATTTATATATTTATATATTTATATATTTATATATTTATATATTTATATATTTATATATTTATATATTTATATATTTATATATTTATATATTTATATATTTATATATTTATATATTTATATATTTATATATTTATATATTTATATATTTATATATTTATATATTTATATATTTATATATTTATATATTTATATATTTATATATTTATATATTTATATATTTATATATTTATATATTTATATATTTATATATTTATATATTTATATATTTATATATTTATATATTTATATATTTATATATTTATATATTTATATATTTATATATTTATATATTTATATATTTATATATTTATATATTTATATATTTATATATTTATATATTTATATATTTATATATTTATATATTTATATATTTATATATTTATATATTTATATATTTATATATTTATATATTTATATATTTATATATTTATATATTTATATATTGATATATTTATATATTTATATATTTATATATTTATATATTTATATATTTATATATTTATATATTTATATATTTATATATTTATATATTTATATATTTATATATTTATATATTTATATATTTATATATTTATATATTTATATATTTATATATTTATATATTTATATATTTATATATTTATATATTTATATATTTATATATTTATATATTTATATATTTATATATTTATATATTTATATATTTATATATTTATATATTTATATATTTATATATTTATATATTTATATATTTATATATTTATATATTTATATATTTATATATTTATATATTTATATATTTATATATTTATATATTTATATATTTATATATTTATATATTTATATATTTATATATTTATATATTTATATATTTATATATTTATATATTTATATATTTATATATTTATATATATATATATATATATAAATTATATCCTTGAATGCCGTTTTATAGCGGCAACATTTTAAAATATATGTTATTAAATTTATTTTATTTCAAAAGAACATATCTTAGTCATAAAGTGTGCGATTTTGAACGATTTTCAACTTTTTTGGAGTAATATGAATGAAATATTTCAAAATTATAATTAAGTATAACTAAAAATATAATTTTTGGGTAAACATTCAAGAATTCTTGTATTTTTTGTAGAAAACGGTACTTTTTATGTTATATTTTTATATGGTGTGCACTATGAAATTATTCATTTACTTTAACATTTGCAAAAATTCGTAGCTGTTCTTTTTTCTAATATAAAATTGTAGCACTTTAAGTATGAATCTGTCAACCAGAGCAGCTGTTTCTTTTTCTAAAAATTTTGCTTCCTACAGCATACTAAGCATACTAAGAACCATGGTAAAATTAGACAAGGTAATGTTAAGGCGGAGAGCCAGTGAGCGAAACTGTCAAAACGAAGTTGACATTTCATGCAAAATCTGCAATCAATGAGAATGCAAAACAATGAAAGCGAAAATTGGAAAAAATGCCAAAATGGCTGAAATTGACAGTTATGGTCACTAAGAAAGAGAGCACATTCAGCCCTAACACTACCTTGTCTAGTTCTAATGTGCTAAGAACATATTTTCAATGTTTTAAGTCAGTTGCTGCCACCCTGGGCTCTTAAGAGCTCTCTCGTTTCACACGTGTTCTTACGCTCGCTCGCCTTGTCGCTATGGAGACAGTAACGATAGCGCTTTTTACGACACTCCACAGCAAGAAATTTAATGTATGATAATGGCAAGTGAAAATGTATATGACAAATATTTTATGATTTCAAACGCTTTTCAAAGAATACAATGAGTTTTTTGATATGTTTCGTTCCAAGGAATGAAGAAAAGTTAGTTAAAATGTATTATGAATTGTCTCATAAGAATGTACAGGAATTATATGATGTAGAGATACAAAGACTTTATAAAGAGAAAAAGCAATTTCTTTTGAATACAGTAAATAATTGTATTTCTGAAATGAAAGAAAACTTGGTTTAAAGCAATGCCAAAAACAAACAAAATAAATTGAAAACTACATTATGTTAATTAATGTTTGAAATGCTTAATTGAGTTGTGGAAAAAATTGGATCCCTCTTTTTATCCGGTACCGAAAGAAATTGTTTTAAGACTTTTGTCGTTTTTCCCCTTAACTTACTTTTGTGAACAAATATTTTCAGATATGAAATTTATTTGTTCAAAGCAGTGCAACAGATTAAGCGCAAGACATTTAAAACATATTCTTTTGATCAGAAATTGCGAACGTATTGCAGATATTAAAAATTGCATTGAAAACAACGTTTCTTCGTCCAATTAAACTTATTTTTTTTTTGCAGGATTAATTTAAATGCACATGGAAAAATTGCTTAATTTTTTTCAGTGCATTCGCTTTTTTCTCACTAACACAGTCTCATAGACAATTTTGTATATCCCTGATTCGGCTTCGGCCAAAAATCAACGTTCGGAAGGTTTTCAACTCTCTCACAAAAATTAACACTATCCTTGTCAAAAACAGCTGATGTCAAATTTGAAGCAAAGCAAAATAAAACGTGAAGTGTGATTTTGAATTTTTTGGATTACGTCAAACGTAAACACCGTGTATATTAAACACGTCCGCTCGATTTACTTGCTGCAAGTCGCACGAGTGCTGACGGTTGTAGTTCGGCAACAGCAAGGTTGCGCCAGCGTCTTATGTTTATTAGTTTTTATAACACTCGAAGCAACAAGACGTATTTAAGCTGCAAACAACTCACCCACCAACAAGAAGAAGTCACAGCAAGAGAACATCAAATTTCACACTTTAAAGTACAACATATACTGTGCAAACTGGACATTACTACATAACATCGACAACAGAATCATCATAACCCAGCCACCCAGCAGACGGAGATATCACCACGACAAACTCAACAAGGAAGACTACAATCAGCGGATCAACAGCAAATAAATACAAACACCCATCAACACTCTACACAGTCAATTAAAACACAACTCATATCAAAACACAACAATTTAAATTTATTTCCGTGAGGATGTTATATAGCACGTTTTAAATAATTGGACCAATATTTCTTCAAATTATAAACGATTCTTTACGTTTTGGAATCTTTCCAGACTGCTGGAAAGAATCCATAGAGGTACCGATTGAGAAAGTGAAAAATGCTGTAACCCCAGAGAACTTCAGGCCCATCAATATGTTAATGACAGAAAGCCAAATTATTGAAAAAATTGTTCATTCACAATTGGAGCATTATATGGAAACGCACTCGCTGCTCTCTGACTACCAATCTGGCTATAGAAAACGACATAATTGTGAAGCGCTGTTAAACCTTGTTGTTGCACAGTGGAAGTCGGAAACACAAGATAAAAAAGTCATAGTAGCTGTTTTTCTTGATCTACAAAGAGCTTTTGAAACTATTGACTATTGATTGACTTTCGATTGACTATCGATTGATAAACGATTGATATATACTACTACTGCATATGTACGGCATAAGCGGAAACGAGCTTAATTCTTTCAAAAGTTATCTTTCGGGAAGAACTCAAAAATCCAAAAGCAGCAGGGTGCAGTTTTGGGTACACTTCTTTTCATCATTTACATAACGATATGGAAAAGGTTTTACATAAATCGAAGATATGCATGTTCGCTGATGATACTCTATTGTATGTGACAGGTGACTGCTGAAGAATACATTAGTAAAATTAACTCTGATTCAGAAAACATTGGAAAGTACCTTAAAATGAACAAACTTAAACTTAATACAAATAAAACAAAGGCCATTATAATAAATGGTGGTTCTAGCAATAAAATTGATGTAAACGGTGAAGAAATTGAATATGTAAAAGAAATTAAATACTTGGGTATTATGCTAGATAATCAGTTGACATTTTATGTACATATTAGTTACATATGCAACATAGCAAAAAAATTTAATTTTTCTAAAGAATACGCACAAAAATATCATTTAGAAGTGCAATAAAAATATATAATGTCATGATTAAGCCACATTTTGAATATATTTCAACAATTTTGTTTTTAGGATCATTGCAAATGACAGAAAGACTACAGAAACTGCAAAATACAGGAATGAGGTGTATAGTAAGATGTGGTTTTTTAACACATATAAGGCATATGTTAGATATTTTATGCTGGCTGTCAATTAACCAAAGAACTTTGAAGAATGTGATATTATTTATATTTAAAATAAAACATAATTTGCTCCCAAAATATTTAAGCTGTCAGATAGTTTATGTTGCGGATGTACAAACCTATAAAACAAGGAATAATTCCGATTTCAGAGTAGGATACTTTCCAATGAGTAGAGCACAAAACAGTTTATGGCGTAAAGGTTTAAATTTATATAACAGTTTGGCCAATAGCTTAAAAATGAGATTAATAGTAATATATTTAAGAGAAAACTTGTAATTAATATAAAAAAATTATAATTAGGAAAACATTATGGATTTCAAATAAACCCTGTTAGAATAAGTTTAGTTTAAGTAAAAAATGTACTGTTTCTTTAAATAGCGAAAATGCTAAATAAATAAATAAATTACAAATTACCTCCCTTTAATTAACTTGTTAACAAACGATGAGATTTCAAGCTCTCGATTTTATCAGTTCTTCAGATTCCCATGATAAAACAATCTATCTAATACTGAACAAATACTCGTATAACAAATTCGATATAAAAGCCCAAGTCACAACTTTGATGACTGGAACAAAAAATAAAATTATTCTAGAATTTTTTTAGTGTCATGAATAAAACCAAAGAAGCCATTATTATTTATGCAAAATTAACTCTATAGAAAGACATGATTTTTTGATTTCATTAAAATTACCTCAAATATACTTTCTGGACTATTTATAATAACATGTAAGCAAGATGAAAAAATTAAAGCAATAAAAATAGATTTCAGTTTATTCTTTAGTTTTGAAGTTCTATTATTGAACATAGATGACGGTAGCAAAACATGTTTTCTGTTACAATTTGCAATTACAAGATTAAGATAGTGTTGCTGATTGACTTAATTCTTGTCGATAAATGAATGCATGCATATAAAACATCAAAGTCTTGCCACAGATGATGGACATAACATGCTCTTGACACACGCTTGCTTTTCTATTTTTAATCTTTAGTGACACGACAAAGCCGCAGCACCCCACAGAGCGAATTTAACTAAATAAAAGTTCATAGACGAGTAAGGCTTACATCCCACACTGCAGCTGGCCGATTACATATCAAAAAAAGAAAAGCAAATCAGCTTTGTTGCATAAATTTGTAATACAAAAAATAAATTTCATAAGGAACACTGCACAAAATTTTTTGATTTTGACAAATATACTATTACGGATTATAATAATTTACTAGGATGTATAATTGCTCCAATTTAACAGTGATATGGTTATGTGATTGCATATAGACTGACCCGAAGATATCATTTACATAGGTCATGTGTGCATTACAGTTTTCCTTTAATTGTATTTTCCAGATTTAATCGGAATCACTTGCTTACGATGGAATCGTCAGTCAGCGATATCAGTGAAGAAACTTACGATGAAGTGAAGAGCGAAAAAAATGACGACATCATTGTTAAAAAGCAGCAAATGATTATGAAAGGGACAAAGTGCTCCTAGACAAGTTGGCAATTTAAAAAATAATAAATTATGTTAAATGGTCACTAGTAGAGCTACAATTCAAAACCACAATAGAAAACTTGGAATAATTTAAAAAAAGATGCGATGATGTTGCACTTCTTTCACAGATTTTATTGTATTTTTTTTTTGCAGTCTATAGAAAATCAATCGACAATGAGGCGTTGTAACAAAATTAGTTTTTCTTGTACTATACAAAGTGTCTTGCCTTACACATTATTGACGTAGTTCTGTACAAACTATAGTTTCCAATATTTTTAATGAATCGTTGTTAAGGTCTTCTTTAGCAAATTTTCGTTCTTTCACTGCATATTAAACGGACGGACGCACTGACAAAGAGTTTGGGTTCCTCCACTGTCAAGGCTTTTTTAATTTCTTATTTTTGCATCAAATATTTTCTTTTTTGTGAAAACGTCAACAGCAAGCGGTAACACTTTGTTCGTAGAATTTTTACTTAATATATTATCGCGATTAACATGCGTACCTGATTGACTATTTGTTAAAATTTGTTGTTCACCCCCAAGACTCGCCATATTTTCTCACTTTTACATCAGTCACTCGGAATTTTTCACAATTTTAGAACACAAATGACGAAGACGGCAATGACGACGACTGCAAAAAGACGTGCATAAGCAAAGGTATATAGTAAAGTTGCCACCTATATCTGTTGTTGGTTTTTATTATACCAAATTGCAGTTTGAAATATTTAAGCCCAAACTACAATTGCATGCTCAAACAGAGGGCCTGTCTACACGAGCAATATTTATATATATGAAATCAGTTTTTTTAAACCAAGCTTGTTTTAACTATTAATTTAAAGTAAATTGTTGATGACTTAAACAATTTGTGACCATCATTTAATATTACATTTGCACCGAAACTAAAGCACGATTAGCTTACACCGCCTTTTTCACGTTTTAGTTTATGTTTTCTTATGCTGAGGTCAGACGATGCCCGTTTGCTAAACGTACAAATAATTTTGTTGTTGTTTTCAGAAGAACAGAATACAACTGAATGTGCTGCCAGATAGGTTGAGCTTCATTCCCTTAAATCTGAAAAACTTTGCAAAATATTCTACTAAAAATAAAAAAAACGAAAATTTTGACGATGTGAATACTGTTATATGTAAAAACTTTGTAAAAGCTAATAGGGAATGCAAAATACAACACAACAGGATACATTTGACAGTTGATGCTGCTGTATTTTTTTTTTAAATCCACTAAACGTACCCAATATCCATCAACAGAAAATTAAAATCCACTAAAGTTTTCCCCTAAAGATTTCTTTCCCCTACTTTTTTACTTAAGGACTAAAAATCCCCTGAATCTAGCGGACAATCACCTAATCTGGCAACAGTGAAAACTGAACAGAAACTGTGAAAAATCTCAGTACTGGTCTACGCCATGGCACAATTACTGCCAAGGTAGTAGCGTAGACTGGCTTTTTTCTCACGAGCGGCGATGGATAGTTGTCAAAATTAGCTGTTCATGCAATTAATTAAATGTGAAAAAATGAGCAACGACTTATGCATAGGTATTCAATCGCAGCAAACTAAAAACATTCCAATAAACTTCGTGAACAAATTTAATGAAACAAAGAGAAGTTAAAAATAAGCACATAGCTAGATAACAGCAGCAAACTACAACTCCTTTAGCTGTTTTTGACAACTACCAATCGCCAAGAAACTGTCACGGCTACCTTGTCAAATAATTATACCATGGTCTACGCTAACTTCACTCAACCATAGTAGAACTAGACAAGGTAGTGTTAAGACTGAATGTACTCTCTTTGTTAGTGACCATAACTGTCAAACTCAGCCATGTTGGTATTGTTGCCAATGTTTGCTTTCATATTGCATTCTTTTTGTTGTAAGTTATGTATGAAATGCCAACTTCGTTTTGACCGTTTCGGTCACCGGCTCTCCGCCCTAACACTACCTTGTCTAAATTTACCATGCACTCAACTGACTCACTTTGACGTCTATAGAAGAGATGAGGAAGTGGGATTGTGAATAAAGTGAGGCAAGAGTATTAAAAATTTTTAAAATTTTGTGACTCACTTTGATTTGACATTTAGTGAGTCAGTTGAGTGAAGCTAGAGTAAACTGGCACCGGAGAGTACAAGCGGATGAACACTTAGGGCCGTTTTCTCAATGTCCGGTTAAGTATTAATCGGAACTTAAAACGGCGGTTAGCAAAAAAGCATTTTCTCAATGTTCGGTTAGGTCTTAAGTGCTGGTTCAGTTGTATAAGTAATATAAGTAATAAGTAATGTATAAGTAATTATATATGTTATAGTTAAAAATGGATATAATTTCGAGGATTTATTTTTTTTTTAGCTTGAGTTCGAACCAAAATAGAAAAAGGACATATGCGAATAGGCGTGATTACGTGGAAGAGTACTGCACTTTCTTCATATGCACTGAAGTTCGGCACGCTGTTGTGTTTTTAAATTATTTTTTAATTAATCCTTGTTAGATATTTAAAACTTTCACATCAAAAAATAAAATAGCAAAGAAGCGTAAACAGCTGATGTGCAGTTAAGCGCATTCACAATTGAAAAAATTCACAATTAATTAAATAAATTAATGTCTTCTTTCTTCTTTAGTTGGCGCTACAACCGTATGTCGGTCTTGGCCTCATCTAAGAATTTGCGCCAGCCATTTCTGTCTTTCACTTGCTGGTGCCAGTTGGAAATTCCAAGCTTCGTCAGGTTGTCCTCTACTTGGTCTTTCCAACGAAGATGCGGTCGTCCTCTTCTGCGTTGACCGCCGCTGGTAACCGAATCGAATGTTTTCTTCACTGGAGCATCGTCTTTCATGCGCTGAACATGACCAAGCCAGCGAAGCCGCTCGATTTTAATGCGCTTGACTATGTCGATGTCAGCGTACAGCTCATACAGTTCATCATTCCACCGTATTCGGTACTCGCCATTGACGCAGATTGGTCCGTAGATCTTACGAAGAATCTTTCTCTCGAATGATCCTAAAGTCTTTTCATCTAAACTGCTCAGCGTCCAGGTTTGTGATGCGTAAAGTAGGACGGGCATGATGAGCGATTTATAAAGCGTGATTTTCGTTCGTCGAGAGAGGGCTCTGCTTCTCAATGGCCTACTGAGCCCAAAGTAACACCTGTTGGCAAGAGTTATTCTTCGTTTGATCTCAATGCTGATGTCGTTGGTTGAATTAATGCTGGATCCCAGATAAACGAGGTTCTTCACAACCTCGAAGGAGGTATTGTCAACGGTAACGTGGGTTCCAAGACGCTGGGACTGTTTGTTTGTTGACACTAAGTATTTACTCTTAACTGCATTCACTGACAGACCCATTCGACTTGATCTCTTTCTAATCTGGAAAATACTGCACTGACTTCGCGCGTATTATGGCTAATGATATCTATGTCATCAGCATACGCAAGCAGCAAACACTCTTGTAGAATATTGTGCCACTACTTCTCAGATCAGCAGCTCGGATGATCTTTTCCATCATTAGGTTGAAAAAGTCGCATGATAAGGAATCACCTTGTCTGAAACCTCGTTTGGTAATAAATGGTGGGGAGAGGTCCTTCCCGATTTTAACTGCGCTGCTGGTGTTGCTCAGTGTCATCCTGCAAGGTCGTATTAGTTTTGGATACGGAGGAATACCAAATTCAGACATGGTGGAGTACAGGTGCTTCCTTATTGGGCTATCGAAGGCGGCTTTGTAGTCGACAAAAAGATGGTGGGTGTCGACTTGTTTTTCTTTAGTCTTCTCCAAGATTTGTCGTAGCGTGAAAATCTGGTCGATGGTGGACTTTCCAGGTCTGAAGCCACACTGATAAGGTCCGATCAGTTCGTTTACAATGGGCTTCAATCTTTCACATAAAACGCTCGACAGGACCTTATATGCGATATTAAGAAGGCTTATCCCACGGTAATTGGCACAGATAGTGGGATCGCCTTTCTTGTGGATTGGGCAGAGCACACTGAGATTCCAATCGTTCGGAATGCATTCTTCCGACCATATTCTGCATAGAAGCTCGTGAATGCATTTAAGTAGAGCTTCGCCTCCGTTCTAAAACAGCTCAGCAGGTAAGCCATCAGCTCCCGCGGCTTTGTTATTTTTAAGCCGAGCTATAGCTGTCAGAACTTCATCATAAAATAAATTACTTAATAACTTCATAATAAATTCAAATAAATTAATGACTTAACCGAAAGTTACTTAACCGACACTTGGTGAAAACGAAACTGGTTTTTTAGTTATCGTACGGTTAGCTAACTCCCGGTTAAGAGCTTGACTAAACGGACATTGAGAAAACGGCCCTTAATAGGTCTTCCAAAATATGATAATTTTGCACACTGATCATATCGGCAAACATCGTACAAACAGTGTTGCTGGGTGGTGAAATTAAAGTTTTCCTACGCTTTTGTAACTAAAAAGTATTTTTTTAAGGAAAAGTACTACTATTCTACTAAAACGTAATGAAAAAAATATTTGTATGGAACCCTTATAGCGTATTTCTTCACCGAGTATTAGCGCTAATCTGTGAGGTGTCATCATAAGATGGTACATACAGAGGAACGAATATACAGGTGTTCACTGTGCCCTGCTGTGTTTAAGGTAATTTTGTATCATGGTGTAATCGTAATTACACCATGTTTTGTATTAATAATGAAATTTCATTATTTCTACAAGGCTATAGTTTTGAGCTTTAGGTCAAGTAATTCATAAAAGAAAGCAACACCAACAACAACAACTCTGTATGAAGTTAAAAACACAGCAGACTAGACAGCCTGTTTCGGAAATAGTTGCATTTCCTCTTCAGTAGTCTTGAGTGATTCAGCTGTGACCAACCCACTGTTCACGTTCCATATGATTTGACATATCGTCGTTGCGCGTGCAATATCGCGTACCCACCACTTACAATACCGCATATATTGCAAAAAGGCCAAAATTAATTTCATTTAAATTTTAATCATTCCTGAATTGGGGCAGTACAACGTCTATCGGGGCCGCTTGTGTTAATAGAAAAGGCTATCCTAGAGTAAAGAATATATTACTGATATCAAAATTTAATAACATTGATGATATACATGGTAATAATGTTTGAACCGACAACTTAAAACTTTATCTAGACGGCCTCAGTAGTGCAATTGGTAGCGCACTTGTCTGCCGTTCAAAGATTCGCAGAAGATAGATACCTGTTCTGTATCAGTCTTGGTCCTAGGATTTTGATTATTTTTCTTGCTAATAAAAATAAATGAAAAAAAGTCAAAAATAATGTAGAATACAACGAATATCAGAACCATAGTTGTCAGTTTTGATTCCCACCAAAATACTTTATTTCCCATAGCGTGGGAAATTAAAGAAAAAAAATTCCCACAGCAATGAAAACTCCACAGCTATTAAAAAATCCCACTAAAATTCCCACAGTCATCAAAAATCCCACAAACCATAAAAAAAAGTTCAATTAAATTTAAAAAATCAAGCAGTCATAAAAGTTATGGAACATACACAAACATAAGCATTTAATTTTCAAACACTGTACATAGCTTTTATCTATATTTTCTTTATTTTCCTTTCTTTATTTGATTTAGCTACTTTCTTGCGTTAACTAATTCTTGCGTTTTTGCTTATTATTAATTATTAATATCCATTTTTCGCGAATTTACTAACAAAAGAATCAACAAAAATGTTAAAAAGAAATTAAAGAGTCCAACTCGACTCGACCGAGTTAGCCAAATTAACAGATCGCACGAATTTCGCTTTATAATATTGAATTCTAAAAGTGGAAAAAATATTAAAACGGCAAAATTTATTCATATATGAGGAAGCAAAAATAATGTGTGGGAAAAAAAATCTCACGTGGGAAAAAAAGATCTCATAAATTTAAAAATTCCCATGAGAATTCCCATTTCCCACAGCAACTAAAATTTCCCACAAATGGGAAATTTCCCACAAAACTGGTAACTATGATTCAGAACATGAATGCAGATGCAACTCACACCTAAGTAACTCGTGGCTCTTAAATCCGTGGGTTCACAACGATGGCAAAAAAGTCTGAAGGCAGGAAAATGTTAGCGTTGACTCGGATTTAAAAACCTTTTTAATTTTTCTACTATATGGAAGAAACTACAAACATATAAAACAAAAATACTTGAAAGTATTTTATTTTTGCTTGAGTGCCTTTAATCGTGTCTGCATTTCAGTAGTTTTTTATTATTTAAAAATTAAAGCTTAGTAAACCTTTCGTTTTCTTTAAATAAATCTTCTGAAAGTGTAGATATTAGCCTTAGTGTCGGCTTAAAACTCGAGGGTCCAGTTTTTGAATCATTGTACACTAGACTAGGTCCATTTGCAAACCTATGTTGTTTAAAAAAGGGGGCCATAGGGGTGCACTTTACCCTTTCACATCTTCAATTTTGTGATTTTTTTTTTCAACGTTAGTGCGTATGTATTTTTGACCATCACGGCTGAACCACTGAAGCTATCCAACTTACATTCACAACATGTGTGGTTTAGATTTAAATTAGATTAGATAGATTAGATATATTAGATAGATTAGATAGATTATATAAATTAGATGGATTAGATAGATTAGATAGATTAGATAGATTAGATAGATTAGATAGATTAGATAGATTAGAAAGATTAGATAGATTAGATAGATTAGATAGATTAGATAGATTAGATAGATTAGATAGATTAGATAGATTAGATAGAATAGATAGATTAGATAGATTAGATAGATAAGATAGATTAGATAGATTAGATAGATTAGATAGATTAGATAGATTAGATAGAATAGATAGATTAGATAGATTAGATAGATTAGATAGATTAGATAGATTAGATAGATTAGATAGATTAGATAGATTAGATAGATTAGATAGATTAGATAGATTAGATAGATTAGATAGATTAGATAGATTAGATAGATTATATCGATTAGATAGATTAGATAGATTAGATAGATTAGATAGATTAGATAGATTAGATAGATTAGATAGATTAGATAGATTAGATAGATTAGATAGATTAGATAGATTAGATAGATTAGATAGATTAGATAGATTAGATAGATTAGATAGATTAGATAGATTAGATAGATTAGATAGATTAGATAGATTAGATAGATTAGATAGATTAGATAGATTAGATAGATTAGATAGATTAGATAGATTAGATAGATTAGATAGATTAGATAGATTAGATAGATTAGATAGATTAGATAGATTAGATAGATTAGATAGATTAGATAGATTAGATAGATTAGATAGATTAGATAGATTAGATAGATTAGATAGATTAGATAGATTAGATAGATTAGATAGATTAGATAGATTAGATAGATTAGATAGATTAGATAGATTAGATAGATTAGATAGATTAGATAGATTAGATAGATTAGATAGATTAGAAAGATTAGATAGATTAGATAGATTAGATAGATTAGATAGATTAGATAGATTAGATAGATTAGATAGATTAGATAGATTAGATAGATTAGATAGATTAGATAGATTAGATAGATTAGATAGATTAGATAGATTAGATAGATTAGATAGATTAGATAGATTAGATAGATTAGATAGATTAGATAGATTAGATAGATTAGATAGATTAGATAGATTAGATAGATTAGATAGATTAGATAGATTAGATAGATTAGATAGATTAGATAGATTAGATAGATTAGATAGATTAGATAGATTAGATAGATTAGATAGATTAGATAGATTAGATAGATTAGATAGATTAGATAGATTAGATAGATTAGATAGATTAGATAGATTAGATAGATTAGATAGATTTAAAAGATGTTAAAAGAATGAATTGTTTAAATTCATTTTTGTTTAAATTCAATTGTTTAAATAAAAAATTAAAATTAATGGGTTTTATTAATTTTTTTAATTTCAACTCTAATTTTCTTTTTGTCTACATTTATAGATTATTAGTTCCTTTGATATAATACGCAAAGAAAAGCAGCCACAAATGAAAGCCGCAGAAAAATCTGCAAAAGCACAAAAACAGCATACTCACCAACACCAACAACAGCAACAAATTAGTAATAATGGCAATATGCGTGTACGTGCTAAGTCGCAAAGTGATAAACTCTGCTTGAAACAACAGCATCAGCAACAACAAAATAATTATAAGTACAACAACAATGTGGCCAATTTAAATAATAGCAACGATAGTGCCTGCAAGCAGCGCTCACAAAATCAGCAATCAATGGCCCATTATCATAATCAAAACAAGGTCGACTTTAAATTTAGTATAAGCATTTTTGACAGTTTTTCAATATAATATGTTGTCAAAAAGCTTGCACTAAATTTAAAGTCGACTTTATTTTGACCATGATAATGGGCCAATGATTAATACTAAATCCAATGCCACCAATAATAATAAATACAACTTTACGCTTTCAACTTTATCAGGTGCTGGCCACCTGTTGCTTCAGCTGCACCACCAACAAAACAAACGGCATTCAATATGTATGCACGTTAACTTAACTTAAGTTGCAGCAACTGCTGCACTACCAAGGCCAGCATCGTTTTCATCCCAAAATATTGCAACAACATTAGCAACATCAACATCACTAGCCACTTTATCATCACCACCACCACATCAGTTGCAGCTGCAACGCATGGCATCAGGCACAAATTTGCGCATTTTAAGTCCCACTAAAATTAAATTTGCCACCCAATTAGTAGTTAGTAGAAATTATCTTACTTTATCTGCATAATAAATTTTATTTTAGTTTGTTTTTTTTTTATTAAAAATTCTACTTTCTTAACCTTAGTGAATATGCTACTGAAATAACAATAATTGTTATATTTAAAGAATGTGATTTAAGATAATGATTTTTAAGAGTTTAAGCTAAGGAGATTATATATGTATAATATTAATATATGTATAAGTGATGAAATTATGTATTTATTTTTAATGCTCTCACTAAAATTGTTACACAACTCTGCGTTGTGGAGAAATTTTATCAAAACAAATTGAATAATGAAAAACAAGCACTTAACTAAACTAAAGAGCTATAAAACTTTAACGTTTACTGTATGTCAAATGTAACAACAATAACTTCTATGCAAAAATGCAGTTTATTGTTTCAACTTAAAATAATACAAAAAGCAGCCTTGGCCTGTGACTGTCGCTATCCAGCTAATACATATTAATTGTCAATAGTTACAAAGCCATTGGAGGAATGAATAATTAAAATAAAGAGAGAGAGATAGAGAGAGAGTGTGTGTCCTCACTCTGTTGCAATACATAACACCTCTTAACGCCCAGCTGTAGGATAAAACTCTGGAGGACGTTTCTCTCTGTTAGAACGACGCAGCACTGTTTGCGTGGCGGTGTCAGGAACGGACTCTGGAAACAAGTCTGGCTGAGGCAGCACATTTTCTTGGCCTAATGTTGACGAGTCATCAGGTGTCAAACTATCATTCGCTATTTGTTCCGCTACAGGCCGTTGTGAATCATTTCCATTTGGTGAATCGACATCAGAAACGGTTGTTCGACTTCGAAGCTGATCTAAATGTCTTTTCTGCTTGAATCCATTTGTCTCCTGTGGAGTAGTTTCGAGCCCAAACCGAATCGCCTTCGTTAAAACTCCTAGAAACTCCCGGTTCTTTTACTTTAAGAGCCAACTCGTGTGGATGTATCTTGTCGAAAAATGTTTTAAGTTGACGCCCGAACATTAGCTCCTTAGGTGAACGCGTTGTTGATGAATGTGGAGTGATATGCTGAGAAAATAAAAAACGTGACAGCTTTGAGTCCCACTCGTCGCTTCCAGTCATCTTCTTTAAAAAGTCCTTGGTTGTCTGAACCATACGCTCGGCTTGCCCATTCGACGATGGATGAAAAGGAGCAATTCTAATTTGACGAATTTGATTTTCTTCGAGAAAAGACTTGAACTCAGATGTAAATGATGTCCTGTTATCAGATACGATGCAATCGGGCAACCATGCGTTGCGAAAAGATTACGAAGTGGTTTAATAGCTGATAGAGAAGATTTTGACTAGACAATAAATACTTCCAGCCATTTTGAATAAGAGTCTACAACAATAAAAAATAATTTGCCTTGGAAAGGACCAGCAAAATCAATGTGCAGGCGGGACCAAGGTGACCTTGTAGTTTCCCAATAATGAATAGGTGCATGTGAATTTTCGTGTTGAGTTGCTTGGCAGGGAGCGCACTCCTTCACTATTCTTTCCACATCTGAATCTATGTTAGGCCACCAAAGCAACGTGCTCATGCTTTCATTCTTACAATACCTGGATGGGCAGAATGTAAACCAACTAGAATTATTTGACGAGACTTGGGTGGAATGATCATACGGTTGCCCCATAGAAGACAACCTTTTAATGATGTGATTTCCGAACGACGTAGAAAATATGGATACAGTTTATCCGTACAAGGAAGTGTGTCTGGCCACCTCCTTAACGCCCAGCTGACTATTTTGGTAAGATCGGAATCCTTAGAAATCTGAGCAGCAATTTGTTCAGCGCTAAGGACCGGTTTAGCCACCATTTCTATCATAAGGACCTCCTCGTTTTTATCGTCTGCTGCTTGCTCATTGGGAACTGGTAAACGGTTGTTAAGAAAAATGCAGCGGCGAGGCATCTGATTAGATATAACCATGGGTACCGGCTTCGTTGTGTTAAAAATTCCTAGCAAAGGGTGATGATCCGTCACGAGCGTAAATTTTCGCCCGTGCAAGTAATCATGAAATTTTTTTACGCCGGATATTAAAGCTACCGCTTCCCTGTCTATTTGCGCGTAGTTTTTTTCTACTTTGGACAACGTTCTGGAGTAGAACGCTATCGGTTTCTCCAAACCATCAGGTATACGGTGACTTATTACAGCACCAATTCCATATGGTGAGGCATCGCAAACGACGACAATGGGCAGTTTTTCATCATAGTGTACCAACACACGGTCAGAAGTAATCAAATTTTTTAATTTTTCAAACGCCATCTGGTGGTCGGCATTCCATATCCAATGACAATTTTTATCAAGAAGCCGGTGCAATGGCGCAGCAATCGTTGCTTTCTGTGGCAAAAATGCGTGATAAAAATTTAGGAGCCCAAGAAACGCTTGCAACTGTTTTTTATCTATAGGTGCTGATGCATCATAAATGGCTTTAAGCTTTCCAGTTGAAGGCCTGATTCCTAACGGGTCTAGATTGAATCCTAGGAATTCAATATTTGAAACGCCAAACTTACATTTATACTTGTGGAGACGCAGGCCTGATTTATCTAAACGCAAAAAGACGGATTCTAGACGATTAGCTAGCTCTGCTTCCGTTTTTCCCATTATAACAATATCGTCAAAATACGGTAAAACGCCTGGTATACCACGAAGTAGTGAATCTATGAAGTTTTGAAAAATACCTGGTGCCGTTGAGATTCCAAACTGCAATCTGGTTACTTTGAAAGCACCCTTGTGAGTCACGATAGTTTGCAGAAAAGATGAACCCTCATCAACAGTCAACTGTTGATAACTTACTTACTTATTTAGTTGGCGCTACAACCGTATGTCGATCTTGGCCTCATCTAAGAATTTGCGCCAGCCATTTCTGTCTTTCGCTTGCTGGCGCCAGTTGAAAATTCCAAGCTTCGTCAGGTTGTCCTCTACTTGGTCTTTCCAACGAAGATGCGGTCGTCCTCTTCTGCGTTGACCGCCGCTGGGTACCGAATCGAATGTTTTCTTCACTGGAGCATCGTCTTTCATGCGCTGAACATGACCAAGCCAGCGAAGCCGCTCGATTTTAATGCGCTTGACTATGTCGATGTCAGCGTACAGCTCATACAGTTCATCATTCCACCGTATTCGGTACTCGCTATTGACGCAGATTGGTCCGTAGATCTTACGAAGAATCTTTCTCTCGAATGCTCCTAAAGTCTTTTCATCTAAACTGCTCAGCGTCCAGGTTTGTGATGCGTAAAGTAGGACGGGCATGATGAGCGATTTATAAAGCGTGATTTTCGTTCGTCGAGAGAGGGCTCTGCTTCTCAATGGCCTACTGAGCCCAAAGTAACACCTGTTGGCAAGAGTTATTCTTCGTTTGATCTCAATGCTGATGTCGATGGTTGAATTAATGCTGGATCCTAGATAAACGAAGTTCTTCACAACCTCGAAGGAGGTATTGTCAACGGTAACGTGGGTTCCAAGACGCTGGGACTGTTTGTTTGTTGACACTAAGTATTTCGTCTTATCTGCATTCACTGACAGACCCATTCGACTTGACTCTCTTTCTAATCTAGAAAATGCTGCACTGACTTCGCGCGTATTATGGCTAATGATATCGATGTCATCAGCATACGCAAGCAGCATAACACTCTTGTAGATTATTGTGCCACTACTTCTCAGATCAGCAGCTCGGATGATCTTTTCCATCATTAGGTTGAAAAAGTCGCACGATAAGGAATCACCTTGTCTGAAACCTCGTTTGGTAATAAATGGTGGGGAGAGGTCCTTCCCGATTTTAACTGCGCTGCTGGTGTTGCTCAGTGTCATCCTGCAAAGTCGTATTAGTTTTGCAGGAATACCAAATTCAGACATGGTGGAGTACAGGTGCTTCCTTATTGGGCTGTCGAAGGCGGCTTTGTAGTCGACAAAAAGATGGTGGGTGTCGACTTGTTTTTCTTTAGTCTTCTCCAAGATTTGTCGTAGCGTGAAAATCTGGTCGATGGTGGACTTTCCAGGTCTGAAGCCACACTGATAAGGTCCGATCAGTTCGTTTACAATGGGCTTCAATCTTTCACATAAAACGCTCGACAGGACCTTATATGCGATATTAAGAAGGCTTATCCCACGGTAATTGGCACAGATAGTGGGATCGCCTTTCTTGTGGATTGGGCAGAGCACACTGAGATTACAATCGTTCGGAATGCATTCTTCCGACCATATTTTGCATAGAAGCTCGTGAATGCATTTAAGTAGAGCTTCGCCTCCGTTCTTAAACAGCTCAGCAGGTAAGCCATCAGCTCCCGCGGCTTTGTTATTTTTAAGCCGAGCAAGAGCTGTCAGAACTTCATCATAGTCGGGCAGCGGAACCTCAACGCTGTCATCCGAAATTGGGGTTTCCGGAATATCATCTTTATTGGCGGGAATGTTGTCAGCGTCGCCATTTAGAAGCTTAGAGAAGTGTTCCCTCCATAACGTCAGTGTACTCTGGACATCTGTCACTAGATTCCCGTTTTCATCCTTGCAGGAAGAGGCCCCGGTTTTAAAACCATCGGCAAGGCGTCTTATTTTTTCGAAAAATTTTCGGGCCTCATTCCTGTCACCATACATCTCAATTTTCTCCTGCTCGCGCTTTTCTGCCTCTCTTTTTTTCCGCCTGAAAATATGTCTCTCTTCCCTCCTCTTTTCTTTGTATCGCTCCTTAGCAGCGCGCGCTACAACCGACTGCAGGGTGGCTTTGTAGGTGACGTCTTTCTCTGCAGTGGCGTCGCGACACTCCTGGTCGTACCACTGGTTTCGGCGAGGGCGTTGGTAGCCAATCACCTTTTCAGCAGCCGCACGCATGGAGTTGGAAATGTGTGTCTACTGCGCGCATATATCATCGATTGGAGGAGTGCTTTGAAGCAGGAGTGAGAGTAGAGTGGCGAAAGCATCGGCTGTCTGTTTCGATTGCAGCTTGTCGACGTCTAGCTTTCTCTGTGTAGGGTTGCGTGTATTCTTAGCTGCGCACAGACGTGTACGGATCTTGGCTGCAACAAGATAGTGATCCGAGTCAATGTTGGCACCACGGATCGTGCGTACATCCAATACACTGGAAGAGTGCCTTCCGTCGATCAAAACGTGATCAATTTGATTTTTTGTTTTTTGATCAGGGGACATCCAGGTGGCTTTATGAATATTGAGGTGCTTGAATCTAGTGCTACTTACGCCCATGTTTCGTGCTGCGGCGAAGTCAATCAGCCTCATTCTGTTATCGGAGGTGTTGTCGTGGAGGCTGAACTTTCCGACTGTTGGACCAAAAATATTTTCCTTGCCCACCTTAGCGTTGAAGTCACCAAGCACGATTTTTACGTCGTGACGGGGGCAGCGCTCGTAAGCATTTTCAAGGCGCTCGTAGAAAATTTCCTTGATCTCATCGTCCTTGTCTTCTGTCGGAGCGTGCGCACATATTAGGCTTATATTGAAAAATCGAACCTTGATGCGGATTATGGCAAGTCGTTCGTTCACAGGTGTGAATCGCAGGACGTGGGGCCGTAGTCTCTTGCCAACTACAAATCCACATCCAAACTCGTGCTTCTCCGCATGGCCGCTGTAGTAAATATCACAGGGTGCATGCCGAATGCATTTTAACGTACTAATGGCGGGTACTTGGAAACAATGTGGCTTTAAAACTTTGTTGAGCGTCGACTTCTAGTCCCCACAAATCCGGATAGAGCCATCCCTCTTAGGAACGGGTACAATAGGCGTGGCCCAGTCAGAGTACTCAACAGCTTCGAGAATACCTTGAGTGCAAAGACGATCCAGTTCCGATTCAACAAGTCCTCTTGTTGCTAGCGGAATCCGACGAGGAGGCAAACGAATTGGTGGAACTGTCGGATCAATTTGAAGTGACACAGGCTTACCCGTGAATCGGCCTAAATCCAACGAAAATAATTTCTGGAATTTCGCGAGAACATCTTGAATGAGCTGCGCTGACTGTATGACGTTGACCCCCTGGATGCTGATGCCGAGAGGCTGAAACCAGTTGCACCCCAAAACGTTCGTGCGTTGACCATCGACAATGACAACTGGCAGATTGACACGCTTTTCATTATAAGTCAGGTTGGCATCTACCAGCTGCCAGCTGCAGCGCTGACTGTGCTCTCTTTCCATACTGCCATGTCTGTCAAATTTAGCTGTATGCAAATGGAAACAAAAGAAAATAAATAAAAATTTTTGCTTCGTTTTGACATTTCCGGCAGTACGCTCTCATCTGGTGCATCTACCTGTGTACTTCTACCATGTCCACACCCATTGCACGGGCTACTTGCCGCCACACCACGAGAATGTGATGACTTTGGATGGCAGCTATTGAGACCTTTCCCACGAAACTGCTTCTGCAGTTGTAGCACGATCGATCAGCTTTTGCAGCTTAAAGTCACTCTCCGCAAGTAGGCTTCGTTGAAGAGCTTCATCGCGTAGGCTATAAACAAGACGGTCACGTAACATGCGATCTAACGCTTCACCAAAATTGCAGTCAACAGCTAGTTTTCTCAAAGCTGCCTGGTAGTTCGGAAACTCCTCGTTGGGTTGTTGGTCGCGTTTATGAAATTTATAGAAAGCAGCAATTTCCGATGGGCGTGGAGACAAATGATTTGTGAGCGTGGTTTTGATTTCAGCAAGGGTCATGTCACTCACCTGCTTAGGGGATGCCAATGACGAAAGAAGGTCATACAGTTGAGCGCCAGCTAACGTTAGAAATGCTGCTTTTTGGCGACCGTCCCCCTCCACGTCATTGGCTAACAGATACAGCTCAAAATGGGCGTAATAAGATGTCCAATTCTCAGGATGAGCCAGGTCGAATGGCTCCAACCCACCAACAGTAGCCATTTTCTGACGAAGTTGAACAGAAGATTTCTCTCTTTGCTTCTTTGTCGTGGAATTATCCGCTGACGTTCCAGTTAATTTTTCAGCTGCTGCACCTGTTTGATTGTTGCCTTCTAGCTGACTTTATTCGCAACTTTTTCCTTTCCCCTCGATTTTAACTTTTTCCATTAAATCGAAGAAATAAAAAACAATTCCTATTATATCGAACGCAGAAAACTAGAATTTTTCGATGCGCCTGTACCACGTTAACTATCTCCAAAAAACAATGGTTTTAAAACGGAACCAAGAACATTCCTTGTTTTTACTTAAACAACCGCAAGCCAAGTACTTAGTTGTTGTTGTTGTACACAATCCTACCGACTGCGCCAATTTACTGTGTGTCAAATGTAACAACAATAACTTCTATGCAAAAATGCAGTTTATTGTTTCAACTTAAAATAATACAAAAAGCAGCCTTGGCTTGTGACTGTCGCTATCCATCTGACTTACACATTATTTATCAATAGTTACAGAGCATAGTAGAATTAGAGAAGGTATATGCATTTCGGAGAGCCAGACTGCCGGAACTGTCAAAACGAAGTTGACAGCTCATACAAAATCTGAAAACGATGAGAATGCAATAAGAAAGCAAAAAAGGCAAGAATAGCAAAATGCTTGAGTTTGACAATTCTGGCTATGAGAAAAAGAGAGCAGTCAGAAATGCATATACCTTTACTAGTTCTACCATGTTACAGAGCCATTGGAGGAATGATTAGTTAGGAAAAAACATAAGAGAGAGAGTGTGTGTCTTCACTCTGTTGCAATACATAACAAACGCATAAAACTATTTTCTAAAAGTCCTATTAACTAAATTAAAATTAAGTGAATTACAAGGAAAACATAAAGAAACGCTTGCTTAATGTTGCAACTTTTTATTTTAAAAAGAAAATGACTTTTTACTTAATTTCTCTAAACTAAAATATTGTTAAGTTAAATTTATATAACAAAGAGTGCAAACATTAGAGTCGTTTTTTCAAAAGTTCAATAAAAACCTACAATAAGTTTAATTAAACACACAAGCTCAACACAATATTTTTTTAATAAAACATAAAAAAATGTTATAAAAGAGTATATTAAACTATTAACGACAGCTTGTGTTGGAATAATTGGGTGTAACAACTTGAGAGAGAGCCTACCTAGCCATATTCAACTTTGAATTGTTTATTTAGAATTGTTTATCAAAGCTATCAAAACGCATTGCTATTTTAGCTAAGAAGCAAAAGAGAAAAAAAAAATAAACAAAAATATTGTTCAACGAATTTGTGAAACGACTGAACATTGAAGCCATGTGCAATATATTTTAAGTAAAGATTTCTGCGTTGCTTCTTACAGCCCTAATAATAGTATGCCAAAGTAATAATAATAAAATGTCAATTTGATTTTATGCTCTGCAAGCACATTCATGTTTGCCTTATTTTGTTGAAGCAACCGAAATCAATATATTTGAATTTTCAAAAGTTACAATACGGTCAAATGACCGAGGTTGGTACGTTTAGTGTTAAAATGCGCTCAATTTGCTCTACAAACAATAAAAACTTTTTTAATAAAGCACTTCATTGTTAAATTTAAAAATCACATAAATGTATCTTAAACAGCTTTGCAATTTTCCGCATTTGGACTCACGAATAGTCCTTCGTATTTCTTAAAGTACGGAAAGGAGTTTATTTCCTAATATATTATTTAAAAGATCACATTGAAATCATGGTAGAATAATACAGGTAGTCTCGTGGCTATTCGTGATCTATTTGACAATACTACAAGAATTGTCAAAATCAGTTTTTTTTTTAATAAAGATAATAGATAAAATAGAATTTAATATAGATAAAAGGCGACCGTAGCCTAGTGGGTAGAGTGCGTGGCCCCTAAGCTAAAGAACTGCGGTATCCCGGGTTCAATTCCAGCTCAAACAGAAAGTTTTTTCAATTGAAATAATTTTTCTGTTCGGTCGTCACCTCTCTGCAGACAATGGCAAACCTCAGAGAGTAAGCATATTGCCATGTAAAGCTTCTTGAGAACATAAGCCGTTCGGAGTCGTCATTAAACACGTAGGTCCAGTTCTTGATCATTTGTGATCAAAACATTTAATAACACGCACAACACAATTGATCAATAGAAGCTAGGTCAAAGTCCTTCCAAGGTCTGAAATGGCCAGTCTATTTATATATTAATAGAGAAAAATTAAATTACTCCAAATGAATATTTTTGTGTTGTGTTTGAAAACTTGAATAAAAGTGAGTTACTTATTTTTTTTTTAATTAAAATGAAGTGCGTGTTGTGCCAAAACATTTGGGCAAGGAAAATGGGCCTAATTTTCGTGTTCCAGCTGACGAGCCTAAAAGACAACGACGCAACAAGGCATGTGCCAAAAATTTTAAAAAAGATGCTCGTGTTTGCTATAGGCACTTCCACGAAAATGATTTTTTGGAACTTCTTATAAATTACTTCAACAGCTGCACAAAATAATATTTTAATTGATTGATCAATAAAAAATTAAAAAAGCAAAATAGTTTCAGCAATGACAGATTCTTTTTAATTTTTCCTTTCTCATCGATTGCAGATTTTGTATCAGCTGTCAGTTGCCTTTTGACAGTTTTGGTAGTTCGCTCTCAGCCGCGCGACTACCTCTATTCTTCTACCATGATTGCAATCTTATATTAGCTGCGTTCCATTCGCTTCAAAATAATCCAGATTATTTCTTTTTACATGCAAAGCAAAAACAAAAATAATAATCCTATAACAAATAGGATTATTTTTGCTATCCATATAAAATTGTGATATAGCCTTTAAAAAATTTGAAACACAGGTGCCGCACCTGTATATTTTTTTGAGCTGTCATTTCATTTTTTTAATTATTTGTTTGCTTGATACAATGACTATTAGGTAGCAATGACAGCTACCTATTTTCTCACGAGCTGCTACCATCGCATGTTAAACAAAAGAAAACAAAACAAACCGCATGTGTCACACACATTGAACGCATTCAGTGGAGCCAACAATTGCACTTAAATTATTTATATAATTGCATAATATTAATAATTAAATTTTATAATATACAATTTTCCTGACGTTTAGAGTAAAACACATTCAGAGAAAAACATTGTTCACTACGGTATCGCTACCATAACAGTTCACAACAGCTTTGAACGACACACGTTCTCATGACACCTAAAGTTATTGTATCATTATTGCTTGTTTGAATTTAAATTTGACTGCAATGGTAGTGCCCTCTACGAATCGTTTTTCTTGCCGTTCCTTTGAGAAAATTTGTTATCGCGATTATATTATGGCGAAAGGAACGCAGCTAATAACTAAACACTATTTAAGAACTATTTTCCGCATTTGGAGCCTCGACTTATCCTTTGTATTTTTTAAAGTACTCAACTAATTTTGATTTTTATAAAAAAAATAATAAAAAAATAAACTGGCCATTTCAGCCCTTGGAAGGACTTTGACCTAGCTTCTATTGATCAATTGTGTTGTGCGTGTTATTAAATGTTTACTAACAAATGATCGAGAACTGGACCTACGTGTTTTATGCCGACTTCGAACGGCTTATGTTCTCAAGAAGCTTTTGATTTTTATACTTCACTTAAAAGATCACATTTCTAATAAAAGGTAAACATTTTTCTTAGATTTACTTTCACATAAAATAGGAATAATTACAGTTTACGAACCAAGCTTAAATAATTTTTTTATTTTTATTCAACTAAATTAGGTCTCCTTACAGCCCTATTCTGTCAAATTAACAATTGTTAACCAGTATTTTAAATATTTCTATGTGTTTGTTGTAGTTTTTAATTTCAAAACAAAATTTGAAGCTCAAAGAACACAATTTTTTAATGAAATTGGCAATAACTGAAAAGCAGTTGACAATTTCATTAAAATTCATTATTTTTGAGCATCAAATTTTGTTTTGAAATTAAAAAATTACAACAAACACATAGAAATATTCAAAATAATGGTTAACAATTGTTAATTTGCCAGAATAGGGCTGTTAGTTTAAAACTGTAAAAAAATATCGGTTTCGAATAGTTTAGGAGATAAAAAACTTGAAAAATTACCATTTCAAGCATATTTTTAATACTCCGTAAACGGGCAAATCATTTTATCGGTAATTAATCCTCCCTATTTACATTAAATTCGTGATAACTTGAAAAATTACCATTTGAAACTTATTTTCTCTCAAGTTCAACTTCGGCTGTCTAAGTACTTCTAGATATAATTCTCTTTTTATTAAATAGGATTTCATATAATTTTAGGCATAATTTTACTTTAGCGTCCACGCGTTAATATTTTTTCTTATTTCTATTTAATGTATTTAGGCCTCCTTAGTCCAATAGTGCAAAAATAAAATGCCGGTCTCAAATGGATTAGGAGATAAAATTCGTGAAAGTTTAAAAATTCAGTGCAAAATGTGGAATACTTTTAGCCAAAATTAATTATTTTAACTATTTTTGCTGGAACATAAGTATTAAGGGCTTCTAATTCCAAATCTGAATAATTTATGGCCGCTCTCATCTAGTTTAGGAGTTATAGGGGTCCAAAGTTGAAAAAAAATGGAAAAAATAATTTGGACTTTCAGCTTAATATATCAAAACATAAAAATCACGCGATTTTTTATAAAAATTTTTCTCCTGCGGGGCTTTTTGCATTCATCTCCTCATTGCTACTATAACTTCTTTATACTTTACTTAGTATAACTACTTTCAAAAATTTAACAAAAAAGGCAATTTAACAAAAAAAATACTACCAAGATGTTAAGTGTGTTGAAACTAATTTCCCCTTTTACGAAGCAATCGAGGCGATTTTTAATAAATTTTTTAATGAATTTTTATCTTCTAAACCATAAGAGATAAACATTTTTTCACCTTTTGCATTGAGAAGGCTGAAAGTCATAGATAACAACCTGCATCTTGCTTTTTCTGTAGTAAAATATAAGAAAAACTACAATTATTTATCTAAAAAACGCAACTTTGTTGAATTATGTCTCCTAAACCATAAGAGACCGAGTATTGCATTTAAGAGGCCAAAATACATATGAAAAAAAATAAAAAAAAAGAGTTGTGGGCGCTATAGTAAAATTATTTCTAATTTTATTTTGTGCGATATTTTATTCTTTGTTATGGATTGATTTTATTCCACGCACTACATATTTTGCACTGAATTTATAAACTTGCGTGAATTTTATCTTCTAATCCACTCGAAACCGACATTTTATTTTTGCACTTTTGGACTGAGGAGGCTCCAAACTTAGGTGCTCCAAATACACGTTAAGACAAAAAACAGGACTACGGGCCCTATAGTAATATTATTACAAATCTACTATAAAAACACATAAGAGCAGTCATTAACTTACCTTTCACAATTTTTCGTCAGCGATCCATTTGCAAATTTAAATACGGGTCCTCCTTCCGGACATCTCATGGAACATTTTCGCTGAACTTTCCTCTCCATAGCCATCATTCATCTAAATCAATAAATTAAATATTTGTTAGAAAGAACTTTTAATAATATGAAATTCAATTAAGTTTTAAGAAAAACTATTAAATTATTATTCAAACAAAAAGCTTAAGAGCAAGCTTAAAAGCAAACAAAAAGCTTAAGAAAAATTTCAGAAACTTATCTTAAGCAGTCTACGAATTTTTCTAAGGTGAAATCGTCAGAAACAGTTAAAAAGTAACAGATTTTCTTAAGAATTTCATGTTCAACATATCCAGAAAAATATTACGGGCTAGGTGAGTTAACATATAAAATATTACCGTTCGGGTGAGTTTCCTCGAGATATTACTACCACAATAATACATTTTGTGATAGTATTGGCCATGGTATAAGGACAGAGGTAGCTGCAGCGCTGACTGTGCTCTCTATCCATACTGCCATACCTGTCAAATTCAGCTGTGTGGCGAATGGAAACACAAGAAAATAAATAAAAAATTTTGCTTCGTTTTGACATTTCCGGCACTATGCTCTCATCTGGTGCATCTACCTGTATTCTTCTACCATGGTATTGGCTAAAATTTGACAAAAATCAGACATAACGCTGTTCCTCTCTAACCGAGTTTCCCATCTCTGTATCTCTGCAACTAAATACCATGAACTGGTCTAATCCACGGATAAGCGCTAATACTCGGTGAAGAAATGCTCTAAAATGCGGCCCATACATACTGCAACCAAAAAAATTAGTGGAAATGCAACCAGATTACGTCTTTTTTAATACTTTTGACACACACGCTGCGATGGTTGCAGCAATCCATTTTGCCATATACTCTGCAACTCAGCAACAACGCAGCAAAAAACAGCAACTGCGACCAAAATATTAAACGATTTTAATTTTGCTGCAACTTGAGTTGCAACCGTCAATGAGTTGCGTAACTTCGACACACACGCTGCGACTCCATCGTGATAACTGTCAAAAACTTCCAAGTTATACTTCCAGCTTTGCTTTAATTGCAGCGTGTATGGGGCCCATAAGAGTTAATGCGGTGAAGAAATCGGCCATTAAGGCGAATTTACACATTTCACTCAAAACGATGAAATTGAACGTTGAACGATGACAGTGAATCAATTTTTAATTTACATTATTTAAAGTGTAAATTTAAAATTTGACGGATGAATTTGGTTTTGAATGTCAAAATATATTAGTTAGCTGCTTTATTTTATTGAAATTTTAAAAATTGAAATAAATAAAAGCTTTACAAAAAATCCAGCAATCCAAATTTGGAAAATATGTAGCAGTATGATTGATGTTCAGCAATTAATAAAAAAAATATAAACTTTCTGCTTGAAGCTATGCTAACACCTTTCTATTGTGTTTCGGAACGAATGACATATCAGTTCGAATTGCTTTCACTTTCATCAAAAGTAGGAAGACTTCTTTCACTCTTCACGGTGGATGACATTCATCTCCATTTTAAAGATGAAACTCAATTTACATTTTTCAAATCAGATGATTCATCCAAACTGCACAATGATAGCGAATCATTAAATTCGCCTTTATTGCATAAAGAAGGAGAAGAAAAAGAAATGAAATGTTATAGCGCTTCATATATTCACTCGGTGAAGAAGAGTATTAGCCCTAATCCGTGGATTACACCAGTTCATGGTATTTAGTTTGTACACCATGAACTAGTCTAATCCACGGACTAGCGCCAGTACCCCTTTTCCACACGGAAAGTTTTCTTGCCAGCAAGTCTGCGGCACAGGCAAGTCTACACTGGTAAGCTTTCTTCTGTGCTGTTCCTTATTTAATGCTGTATTTTCCTGTAATTTCCTTTGTATTTTCGACTTGCTAGAAGAAGAAATATTCGGTGAAGAAATCGGCCTTTTTAGTGCTCGCCGTACCTTTTAATGTCGTCCTATCAGTGAACACAATGCTAAAGATGGTAAAAATTTCGCAGAATTTTATATTATTCGTGTATATTAAGGTTTAATATAATTCATATATTGCCTATTAAGATTCTTTGCATTATTTTTTTAGATTATTTGTATTCATCCCCCCTCTTATCTCACGTGAGATTGTTCGAAATGCGTGTTTTCAATGTAAATATGTTAATCAATGCTTCATTGTATTGGATTTATTAAAAAAAACTCGTAATTTATTTCATTATTTTTATATAGGACTAGTTGGGACTATAATTTAAGACTACTGAGATCGAAGTTTAAAATGACAATGAAAAAAATCGAACAATAAAATACTTATTAAGTAAAAGTAAGTCATTTAAAATGAGAACTTCTAAAATTGGTGAAGGAATATTCATTCTAGTTCAGTCCATGGAGACTCATGTGCAGTCTCGAGAGTGACTACTGGATGGTCAATGTGATTTTCGGTAAAATCATCTGCTCCTTTAAGCCACCCTTATTGTTTGCACACAGAAGCTCATTAGCTCGACGTATGATAATCCGTGAAGGTCGCACTTTGCGCGCTGGTGCACGGCGGACTGCGCTCCGATGCTCTGAAAAAGAACATATCGAAAACGAACCGTTCGTTAAATTTATTTCCATTCCCTGATTGCATATCATTTGAAACAATGCTGCTTCTCCAATTATTACTCATTCTACGAACAAATATTAGTTGTTTGTCGAATGAGTGACAGAGCATAAGAATACATGTGATTCTTGACAAAGCACCCCAGTATTAAGTCGCCTCACGCTCGATAGAAAAAAAAAATGTTGTTCGACACAAATGCTCAATACAATCCATGGTTTATGTTAAAATGATTCCCCAAAAATTTCGACTCTAGCTATAGCCATCTGTGAGCTGGAATGGTTTGAAATAACCTCTAAAAATCGAGTTATTTTGTAACCATATTGGTTGATGTAATAGTTGCAAAAAATTTAATTGTCAGGCCGGAAAAAGATCTTCCAATCTGCATCAAAAATTATAAATGTTTGCAATCAGATTAATGATAACGCTATTTTCATGCATATTTTTGATATTTTTTTTTTATTTCCATACAAAAACTTTCAAAATTCAAATAACTTCATTACTTTTATATTTGTTTTTAATTTCTTACGATATTTTTTCTGTAGGTGTTTATTTTATAATTTATATTTTACGTTTAATATGTATCAAATTAAGCAATTCTGACTAGGAATCAATGCGAGCACTCAAAAACTTTCGATCGGTATCTGTAAAGGGAGTATCGTATTAGAAATAATTAAGTTTTCTTAATTTTAGTAAAAATAAATTTGAAAAAAATGCATGAAAAGAGCATTATTTTTAATCCAAATGCAAAAACTTTAATTTTTTGCTGCAGATTGGAAGACTTTTTTCCGGTAACGTCTTACAGCGCGGTTTGTATGGGGGTAACTTTCACGTATTTTTTCAAAGTTATATTTGACACTTTGGGGTGTACCTACAGCCTTTAATATTCATCGTACAAAGAAAAAAAATGCCAAAATATCAGTTTTAGTGGGAATAAAACGAATATCTAATAAAATAGCAAAATCCAAGAAGATGAAAAATTCATATATTCGTATGAGTAAAGCAGAAAAAAGCTGCTTAGCTGCAGTAGCTGCTTATGGTGTTTTTAAGGTTGTTGTTGTTGTTGTGTTTGCTTGTTTGGTTCGTTATCACGTCATTCGATGTTGTGCTGCTTTTGTTGTTGTTGTTGTTGTTTTTTATTAATATGTATGTAAAACATACATATATAAATACTCATCAGTTGCTTTTATTTTTTTTGGTTAAAATCTGAAACAATTCCGACAAAAAGTTACTTTTTTCACAATAACATAAATTAAATACAACAAAAATGATAAAGATAAATAAAATCTTCCACCGCAATAAAAAAAAAGACACAGTTTCGATAGTATCGTAAGTATAGACGTAAAATTCCTTTTTATACAAAAATAGAGAAAAATTCTGGTTTTTTTATTAATATTTTTCAAAACTATTTTAAAACATTTCATCTTCTAAATAAAAATTATTCAAAAACGAATTTGTTGTTGTTGTTGCCTTCTTCGAACTTACTTGATCTAAAAAGCTCACAATTAAATTCAATTTAAATTTGTTTTGTTTTATAAAAACTTTTCGTTTAAACAGTGGCGTTCAGTAGAGTTGTTGTTGTTGTTGTTGCCTTCTTGAAAACTTACTTGATCTAAAGCTCACAATCTTATTTCATGTAATTATTCAATAGATCATAAAAACTAATTAACTTAACTATGGCGGAGCACGGCCAAATAAGTTTAATTAATGTCAAATTAATTAAATAATCTAATAATTGATCGATTTTTCGGTCAAAGTCATGTGTAATTGAACATTTGATTGTAAAAATAGCCACCTTTCAGTTAGAGCACTAGCTTCTGGCGAAGCAAAAACTCGTTTCATTTCTATGGTACATTTCGACAAACTATCGAACACCAATGAATATTGAAATAAATGAAGAAGCAACTAGAACAGATGGCAGCCCTTGATAGAGTTGATGGCGGTGATCTATAAATAGCCTACTGCTTTGAAATGTCATATGATTAGCAGCCATACAATTCATAAGAATGAATTCCAAAATCCGCACATTCATATGCTAGTTTAAACAGTGAGTTGATCACAGCTTAATCACTCAAATGCTTGGTTTTCACTGTCATTTTCAGTGGTCAGTTGTTGTCAATCAAATTGAAAATGCCAACATGTTGACATTTTTTCTACATTTGGCAATCTTGGAAAATTAAAAACAAATAAATTACTAAATGGAGCTGTGCAGAAAATGCTATAGAGTCTTACTAAGGTGATACAATTTTATGTCATCATAAAAATGACATAGTGAAAACCAAGCAAAAGACTACTGAAGAGGAAAATGTAGCGATTTCCGAAACAGACTGTCTAGTCAGCTAAGTGATTGACTCTATACAGAGTTGTTGTTGTTGTGGTTGCCTTCTTGAAAACTTACTTGATCTAAAGCTAACAATCTTAATTCATGTAATTATTCAATAGATCATAAAAACTAATTAGTTTCCCATAATTGTTGTACGGTGTTATAAGTAATGGACAAATACCTTTAAAAATTAAGATTAAGAAATTACTTTTGAATATTTCTGAAAACTGTTATATTTGTAAGGCCTGCTTAACAAAATATTTTAATACAAAATAAAAGCTGTTTGTTACTTCTTCTACCCATGCTGTTCTTCACCTGGTTCAACATCTTCCACGCTTTCTTGCTCGCTTTTGTTGTTCAGGGAATATCGCTGAAACCAAAAAAAAAAAAATAAAATTTTTTAGTAATAACACAAACTCCACAAGTTACTATTCTCGACGATGTTTTAGATGCTTAACCATATTGGTGGTGAATCCACTTGTTTTTATTTGATTAAAACAAACAAATGCAAAATTGCACGTTGCATTGCGTTGAAAAATGTCCATGCATTTGATTTTTTTGGCGCCATTTAATTTTCTTTGTATAATGATGTACATTTTGTTTCGATACTATGTAAAAAGAATCGATACCATTAAATATCGACTAGACCAAAAGCATCGAAAAAATACTCCGAAAAAACTCCACTTTTGTTGTTCTGGGAATATCGCTGAAACCAAAAAAAAAATAAAAATTTTTAGTAATAACACAAACTCCACAAGTTACTATTCTCGACGATGTTTTAGATGCTTAACCATATTGGTGGTGAATCCACTTGTTTTTATTTGATTAAAACAAACAAATTCAAAATTGCACGTTGCATTGCGTTGAAAAATGTCCATGCATTTGATTTTTTTGGCGCCATTTAATTTTCTTTGTATAATGATGTACATTTTGTTTCGATACTATGTAAAAAGAATCGATACCATTAAATATCGACTAGACCAAAAGCATCGAAAAAATACTCGTATCGGAAGAGAAAGTATCGATACTCTGAAGTTATTCGTGTCCCTACTTCAGTATTCAAGCGAATGTCAAGCAGAAAAAATCTGCTCTTGTGTGTTCCTTGAATATGTTCTATTATATCTGTGCCGATAATCAATAATACCTTAAGGGCCGTTTTCTCAATGTCCGGTTAAGCACTAATCGGAACTTTAATGGCGGTTAGCAAAAAAGCATTTTCTCAATGTTCGGTTAGGTCTTAAGTACCGGTTAAGTTAACAGCAAGTTGAGGTTCCGGTTAGTTACTAATCGGAAGAACAGCTGCGTAGTGTAAAAAATAATTATATATTTTATAATTAAAAATGGATAGAATTTCGGGGATTTCATTTTTATCTAACTTGAATTCGATCCAAAATATAAAAAGGACATATGCGCATAGGCGTGATACCGTGGAAGAGTAATGCACTTTTTTCATATGCACTGAAGTTCAGCACTCTGTTGCGTTTTTAAATTATTTATTAATTAATCCTTGTTAGATATTTACAACTTTCACATAAAAAATAAAATAACAAACAAGCGTAAACAACTGATATGCAGTTTAGCGTATTCACAATTGAAAAATTCACAATTAATGACTTAACCGACAGTTACTTAACCGACACTTGGTGAAACGAAACTGTTTTTTAGTTATATTACGGTTAGCTAACTCCCGGTTAAGAGCTTTGCTAACCGGACATTGAGAAAACGGCCCTAAGTCGATTAAAGACAGAACTGAGTTTTTTGGGCCTATTCTGCCAAATCTGTTATTCTGTTGTGAATTTTCTGTTATGAATCATAAAAGATGCCGACCATAAAAGATCTAAATTGGTATTCTGCCTTTCGATCCTTTATGATACCCTGTTATCAATCTTTGAAAACAAAAATCTATTACAATTCCGTTAACTTCTGTTATGAAACAGCTGATTGCTGTTCATAAATTAAAGAAAACAACGCAAGTTGAAGGTGTCGCTTTTAACGTGTGAATTGCAATTATTTTTGCAAACTTAGCATTGAAGCAGTGTCGTGCATTAGCATTACAAACTAGCATGTCCGTTTTGATTAAATTGCTTATTTTAAAACAATGTCGGACTAAGAGGACGACCCAGAGCCCGTTTACAATGATAGCAGAAGCTCAAGTTTAAAATAAAAGTCGTGACGGTGAAGGTCTTATGGTGAAGGTGGTAGCGAAAGGGACAGAAGTGCCCTTGCAAGTTTCAAACGTAAGGAACAATGGGGAGACGAGCATGATGATCGCGATCGCCGTGGTCAATGAAATGGTGGTGGTGGACGGGTACAAAGGGTACAAAGGTGGGTACCATATCTGGAAATTCCAAAGGAAACATCAAAGATGCTGCACGGTGGCGATAAAAGTAGCTCATCCTACCAAACGACTTCTACAATAGTACAGTCGAATAAATCCAAAGGGACCTTTCGTAGTGGGGGCGGTAGACGCCGAGATCGTTATCAAAAACCAAAGCTGCAGCAAAATCTAGAATTCCAGAAAGTAGAATTAATTCCTTTCTAGATATAAGTCACCTTGGCATTTATATAATTTTTTTTGTGCTGCATTTTTTACACATACAAATATTAATAATTTTTTATTTAGAAAGACCTAGACCTGCAGTGTAACCAACTAGTTTAAAACCAGTCTGCATACTAGTTGAAAACTGAGCAGCACTAGTTCAAGATCGTCTATTTTTTCATATACCCAACTAGTATTTTTAACATGGCGATGTCATAGGAAAAATCAAATGTCTTATTCTGAACAGATAAAAACTAGTTTATAGTATATATAATTATAATTAGTTATATTCTAGTTTGTTGTAAATAGTTGTCAACAAATAATATATTGCCAAATTTTAACTAGCTTCTAGTTTAACCTTTCCTGAGGTGTTGGCAAATAGTCATGTTTTAATTAGTTTACAACTACTTATAACAAACCAATGATTCAACCAGTTCTTTAAGTAATTTTAAGTAAAATTTACATAGTGTTTTATTATTTCATATAAAAGTAAATTTTTTAAAGTTCATAAAGCGCAGTTGATTTTAACAATATGTAATATAGTTTAATAAAAGTGTAATATAGTTTGATTTTGGCTAGTTTTACAACTGGTTTATTGTGACATGACATAAACTAGTTGAATTTAAACTATTTTTGCAATTAGTAAATTGTGACAAAATATAAAATAGTTTGTTTTAACTAGTATAAAGACTAATCATTTTTACTGCTGATTAGTCTTACACTGCAGGGCTATTATAAAAATTATAAATGATTGTATAAAAATAGAAAATACATTTTATATGCAGTTTAAAAAAAAACTACATGGATTAAAGTTATTTTTTAGTCTTCCAAGTCTCTGTTTCATAAATCAAACATAAAGAAAAACAAAACAATCTGATTTAGCTTGACTTATTAAATTTATTGAAATTCGTTATGATAAAAGGCAGAAAAATTTATCTGTTATTCTGTTGTGTTTCATAACAGATTTCATAGCAGATTTTGTCGTGCAGAATACCAAATAAAAGATTTTGTGACAGTTCGAAAAATCTGCTATGATTTATAGCAGATTTCATAAAAGATTGCCGTGCAGAATACGAATTTGGTCTCGTAACAGATTTTTTGACAGCTTAAAAATTTGTATGGGAAATCATAACAGAATTTTTTCATAAAATATTCCGCAGAATAGGCCCAATTGATATGGTTGTGTATGTATAACACGTATATATAACACACAAAATCTAAAACTACTAGCATGACCTTAGCCAAAGATATGACGCAAAAACAAAAGGCCCTTTCATATAACTTATATGGCGATTGAAAATTTTGAAGCAAGATTTCTGGAAACTTTGAAATAAGACTTAAGCTGTTATTGCTCATCGACCCAGATATAACGTAAGATTGCAATGTATAAAATTTTATGCATGCAAAATTTTTGGAAATATGTATGAAAAAATTTTTATTTTTAAAAAACAACGGCATGGCGCGGCATCAAAGAGGTAAAATTAAAAAAATTATGCATTACGGTTTGGACAATTTGCATTGCCAAAATAAGGTAATTGTGGGGCATGTGATGGAGAAATTAATTAATTATTCATATTAATTATGAATATGTCCAATGTCATATCATATAGTGGTCAGTTCCAAATTTTTATAATGAAAGCATCTTACGCTGTCAGTTTGGCCTTGGCAAATAACAATAAGCAACATAAGCACAATAAAAAACATATTTGTTTGTTACTATTAGCCTGCCTTTTTACATTTCCATCTGCTTATCTGTATTTCACATTATCCGTCTTTTGACATTCCGTCCACTACTTATTTACTTAATTTCGCAATACAAATCCGAGCAAAAAAATATCCCATAATGCCTAGTAAGATTTCTGCAAAAAGCGCTTTAGCACTACTTTGTTTTCAGTGTGCGCCTTAAAGCGCTTATTAATACATACTCAAGATGAGAAAGTATAGGTGTGCAAGCAGCGCGACCATCAGTGTTGCCAGTTTAGCGATTTTGTAGCTAAATTTAGCTTCTTTTTTTCTCACTTAGCTACAAATATTGCGTTTTAGCTCCTAGCTACTTTTTTAGCTTTTTTTTATTTTGCTTAGCTATTTTTTAGCTACTAAATAATTACAAAATATTACGTTTATTAAAGCGATAATTTTTATGCTATCGACAGAATCGCATCTCTTCTTAGTGCACTATTTTATATATTTTTTGGCGCGTGTACAAGATTAGCAGGAAAAATGGATAGGTAAGTTGATTTTTGATTAAAATACATTTTATATAGATTTAACTGATGATATGTTTGCAGATATTTGAAAAGGATTGATGCGGTCGAGACAGCTAGGATGGAGGTGGTTTCTGCTGTGAACTACAGTTCTTCCGACGACAATATTCCCAGTACCAGCAATTAAACACGGTTTGCTAAATTTAATTATTAAACTATTGTGCCCAAACTAGTTGCATTATTTCATCTCTTAGGAAGTACAAACAAAAACTTCGATATTCTTGGCTTAACGATAAATTGGTTTGCGAAATGGATTGTGCAGGATGGAGAGATTGTAATGTGTAAGTACTGCCAATGCCGGTTGCAGCCGAAATTGCTTGGTCTTCTTAAACATTCTACCACAAATAAACACATATCGGCAATATCCCCGTTTGCGCAAGGAGTTCAGCCTTCAGTTCCATATAAGCCCGAAAACAGCAAAGAAAAATACAAGGCTGAGTTATCAAGTGCAGTCTTCGTAGCTTCACATACATCAATTCGGTCAATTGATCATTTGACAAAAATGCAGCAAAATATTTTTAAAGACAGAAAAATTGCTTCCAATCTGAGACTTGGCCTAAGTAAGTGTAGAGTGGTAATAAAAAATGTGTTGTATCCGTATTTCAAGAGCATCCTCAAGACAGATATCGGAACGGAACATTTTAGTTTAATAATTGATGAGTCAACTGACATCAGTATAAAAAAATATGTCGGTATTGTAATTAGATACTATACAAAAGTAACAAAACCATTGTTAATACATTTTTAAAATTATCAGAGCTAGAGGCTTGTACAGCAGAGGGTATAGTAACTGCAGTTTTAAACACTTTAAATGAATTTAAACTAGAGGTTCAGAACATGGTTGGTCTTGGCACTTATAACGCAAATGTTATGTTTTGCGTAAACAGAGGCGTAATTGCTCGTTTAAAACAGCACAACCCTGACATTAAACTTATCCCTTGCATATGTCATTCGATGCAAATTGCAGTTTCTAGTGCTTCAAAGTATATGCCCAGTGAAGTATATGAAAGCATCCAGGCAAAAGAACTATGAAGCTATATTTTCAGCAATAAATTATTTGCTTCAACCATTAAAGATATTAAGAGCGTGCGATACTCGATGGCTATCTGCTGAACCAGCTATCAAACGAATAGTAGAGCAATGGTTAGAGTTAAAAATCCACTTTAGCATTGCTGCTTCAACGGAGGCATGCCACAAAGCTAAATTACTGTCATCTATATATAGTGATATAAATTTAGCATATCTGCAGTTTTTGAAGCCACTATTGTCAGAAGTTCAAAAAGTTAACAAGTTATTTGAAAGCAATGTAGCGGATCCTACAAAGCTCTTCTCTGATTTAGTTTCTTTAATATCTAATTTATGTAACATCATTGTATCTCGTCATGAAAACTTCGATCCTTTGAATTCTGTATTAGAAACCTATTTGACACCCATACCTCAATTTTATTATAGCTTCGAAGAATATATTAAACTAAAAATTTTTAAAATACCATTAATGAGGATTCCGAAAAAATCATACGTATCACATGTAGAACATATTTAGCTCAATTAATTACGCAGTTACGTCAACGTTTGCCTTAAAATATTGAAACTTTGAGAAATATTGACTTCTTTTCTATTGAAAACTCTTTAAAAGTTATAAAGCCTGATATTTTTAATTATTGTGGAAAAGAACAATTTACTACGGAGGAAATTACAATTTTAGAACTGCAATGGAAAAAACTTTGTACGTATCAATGGAAAAACGTAACTACTACTCTTGAATTTTGGGTTGAAGTTAGGGAATTTAAAAACGCAATAAACGAAAATCCATTTCGTGACCTGGTATACTTTGTTTTTCACTTATTAATTTTACCTTTAAGTAATGCAGAAATTGAAGAACATTTTCTGTAATGAATTTAGTTAAAACGAAACAAAGAAATAAAATAAATTTGTTTATGTTAAATTCAATATTAGCCGTAAGATGTGGTCTTAAAAGACTTAAAAAATGTTGTTATGATTTCATTATAACTGAAGATCTCATCAAATTAATGAATAACCGTGATATTCACAAAAATATAAATCAAGACTCACCTAGTGATGAAGATACAGAAGTAGAATATGTATAATTTTTTTAAGTTAATAAATTAATAATGTATAATAATTATAAATACATGAGTATGTATTTTAATTTTTTTTTGTTCTGTTTGGTAAATAAGGTTTTTGTTTTAAGAATTAAAAAGTTCCTATTGTATACGTATGTACCTGTATAAGATTTATCTAAATGTATGTATAATACAACTAAAACGTTGAAGTATATGTTAAATATATATATTTATGTATAAACAATTTGTAGCTTTTTTTTTTTGCTACAAAAAATTTTTTAGCTCTTTTTTAGCTACTTTTCTCATCAGTTTTAGCTACAACCTTAAAAAATTTCTGGCAAGACTGCCGACCATAGAAGTAAAATATAAGGAAGCGGTGTAGTTGAAGTCATAGAAGTAAGATATAAGGAAGCGGTGTAGTCATAGAAATAAAAGATAAGGAAGTGGTGTTATACTTACACACACTATACGTGTGTAGAAGGAATTTTCGTAGCTGAGGAAGAGAGATAGAGCGTCGTTATTTGACATAAGCCCTTCCCGAGCAGAAAAAAAATCTATTTTTGAGGAAGAGCATCTGTCAAAACACAAGTTCTGCTTCATGAGCACATTCATTATTTAGGGTGGCAAGGGCCTTAATTTTTTTTTTCATATTGGGATAAGCTTTAATAGTTATTTATTTGTTTACAATTTCTTTGAAAACTTGACATGAAATTTAAGTGGATTAGCAACCTAAGGTTACAAGCTTTAACTAGGTATTTTTATATAACAAAAAAACTAATTAAAAGCCCGCAGTTCGGAAAAAACTACACAAAACTATTTATTTTAAAAGAGTTTAATTTGGTATGTATTTTAGTTGTTAAGTTTTTGTGTTATTTTAATATCAATTAAATAGTTTATAAAAAATAGTTTTTTGAAATGAATTTTTAAAAAATCATTAAAAGTAACTATTGTCGTTTCAGTCTTATTCTGAGTTCATGTCTTTTACATTATTTTAGCAATGCTTTTCTCTGTAAAAAAATTGGTAACGCAACATATTATATAACGGTGGTATATAAAAATTGCATAGAAAGCATACATCTAAAAAATAAAAAATAATTTACGCCTTTATTTACTACATAATTGAATGCGGCCCTGTTTGAATGTTTTTGTGTTTGTGTCAACTTCACTGTATTTGTAAAATACTTCATTCCTCTTCAACTACACCGCTTCCTTATATTTTACTTCTATGGGTGTAGTTGAACTGAATGGAAGTATTTTACAAACACAATGAAGATGACACAAACACAAAAACATTCAAACAGGTCCGCATTCGGTTATGTTGTAAAGAAAGGCTTAAACGGTTTTTGTTTTTTATAGTTATGTATATTATGTAATTTTTATTGTATTTCCACACCACCCATGAGGTATACAATATGGTGCGTTACCGATTTTTTTGGGTGTTCGGTTCCCCTGTAGGCCTATTTCACCCGTGAACGGAAAAAATATTAGTAAAATTCAGTAAAAGAAATGAAGTCAGCATAACACTGAAACAATAATAGCTACTTTTAATGATTTATTAATAATTCATTTCAAAAAAAGACATGCATGAAATTATATAAAATTTAGTAACTTAAAATAAGTACCATGCATAATATAGTTTTATAAACTATATAATTAATATTAAAATAAAACAAAAACTATACACCAAAAAAACGTAACAAATTAAAAAGATAAAAATCCTTTAAAATGAATTGTTTTGTGTAGTTTTTGCCGAACTGTCGGGTTTTCATTTGTTTCTTTTTTGTTATATAAAAGTATCTAGTTTTTAAAAAAATTTCTACTAATAACTTAATTCGATATTATAGTGCCCTGACGACTTAATATGGCCTTCAAAAATTTATTTACCAAGCAGGGAATGTTGTGTGTTTAATAATATTCTATTGTAATGCATTTGATGCAAAATAGATTTATTTTTATCTAACAACTTCGTTTGTATACGAAGTTCTTTTTCAGCTATCATACAAACATCTTCTACGGACTTAGACGGAATTTTCAAATACCCTCGCGATTTAAAACTAATCAATGATTGCTGATTCATTTCACCCCTTAAATCTTTTTTGCATTCATTGCATTTTAAAATTAATTCTAACTTATACACAACAAACCCGGCTATATACTTAACTACATGACTTGTATATTCACTTAAAACACTAGGATCTGCAAAATAGGTATGATCACTTAAAAAGCGATTCTCAATTTCGTCACAATCGACGATCCTTAAAAATACTCCCTGTTCTGTGGCGTTTGACTCAATATTATTTGATTTAATGGGGTTCGAACTACTTAAATTTAAAATTTCAATATTTTCTAATGGAATACAATTACCTATACCCCCTTCTCTTATTTTACATCTGATAATTAGCTTCTTATAAGTAGCTTTAAACTGTTTAACAGAAAGATTATCGTTATAACCTAAGTGAGAGCGAACTGAACTAAAAAAGAGTTCTAAATGATCTTGATTTAGTTTATAAAATGGTATAAAAGATAGAAGTCCACTAGCTATAAACCTATCATATATAACTTTTATGTTCCTAACACATGCAATTATGCCTACAAATCCTGTTTTTCTACGGCTATTCACGACTAACTGACCATTTAGAATACGAAGCTGACTGATGTAGGAAACGAAATCATTTTCAAATGAAATTAAAGTATCTATATTTTCATGGCAAAGGGCTTTTTCAAAGCCGAATTTTTAAATGCTTCTACTATTTAATATGTCGAAGACATTATTTATGTATCTAATAAATTTTACCGTAGCTTCACTACCTTCAAATTCTGGCAATAGCAGTACTTCCCTACAAAAGTCTAAAGCATCTGCTACGGATTTACTAAGAGCTTGCACTGCAAGCCTTACTTTCATTTTCTGGTCCGAAAAAAAATGTGGGCCCTTTTCAACTTATTCCCTAAATGTAACTCTTCCTTTTCTTGTAGTTCAACTAACTTCTGAAGATACTGCCATTTTATTATGTTTCCATCTAAATCTAAAAATTCTCCTACTTCAGCAAAGAAATTTCTTATTAATTTTACCATGTGGCAAGGATCTGGTAAAATGCAAAATCTACTTGATAAAGAATTGAGCTGGAAAACACTTTCTTTACTAATATCTGAGATCTCAGATCCCAAAAGCCTAGCTGCAGTGAAGTTTACTGCAGCTCCATCAAAAGTAACCCCGATTACCTCAGTTCCAGTCTCTAAAATATTTTCTAAGCAATGTTTAATCATATTCACCTTTTGATTTGCATCCAGACATGTAATTGGAAAATAGGCGACTGGTATTTTCCAGCTTCGGTTAATGCAGACGACCAGGAAAACCAAAATCTGCGTTGCCTCAGTGCTGCTGCAGTCACCATCTCCGTTAAATGTATATCCAATGGGTCCTTTACTGCTCCAATCTATGTGTCTGAAATTGCATTTAAGTTTACTTAAAGAAATTTAAATATAATACAATTATAGGTTAATTTACTTTCGAACCGCCATTTCATCAAATACTAAGTTTAAAATTATTTTGTTGTTATTCTTGGCTTCTTCAACGGCTGCTCTGATTGCTTCAAAAGATTCCTTTGTAAAACCAGGGCAGCAATCAATGCCTTCGTACCATTTGGCAAGAGTCCTAGTATGTGGCAAGCAACTTTGAAAGTTCTCGCGAACAAAATCGTAGGCTTTAGGCGAGAGGAAATTTAAATTCAGAGCGAAGGATCGTATTGCTGGCTGATAAATTCTTGTATTTGGTAGTCCTGTAACTTTTCTTAGTTTTCTTTGGAAAAGGTCCGCATTCATCTCTCCCAAGTTTTGCAATATTTCTGACGTCTCTTCGTTGATTAAATTCTTGCTTTTAAGTTTTGAAATTATTTCTTTAAGCGAAGCAAGTCTTTTTGCGTTGCGGCGAAGTTTTTGGTGGAGTAATTTTATGTTCTTATATTTTTTTCTCTTCAACTTTTCTTAATAGCCTAAGTTTATTTTTGACAATTTTTTTACGTGGTGAAGACGATAGATCATCATCGGTGGACTCCATGGCTCTTTTTAATGTCATTTTTTTAGGTATTGCTTCTTTTATAAATTTCTCATTAATGCTTGGCTGAGTTTGTGCTTCTTTTTCTTGGAGATTTTTTAAAATTGCAACCCTAGGTGGTAAAATTTGAATATTTTCTAAAACTTTTACATTCTCCTTATTATTTTCAGCTTTAGGAAACTGACAACTGCAGGTAACTAGCAGTTGATTATTTCTATAAAAAAGTTTTTATAAACATTTCATAGAAACATTTTGAACTATGGAAGATTTACGTCTTTTAGATACTTACCTCGTATTATCGACAGTATCAAGGAATGGTACTGCTGACGGAAATAATCTCCGGCTTAACTTTGAGAAGCCAATATAATCACTTTCATAAAAATGATTTGAGCACACAACGTACTTTTGGTTAACAAGACCAGCTTCCAACATTAGGGTGCTAATCCATTTGATTTTCAAATCAGGGATGAGAGGAAATCTGTAAAAAAATAAAAAAATTAAAGCTTATCAGCATTCGAAAAAAATTAGGGCCTTAATGTTTGCCACCCCTAAGAATGAATGCGCTCATTAAACACAAGTTGCGTTTTGACAGATCCTCTTCCCCACAAATGGCGGGAAACCAAAGAACTATAATTTGCACTATTTAACACTTTTCTGATTAGAAAAATTATAATTTCTAAATAGAATATACTTAAACACAACCGATTTAATAAGGAAAATGTTGTTTTGTTATAGAAAAACATCAGGTGTTAGAAATATTACCTGTGGAATGACCCCTCTTTGTTATTAATTTTTTGTGAACTTTGCACCACACAACGCATATTTATTTAATTTTATTGTTTATTTCTGTTCGTTTTTAAACAATTTGACGCAATGATAATCGCTTATTTTTTAATATGTTTATATATTTTCACCACGCACTCTGCTTAGATTTGTTCGGCTTAGATTTGTTTTTGCTGGGAAAGAACATATGTCAAATAACAGCGCTCTATCTCGCTTTCTCGATTGATGAAAAATCCTTCTACACACATGATACAAAGAACTACAGATATAGTATTGCGCATGTCCGCCATCTTTGCTGTGACGTGCAAGGTGCTCCTTGGTTAAAACGTAGTCACAATTTATTCATAGGGTATAAAGATTTTAAAATGCCTACATTTTCTTATGAAAACTTGTTTTACTGATATGAAATAAATATTGTTATATAAAGCACATGTCCAAAATAAAGTTAATATATTTTTTAGTACTGTTTGTGAAGAAAAATTTGCATATTTTGTAGGGGTGCTTTTTCCCTTTTTTACCGATTTACACAAAAAGCGGCTACGTTGCTTGATGTGCTTGACAGAATTTTGACTGTTTGTTCGTTTTCATTTTGCTATCTTCGTCACTCTTCTACATTTTCTTTTGAATGTATTCATCAAGTGTCACATTTGACGAGCACCGATGACGAGGTGCGCATTAAATTTTGTTTGTTGCGCCGGGAATACTTTACCTATAGCTCTTTGTATCATGTTCTACACACGTATAGTGTGTGTGAGCAGAACACCATTTCCTTATCTTTTATTTCTATGGTTGAAGTGAATTGAAGTATTTTACAAACACAATGAAGTTGACACAAAAATATTCAAACAGGGCCGCATTCGGTTATGTAGTAAAGAAAGGCGTAACCTTTTTTCGTTTTTTAGATGTATGTTTACTAAGTAATTTTTATATAGCACCATTATACAATATGGTGCGTTACCGATTCTTTTACAGGGAAAAACATTAGTAAAATGAAAAAAGCTACTTTTAATGATTTTTTTAATAATTCATTTCAAAAAACTTTTTTTTGTTAAACTATTTGATTGATATTGAAATAACACAAAATCTAAACAACTAAAATCCATACCAAATTAAACATATTAAATTCCTTTAAAAGAAATAGTTTTGTGTAGTTTTTCTCAACTGTCGGCTTTTCGTTAGTTTTTTTTTTTTAAGTTTAAATAAGTATCTTATTATAGCTTCCAACCTTAGGCCGCTAATCCATTTTAATTTCATGTTAAGTATCCAAAGAAATCTGTAAAAAAATATGTAAACAATAAAGCTTATCCTCATACAAAAAAAATTATCTTATTTGACACCCTAAAGAAGGAACGCGCTCATGAAGCAGAACTTGTGTTTTGACAGAACCTCTAGCTCTCAAATCGCGGGAAACAATTTTTTTTTCGCCATTTGTTTTGCTCGCAAGGGCATACTTTCTAGGCATTCAGCTCAATATGGTCTAGTTAAAAATTGAAACGCTTCTGTACCATTGCAGTTAACTCTAGAAGGCGACGTACCTTCTCTCCCAAAATCAGCTGGGTTTTGGTTGCTATGATGATAACCATCTTCAGCAAGTTTGCAGATGAGAAAATTGTTCAATTCAGCCCTGAACATGCCATCGGCTACAAACGTGCTTATTTTGATATTGTAAGGCTTATTTTTGTTTTGTAATGTCAATTTTGAATATTTTTACAACTTACACAGAATGTGATTAAAAAAAATGAAAAGAAACTATAAAAGCAAAAAACTTGTCTAAAATACATTTATTATTAAAATTAAAAACTGACACTCAAATTTTCAAAACAAAGTTATATTTTTTGATGTGAAGAACCGAGTTTCAAGATTGCTAGAATTCAAATTTCGAGGTTACAGCTAAAACTCAGTATCAACTAGAATCGAATTTAAAATTAAAGTTTTTGTGCCTTAGATCTTCGTGAAGAAATGAGTTACTACTCGGGAGAAACTAAAAATAGTTTTAATACTCGGTCAAGCATTAAAACACTGTGAGGAAATCGACCGTTAAAGACTTACTCTTCTAGTTTTTCCTACTCTTCTATTTTTCGCTACTCAACAATGCAGTTTTTGTCTACTCTTCTAGTCATCCCTACACTTCTATTTTTCGCTACTCTTCCAGTTTTCGTTACACAACTAGTTTTCGTATACTCTTCTATTTTTCATTTTACTTTTCGATTTTTAGTTTTATTTTAATTTTAGTAGTATATTTAAAAATATAATTTTAGTTTTTAAATTGGTATATTATTTTAGTTTTAGCTAGTTTTAATTGCCGATTCTTAAGTGTTTGTATGAATTTAGTTTCAAATTTAGCTTTGTTTTAATTAAAATTTTGGCTCTAATTTAAGTGTTTTGGTTTAAATCTACAATAGATTTTAATTTTAAAATTAATCTTGGATTAACTTAAAATTTGTTCAAAAATCAACTCTAGCAGTGTCAAGGAGGAAAAATTTATTTATTTCACGTCTTCAGCCTGACACAACTGTTGAAAACGTATTGACGTTTATCAAACATAACAACTTGTTGTGTCAAAACGACTTTTTTTCATGTAAAAAAATAGGCAATAAACCTTCCCACGCCTCCTTCATTCTCACAGTTCCAGCTGAAGAGTTTGCAAATGCTTTAAATTCAATTTGTGGACCGATAATATATTCGTTTCAGAGTTTCTGCCTAAGAATAAGTCTACAAGGACCACTCAACCTGTTCGTCAAACTCAAAAAAACTAAATAGGCCATCCCTTTACTATCAAAATGTAAAGGGATTACGCTCTAAAATGCGAGACATATTTTTAATGTCTCAAAATTTGTCTGACGATATTATCGCAATGACTGAAACGTGGTAAAATGGAAGCATTACTGACTTGGAATTGTTTGATAATAGTTTTGAAGCATATAGAAAAGACAGACACACTGGCAATACTTCTGCTGTCGGAGGTAGTGTCTTATTAGCTGTTAGGAACTCCTTCGTTAGTTCCATTATCGATATTCCGTGCTCTTCTAATATCGAACTTAATGTAATTAATGCTTATGTTCCTCCAAAGAGCAGTGTGGAAATGTATGCAAGCCTTGCGGATTGTATAGAATACGTTATAAATATTCTTGACGTTAGTGACGACATTTTATTGTTGGGCGATTTTATTCTGCCTGACTTGAAATGGGAATCTTCAGACGATGATACATATTTTTGTGCATCTAATTCGAAGACATGCCAAGAGCATATATTTGTTGATAATATACAGGGTCCGCCATTTAACGTTTTTTTTTTCAACTAGTGCTTATTTCGTGAATGGTAACACTTAGCTCATGTCAGATTTGACAGATAATTAGTTTTATCCTTCCGCTAAACGAATATGGTTGTGTATACGCTTGAAAAACGCTGGGAAATATTGCAACATTACTTTGAAAATCATGATGCCGATTTTGCCAAAAAATCATCTTTTCAGATTAAGCTTATTTTGATCTTGGCGGGTATGTAAACAAGCAAAATTGTCGCATTTGGGGAACAAAAAACCCGCACGCATACATTGAAAAGCCGCTGCACCCAAAACGAGTCATGGTTTGGTGCGGATTTTGGTCCAGAGGCTACCGTTGGACTATTATTTGTGGGATGCCCTCAAAGATAAGTGTAACGTCGACAAGCCAGAGACAATTGACGCTTTAAAGGATAATATTCGTGAAGCCATTGGTGAAATACAGCTGCACACAATCGATAATGTGCTTAAAAATTGGACTGATCGTGTAGGCTACGGCATGGCCAGCCGAGGCAGCCATTTGAATGAAATTATTTCTCATTATTAACCGGAAGGATTGTACTTTCAAATAAAAAAAACAAATTTGAGAAAATATTCAACAGTTTTTTTTTTATCGAATTTTCAAAAAAAAAGTTGTTTGGCGGACCCTTTATGTTCTGACTTACAACAAGTAAGTTGTATTTATAATAGTCGTGAAAGACTTCTTGACCTGGTCTTAACTACAGACTGTAACAACGTGATTATTAAGAGTGCCCTTCATGCTCTAACTTCTGTTGATGACTACCATCCACCACTGAGTATATGGTACAAGTCCAACAGGGAAAATATAGTGAATTCCAATTCAATAAAGTTTATAAATTCAATTTTAAAAAAGCTGACTTTCTGAAGTTGAATCATTTACTTCATAGTAAACTTAAATTTTAGAATATTTTAATGGTAATAATCTTGAAGATTCGATTAATTTTTTTATATGCAAATCTTTACTATGCTTTATGAGTCCGTGCCGTATAGCCTCAAATTTGCGAAAAATTGTGCTAACCCTTGGTATACATGGGAATTAAAGACTCTTCGCAACAAAAGGTATAGGGCATGGATGAAATATGTCTGTAGCTTAGACTTAAATGACTTAGGGCCATTTTGTTCACAGAGATATAAATTTATCCCCGAGTTAATTCCATGATTTTTCCAGTTTTTCATTTGTTCACAGTGAGTTAAGCATTTAACTCTTCAAGCTGGAGATAAAAATGGTGGCGAGATAGCTTAACCCCAAGAATATTTAACTCGTGAAAATTGGTGAGTTAAGATTTTTAATTTGCTCTCATCACTCTCATTTTAATATTTTTTATTTACTTGGTGTCAAAATATTGAAAATACAGATTTTTTAAACATAGGGAAACAGTATTGGGGGTAACTGATTTCGAATCTGGTGTCAGAATTTTAAAATTCAAGATGTTGGATAAGGTTGCCACCTTAATTTTTTATTTTTACGAATTCGGTGCTGGCGCGAACTAAAGGGTAAGAATGGGTCGCTGAATCCGAATCCGTTGTCAGAATTTCAAAATTCGAAAATTTTTCTACACATAGGGCTGCCACTTAAAAATGTTTTATTTTAGGAATTTTAAACATGAGAAAAGAGTATTGGGGGTCGCTGAGTTCGAATCTGAAGTTAGAAATTTAAAATTCAAGATGGTGGATAGGGTTGCCACCTTAATTTTTTGTATTTTTATGAATTCGTGGCTGGAAAAAAAATGCTATACCAAATATGGGTCTCTGAATACGAATCCATGGTCAGAATTTCAAAATGATCAAGTTTTGAAACAATAGGGTTGCCACCTAATAATATGTATTTTTTAGAATTTTAAACATCATTTAACAGTATTAGGGAGTCACTGATTTCGAATCTGAAGTCAGAATTTTAAAATTCAAAATGGTGAATAGGGTTGCCACCTTAATTTTTTGTATTTTTATGAATTCGGGGCTGGTGCGGTCTAAAAGGTAAAAATGGGTCGCTGAATCCGAATCCGTGGTCAGAATTTCAAAATGATAAAATTTTATAATAATAGGGCTGCTGCCACCTATTGTTTCAAAATTTTATAATTTTGAAATTCTGACCATGGATTCGGATTCAGCGACCCATTTTTGGCATACCATTTTTTTGCCAGCCCCGAATTCATACAAATACAAAAAACTAAGGTGGCAACCCTAACCTCAATTTTTAATTTTAAAGTTCTGACTTCAGATTCGAAATCAGTGACTCCCTAATACTGTTAAACTATGTTTAAAATTCTAAAAAATACATATTATTAGGTGGCAACCCTATTATTTCAAAACTTTATCATTTTGAAATTCTGACCATGGATTCGTATTCAGCGACCTATTTTTCGTGTAGCATTTTTTTTGCCAGCCACGAATTCATAAAAATACAAACAATTAAGGTGGCAACCCTATCCACCATCTTGAATTTTAAATTTCTGACTTCAGATTCGAACTCAGCGACCCCAATACTCTTTCCTCATGTTTAAAATTCCTAAAAGAAAACATTTTTAGGTGGCAGCCTTATGTGTAGAAAAATTTTCGAGTTTTGAAATTCTGACAACGGATTCGGAATCAGCGACCCAATTTTACCTAATGTGTCTCCCAGAGTTGAATTCGCATAAATAAACAAGAAATTAGGTGGCAACTTTATCCGCCATCTTGAATTTTAAAATTCTGACACCAGATTCGAAAGAAGTAACCCCCAATACTGTTTCTTCATGTTTAAAATTCTAAAAAAAATGTTTAGTTGGCAGCCCTGTGTAGAAAAATGTTAGAATTTTGAAATTCTGACATCAGATGCAAAATCAGCGATCCATTTTTACCTAGTGTTCACTCCAACCCCCAAATTCGCAAAAATAAACCAAAAATCCCCACACATTTTTTAATTAATGAGCAACACTCTAACATTCCAATGGAAATCGATATAAACTGAAAGCGAATTTATGCTTTAAGCCTTTAAGGCTTTATAGCCGGGATAAAATGTGAACAAAACCACTTTTTTATCTCCCGACTTATACGCTTGGTATAAAATTAACCTAGAGATAGTTATCCCCGAATTAAATCACATTTATGCCCTTTGTGAACAAAATGGCCCTTACAGTCCACCCTAAACAAGTTCGCGTGCGTGGTTTAACTGTCAAAATCGGCTCATGCACATACATTTTGTATGAAGCCTACCGAAACACGCACCGGACTACCGCAACATGAATCGAATTTCCAATTTTGACAGTGCGTTCGGATGTGAAGTTGGCTGCATAAAACCAAAGTATTATAACAAAGAGCAAGCAGCTGCTATTAATTAATTAATCTCAATTGCTAATGGAAGTATTTGCAATATTAATAGATTTTTACACAATACTAAACGTTTTTTAAGATTTTTAAACCATCAGACTGAGCTGGTTCGAGAGCAGCAGTTCTTTCCGCAGCGCACTTGTTTAGGTTAAGCGTAAAATAAAGTTGCGTGGCGCTTGGGTACGCAGCGCAACGCGCACTTGTTTAGGGTGCACTGTTAGAAACATACAAGCGTTTGTTTCTGGATTTTGAAAGTTGCTCAGCTACCTTATATCAAAATTATTTAGACAGTATTAAGCTGAGAATATTGTCTGATCCAAAGAAATTCTGGGGTTTCATAAACACCAAAAAAATCTGATGGATTGCTTTCATCATTTAAAACTTCTGACGGATTTACTGACAATCCCGTCATAATTTGTGGCCTATTTGCCACTCTCTTTAAAGAGTCATTCTGTTCAGACTCTTTTAATCCTGATGAAGAGTATTTTGAATATATGAACTCTACATCCAGGGTTTCGTTGGACCCTATATCTTTTAATTCAGAGGATATTTTAAAGTAAATTGCATCGATCGAAGAAGATTTTAATGCTGGACCTGACTGAATTCCTGCCGCAGTGTTAACGTAATGTGGTTCCGTTCTAAGCCAACCACTCTCCATATTATTCAATAAATCAATAAGGGTACATTCCTTATTTCCCTTTTTTTTGGAAAAAATCTGTTATAAGTCCTATTAACAAAAAAGGTTGTAGAAATGATGTAAACAACTATAGGCCTATCGCTAAACTCTCATCGATTCCAAAACTTTTCGAGCGGCTCGTGTATGATCGTGTGAAGATTCATTGTGGGAGGGTCATAACAACTCGTCAGCATGGATTTGTTACTGGCAGATCCACTGTGTCTAATGTCTAAAATCGAGGATTACAACATTCTGTTTTAATTCAGTTTATTCAGGTAACCAGGTCAGTTAACCAGGTCAGCACAAATTATATGGCTACTGCTCCTTTAAATCGCATGAGTACCTTTGTTAACAACTGTAGCTTTTTTGATGTTAACTTATCGAAAGGTCAACTCAAAAGTAGATTGAAAACTAATGTATGATTAGATCTATGTTAACGCATGGTTAGTTGTCTTGTGTTGTCCCTGAGCCCAACCCAAATTATGGTGGGTACATTTTTCTCACTTAAGATTGTTTTGGACCACTTTTATCTATGCATATCGTTGAGATATTTCAATGATATTAAGTTGGTTCTGAAGATAGTCTAATGTGGAGAAAGTGCGAAAAGCTGTAGTAGCTGAACTCTATTGTTATTGCATGTTACTAGTAAAACGACGAAGGCTCGAACGGTACAAAATTGTAAACTGGCAATGAACAGTATCTGCAATATCCACAACATCACTCTCTGCTGGGTTTCCGGACATAGCAATATCGAAGGGAATGACGCGGCGGATGAACTGGCTAGGCGTGAAGTAAGATGTTTACATTCCAATAGGCGTCGTCAAAAGGAGTATAGACCTTAAAGCTAGAGATAACGCTAACACTAACTGGGCCTCCAGAGGTGGCTGCAACATATCTCGAAGGCTCTGGCCGGAGTTAAATGAGAAGAAACCCGAAAGCCTTCTGCTTTTGGCCAAAAGAGAAATCTGGATTCTTGTGGGAGTTCTAACAGGTCATTGCCCCATTGGGGTAATAGCCAATAGAATGAACATAACAGCCCCAGACTTTTTTCGGAGCTGTAAGGATCCGGAAGAAACAGAAAAAATAACTCAGCTTCTATGCGAATGTCCAAGTCTACAGAATCGTCGACACCGATATATATGGGGAACAGATTTTTCGAAGACCTGAAAGATTTAGCGAACACACCGCTGCTAGTCATCTGAAGGTTCATAAAAGCACAGGCTGGTTTGAGGAACAATCTAAATTATTATGGTTATTATGGTACTACGATGTAAATAAAAAAAGGGATTCGCAATGAACCTATAGGCCCACGCGGAAGCGCCGGTAACGGTGCACAACCCGGTGCATATTTCATCTTCTAATTTATATTATACTATGTTCAACTGAGAGCTAAGTCCGCATTTACGAAATCCACATTTACGTACGGCCCTTTACTTGTTGTAGGAATAACAGGGACAAATATACATAGTAAATGCTCTAAATGCGCATTTACCTCTCAGTGTGAACATAGCAATAGTCTTATAGGTAGGCATGCCCATAGAATGGGGGTTCATGCGAATAACTTCCTAAGGAGTTGCAGAGATGAGGAAGAGGGGAGGCTTTATCGCATCTCCTCTATTCAGCCCCGCTTTAGCCTGCAGAAAACATAAGCAAATAGGTAGCCTCTTTTTTATGATCTTAGGTATCTTGAGGAGGTAGACGTTAAGCGTCTACTACTTTTTATTATTTGTTCAGGTTGGTTTCACGACTGTACTTAGGAGAGGAGGAGTAGATCCCTGTGGTATCACTACGGACCTAATATCTGGTCTATGTGGGCTGGTGTTTGACCGGCCGCCACCTTAACTTAACCCTTTCAGAACTGACGCTAAGCTACTGAGAATTTTTTATGATTTTTTGGAGTAAATGGTCTTTATATGATATGAAAACATATTCAATGCCCAAAATTTTGATATTTTCATATCCTTCAAATATTTTCCAAAAACGAAAGTTTGTACTGAAAATATTTTCTTTTGCATCAAATGTTGTCAAATCATTTGAGATTTTAAAATATGTTATTTTTTTAGTTAAAATGTGTCAACTTCACTAAAATTGCGATATAAGTATTTAAGTAAATGAAAAAACAACTAACTTCTACGACTCATTTAAAAAAATGTGACGCAAGAATTTTGTGAAAATTTAAGAACTTACAAAACTAACAGCTAAACAATATGAAAGGCAAACATAAACAATTACCTGCGCAGTCGATACATTTCAAATTGATGAATAGTCGTGAAATAGAAGTAAAGATATTTAGACTAAAAGTTATCCACAATATCGATGCATTACGGTCATTCATTACGATGAAAGGGTTAACCTAACTTACATGATAATTTATTAAATTTAAATGATTTCTGGGTTCAATAGGAGGTAAAACTGGACTATTAGTCAAAGGAGAAATATTAGTAGGTGACGAAGAAGAAACTGGAGTATTTTTGTTCAAAGATGCTTTGCGACGCTTATTTTTGTTCTTCCTCTTTCTTTTTGAAATAGAATGGTCTTTTTCTGATGAAATAATAGTTTGAGTCCCGGAAAAAACAGTCTGTGATAAAGTAGGTGGGACATTTTCCGGAATAGATATTTCATCATAGACGCTGGTACTGGGTGCGGCTCTAATTTCACTAAAAAATGTGACAATTTCTCTAAAATTGTTATTTAACGTATTAAGACCTTCCCCAAAAAGCTTTATTTTTGAATAAAGTTCATCTGGGGAAAGTGCCCTACACGAAGCACAGTACCAGCGAAGACCTGACCGTACAGATACTAAATTATCTGGGCTATTATTTTAACACAACGAGCGCACAGTTAAGTTAAAACAAAGAATAAAAACAACAATCACTGAGACTAAGATAAACAAAAACAACAACACTTTGTTAATATGTTTGAAACATTAAATTGAAAACTAAAATGCAAGCTATTACTTTACGTTATTTATATTAGATTATGTTATATTAAAACACAAATGCAAATGTTTTGTTAATAACTATTAATTTTTATTATAATAAACACACTCACATGTATTACAAACAGATAGTTTTAGAATAAAATTAACAAAAACAAAAAGTCCACTTATTAAAATAATTCAACATAACCGACATCGACTAATAGACGAAGTCAACTGAAAAGAGCTTTGATGGCCGCTTGGCTATCCACAAAAATAACTTCCCTTGTGGGGGTAAGATTTTTCCTATGAATGGCCTGTGCAGCTTTTTCAATAGCGTATATTTCTGCTTGAAAAACGCTACAGTAGTCGGGGAGTTTGTAGGACTCTTTGATTTGTAGCGTTTCGAAATATACACCTGATCCAGTTCCATTTTCCATTTTGGAACTATCAGTATATAATTGGAGATTGCCATTGAATTCTATGGCCGTTTCTTCCCATTCTTGTCTGTTGGGGATGTAAACAACCCGCTAACTGGAGGATTGTTCCGGTGAAGTAACGTTTCACCCAAGAGCTCTGGTTTTAGGTTGCAAGTAAGTGACAGTCAGCTTGGTGATTTGGTTGTAAACTTCGGGCAATTTGTGCTCGAAGTTTACGCAAAAGGATAAAAAGAGAAAAACCAAAAAATAACAAAAAGACACAGGTAAGTATATTGCATCGATCGAAATCGTTATTTATTCAAACTTACGCTGTTTATTTATCTTCAGTAGGTGAAGAATCAAAGTTAGTTTTATAAAGATGGTCACTTCAAAGGAACTCGGATCCCAAGAAAAGATCGATTTTATAGATGGCAGAATTTAAACTTACAAGGATGATATTCAATACGTAAATGCTTTCACCCTCAAAAGACCTCGTTGGAGAAGCCGATCGAGCGACCCGTTCTTGTATCGAGAATCAATACTGGAACGAGTCGGTAAAGCAGTGGATTCTGTCACGATTACTGTATACATCCAGTGGATTATGTGCGGTCGCAGACCCCATTTCCTGCCAAAGACTCTCTGACATGCGTAAAGAGCGCATAGTGCTTTTTTCCTTCTTTCTTCTGTGTTGCGTTTCCAGCTCAGCTTGTTATCAAGGATAATCCCAAGGTATTTAGCTTCCGTGGAAAGCTTCAGGGTTACTGCGTTCAGTTTCTGTAATGTGAAACTTTCTGTCTTGTGAACAGAACGAGTTTGGTCTTTGTTGGGCTTACTCCCAGTCCATTCGATTCTGCCCACCGCGAAAGCTCACTCAATGCACCAGTCATTAGTTCGCTGATTGTTTGCAGGTATTTCCCGCATATTAGGATGGCGACGTCATCGGCATAGGTAACCACTTTTGTTCCGCCAGTTTTGAGTGTAGTGAGAATTTTGTCAACCACAATCAGCCACAGCAGGGGGGATATGACTCCTCCCTGCGGTGTGCCTCTTGTGACCTCTTTCCTCACCACACTCATTCCCATTTCTGAGCTTATACGTCTGCTGTTGAGCATTTTATAAATCCACCGGGTTATTTTACTGTTGACTCCTTTGTCTACTAGAGCATTCTTTATGAAATCTTTATTCACATTGTTGAATGCGCCTTCGATGTCCAAAAAAGTAGCTAAAGTATATTCTTCGTGATGAAGGGTTCTTTCTATGACTGAAACCACCTCATGCAGTGCCGTTTCCACTGATTTACCTTTAAGGCGTGTTGCACACTGCAAAGATTGGTATCGTTCAAGGATTCTCTTATATGGATATCTATTATTCTCTCTAGCGTTTTCATCATGAACGATGAGAGACTAATAGGCCTGTAATCCTTTGTTGCTGAGTGTATCGGTTTTTCATCTTTAGGAATGAAGGCAACTCGCACTTCTCTCCAGATTTTTGGAACATATCCTGTCTTGAGACAACCGGTGAAGATTGCTTTAAGCCAGGGCATGATTCTGGAAAGGGCATGTTGCATCATGGCCGGCAGGATTCCATAAGGCCCTGCAGATCTGTAGGGCTTGAAGGACTCAATCGACCATTCTACATTTTACCTTGTAATAATGTTGGGGAGTTCCTGTAAGGGTTCTGGTATTGTCATTTCCAGGTTGCTGTTAACTTCGTTTTGCTCCGGTTCTTTACATCCTGGGAAATGAGTTTCCATGAGTAGCAAAAGCGTTTCTTGACTGGATTCTGTCCAGGATCCGTCAGATTTCTTAATGTATCCCGGGACCGATGGATCTTTGGGTAGCGTCTTTCGAAGTCTGGCGGCTTCACTGGTCCATTGAGGACTCGCAGAAATTTGTCCATGATGTTCGCTTAGCTACTCTTACTTCCCTTGTATAGGCATTTAATATGCGAACGGTATGTTGTCCAGTTTTGCTCAAGCCTACTTAATATTGCTTTCCGATGAAGTTTTATGGCCTCTGATCGCCTCTTTTTAAGGTCGCTGGTCCACCAACTCGCAGTTGTAGCTTTGCGACCTCGAGATGTTGGGCAGAACTTCTTGAAAGCCTGGCTCATTTAACAATAATACAAATTAATTATAGGTGAACGGTTTTGAACCCTCACAACGGCAACACTGTCCATCTATCATATTCTCATATTGGACTTTCCACGACACCTTTAAAACAACATTCTCTTGAGAACAGGAGGCAGTTGCAAACGGTTTAACATAAACAACGGACACGCGCTAATCTTAAGTATTAATTATCAAATCTTGAACCTTTTTCAATCGGAACAATTTGGACAAAAAAGTGACTTGGGAAGTTTAATTACATTTGGTCAAAATAACTTTTATTCATTTTTTTTTATTATTTGAGGAACCCCCGAACCAACTTTGGTTCAACAATACTCGTGCAAGAGTACACATAAATTGTTGGCCCATGGGTCGAACTTCATTCTAACTCATAAAAACTAAACAATAGAAAACTAATAACAATTTAATAAACTTCAATTTGTGTTACAAATTATTGTTGCAATTCAGCGTCAAATTATATTCATGTTAAAAAGAAATAATGAAACAGTACATGCATTCCAAAGAAGCGTGACATCAAATCAACCACAAAATTGCGAAGACCATAAACGGTGTATAAAAAGCAAAACCAACGGCACATACAACAATTGTGAGAGTTATTAGCGAAAGATTACGTTCTTCAGTTTACGTGTTTCATCTCAGCGCACTCCCAGAGGTCATCGAAGAGAGCATTATTATTACGCAGTCAGCCTGCCCGCAACAGCAGTAAAGAGAAGAGCACGGAGGTAAAACGAAGACATCAGCGTAGCTCTGCGCAAGAGACTCATTAGAGGTAAGTGTGCTTTGATTAGACAAAATAAAGCTTAAAAATGACAAATGGAAAGCAACAAGTGAGCGGCGACAATGCAACTAATGTTTGTACTGGCTTAATTAGGCTTCAATATGAACGTCTGAAAGCAGTGAAGCAAATTATTAAAAACTTTAAAAAATACTCTACGGTGCGAAAAACGAAAATTTATTTTACCGCACGCCTCAAAAAGCTTGAATCGATATCCAAAGGATTTTTCGCTTCGCACGAAACTATTATTTGTTTGCAACCAGACGACAACGGTCCATATTTCGAAAAAGAAGTGTCATCTGAATTTGAAGATATTTATTTAGAAGCCATATGCTTAATTACAGACACGTGTGAAGAGCTCTTTCCATCCACATCGTCAAACGATGTAGCCAACAAAATTTTACCAGCACAAACAGATAATTCTACGATGTCTACACTTCCTTCAGTAAAATTGCCTCATTTACCAGTGCCGTCCTTTACGGGTAACTTTTTAGAGTGGCCTGTATTTTTTGATGCTTTTACCCATTTAGTGCATGAAAATCCCCAACTAAGCGCCATACAGAAATTTCATTTTCTGAAACAGGCGTTACCCACTGACCGAGACGTTGATATTCTACAAATGACTATGACAGATTTAAATTACGCAACCGCCTGGGCATTAATGGTTAAGCGATACAATAATCCAAGAATATTGTTCATGCACCACATGAATTCGTTTTTTAAATTACCTCTTCTGTCTAATGTTTGCCTCAATGCATTCACCGGACTAAACATTCCCATTGGGCAGTGTGATCACTGGCTGGCATATTATTTATCAACCAGACTTTCATAAGAAGCACATCAAGCATGGGAGCATCAAATTGGCAGTTACACTAACATCCCCGCATTTAAAAATTTAGAGTCTTTCTTGAATGATCGCTTAATCACTCTTGACGTCATTGAAAATCAGAATATTCCATATGAAGCGCCAGCTTCGTCAAAACCCAATGTTACTTAAACCAAATTTCAACATAATTCAAACAACAAACTTCAACGCAATTCTTCCAAAAACGAGAAGAAAACTTTCCATGCAGCTGCCAGATTCAACAATACCGGCCAGACAGATTTCTGCTTCATCTGCAATAGCGCACATATTGTTAGGCGCTGTCCAACATTTCTTTCAAAAGATTGTTTTGAAGAAAAGCTTACGTTGATAAAGCAAAGCTGTGTCTTAACTGCTTTAGCAAGTCTCATACAATAGCTGCGTTTTTTTCAACATCCAAATCTGATAACTAGATAACTATTTGATAACTAGATGGCGTTGAAAGCAAACATGAAAATGTCAACAAAAAACATATGTCCTCATAAATTATGTCTAATAAAATAAAACTCAAGTTTTGTTTCAGATTAGTTTGCTGCAAAGTTGTTAATTTAAAAAAAAGGAAAACACTCAAAGAACTCAAAAACAATACGATATGTAAGTATTTATTTATTACAAGAAACTGCCTAGAAGCTTACTAGTATATTTTTCTAAATGTAGTCCACAAAGTGTAGTCAACAAACAAGCAGTCTGGAACTTCAGTTGCATCCTGGTAAAAATGGATGTACACCTAAATATAACTTATGAAGCCAAAGACAATAAATATCTACAGCATTACAAAACATCCCCACCAATGCTACCTACCTCACCAAAACTACCTTCTTGGAAGAAAATTAAAATCAGATTGTTGACACCGTTCACGTGCATGATTTGCAAGTCGAAGTTCTCTGCTCAAATAGCGATTCGACTGTCTTCTCTGAGGCTCGTGACTGCGAGAGCTCCAATAGTCCAGACATCGTTCCCATTGCTCCTTGATTCGTGTTTGTGCGTACGTCGTTGTTCAACTTCTCGCGGCTACACGAGCTTTAAGGGCAGCTCAAAACCGGGCTGCTATATTTATAAACAAGAATCCGTGGGTGTTAAGCATTATGAATGCAAGTGATCTATAATAAACAAAATAACGCTGTAATTATTTTAAGAAATTTTAATCAACTTGCATGTTCCTATAGAAAACGAAATTTATACATAATAAAAGACATCTAAACCAAGAATGTTACTTAGTACTAGGGTATGCAAGTACCAAATTGCAATAATATAACTTTGAAAATGCTTGCATGGCAGATTATTTACCTTAAACATTTAAATTGTTTGATGAATATTAAGGCCTTAGTATGTTTGGCATTGACAAAAAAGGTAAACAATTTGGGTATAAATGATTAAATATAAAAACGTGGCGGCCGAGGCACAAAGTGTAAGTGCGGGGCTTTGGCGGCGAAGGACCTTGGTTTAAACCACCTTTGCAGACAATGCCACACCCCAGAGAATTATAAATTCCATGAAAAGCTTCTTGAGAACATGCAGCTTAGCCGTTCGCAGTCGGTATAAAACAAGTAGGCCCAGTTTTTGATCCATTGTGTACAAAATTTAATAAAACGCACAGCATAACAGCTCATTATAAGCTGTTAATGTCCTTTCAAGGGCTGAAATGGCCAAACCGTTTTTTTTTATGTAGAAAAGCATGATATTTGCAAGCAATTGCTTGAAAAAACGGGGAGCATTTTGTTATGATTCAGAGGGTTTTTATATATATATATACTAGTTGAAACCCGACGCGTTGATGCCACGACCCCTTGTCCAACATCCATAAAATGTTATCAGTGAAATAGCACGTGTAAATTGTGGTCGAATACCTAATTCCGAACTCCAAAGCTATTCGATTTCGGTTGTATGGGAGGTGACACGTCACTTTGTCCAAAGCCCATAAAATGTTATCAATGAAACGGTACGTGCAAATTGTGCTCGAATACCGAATTCCGAAGCAATGCGACTGACCTATAATTCCAAAACCATTCGATATCAAATATTTCGGCTGTATCGAAGTACCACGCCCACTTTTTCAATGTTCAAACCTTCCTTGGTGTGTGTTTAATAACATTCTGAAGTGTTATATATTTGCAATTTGGTAATTGCATACCTTTGTGGTAAGTAACGTTCAGTCTTTTATTAGAAAAATTTCGTTTTCTATAGGAACATGAAAGTTCCTTAAAATTTCCAAGAAATTAACTCAACAAAAACTTTCGTACCTGAAACACACAAAAAGTTTTTATTACTAATTTTATTTTTTTTTAAATAGAAAAAATAAATCAAAAATGAGTGTGCTGGCTTTGATAGTGTTTAACTCGGTCATGCTACAAAGGATTGCATCTTTTTTTTTTTTGTTTAAAATTTGTATTAATTGTCCGTCCAATCATGTCTCAATTTTTTCATTTGCGTATCCCTTCTAATTTTTATAATTTTTCAAAAAACCATAACAAATTTCTTTATTTCATAAAAAACTTTGGTAAAAATATTTGTTGTTAAAAAATATTCAAAACAAAAAATGGCTTTTTTAATGTTCTTTCATATGGTATGCATAAATGTGGGGTGGATTTAAAGTTTCTATCGTAAAATTTAAAAACGTTTTATGAGATCGAAAAATCTAGCCTAACATAAAAATTTAAGATTTTTTGTTTATTTTTATTCATTTTATATTTTTGTAATTTTGTTTGCATAAAGAGCAATGGTGTAGTGAAAGATTCATGACAATTTCTCACTTAATTTCTGAGTTATACTCTCAAATAAGCCTTTAAACACTGCCTCAGCAACAACAGCACCACCTACCGGGTCAAACTTTAAAACAAAACCTTCTACAGACCCAGCCGCAAACACCAAATTTCATTAAAATCGGTCCAGCCGATTAGGAGGAGTTCAGTGACAAGGCAATATACAGAAGAATTTTATATATATGAAGATAACTTCTTGAGTAACACTGGGTATATCAGCTAATGTATTAAAAAAATCCATAGCAATTGTAACTTAAAATACAAATAAGTAAAAGTATTTTCGTATTTTTATTTTATTTAATACTGCAACAAACATAAAATTTTATGCAGAATTACTTGAAAAAAAAGCGAATTAGTGAAATGGACGAATTCGAATCATCGAAATCCAACGATAAGAAGGATATAAAAATCATGAGTTAAGCCCGTATGATACTTCATTGTTTTGTCCAATTTTTATTCATTTACAATGAAACTAGAGCAGTTGAAATAGTGCTAAAGCTAAAATTCAAAAAATGTGAGTGTATACGCCTACAGTACGAATTGGACAAAAAAATGTGCGACGGACAACATTTTCGATGCATTGTTTTTGACGTTTCTCTCAATTCGTTCGTCATTAAGTTTCGATCAAATATTAAGTGTCAAAAACAAGCTTGAGCTCTTTCTTCCGCAGCCAAGAAGAACAGAGACATAAAATAGTAACGTTGCGGAGCTGTAAAATTGGCATGATGCATGTTTTCATCCTTTTCCGACAATATATATCTGTCTAGCCCACGCGCCACTTGTTTTCAGATTTTGAAATTGGAGAAAACAATAAAGTATCATACGGGCTTTATATATAAGAGAAAAATTAAAAATATTGAAAACCCACTAAAAAAAAGAAAGAAATTGGCAGACAAAACCAAGGAAGTAAAGAGAGATTTTTTAAAAGATCCACTTTCTGTCTTTTAAATTGCATTTTCCACTATGCCTCTGAACTTATCTTTCTTCCAATTTTTCAGCCAATTTAATTTTTTTTTCTGAGTATGTTTTCAATATTTTTACTTTTTCTCTTAGCGGAAAAATAATTCGCTGGCAAAACAGTCAACATGTTGAGCTAATCAGAAACTGATCAGTTGCCTTAAGCAAGTACATAGCCTGAGTTCCAAAATGAATTTTTACAATGCATCAGTGGGTTGGTTCGAAGATTATTAACCAAAACTGCGCAACTACACTATTTTTAAGAGTATCAATGGAGTTTGTAAAGGCGGCGAAAAGTCCGGGTCAACAGTTGGGCAGTGACAACGTGTCTAAGATTCCAACAAAAAAAATAAAAAAAAATAAATCGATTTAATTTCCGGGCCCCACGTTGGGCGCCAATTTGTAACGGCGGCGAAAAGTCCGGGTCAACAGTTTGGAAGTGACAAAAAGTCTAAGCGTCAAACAAAAAATAATCAAAAAAAAAATAAATCGATTTAATTTTTGAGCCCCACGTTGGGCGCCAATTTGTAACGGCGGCACATTGTCAGTGTTAACAGTTTGGCAGTGACTTGAGGTTTTTCAGGGCACTTGACCGACGTGAAAAAAAACCAGCCAAATAATTTAAAAATTGTTAAAAATTCACCTCGTTGTTGTGGAGCGGTGTTGCCATCCCAGGAGACGACAGCCCTGTCTATTTTGTTTTCAGGGCGCCCAATTAGAGCGCCCCTGGTTCACACTAGCCAGACGTACAGGTGCTGCCTCTTCCTCAAGGTGGCATCACCTCTCCTTTCAGTGACCCGCGGACAAAAGATTGGCACCGACAGCACGTGCTTGTATGCCAGATGCCAGCAGTTCGGGAGATGTGGGGGGGTTCGTTGGAACCAACCTTTTGTACCCTTGCCGTACAAAAATTTCACGTGCTTGGGGTTGCAGCTCTCTGAACTTTTAAATCTGATGGTCCTCTTTTTTACCCCACCCGTCGAAACCTCTGGACCAGATGTTATGGTCCCTGCCCACACACTTCCCTTCCCAACCGTGAGGGTTCAGGGGCTAAAAGCATTTTTAAAACCCTCCCATACGAAGATGTCTTCCTCATATACCAAATAAATTAGCCCTTTAGGAATTCATTTTACAATAGTTTTATTTACTTAGTGTAAAAAATAAGTTTAACCAAAACTATATTTACATGGAAAAGTAGCAAAAAAAAAATTTAATATAAGATTCTTGTTGTGTAGTGTAGTACAGGTAAGTATTAAAAGGTTCAAATTATGATAAGTAATTCTAAGATTTTTTAAAGGTTACATCGAATGTCAATATAGTGTTATTACCAAAAAGTTAGTATAAAAAAATTGTCAATAGCTGCGTTCCATTCGCTTCAAAATAATCCAGATTATTTTTTTTACATGTAAAGCAAAAACAAAAATATAGTCCTATAACAAATGGGATTATTTTTGCTATCCATATAAAATTGTGATATAGCCTTTAAAAATTTTGAAACACAGGTGCCGCACCCGTATATTTTTATGAGCTGTCATTTCATTTTTTTAATTATTTGTTTGTTTGATACAATGACTATTAGGTAGCCACGACAGCTACATATTTTCTCACAAGCTGCGACCATCGAATGTTAAACAAAACAAACCGCGTGTGTCACACACATTGGACGCATTCAGCGGAGCCAACAATTGCACTTAAATTATTTATATAATTGCTTAATTTTAATAATTAAATTAAATATTTTACAATTTTTCTGACGTTTAGAGTAAAACACATTCAGAGAAAAACATCGTTCACTAAGGTATCGCTACCATAACAGTTCACAACAGTTTTGAACGACAAACGTTCTCATGACACCTAACAGTTATTGTATCATGATTGCTTGTTTGAATTTAATTTTGACTGCAACGGTTGTGCCCTCTACGAGTCGTTTTTCTTGCCGTTCCTTTGAGAAAATTTGTTATCGTGATTATATTAAGGCGAAAGGAACGCAGCTTATAATTATAAGTAATTTTAAATTGAATTTTCATATTAATGTTAATTTTACGATTCTGGTTGAATAGGGTAATAAAAAAAAAAAAATAAGTGTAAAAAGTTTTAATTTGTACGCTTATTTTTCTTTTCTCTTAGGGTAATTATCGTAAATAGAAACAAGTTTTAACATTGAACTGTATCACAAGTTTATGTTAAGATTCTTGTTGCATAGTGTAAATGGAGAAAAATAATTATACAAAGTATTAAGTTGTTGGGTGTAATGCGAAGTTTGTGCTCATTTATAAGTTTTAATTGCCATACGTCGATTTTATTTTAACTACGCTATTATTAAATGTGGTTAGGGTTTAAATGAGTTTTAGTTAAATCTAGTGTTCTTTGATACGAGATTTGTTTTATATTAGTTTTATTTTTGGTTTATTTTTATTCTAAGTCGATTGCGATTTTAGTTAAATTTATGTTTGTTTCAAGTGCATTCATTTTCTGGTTATATTATATTCGTTCTTGTTCTAATTTAAGATGTATTTTAAAGTTAAGTTTATTTAGATTTTTATTTTATTCTTTTTCATTAAATTTCTTTTCTTTTTTCAACGTTAGCTAGTATTTTTAGATTTTATTATAGTTAAATAACAGTTTTAATCTAGTTTAATTTTACGGTTCAGTTTCCGCTTTATTATACGGCTAGATTTTACTTTAAGATAAATTTCAAATTTAATCTATAGATTAGTTTTAGGTAAATAAAAAAATTAAAATATAAAATCTAATTCGATGTACGATTTAAGTTGTTGAATTAGAGTTCTAATATGTATTTATAATTAAGTAAATTTTCAAAGCAAGATACTTGTTTTGCTTACAATAATTAGGTTTTAACTTACGACAGGGTTTTTTGTTTGTTTTGTTTGTTATATGCCATATTCTCTCTTCCCTGTTATAATAAGGATATTCATGCAAACGGGCAATACCCATATCAATGGTGTAATTTTATCAGCCTCGCAAGTGAGCTGTCAAAGTTGCATAACGAAGCCTCTGCGCAAACCAGACATATTTGAACTCCGATGTAGGTGAGCAATCGAGGTAGCAAATCTTTATGGTCAATCTGTTGTTTTTTTAAATTTTCTAAAGTTCATTCATTTCATATTAGAAGCCGCTAAAAATAAAGAGACAACCAAAATAAAAACCCATGACAGAGGCAAGAATTTTTGAATCGAAACAAAAGTAACCAATATTTACTTTTTGTTTATACTCAGAACTTCTGAACAAAATATGCAGTGTATGATATGCTGGGGTTTTGAGCTAATGCGCAGCTGCCTACCAGACGTGGTGGTTGTCACACTGTAGTGGTGGATGAGCTGCTTGGCAACGTCTAGCAGGGCGCTAGCTGGTCGTCGCTGATGATAATTGCTGTGGGGTTTTGGTTTGGCCACTAACTTCGGGCTACCTATTGAGGTTGCGATATGGCGATTTCGCTGCCGACGTGGCTATTATAGCAGACTTTGTGATGCTGCTGCGCTATCTAACGAGCTGTCCGTAGTAATACTTGTGGGCATTGAGGCCCAACGGAGCGTTAGCAAGGAGTGCTGGCCGTAATGCGCTAGCTGAGGAGCGCTAGACTGATTGCGCTACCTCTGTGGTTCGCGACGAGGTGATTTAGCTATGGCGATTGCTCTGCCTGTGTGGTTGCGCTATGGGGTGGTTGCGCTAGCATAAGTGGCCAGAGTAGCACTAGCGGTGGCTATCGCACCTCCTAAGTTCTTTAAGGCTGCTTGTATTGCGGCTCAAGCAGACGTGGTGGCTATTTATTGCAGAACACATAAAGAAATTAAAAATATGGTAAAGCTTTGTGTTTTTAATGTATTAAGGTTTTGATTTTAATTTTATTACCTTGTTTCTTAGAAATAGTTACCACAGCTTGTGTCGATCCGTTCGTTATTCTTCTTTCTTTTTTTTCCTTTTTCTGTATCTCCCGTGGTTTAATGTGCTACAAATTTCCCTTCGCGCCAGACCTTAAGGGTAAGGTTGCACCGTTTTTCTTTGCTGTTTACACGGCAAAATACCAAAATTGGTGCCAATTAAACGGGATTTCAAATAAAAAAAGGTAGAAGTGAGGTTTAAGCGAGAGGGAAATTTAATGCCACTCCACGAACTCAGAATTACCCACGCCCACTTCTACATTGTGATTGGCTGCCACCGAATCCCGCCCGTTGATGGCCATTTTGTTGGGACGAATGTTCCCGAACAACACGAGATGTCGTATCGAAGAGCTGGGAAACCTGAGCCACGCTACTAGATGGCGCTAAAAGGTGTCAGCTGTCAAATAAGAAAAACCGTGACATCTGTCAAACTCAAGAAAAACAAAATGGCAGCTGTCAAACACAAAAAGTGTGAGCTGTCAAATATGGCAGCTGTCAAATATGGCAGCTGTCAAATCGGACGATATGTCAGCTGTCAGATGGAACAAATGTGACAGCTGTCAAATCTGACGATATGTCAGCTGTCAGATGAAAAAAATGTGACAGAAATAGATAAATCTGTGCCGTTACAAGTTGCGCAGTTTTCGTATTTGAACTTAGCAACAATTCAAAATAAAACACACTTCTGCATTGTAAAAATGCATTTTGGAACCCAGCCATACTCAACAGTTGCACAAATAAACTGTAAATTTTTTGTTTATGAACACACCCAATGTTTCTTCCTTGTGCTTTTTACATCCTTCTTATAGTTGGGTTTCCATGATTCCGAATCTTTTCCAAAAAACTCAAAGTTTGAACTTCCCATATTTAAATTCTCTTCTTGCGAATTAGTTTGAAGTGGTGCACTCGCAGGAATTAAGCGGCAATACTGTTTAGAAATTTTCCTAAGCAAGAAAGAATAGAGAGCATTCATATCTATTTGATAAAAGCATAAAAAAGAAATTGCCTACCTTCAAATGTTGTGGACTTACAGTCGAAATGGTATTCACTGTAATATTGATGGGTTTTGACATGCAAAGTGATATTTCTTCATATTTGCATCTGTTTGCAATGGCTTCACTTTCTCAACCTTCTCCTGATAAAATGTATTGCTTTGAGTATAGAGTCTGATATTTCAGGCCAAAACTCATCCACAATATTGTCCAGCTTTTTTAGAGCGAAAACCTTCAAATCGGACATGGGCTCATCGAGCGAAGCAATAATCCCTGCAGCTGATGTAAGACTAATAGTTGGTTGTTGACCTCAAATAAGAAATTGCTGGAACTAATTTTTCATTCAATATTCCACCTTTAATTGTTGAAACTTAAATAAACTATTTTGAAGTGTTTAATATTTAAAATCGCACAATCTTTGCAGTTATACTTACCGATTTTAGAGAAGCTAAATATTTTTCCCACTTGTTTTGAAAACTGCCAGTAAGTCAGCTGTCATTTGTTTACATTTGCTTACGTCTTTTTTCTTTGTAATTTTTCTGACCACTTAACTATCATACGCCATCTGGCTGTGATAGATCATACGCCATCTGGTTCAAACTACAAGTTCACAAAATCTACATCCATAGCAGGATTTTTTTGTATGGAAATCGGATTTGGATGTTGGAAGAAACGCAGCTAATGTCTCAGTGCACGAGCACCAAGAATTGTCTACAATGTGGCCAACACCATCATACATTAATCCATTTTCCACAAGCTTCAGTGACTTCGCAGCAGTACACAAGTATTCAGCCATCAACGTCATTAAACCCATCCTGCCCTGCATTTCAAAATCGAGGAAATCAACTTCAACGTCCTTCTCTGCATGACGAACATCCAGTGTCATCCCCAACGCGTCATCAAGTAACACATACCACTCAGCTTGTTTCCTTGGCTTCATTCGGGAGATATCCCTGCAAGGTCATCTTGGCCACAGCACTTATCGTTCTCGTCAACGAAGAAACCGATCAATCGTCAACATTTCGGGCCTTGGTCGATCAAGGCTTTGAGAGCACCATTATTTCAAAACATGCCGTCCAAATATTAGGTCTGAAGCTCACGTCCACCTCAGCAGAGATTTGTGGGGTTGGCCAAGGCTCAACCAATCAATGTCGATTCACAGTAAGCTTCATGATAAGGTCTTGCGTTAACCAAGATTTTTCAATACATATTGACACCGCCTACGTCTTGAGCTCACTCACCACAGAACTTCCTAGCCAAGACATTGAACAACAAAATTTACCACACCTGTATGGTCTTGCTCTCGCAGACCCATTTTATTATAAGTCCAACAAAATAGATCTTATAATCGGTGTAGACATTTTTGCCAATATAATTCAAGCAGGTACTCGCCTTGGTCAACTTGACCAGCTAATCGCTCAACGCACGCTGCTTGGCTGGATTCTATCAGGCAAAGCGTTTTCCAAATCTGCTCATACCGTCACTATAAGGTGCCATCACGCGTCTGTTGAATTAGAGGATTTGGTTAGCAAATTTTACGAGTTAGAGTCGGTTTCCAACGTAAGAGCCATGTCAACGGAAGACCAATGGTGTGAAGGGTTCTTCCAGAAAACCCACACACGACAGTCGAATGGAAAATTTTTAGTACGCTTACCGCTCAAATCATTCTATCACTTAGAGCGTCGACTTAATCGTGATGAAGAATATTATATAAAATATGCATATGATATCAATGATTATTTTGTTTTCAACCAGATTGTACCAGCATCATCGAGCGAAGACCAAAAAAACTGTCACCAACACCGCAAACAAATTATCAGTAGCATCTTGTGTTTTGCCCCACCACGCAGTCATTAAGGAGGAAAGTGCTACTACAAAAATGCGAATAGTATTTGACGCTTCCGCCAAAACCTCATCGTTTTTCTGCTGCCGTTCTGTCACAGCGAAGCGTTAGATGCTGGTGGCTTCTCTCCGTAATGTCGGCTCGATCTGATCGCAGTTACTGCAACGATAGTTCAATAGTTGCTACTTCAACACTTTGCAACAATTCGCAATTTAACAGATATGGTTTATTTATTTGGTTGCTAAACCTTAACCGGTTTTATAGCAAATTAAAATTCTAAAACTAGATATTGATAACAATTCAAAAATATAAAATATGATATTGATTGAAATTAAGTATTATCAACAAATTTAAAAGTTTTAACAAATGGGAAAATAGTGCTAACATAAATAGGGTAATTTATTTTCTTATTTCGTAAACTCGTAAAATTCCGAGCCTATGTTAAAGGAACGCACCTTTAGACATCTGATTAATTGCCATGCATGTGTGAAAACGGCTGATAAAAAAATAAAAATAACATAACTTAAACATTCATCATGCCGAAGCAAAGCAAAAAGCAGGAATTAGTAAAATATTTAAAACAATCTGCTCTCCAGCTACTACTAATTTCGCACATAATAGATACAGTTGATAGTAAATGTAAAAACCAAAAATTAAAATGAAAAGCAAATACATAATTTTTTGCAGCAACGTTTTAGAAAGCAGATGAACAGGATAAAGTTTAATGGGACCTTACCTTGTTCGTTGCAGTTGTTAAGAATTTTAGATATGCCGCACTAATGGTTTTAAATTCCGTTCCTAAATCACACTACTTTCTGCTAAAAGTTTTACTCAAACAGGATGAAAACTGGTTTAGGGAACTTATGCGCGTCAGCTGGAGCACGTTTCGAGTTATTTTGAATTTAAGCAAAGAAGATGAAGCTTTCCAAGGACTGCGTTCATTTAAGGAACTTCCGATTGCAGTGCAATTAATGATAGTTTTATACAGATTAGGCTGCTATTGAGAAGGTGCTTCAATTTCCAAAATTGCAAAGCTTTTTGAAATCGGAGATGACGGAACAATACAAAGAATTACTTTGCGAGTTTTTAAATCTATTCTTAGGATAAAGATCACTTTCTTATTTTGGCCAGATGCTCAAGAACGAAAACAATTGGTTTGGAGACTTTGCATGAGTTACCGCAATGCATACGGTACGTTGATGGATCTGAAATTAAGTTGGCGGAGAAGCTGCAACAATATCCAGAGGCATATTTATCACGTAAGCACGTTTATTCATTAAAAGTGAAAGCAACGTGTGTGTGACATATTGCAGTTGGATGCCCAGAAAGTGCCCATGACAGCAGAATTTTTAATAATTGCGTATTATCTAAAAGACCATCCGAATACTTCAATGGCGCTCAGTAGATTTCAGGAGAAACCGTTATAACGCCGTTTAGAATTAATTCAAATGAAGCTACGCTACAATACCGAAATAGCTTCAACAGTAAATTAAGTAAAAGCCGCGTTCGAACTGAACAATGCTTCGGGCGTTTAAAGGAGAGATTTAACAGTCTCAAAGAAATAAAAATTCAAATCAAGGATGATGTGAGCGTGAAGCATGCCTGTGGTTGGATGGATATTGGTTTGTGGTATTCTACACAATATTATTTTGGAACAAAATGAAAACGACGATGTATTTGAATTGCCTGATTTCTCGGCTGAGGATGAAACAGAAAATCAAGACTATTTCACCATGAATCAAATTAACTCCACTACCGAAGGCGAACTCAGACGTCGGGCGCTGATGGAAATTATACGAAACAATAACTAAAATGTACAATAAATTTTATATGATTGTTATTTCATTGTTATATGACATTAAGTTCTAAAGCTATTAAATATCAAAAATTTAAATTGTACGGGTGGTGCCACGCCCCTTGTCAAGTGCCTACCCCATTGGTTCAACCAAACTAAAACTCTCACAGAAACACATTTAAAACTTTGCTTGCATATTTGTCCTTTAATTAGAGGGAACATTCAATCCAGATGTAATTGAATAGCTTAAATTAATGACTGTTTTGCTAAGTTTTATTTTTGTATTTTAAGTCCAACTCGTACTTTGCAATGCGTTCACTTTTTTCCATTTCCATCTTTATTTTGGCTAATGCGAACTTTCTATTTCAAGTCTTTTTATCTCTTCATTCTAGTGATTTTTTTCCTTTTCATATTGAAAAAACGTTGTTGTTTTTTCTTTGGAAAAATACGTTAGAGCAATTAATTGTTCTAACTTTGACCTAAAGCTGACCAATAAACGATTTTAAACTATCAAACAACGAGAATTTGTATATAAAATCAAGTATGATTTAAACTATCAAGCATTTAGAATTTGTATTTAAATCATATAAAACCAACATAATAAATAACAAGGTCATTTAGAAAAAACTTTAATCAAATGGTAGAGCACGACCAAACAGAAACAAGCTGAAAATATATTAGCAAAAATCTAAAAACAACTTCAGTAGCCATGCTTTGTTAGTGGAAGACTTCCAAAAGACTGTTGGACTCCATAATAATAACATAAGCATAAAGACTAAAGTAAAGCAAAAATGCAACAACAAATGTGAAAATATGAAATGGGAGAAAAACTGAGAAATTGACACTTAAAATCTCATCGCCTCTGTGGTGCAGTGCGGTAGTGCGCGCTTGCACTGGTATCACAAAGATTTCTGATGAAGCCTTTACAGTCCACCCTAAACAAGTGCGCGTGCGTGGTTTAACTGTCAAAATCGGCTCATGCACATACATTTTGTATGAAGCCTACCGAAACACGCACCGGACTACCGCAACATGAATCGAATTTCCAATTTTGACAGTGCGTTCGGATGTGAAGTTGGCTGCATAAAACCAAAGTATTAGAACAAAGAGCAATTAGCTGCTTTTAATTAATTAATCTCAATTGCAAATGGAAGTATTTGCTATATTAATAGATTTTTACACAATTCTTAAAGTTTCTTTAAGATTTTTAAACCATCAGACTGAGCTGGTTCGAGAGCAGCAGTTCTTTCCGCAGCGCACTTGTTTAGGTTAAGCGTAAAATAAAGTTGCGTGGCGTTTGGGTACGCAGCGCAACGCGCACTTGTTTAGGGTGCACTGTTAGCAGGGCCAGTATGATTTAAATCAGAGTTGTAAATCCCATAGCTCTTTTAGCTCACTTACAACAACTTCAATATTTTCGTGTGTGTTGCAATTCGAGGAATTATGTACATGTCATTGTTGTTGTTTGCTCGCGTCGAAAGCTGGCTATCAATGCTATTGCTGCTGTGTTTTTTTCTTGGTATGTTCTCGCAGCGCACACTCAAAGTGGTGGCGAGTTTTTTGTTGTAGCATTTCCACTTGTCTGGAACAATTTTATTTTTTGATTTACTGACTGCGTGTAACATTTGGGCCTCATCAGATGTTGAAAACCAATTTTTGCTATTTTTTTTTTAAAGAGACATTAGCTCAGTGTGCTCATGTTGTTGTTTTTGTTTTTATTTTTTTTCGTCACCACCGAAGCTTTCATTTTTTTTTATTTTTTTTTTAATTTGTAATTTAGCTCACTGCCACGACACCTCTGATTTAAACTATCAAACATTTAGAATTTGTATTTAAATCATATAAAATCAGCATATTAATGATTTTTATTTAAGATTTAAAAGATAAAATCAGATTACTATTTTTATATCTGAGCAAAAACTTGAAAATCATAGGAAATCCAGCAATATGTGATTTTCAGATCAATTGCTTGTGATTTACGTCAAAACCCAAGTAAATTTGTTGGAGCAACTAGGTGCGAGTGAGCTCTAAAAGTGTTCCATAGGTGTATAATATGTAGTTAAAGCTTTACTTTAAATGAAATGCTCGATATATGATTTTTTTGCCATTTCGAGCTCTAATACTTTATACAGCTCTGTAAAGGATTTTATAAAATCTATAAAAGATCAGAACTCGAAAATTGACTACTTGCTCTGTAAATGTTCTTTGAAGTGTAATGTTTGCTTTAAAATGTAATTTTTATTGCATTTTTAAAGCTAATAGTTGTTATATACTGTAAATTAGTGCATTAAATTTTTTTGGGAATAAAAAGTGACTAAAAAATTTTATAAAGAGCTTCTTTAAAAAATGGCGATCTTATTAAAAAAAGAAAATCTTGCGAGTTGAAGAAAGTTAAATTGTTTAATTTACAATATTGTTTTAAACAAAATTGATGATCTGTATGATATTTTTATTCAATAAAGTAATACCATGTTCATGATTCAATTAAATATAAGGTTAAGTAACCATGAAATTGTTCTCATACAACAACAAAACTTGGATTGCAAAATGTCAAAGTAAAACAAAAAAAAGACACGTAAACAATCAAATTAAAATTTCTGACTAGAAGTCAAACTATTGGATTTTAATATTAAATTTGTATTTCAAATAATTTTTAAACAATTTTCTTGGAGTTTGAGTTTTTATTACTACCTCAAAATGCCGAAAAAGTACGCGATTCGCCAAAACTATTGGCACAAGGAAAACGTTTCCTTTTTTAAAGTGCCCAGTGACATTTTTAAACGAAAACGCTGGATGGATGGAATTTGGATCGGCGAATGTCAAAGTAAAAGATAACAACACCAAACAGCACCTGACATTCGCCGAGAGATATGTGCTCTCAGCTTACTCAACCTTATATATAATTGAATCATGACCATGTTCATGCTCATAAAAAAACTGCTTTTGGCATATTCGAACATGCTTATTCGAACTGCGCTTATGCGAGCTATAATGCAGCTTTTTTTATTTTGACATTTCTGTGCTACAGCAGTCCAGGCTAATCGCTTTTCCTTTGATACTTTCTGGAATAAGACATGTAAATGACTATTATTCAAAGAAGTAAAATATAAGGAAATGGTGTAGCTTACACATACACTGTACGTGAACTGTCGCACCATTCGTAAATTGTGCGAGCGAGAAAGAGTGTGTTTTTTGACATTTTTGAGAACCCTGGCATCTGATTAGAAGATTCCTCAGCAAAATAGTTAAAAATAATTTAATTTTAAGCATTTTTCACTGCTTAAAAAGCAACAAAATTAAAAAAAAAAACCACTAAAACAAATGCAATATGAGTTGTGCGGTTAAGAATTGTAATAGTTCCCGAAAACTTAAAAACAATGCGCATTCGTTCCACAGGTAAATATGTCCATACGGTTTAAATTTTTTCAACAAAAGTGCTTTATTTAGTTTCTAACGATATTTTTTTAACTTATTTGTGTTAGAAATGTATATATTTCTTATTAAAAATGGTTTAAAAATGCAATTTAGACCCCGTTGATTCTCCGCCAGTTTGATCAAACCACATCTGTCAAAACATAAACACAGCTTCAGGGGCGCAGTCATTTTTCGCAGTTGAATACATGTTTGGGGCGCTCTTGTTTTCAGCATAGTGAATCAGATTTAGTACCTGTTTGTTAAATTTTTCTGATTTTTACACAACAACTAGGCAGAAACACCCAAAAACTAAGGATTTTAAAAAATTAGCCTAATTTAATTTGTAATTAAAGTTGAAGTTTAGAATTTATAGGCCTTCAAATATAGAAAAATTACCTAAAAATCTTGCAGTTTTTCTAGTTTTTCAACAAAACTAAGCTTTATGGGTATTAAAACAAAGGTAATGTGCGTATCTATTCAACGAGGTGTCAAATTTAGAATTCCATAAGAATTCATTAAGATATAATTTTTTTATAATTAGAATTTGTCTGAAAGACTAGTGATTTATCTTTTACGAAAGCAATACATTAAAAAGATAATTATTAAAAAGATAACTACATTCAGAACTACTGTAGACAGAGAAGCCTGTGTGGTACTTACTGAGGTTTGTAAACCCTAAGCAGCATCCGAAGGCCTCCTTTTGATACATTTATTTTTTTTTATTAAATTTGGAAAAACCTCGCGATTTGAAGTAAAAAAGGGGTTGTATCTTAAATGCATGTATTTTTATGTTTGATATCTTGTTGAATAGATACTTGTATTCTCTCTTTTGATACCCATAAAGTTTAGTTTTGTTGGAAAACTTAAAAAATCAGCTAAATTTTTAGTCCACTTTTTCCAACGTTGGATGCCTATAACTTCTAAGCCAATTGCGAGCGATCAAAAATTTTTTAAATAATTAGAGTTGTTGCTATTCTTGAAATGTTTCTAAAATTTTATTGCATAAGAACAAACTTTAACAGTTTGGGCCTTCTCTTACGATACAACCGAATACGGCCCTTTGTGATTGTTTCTGTATTTGTGTGAACCAACACCAATATAGAAAATACCACACTTTTCTGCTATAGGGCTGTTCACATTTCAAATCGCTCATCAAATCGTTTGTCAAATACAATAGAACAACGTGAAATTTTCATGGAATTCCCACGTTGTTCTATTGGATTTGACAAACGATTTGATGAGCGGTTTGAAATGTGAACAGCCCTTATTACACCACTTCCTTATATTTTACTTCTTTGCTATTATTGCTATATTATAACTGAATATAGAGAAATACAATCCTTTACTTAATGACTTTGTTGATTATATTTGTTATTAGGGGTGTTCACATTTCAAACCGCTCGTCAAATCGTTTGTCAAATCCAATAGAACAACGTGGGAATTCCATGAAAATTTCACGTTGTTCTATTGTATTTGACAAACGATTTGATGAGCGATTTGAAATGTGAACAGCCCTATTGACATATGACAAAAAATTAACTTCGAGTTTCAGAAATAAAATGAAACATAGGGTGACACATACAATAAAGTAGAATAAAAGTTGCATTAAGTAGCTTTAAATTGCTTTTTCCTAGTGTTATTTGTATGGAAAAAAACTGATTTTATGTTGCATTTAGTTGCGTTTTACAGAAAGCTGCTTTTTTTTCCCAGCATGAACGGGCTATTATTCAATAATTTTTAGTTGATTTTTAGAAATGCTAAAAAATTTTTAACTCTTTTTAAATAATAAACATTTCTTAATTTTAATTATTTGTTAAGCCCGTTTTAGTTTTTCGAAGTACTACATTACGTTTCCGATTAATTCAAAAGCGCACCGAAATTCACAGCATGTAACGAATATACGAACATATTTTTCCTTTAATAGACTTTATTATTTCTTTAATTTATTTGTCATTAGGGCTGTTCACTTTTCAAATCGCACGAGTGTGAACACTCATCAAATCGTTGGTAAAATCGTTTGATGAAAATAAAATTTTTTTTATTTTTCTGCTGATTCGACGAACGATTTGACCAGTGTAAACACTCGTCAAATTGTGTAGTACGGGTGTGTGTCAAAAGGAAACTTTTCAGTCGTGGTAGGATAGAAAATATCAAGTTGAATAAAATTTGTGTATGTTGAAATAAATTTGTCTTTTTTGCTGTGTCAAATGGACGATTAAATTTTGACAGTTACAAATTTTGACGTTTCACATTTCGATCGTGTTGTTGCGCAAATATTTTATTTAATTTGCATTTTATTCAATTTGCGACATATTTAATTCGAGTGCTTGTACTTGCAACTTATTTCGTAAACTTGTAATATTGTAAACTTAAGAAACTTAAAAAATAACAAAATAATAAAAATAAAAAAAAACAAAAGGGATTGAGTTCGTGTGTGCGTGTGTGTGGGCCAACGATCTCCTGGTGCATCAACAAGTGCAGTAAAGTTAAATTGGCTTTCTTTGCTGACAAACGTCCTCCAAGTGCCACCACCAGCAGTACAAGCAAGTGCAGTGCAAAATTTGTTGCTAGCCAACATCCTCCAAGTGCCACCACCAGCAGCACAAGCAAGTGCAGTGCGAAATTTCTTGCTAGCCAACATCCTCCGAGTGCCACCAGCAGCAGCACAAGCAAGTGGAGAGCAAATTTCCTGTTTCTTTTGCTTGCCAACGTTCTCCGAGAGTCGACACGAGCAGCACCAGCAAGTGCAGCACAATTCAATTGACTGGTCAACTCTCCAATATTTCAGAAGCACCATTTCAGCATGTCTCAAGCGCAGAGGCAAATTTCTGCCATTATACTCCGGCGTGACTTAAGCAAACTGAAAGCGGAGAATTTGCGCTTTATTAGCTTGTGCTGCTGGTGATGGCACTTGGGGGATGTTGGCTAACAAGAATTTGCTTGTGCTAGTGGCACTTGGAGGATGTTGGCTAGCAAGAAATTTCGCACTGCAATTGCTTGTGCTGCTGGTGGTAGCACTTGGAGTACGTTCGCCAGCAAAGAAAGTCAATTTGCTGATGTACCGGGAGATCGTTGGCTCACACACACGCAAACACAAACTCAAGCCCTTTAGTTTTTTATTTTTATTATATTGTTGTTTTTTAAGTTTTTTAAGCTTACAATATTAAAAGTTTACGAAATAAGTTGCAAGTACAAGCACTCGAATTAAATACGTCGCGAAAATTTTTGTGTTGTTTTTTTTTTCCTTATTTTGAGTGTGTCAAAAGTTCGCTTTCGATTGTCAAAATTTGTGCTAGCCCCAGGGGCTACTGCAAATTTGGACAATCGAAAGCGAACTCTTGACACACTCAAAATAAGGAAAAAAAAACAACACAAAAATTTCCGCGACAATTATGTTCATCTCACAAATGCCAAAAATTGCTCTACCAACTGTCAAAATTTGATCATTCGACAGAAAAGTTTCCGATTGACACACAGCCTACGATTTTGTCAGTTCAAAAAAGTTTTCAACCTGAGCACATCGAGGCAAAGGAGGGAGCGGAAAAAAATAATAGCAAAATAATAATAAATAACTGTTGCAAATCATTTATAATAATTTATAAATAATTTTTTCATCTTCCAATACGATTTAAATAACAAGTGGTATTAAAAATTTTCCGTAATCGGTTAATAAACATAATGAGTTTATTTTTAACACATACATACTTAAACGATTAATAAAAAAGAGCTTTGCAAGAGCTCTTATTTGGATTTGACAGAGACTCTTTGAATAGCTGACAGCTACATCTACTCTTCATGTGAAGCAAAAATAAAGCTTTTAAACTCAAGAAAGTAGCCTTATATATTTTCTGCATAAGCTTTAGTACCGCTATAGTTGAAGCTTCCTGCTATATAAGATAGCACTATAAGCTCTACAAGAATTAATATATGGCTAAAATTGCTACTTGGGAAGCTTTGCTAAAATCCGTGTAAATAACATCAGTCTGCACTTTTCCAAAATTTTCTATAGTTTTTGACATAAATTCGAGTAAGTTAGTAACAGTGGATTTTCCAGAAAGAAATCCATGTTGGAATGGAGGCATTAAAGATTTAACACTTGCGATAGTCGTGATGTAACAATTGCCTCTAAAAGTTTAGGCAATTAATTTAATTTTGCGATGTATCGGTAGTTATCAATTAAAGATCTGTTTCCGGATTTATGCAACGGAATAATAAATGAGTGTTTCCAGGCTGCAGGAAAATAGCAGGATTTTAATAAAGAAGTAAAGTGATTGGAGTTACTAAATCTTCACAGCATGATTTTAACATACATGAAGGTATGTCATCAGGATCTCTTTTATATTATGTTTTAATATTTTCTAAATATAAGACTGTGTTTGTATTAATTATTGGGAAATAAATATCCCCAGAATAAACATTAAAGGGATAACTTAAATAATCATAGGACGATAATGAATAAGTCGTCTTGAAAAAGTAACGAAAAGATTGCAAATACTATTATCATTATCGGACTCAACAGAATTATATTTCATAAAAGAAGGATAGGAATCAATCTTACGTTTTGTGTTAACAAAGTTCCAGAACGATGTAGCATCAGATTTGATGTTTAATTTCACTTTTGTTAAGTAGATATTATAGGATTGTTTGCATAAATGTTGGTAACTGTATTTAATTGAGGTATAGCATCCAAAATCACATATGTTATGTGTTTTTTGATATTTTTTATAGTATTTAGATTTCAAGTTCCTCATTTTTCTTAATTCATTTGTATATTATACCGGACCCGATGTCAAAGAGACTTTCCTTTGCGGAACAGCTTTTAGAAAACAATCATTGAGCGTTCTATTAAACGCATACACCGCATCATCAAGACTCTGAGAAGATAAACTTTTTGTGTTAATAATTAGAATAGAATTCGAGTTGATATTGGACAAGTTATTCTTCAAAATCACGTAGTTTGTTTTTTAAAGTTAAACTCAATAAGCGGTTGAGAATCATAGCACTGCACAGATGGTTTTGGAAAATTTAAAATAATTTCTAATGTTGGATGATGAGAAACCAGAGGATCTGATTTAGACACAAAAGCGATATTGCTTTCGTTAAAAAAACACCAGATAAAGCAAACGATTATTTTTGTTTAAGATGCTGTTAAGTTGAAACAGGCCTTGGATTGAGAGCTCGTTAAAAAAATAATTATCGGATGAACTTTCGGCAATGGTAAAAATATTCCAGGAATTTCAGAACAGCAGTTCCAAGAAACGTTTGTCAGGTTAAAATCACCAGTTATTAAAATGTGATCATTAGAATGCAGTTTTGAGCAAACTTTACTAATATAAGCCAAATGTTTGCTATATACTTCTAAGATAGAAAGGGGAGGAATATATGAGCATGTAATAAAAAGGCTCAAGAAACCAAACTTTACATGGACAGAACAGAATTAAATGTCTAAGGATTCTGGAATTAATAATTCTTGAGAGAAATGTGTCGCTTTCACTGCAATCAACACACCCCTGCCATTAGAGCAAATACCAGGAATGAAATTTCTATCTTTGCGGTATATGTTAAATTTATTGGACAGAATTTCAGTATTAAGAGTGTTAGGTTTTAGCCAAGTCTCACTGAAAGCAATTATATTAAAGTGAAGGTTGTGACTCAAAATTAATAAATTATTTATTTAGTGTTAATGCCACGACCGTTTTGGTAAATGACAAGGAACTGAAAGCAACAATTAAGTTTTTTGGTTCAAGTTAAGAACCGGCAAAATAGCCAAGGAAGTTGTAGGCCGAGATCTAGAAATAAATTCATGCACCATCGTGTTGTCAACCAAAACTTTTGATCCAATACCTTGTTAAAAAAATCACCAGGCATAGATATTTTTAAAGAGGACGTAATGCGCTGGTATTAAAAATAGAATTTGTAAACAGAGATATTTTTATTTACAAGATTCATCCTAGAGTTTATATAGAATAACACGTCTTCAACGGATGTATCAACAACATATTTGTTTCGGTACCGCTCCTGTAGAAACCGAATTAATTTGAGAAGACGCAGGGACAACATTTAAGGCAATACAATTATCGGCGTAAGTTTCTTTTGTGCCAGAAACGCGAAGAGAATCAGCATTTACCTTTATGATAAGTATTGCTTCAACAAGAGGAGAAATTTGATCAGCTGATGCAGTGACCTAAGTTGGTGCGATATTATCAGTAATTTGACCAATATTAACAGCTCCAATTGATTGATCTTCATGCTGTATGTTTTCATTACGGAAACGCTCGGAGAACTCTGAATTAATGAAATATCAAAACAGAACACCAAGTTTCAAGGCTGTCTCCTCATATTTTTTTACCATTTTAACCAATTTTATTAATTTATTTACTAATATATACACAGCTACTATCCATTTCTGCCATTTCTGCATTAATTAATAGTATTTTATTGCTATTTTGCTTTTCGTTGAATCTCCAGCAATTCCATTTTTTTTAGAGTGTGTTTGAGAGCAATTGCTTTAATATTCGCTCTATGTGGTCGACCATTTGATTGAGAGCACGTAGAGTGGCATCGAGAGCGCTTTCGTCGTGCTACGAGTTTACACAAAAGCTTGATTAATCTACTCCTAACGCACGAAACAAACTGGGATATACGAGCATGGTTTTTTACAGTCCTTGCTCTGCTTCCAACAAATAAACGAAAACGCCTATAGTACTCATGGTAAATTAAGCCGGTAACCGAAACTATTAAAACGAAGTTAACAACATGGTCATTAAGATAGAGCGCACATTCCGCCTAAACTCTACCATGTCTAGTTATACTATGATAGTACCAAGTTATAATGACCAAAATCGTACGAAAGTATGTACTGGTGCAACATTTCGTTCATCCCTGAACATTGTATATGTGTACATTTATAGAACTGTCGCAAACAAAGATATTAAAATCGCGCCAATTCTTAATACAGTGTGATAAAATTTCCTTGGTCATAACCATAAATGCTGTAAACAATATTTTCGGTGTTTCTTTTAATATTTAGTATTTGCATCAAAATAGTAATGCCTGACAGCATTGAAATTTCTGCTGATGATTTGAAGCGTCGAAATTTGCCTTGGTAACTATTACTTTTGTTAACTATATATAGCAGACTCGAATCCTCTTGACCTCATATATAGGATCGAGAAATACCGCCCATCAAAATTCGAGGAAATAGTTGGAAACGAGGATACAGTTAGTAGGTTGGCTGTTTTTGCTACGCATGGAAATGCACCGAATATTATAATTGCGGTAAGTTGAAATTGGATAAAATAACAGGCATAATTTTACTTCAGGGCCCGACACGTATATTTTTTTTATTTTTATTAAATGTTCTTGGCCTCCTAAGCCTAAATATAAAAACAAAAATTGTCGCTGTCGTTTGGTTTAAGAGATAAAATTCGCGAAAGTTTGAAAATTCAGTGCAAATTTTTAAGTGTGGAAGCTAATTTCCCCTTTCATGAAGTAATAGCGGCGAGTTTTATCTCTTTGAAAATTTTCGATTTTGAATTTAATGATGTTAATATATAATACAAGTGATTAATATATATACAGAAGTACTGTAGACAGTATAATGTAGATTTTGAAAAAGGGCAATTAGCTTCAACAACCTTAAATATTTGCACTGCATATTCAAACTTTCGCGAATTTTCAAATTTTCTTGAATTTACCTCCTAAACCAAACGAGTTTTCATATTTAGGCTTAGGAGGCTCAAATACATTTAATTAAAATAAAAAAATATTCGGTTCCGGGCCCTAAAGTAAAATTATTCCAAACAACATTTAATAAAATCTTGACATATGCAGGGACCTCCTGGTGTGGGAAAGACAACTACTATACAATGTCTCGCTCGAATCTTGCTCGGTGATAGCTACAAAGAAGCTGTATTGGAGTTGAATGCATCCAATGAGCGTGGCATTGATGTAGTGCGCAATAAAATTAAAATGTTTGCGCAACAGAAGGTAACACTTCCTCGAGGCAGACATAAGATTGTTATACTGGATGAGGCGGATAGCATGACTGAAGGGGCTCAACAAGCACTTCGTCGTACAATGGAAATCTATAGCAACACAACACGTTTTGCACTTGCTTGTAATACCAGTGAAAAGATTATTGAACCTATTCAATCTCGATGTGCCATGCTGCGTTTCACTAAATTATCGGATTCACAAGTTCTAGCTAAACTAATTGAAGTTTGCCAGCGAGAAAACCTTACTTACGATGAGGATGGCCTGGAGGCTATTGTATTTACTGCTCAAGGTGATATGCGGCAAGGTTTGAATAATCTACAGTCGACGGCTAATGGCTTTGGAAGCATTACTGGTGCCAATGTTTTTAAGGTGTGTGACGAACCTCATCCAATGCTTATTCAGGATATGCTGGAGCACTGCAGCCATAATGACATACATAAGGCCTACAAGATTCTTGCTAAGCTGTGGCGTCTTGGCTATGCAGCCGAAGATATAATAGGCAACATATTCCGCGTGTGTAAACGTATGTCTATTGATGAGAAACTAAGGCTAAACTTCATTCTAGAGATTGGTGTTACTCATATGAAAATCGTCGACGGACTTAATTCGTTGCTGCAGCTAACAAGTTTGCTGGCCAAACTATGTGTGTGTGCCAGCACACAGAGTGTTTAAACATTAGGCATTCATTTTGCTTTATATCCCGGACTCGAATATTTGTTTGTTTTTATAAAATGAATTAGTGCTTCCTAATCCTCAATATGCAGAAAAAGTCGTTCGCAAATGATTTAAAAATTTGTGGTAGCGAAAATGTGAAAATGCTGTGAACATTTTTCAAGTTGATAGTAATTTCTCCTCCCAACATTGAAAGTTTTAAAGCAACGCTGTGAAAATGTATTTCATGGAAAAACATGGTGCTTTATGTTCTGCATTCCATTTCCGAGTGGAAGTGAAAATAAAACATAATTGAATTCGATATTTGGTGTTCTATATTTAACTTTTTTCGTTAATACAAATAATAACATTAATAAATAAAACAAAATACAAAACGAAAAAGTTATATGTAAGCACTAAATATCGAATTCAATTATGTTTTATTTTCACTTCCACTCGGAAGTGGAGTGCAGAATATGCCTGAATGAAAAATGGCTACTTACTTCATTATTTACTTAAATTCATTAATTAGAAAATGTAATGCCTGTGCCACCTTATATTTGCATCATATGTTTAGTTAAACATTACAAAAAATTATAACATTTTTTTTTTGTAAAATTGTGCTGATTTTAAAACCAAATTTATAGCCTGCGTCGCAGCTCTTCAAAACACAACTATTTTACTAAAACGGCACTTAGTTTTTTTTTCAATATCAAATATAAAATTTTATTAGAAATAACCTTTTTCTATTTAGTTTTCATGCCGTCTGCACCCCACATCAATAATTTCAAAAATACCAACATTTCTTAATGAAAAACTTTACAACTTTATTTTGAGAATCAGAAATATCCGCACCTATTTTCCCAAATAATTATTTGAAATTTAAAGTAATTTTTCACAATAAGAGCATCGACTTGTACTTTTTATTTCTTAAAGTACAGAACTTCTTTATATTCCAACCAGCTGGTTATTGGATATCTCCAACCAGCTGGCAAGTACTATATTTTTTGTAGTAGGCCAAATTTCACTGGTTACAGATATCCACAGTTGAACAAATTGGTCATTAAAAGATTATGTTTTACCATTACGATAGGTAAACATAATTCTTAGAACTACTTTCACATATTAGAAACATGGATATTTTTATATAATTTAAATCAGGGAACGTAACTATTCCTTTTTTTTTAAAACGTGGATATAATAGTTATTTTACGGATATTTTTTGTGTAACAAAATTTAACTAGTACTTTCTGTCGATTATTTTTGCTGACATGAAATAAGAATTATTTGTATTTTGCTGTTATATGTACAGTAGAATCTGAATATAGTGAATTAATTTTTGCAAAGCCTGCATCCAGATTGTTCGCATTTTCGAGTTTGAAGAATTGATTTAAAAAACTTAAAACTTTTGCTTACTATTTTGCTTTTTATTCTTTAAAATGTCAGTTACTAATGGCGTTTTCGTTTCTCAAAAAAATGCAACATTTTTTCTGCCCTTTTTGGAAATTCTCTTGAGAATAAAAATAGTGACCTCTAAAATTTAATCGTGTTCTTTTCGCGAAAATGTTGACCTCAAAAGAAGAAAAATTCAGAGTTCTCAAAGATGGCAGAAAGAGGGCAGAAAAAATGCCGAAATTTCGAAAGAGACAGAAAACATTTTTTTGAGAAACGAAAACACCATAAAACGTCACTATTTCCATCTGTTCACTATTTTGGGGTTCGTTATATCCAGATTTGACTATATATCGAAAACTATGAACGCTAGGACAATGATATTGAATTCATGCCAAAGAGGCTCTAATTGGTTATAGGCCAGAAAGGTGATCATATCAAATATTAAAATTTTTTTTGCTTTTTTCGTTTTTAATTGCAATAAAATATTAAAAAATATTAAAACATATTAAAAAATATTAAAAAATATTAAAAAAATATTAAAACATATTAAAAAATATTAAAAAATATTAAAAAATATTAAAAAATATTAAAAATATTAAAAGAATTAAGTCATATTTCATAAGCTTACTCATTAGACTTACAACCTGCATTTTTATAATTTGGATATCTGTATTAGTTTAGTTGGTATAGGTTCTTAAAGTTTTTATAAGGTGCTGGTTGAAATAAGCTGTGAGCCACTTTATAAGAGCTGCTTTTTATTTCCTGCTAGGAAAAAATAAATAGCAAATAATAATTATTTATTTTCAGCCAAGAAATAAACGGAATAAGTATTAGTTAAATTTTGCCTTTGCCTAAAAATCGCAATTTCAAAGGCAGAGCCTGCTTTTTTAAATCAACGATGAAAAGAAATTATTTTTGGTCCTGCTGTAAAAAGCAAATTTTAAAAATTCGCAAGTCTTAGCTACTAAACCATTTAAGAGGGACATTTTTTATTCTAGAAAATTGTGCTTAGGAGGCGCAAATAAATTTTGTTAAGATCCAATCAAATAAAAATCATGCATCGCGATCCTAAAAGATAAAATTAATACTAAGTAACCAAACTAGGGTAGACGTAATTGCAACAGTGCACAGTTATCACATTGTGCTGTGAGAGAGACAGTTACCATTTTAAGATAGTTATTCAGCCCAATCATGAAATATTTTCTCCAGGGAGTTGTAAAAGGGAGTTTCCGGTTTGAAGATAGCAGATAAAGACTTCTCATTTTTTTATTTTACACTAATTAATATTGGCGGTTGATAAACAAAATTGCATTAAAAATTTCCAAAAAGTTTTTAAACTATCTTAAAAACGGAAATTCCCTTTTACAACTCCCGGGAGAAAATTTTTCCTGATTGGGCTGATTAACTATATAGCAAACAGAATGTTTACTTCTTGGCTGTACTTAATATATCACATTTTATAAAAAAAAAATACAAAAATGTTCGTTTCCGTGTCCTAACGTAAAATTATTGCAACTGTGTCAAACTGTGTTTTCTACTAATCTTTTAATAAAAATTCAGCTATATGTATATCAAGTTGGTTCTTGCTAAGTTTAAAACCTTCATTTTTATATCCCACGTCGTCTGCAGAAGGGGTGTATTAACTTTGTCACTCTGTGATGCCGATAAGGTATAAAGATATTTTAAAGAAAAACTGATTTCCAGATTATTTATGGCCTTATTTGATAAGACGCACGCAGTCACTTGCCATAGATTTTTTATCTGGCAATATATTTTAAAGGAAAATTCCTATTAAATTAGAATTGCCAGATAAAAAAACTCCAAGTGAGGTGACTGCTTAGGACCCAAGGACTTAGGACCGCGTTTACTGCCGCTTGCTGTTATATAGGAAATTATTTTTAAAGAATGCTTTTACACTGCTTTTCATTGCAATTTATTTACAATTTCGAGTAAAAATGAGTCCAAGTGCATGAATAATTGTTAGCAATTCATTGCATCCGATCGTTTTTAGTGAATATTTTTTCTTTCCACGGTCTTTTGACGCTTCTTTCAGCGATTTTGTTTCGTCACAAGGAGCTCCTAAAAAATACCAAGTTCAAATACTAAAAAATTCTTCAAGAATGTAGTGTAATGTGGATTTTTTGTTACCTTAAGTGATGCAAAGTGCAGAATTATGAAGGCATTATTCCCAATATTTCCTTGGGCTGAAAACAATAGAATATATTAGAGCCCAATATTTCCTTGAGCTGAAAACAATAGAATATATTAGAGCCGGTTGCGGCGCATTATACATCGGCACAACGTTGTTGTCCTATTAGTTTGCAAAACTTTGTTATGGAGTTCGTCATCAGTGTGCGGAACACAGGATTGAAGCCTATATGCCTGATATGGTACTCCATTTAATATCATCAGGAAAAAGCTTAAAACTCGTTTTTAAATCTGCAGGCAAATTAAATATTTCTTAATACATTGCAAATTAATTTATTTTTAACATACGTCAAACCATGTCAAACTTGCTATAAATTACATCACATATAGGCATCTCGCTCTTATAGCAAAAAATTTGTGATACGGGATACTAGAAGATAACATGGAAACGCGTCTTAAGGTAACATAAGCATAAAGACTAAAGTAAAGCAAAAAGATAATAACAAATGTGCAAATATGAAATGGGAGAAAAACTGATATATTTTTAATTTTAAAATCTCATCGCCTCTGTGGTGCAGTACGCTAGTGCGCACTTGCACGGGTATCACAAAGATTTCTGATGAAGCCTTTAGCATGGCAGAAATTGCAATAAAATCAGCTAGTGATTTTTTCTTTTCTTGTTTTGTTGTTTCGTTGTTTTTGTTTCTTTGGAAAGATTCGTTAGAACAATTAATTGTTCTAACTTTGACCTTAAGCTCAATAAACGATTTTAAACTATCAAACTAGAGTTTTATTTCAAATCAAGTATGATTTAAACTATCAAACATTTAGAATTTGTATTTAAATCATATAAAATCAACATAATAAATAACAAGGTCAATTAGAAAAAAATTTAATTTAAAAAAATTTAATTTTTATCATAGAAGTTTTCGGTGTTCAGTACCGAAACAAATTTTTCAGATATTCGAGTTGTATCCTTAAAGCTGTGTGTGCTTTATTCCGCTTTTACACATAACAACCATATTTAAAATTAGGTAATCAACCTTTTTTAACACCCTAATAAAACGACGAAAAAGTTTTAAATTTATATTAGGGGTATTCCCAATATCGGGAAAACAGCCTTGCATCGTGGGATTTGCAAAATATGATCGAAAATATTTTTAACACAACAGCCTTCCAAATCGAAAAACAACGCAATCGAGTCCATTTCCTTGACAAAATACAAAAATTTATTAGCAGCGTATCTTGCCAAGGTAGAAGCATAATCGCCGGGCCAAAGAAACAGCAAATAGCATCGGGATCTGCAACAGAAGCAGCAGAGATAAGTCTAAATGTCTTAGTGTGGATCTAGATGACTCAGGAGCAATGTAAACACCATAATATATAAAAAAATCTTACTTAGTTTGCGCTACAACCGTATGTCGGTCTTGGCCTCATCTAAGAACCAACCATTTGTCTTTCGCTTGCTGGCGCCAGTTGGAAATTCCAAGCTTCGTCAGGTTGTCCTCTACTTGGTCTTTCCAACGAAGATGCGGCCGTCCTCTTCTGCGTTGACCGCCACTTGGTACCAAATCGAATGTTTTCTTCACTGGAGCATCGTCTTTCATGTGCTGAACATGACCAAGCCAGCGAAGCCGCTCGGTTTTAATGTGCTTGGCTATGTCAATGTCAGCGTACAGCTCATACAGTTCATCATTCCACCGTATTCGGTACTCGCCATTGACGCAGATTAGTCCGTAGATCTTTCGAAGAATCTTTCTCTCGAATGCTCCTAAAGTCTTTTCATTTGAACTGCTCAGTGTCCAGGTTTGTGATGCATAAAGTAGAACGGGCATAGTGAGCGATTTATAGAGCGTGATCTTCGTTCGTCAAGAGAGGGCTCTGCTTCTCAATTGCCTACTGAGCCCAAAGTAACCTTGTTGGTAAGAGTTATTCTTCGTTTGATCTCAATGCTGATGTCGTTGGTTGAGTTTATGCTGGATCCCAGATAAACGAAGTTCTTCACACCTCGAAGGAAGTATTGTCAACTGTAACGTGGGTTCCAAGACACTGGGACTGTTTGTTTGTTGACACTAAGTATTTACTCTTAACTGCATTCACTGACAGACCCATTCGACTTGATCTCTTTCTAATCTGGAAAATGCTGCACTGACTTCGCGCGTATTATGGCCAATGATATCGATGTCATCAGCATACGCAAGCAGCATAACACTCTTGTATAATATTGTGCCACTACGTCTCAGATCAGCAGCCTTTTCCATCATTAGGTTGAAAAAGTCGCACGATAAGGAATCACCATGTCTGAAACCTCGTTTGGTAACAAATAGTGGGGAGAGGTCCTTCCCGATTTTGACTGCGCTGCTGGTGTTGCTCAGTGTCATCCTGCAAAGTCGTATTAGTTTTGCAGGAATACCAAATTCAGACAGAGTGGAGTACAGGTGCTTCCTTATTGGGCTGTCGACTTGTTTTTCTTGAGTCTTCTCCAAGATTTGTCGTAGCGTGAAAATCTGGTCGATGGTGGACTTTCCAGGTCTGAAGCCACACTGATAAGGTTTGATTAGTTCGTTTACAATGGGCTTCAATATTTCACATAAAACGCTCGACGGGACCTTGTATGCAATATTAAGAAGGCTTATCCCACGGTAATTGGCACAGATAGTGGGATCGCCTTTCTTGTGGATTGGGCAGAGCACACTGAGATTCCAATCGTTCGGAATGCATTCTTCCGACCATATTCTGCATAGAAGCTCGTGAATGCATTAAGTAGAGCTTCGCCTCCGTTCTTAAACAGCTCAGCAGGTAAGCCATCAGCTCCCGTGGCTTTGTTATTTTTAAGCCGAGCTATAGCTGTCATAACTTCATCATAGTCGGACAGCGAATTCATCCGAAATTGGGCTTTCCTGAATATCATCTCTGTTGGCGGGATTGTTGTCAACGTCGCCATTTAGAAGCTTAGAGAAGTGTTCCCTCCATAACGTCAGTGTACTCTGGACATCTGTCACTAGATTCCCGTTTTCATCCTTGCAGGAAGAGGCCCCGGTTTTAAAACCATCGGCAAGGCGTCTTATTTTTTGGAAAAATTTTCGGGCCTCATTCCTGTCACCATACATCTCAATCTTCTCCTGCTCGCGCTTTTCTGCCTCTCTTTTTTTTCGCCTGAAAATATGTCTCTCTTCCCTCCTCTTTTCTTTGCATCGCTCTTTAGCAGCGCGCGTTACAACCGACTGCAGGGTGGCTTTGTAGGCGGCGTCTTTTTGCAGTGGCGTAGCGACACTCCTGGTCGTACCACTGGTTTCGGCGAGGGCGGTGGTAGCCAATCACCTCTTCTGTAGCCGCACGCATGGAGTTGGAAATGTGTGTCCACTGCGCGCATATATCATCGATTGGAGGAGTGCTTTGAAGCAGGAGTGAGAGTCGAGTGGCGAAAGCATCGGCTGTCTGTTTCGATTGCAGCTTGTCGACGTCTAGCTTTCTCTGTGTAGGGTTGCGTGTATTCTTAGCTCCGCGCAGACGTGTACGGATCTTGGCTGCAACAAGGTAGTGATCCGAGTCAATAGCTGCGTTTTTTCCAACATCCAAATCCGATTTCCATACAAACAAAATCCTGCTATGGATGTAGATTTTTTGAACTTGTAGTTTAAACCATCACAGCCAGGTGGCGTATGATAGATAGGTGTTCACAAAAAGTACAAAGAAAAAATACGTAATCAAATGTAAAAAATTTAAAACTGACTGTCAATATGGACGGAAGTGGAAAGTTACTTGGAATCGCTTTGTGTTACCGCCAAAATCTCAATGTAATTAATCTTGATGGTAACTTGATTGACTGCGCCCTTCAAATGTCTGGATGTACCCATAGACAAGGATGAGGTCAAGATATACTCTGCCGCTGAAAAGGAACCGAACCGATGTTGCTGCTGCAGCACTATCCGATGTGTGTCACCTTCTGTACATTCGATGATGTTAAAATTGCAATAACCGATCCCACAGTTATGGAAGAGCGCTGTGCTAGTCACTAATTGTATTTGGCTTAAATTCCTTTCGTGAACTATGCTGCCTTAATCTTGAACGCAAAAAATTAACCTTATCGCTATTTCTATTGCAATGCGCCAAAACCGCTTCTAAGCAAGCTAAACTTGTGGTCGATCACGTCAAGGAGTCGCTGGAGACAGATTTAGCAGCACGCTAGGTGGGTCAGTGCGTTAGTTGCATCGAATGCATGTGCCTTCATAAAATCACAGCTATGGCAGAGGATCGCATGTCTCTAAAACTGAGATTTTTTAGCTTTCAAAATTTACACTAACAGCTGCACCAAGATTATGAATTTAAGCAAAGGATGCTGCTTCAAGTTTCTCTGAAGACGAAAAAGAGGGAGAAGCTGCTTAGACAAAGAAATTTACAACAAGCAGTAGAATCTGCTGTAGCTGCAACGTCAAGCGATAGCGAGAATTATGAAGAAATGGTTTTGTAATCTTACTTTCACCAATAAATTTAAATTTTTCTTTACAAACTGCAAGTTTGTGTTTTTGAATTTAATTAATTTGTGTTTGAAGCACATTCTTATGAAAGGAAATCCATCGAGAACAAAAACAACTAATATCTTTCGATTATTCAGTCTTATTACTGCATGGTTTTTGTTAATTAAAATTCTTTACATAATTACAATAAAATTGTTTTAAAATTACAAACTCACAAAACTTGAAATTTTCTTGACTTGAGCTTAACACAACAACAAAAAAAAACTTGGTCAACTGTGCGGTCTTGTTCTTGTATTAGAATTTCAGCAACATTGAGCTTTGAGCCTCAGGTTTGGTCCCGTTGATTGCAATGATTTGTGTCAAATTAGTGCACTGACCATCTAGTAGGTAGCATTGGTGGGGATGTTTTATAATGCTGTAATGCTTTATTGTCTTTGGAAGCAGCCAAGATGCAATTGCAGTTCCATACTGCTTGTGGACTAAATTTGTAAGAACATAGATGTATGTTAGCTTGTAGGTAGTTTTTTGTAATAATTAAATGCTTACATATTTTTTTATTTGTGTGTTAGTTTTTTGTTAGCTTTTTGTAAGCTTTTTTAAATAATTTAAAAATTTACAGCAATTTCAAACAAAAATTGAATTTTTCTAATTGGACATAATTTATAAGAACATATGTTTTTTGTTGACATTCTCGCCATCTATTTCAACGCCATCTAGTTCAACGCCATCTATTTATCAAATACTTTTTTGAGCAGCAAATCAAAATCCAAATCCAGATTTGGATGTTGGAAAAAACGCAGCTAATGTTTGCACCACGGATCGTGCGTACATCCAATATACTGGAAGAGTGCCTTCTGTCGATCAAAACGTGATCAATTTGATTTCTGGTTTTTAGATTAGGGGACATCCAGGTGGCTTTATGAATATTGAGATGCTTGAATCTAGTGCTACTTACGACCATGTTTCGTGCTGCGGCGAAGTCAATCCGCCTCATTCCGTAATCAGAGGTGTCGTGGAGGCTGAACTTTCCGACTGTTGGGCCAAATATATTTTCCCTGCCCACCTTAGCGTTGAAGTCACCAAACACGATTTTTACGCCGTGATGGGCGCAGCGCTCGTAAGCATTTTCAAGGCTCTCGTAGAAAATTTCCTTGATCTCATCGTCCTTGTCTTCTGTCGCAGCGTGCGCACATATTATGCTTATATTAAAAAATTTAACCTTGATGCGAATTATGGCAAGTCATTCGTTCACAGGTGTTAATCGCAGGACGTGGGGCCGTAGTCTCTTTCCAACTATAAAATCCGCATCCAAACTCGTACTTCTCCGCATGGCCGCTGTAGTAGATATCACAGGGTGCCGAATGCAACCCTGCCCCTTCCATCGCATTTATTGGATAGCAGTGATATCAGCTTTGTATCTTTCCAAGACATCAGTCAGTTTGATAGAAGCACCTTCCCAATTAAGGGTTCGGACATATCAAGTGCATATCCGTAAATCATTATCAGTTTTTCGTTTGTGGTAGTCGTCATCAGATTTGGGGATCAGTTTTCTTCTATTCTTATTTGTTTTCATTGAAATAGGTTTTTACGGGTGGGCTTCAAACCCGACGCACAACCTGTTTTAAGCCTAGGAAGGCCCGCCGCTCAGATTAGCCGCCAAACTAACGGTTGTCAGTTTTGACGTTGCCAAGGAAACACCACGTGGAGGTTTGAGTCGACTTGAGGAGATTTCACAAAGATTGTGCTGGCCTCGCCAGGTTGAGACAGTCAGACATGTTACCCTGTAAAAGTTCGCCTCCGGTTTCCCATACAAACTAAAACATCAACACAAAAAAAAATAGTGAAATGCTGACGGCTGCAACGCTGAGCTGCGATGAAAGGAACACTTGCCAAGACCTCCATATTGCCAGCACAATGTTTTAAGGATGTTTTAAAAAGATTAAAATTATTTTAAATTGTCTTTTTCTTTATATTTTTCACTTATATGATAAATAAGTTGCACTTAAACAAATTTATTCGTTACTTAATTTTGTTTTGACAGCTGAACAAGCTTGTTTTGAGAGCTGTTTTTCGGAGTTCGGAGTGCGGATCGGTATTGCAGTTCCCTCGCACGTATTCAACAATGGCATTTTTGCTTTAAAGGGAAGGAAGTGCGGATCTGATCAACTCCCGCCTCAACTGATCCGCCGGATTCCACAATCAGCATGACTTTAAAATAACGCAACTGTCTAGACGGAATATTAAAATCAATTAACCGCAGCAATAATGGACTGTCCATTCTACCAGACACAATATCATGAATAAACAGAAGTGATTGAAGTTTTCTTCGAGATTCCAATGAGTATGCCCATTAACAAGCACCGCACATTATATACATAGGCCTTAACATTGATCTGGTGGCAGATTTCTGAACACGTTCGAGTCTTAATGTATGAATGGCATAAACTGGGCCCTAAATTAAGGAGGCGTGTTCCATCCTAGATCTTATCAAAGAGTTATATATACTTCGTTAAGGGCCGCTTTCTCAATGTCCAGTTAGTCAAGCTCTCAACCAGGAGTTAGCTAACCATATGATAGCTAAAAAATAATTTTGATTTCACCAAGTGCTGGTTAAGCAACCGTCGATTTTTTTGTATTCTTGTCAGCTGTTCCTTCGATTAGCAGCTAACCGAAACCACAACTTGTCGTTAACTTAATCAGCACATAACTGACAGCTAAGCCTTAACCGAACATTGAGAAAGAACTTTTTTTAACTGCTGATTAAAGTTCTGATAAGTGCTTAACCGGACATTGAGAAAGCGGCCCTGAATGTGTGGGGATCCCGAAATTCACTACAATTTCTACGAAGAAAAGCAAGGAGTAAATACACTTTAGGTAAAATAAAGTTCAAGTGCTCTGCAAAAAGAAACTTTTCATCAAAAACTACCTCAAGGTCTCGAATCAGCTTAACTTTCACTAATGGGCTACCTACCAATGAATACATCAATAGATACTGAAGACTAACAAAAGGTAGCATGCGAGCACTTTTGGATGTTGAGAGGCAAACCATTACGAACACTCCAGTCCCATACATTATTAAAATCAGATTGGAGTGTTGAGATATCATCAGGCTTAGAGACACTAGAAAACAGCTTCAAGTCAACAGCATATAGAAGAAATTTTGTATTCTTAAAACATTCATTAATATTATTTATATATAATATAAAAAGTAGGGGAGCAAGCATACTTCCTTGTGCCACACCAGATCCCGCCAAATAGCAATAGGAGTGCACGTTATTTATGAAGACAGAATACTTCCTCAGAACAAGATAAGAGTCAAACCACTTTAAAATAGCCGAGTGAAAACCCATTTTGGCTAATTTTCCAATGAGATAAGCATTTGGCACTTTATCGAATGCCTTCAAAAAAATCTGTGTTCACTACATCAACTTGGCAGCCAGACTCAAACGATGATACGCAATAAATTGAAAAAATTGCCAAGTTAGTCACCGTTGATCTACCAGCTACAAATTCATGTTGTTCAGAACATATTTGGTGCTTCACTAAAAAGTAAAGTTTTGACTTTTCGAACAGTTTTGAAACATTGGAAAACTTAGATATAGGGCGATAATTAGTAATATTATTTTTAGCACCACTCTTAAAAATGGGCGTGATTGAGGCAGTTTCCAGCACGTTCTACATATAAGTTAGCAGCTATTAGCTAACTTTGCTTTCCACCAAAATTTACACATGTACATCCGCTCGAATTGTAATATGAGTTAGTAGGTGACAATTTCGCAGTTCCAAACCAAACATTAAATTCTCACACTAAGAATGCAGTGTCAGCAAGAAGATCGCCGCAACACCAGCAGCTACAGTAACCATAACAACAACACAGCGTCAGCGAGCAGATCGCGGCAACACTAATAGGAAAAACAGCAATAACAACAACTACAACATAGGGTCAACAAGCAGCGGTCGAGTTAACTTCGGCAATAGCTTAAGGTAATTAAGGTGATTTGAATTATGTTAAGTTAGTCTTTATACTGATTTCGAATATAAAGGAACATTGACACATAGTGCCAACAATAAATAATTCATAACAGGCACATAGTGTCATTTAAAAAACATAACTTATATTCCCGGTATTTCAGAGAAGTTTTAGAAAACCAACATTTTTGTAGTGATCAATTTATAATAGCTTTTAAAACATCAAATACTTTACACGAACACTAATAGCGCATACTTTTCTGGAAAAAATTCTGCATTTTTTCTGACCTCTTCAAAAGTTCTGCATTTTTTCTGTACTCTTCTAAAAAAAATGTTGACCTCATAATAAATCGTGTTCTTTTCTCGAAAATTCTGACCGCAAAAGTATAAAAAATGTATAACAAATTTCTGGCCCGTAAAATTCGGCGGTTTTGCTCTTTAGTAATACCAACATAAAAACCAAAAAAATTATTTTGACATTAACATTATGTGCTGTTGACAATTGTGAGAAGCAAAAAGACGCAATTTTGGAAAATCTTTTTAATTGAATCCAAAACAATTTTGATTAAAGTGGTTAGTTTAAACTGAAAACTAAAACAGCCTGATGAATATTTGTTAAAAGTTCCATGCAGTCGACACTATAAATAAACTCAGTTGTAAATACATCGGAATTCAAAACAACAGTCAGCCAATATCAAATGAAAAAAATGTTGCATTTTTTCCGTTCTTTTCTCAGCTCAAAAGAGGTAAACACTCTGTAAATTCAGGGCAGAATCTAAAAAATTCTGCATTCTGTGGGTCAAGGCCCAACCAAAATAGACGTTTTGCTCCGTAACGAGTAAAAACGTAAGTGTTCGGTTAAATGCATTTTAATGCTGGTACCGAAAATGAGCAAACGTAATTGAACGAAACTAAACGAAACAGTTTGACAAGACGTATTATTCCGTAAGAACCGAACTGCTAGCGTAGCAACTCGTCAACAACAGCTGTGCAGAGTGCATTTTTATTTTATTTTCATCAATTTGTTTCAATTTCGCCATTATTTCACTCATTTTTCAAAAATCTTTATTAAAAATTACAAAATGCACAATATAAATAAATAAATAATACTCGATTGCCTACTGATCAGCTGTTTCAGACGAGTTGAGCAAATCGTTTCATTTTGGGTTAAATCCGTAAACACCCGTAACGAGTGCAGACGTTCGTCAAAATGCCATCGTCTCGTTTCGTCTATTTTGGTTGGGTCTTCAGAATTTTTTAGAAAAGAATGCGCTATAAATGTAAACTTGACAAGCAGGCAAATCGGATTTGATATATCAACAAAACATTTGGAACAAAAATAAAACTACAGACGAGAATATCGGGACATTAATCAGACTTCAAATCACTTGAGAAGCCCATAAAACAAAAAAAAAAACATAGCAGCCCACACTATCAAGTCTGGGCACTAGACGGTACCAGAAAAAATAGTTCACAACACACCATCTAATTCAAACAATTTTTAAAAGGTAATTTGGAAAAAAAAATTAGAGGCCCTTTTTAGATATGTCCACCGATTTTCTCATTTTTGCTTTTTTGGGCGCGGGAACTGAGGAGAAAGGGTAAATAAAAATCGTCCACAAAATTTACCGTACCAGCGTCGATTTGTCGCACTTACTCTTTTATGGCCGATACACATTGACTGCGACAAGCGACAATTGTCAAAAAATAGAACCCATGTTCTATTGTATTATGAAGATGCATTTTTTAAAGACTACATGACAATGAGAGAATACAACCACAATTGTTGCTGCTGCAGACTTCAATCTATTTCTAATGGTCCAGTTAGCCTCGCATAGCACAGCAGCGCATGCAACGCAGATAAGCAGCTAGCACACAGCTAAATAAATGGTGATTATGCAAAGCATAGTCACATGGTCAAAATAAAACAATAAAAAAGAAGAATACAACGATTTTATTTTAATAAATTAACCGCACTTGATCAAACAATTTTACAACTTCACATCTGTTTTGCCAAAACGTCAAATACATAGAAGAATACACAGATATTAAAATGAAATAGATCTTCCATGTTTATCTATGTAGTCAGAGATGCATTTCTGTTTTTATCTGAGCATTGCCATGCGTTGCCATGTTGTGCATGATCAGATACACACAAATCCTATTAAAAAGATTTCGATGTGACGCTTGTTAAGCCATGCACTGCTATGCCATGCGAGGCTAACTGGACCATAATTTGAAAGACGACAAAAGCGAACATAGAAGAGCTATGAATTCTTTGTTCCTTCGGGCAGTGCAAACGCTTGGTCACTTTGCATTCTCATTGGTTGCAGATTTTGTATAAGCTGTCAATTTCGTTTTGACAGTTTCGGTCACCGGCTCTCCGACCTAACTCTACCTTGTCTAATTTTACCATGGAATGACAGCACACACGGAAATATTAAATTTGTTGTAAGTGAGCTAGAAGAGCTATGGGACTTACAACTCTGATCTAGATCATTTAGAAATAAAAATTGGGGAAGCTACCCTTCAAGAAATGGGTAATCAAAACTCCAACACAACCACATAAATTTTTCTGCATACAACCTCATTCTCATACTTCATTGCAGTGTAAAAATGTTTGAAACAAGGAGAAAAATATGAACATTTTAGCAATTTCAAAAAGATAAGTATAAAATTAAAATATTTTTTAACTAGGAGCTCACTATATACATTACATTAAAGAACATAACACTAAACATATTATAGAACATAAAATTTCAATAAAACCAATTTAGACTGGAATCAGTTGGCTGAGCAACATGGACGCAAGTAGCTACAAGTTATTAGTTACATGCCTTATTTCTCTACATTTTTTCATGTTAACAATTAAATGTAATGTGAACAAAAATAAAAACTATAATACATTTAAAACATTTGCATTAGACATCTGCATGAATGCATTTATTTCATTTGCCTTAACGTATACTTTACTTTAATGTACAACACTTCAAAGTAGCTTTCATGCATGTGAGTAATAATTTTAACTTAAGGTCCAATAATGATAGAAGTAACGTAATGTGGTCTAATATCAATTGAGCAGTGCGTTTTTTTACTTATTGTTTCAACCAATACTTTCTTATACAAGTGATTATAATAAACTTAACGTAATGTAGCGGGACGTCTGTTCAAAGAGCAACTAAATATTGAGGTCAGATTTGATTATTGCGCTCTTTTATATTGTTGAACTACGCTTTTTGTTAACCCTCGAGAAGGCGTGCTATGAGCATTTTGCTCACGCAATTTTTATTTTAATAAAATTCATCTTTTTTATATTTTTGCACGCATTGTGTTGAGTATCTTTGGTAACGATTGTTGTCCGTGTCTTGGAAAGCTTTTGCTGAGGTCAGTGCACGGTTGGAGCTATAGGAATGCGGTTTAAAAATTACAGTAAAACCTCAATAAGCACAATGCTCAATCCATGATACTCTTCGAGGCGCGCCTTCTCCAGTGTTAAGTTTTCGTTATTAATATGACAGTTCTATATATCCACAGCTATGGATGACGAAGTTTTAATTGAACTTGTACGGAAACGTGCAATTATTTACGACAAACAACTGCCTGTCTACTGCCTATTATAATTGCTAAAACGTTTTCTTGCACTACGTCCCGTCCCGATGACAGTTAACAATATTTCGTTACTTTACATTACGTCTATTATAATTCTACCTTAACTCTCAATTCACTTTTCGGCATGCTCATATTTGTCTTATGAAATATTTTCTTTTCATTCGTAACACCTAATTCTGACAAATAAGACATACTTCAAAAAATTTCTCAATCAAAAATGTGGTGTGTTCACGAAAACATAATTGCACAACTACTAGTCCTAAACAGCACTGGCAAGTGCACTGAACCATGAATATCCCTATTTTGTTGTATATATGTGGTGACTCAATCAAAAATTTTTTATATTATTTTCAGTTATAAAAATGTATTCAATATGTAAAGACGTAAAAATAAAACTGTTCAAAAGAAACAAAAAATTTAAATAAAATAATATGCATTATTTTTAATAAGATATATAATTAAATTACATCATATTAAATTCATCAAAATCGTTATTATATTACTTTAACAACATAAAATTTTAAAAAAAATCACACCAATTTTTACGGGATGAGGTCGAAGCAACGTCTGAGATCGAATTTAGTGTTACTTCCTTCATAAGAACTCGTTGTTTCTAGTCTAGCTGTCAAAGGCCGACCGACCTAACGCGCTATTTGGGCCTAACATTGCGTCTCTGGGAGCAAGAATTCATTGCATGCCATCTGTCAAACATAAAATATTGCCAATGGAAACGATTCAATTTCCAAAGTTGGCAATGCATGGCATGCAAGATTGCAAGCCACAGATTGCCAAGATGGAGTTGGCAATGAGCTGTATTTTTTTCTTGTATGACAGCCATTTTGAATTTTTCTTTAAAATTTTTAATGTGTATATCTTAAAAATGAAGAAGCGTGCAGAAGAAATTTATAAAATAATTCATTTATTATGTTGACTTTATATGATTTTAATACAAATTCTAAATGTTTGATAGTTTAAATCATACTTGATTTTAAATACAAATTCTAGTTGTTTGATAGTTTAAAATCGTTTATTGAGCTTAAGGTCAAAGTTAGAACAATTAATTGTTCTAACGAATTTTTCCAAAGAAACAACAACAACAACAAAGTTTTTTCAATATGAAAAGGAAAAAATCACTAGCTGATTTCAAACAACTAGACTTTGTATTTAAAATCAAGTATGATATAAACTATCAAACATTTAGAATTTGTATTTAAATCATATAAAGTCAACATTATTAATATAGAGGTCATTTAGAAAAAACTTTAATCAAATGGTAGAGCTCGACCAAACGGAAACAGCTGAAAACAAAATCAGCAAAAATTCTAAAAACAACTTCAGTAAACATGCTTTGTTAGTGCAGACTTCCAGCAGGCTGTTGGACTACATATAATAACATAAGCATAGAAACTAAAGTAAAACAGAAATACAACAACAAATGTGACATGATGAAATGGAGGAAAAACTGAGAAATTGACGCTTCAAATCTCATCGCCCCGATGGTGCAGTGCGTTAGCGCGCGCTTGCACGGGTATCACAAAGATTTCTGATGACGCTTTTAGCAGAGCAGAGCAATTGCAATCAGATCAGCTAGTGATTTTTTCCTTTTCATATTGAAACAACTTTGTTGTTGTTGTTTCTTTGGAAAAATTCGTTAGAACAATTAATTGTTCTAACTTTGACCTTAAGCTCAATAAACGATTTTAAACTATCAAACAACTAGAATTTGTATTTAAAATCAAGTATGATTTAAACTATCAAACATTTAGAATTTGTATTTAAATCATATAAAGTCAACATAATTAATATAGAGGTCATTTAGAAAAAACTTTAATAATTCATTTATATAGGGTGTTTTTTATAGAGTGATACAACTTTTGGATCGACTTACACCAGAGCAACGAGTGCGAATTGTGAAAATTTGTAATCAAAATAATGGTTCTGTTCGTCAAACTTATCGTGCATTTCGTCCATTTTATGGCGTACATAATCGTCCTTAAGATCTGCTAATTCGAAGAACAATAGATCGTTTTCGGATCACATTTACTGTTACTGATAATGCTGTACAGGAAAGCGTTGAAGATGATCCTAAACAATCAATTGGTCGCCGTTCTCAGCAACTGGGGTTGTGTCCTTCCACTTTACGGAAGATTTTACGAAAAGATCTTGGCTTAAAACCTTTCAAGATTCAACTTGAGCTGGAATTAAAGCCAAACGACCATCGTATGCCGCCAATTCGGCGAATGGGCTGAAGCACAAATTGATATTGATTTTGAATTTCCATGTAAAATTTTATTTTCCGATGAAGCCCATTTTTAGTTGAATGGGTACGTAAATAAACAGAGCTGTCGTATTTGGAGTGAGGAGAATCCACAAGCTTTTGTCGAAACACCATTACATCCACAGAAAATTACTTTATGGGCTGGCGGAGTCATTGGCCAATATGTCTTCAAAAACGATGATGGTCAGAATGTTACTGTCAGTGGTGAACGGTATAGGAACATGATTCGAAGTTTTTGCGTACCTCAATTAGCTGGCATTAATCTTGCTGACATGTGGTTGCAGCAGGACGGAGCCACATGCAACACAGCGGGCGCTACAATTGATTTACTCAAGGAAACTTTTTACGAAAAAATAATTTCACGAAATGGCATTATTAATTGGCTATCGTGTGACTTAACTCTATTGGATTATTTTCTTTGGGGTTATGTAAAGTCACTTGTCTACGTCGATAAACCACAAGCAATTGAACACCTGGAAATCAACATTCGAAGAGTTATCGGCGAGATACGGCCCACCCTTGTAATTTTGCCATTGTGAATCTAAAATTGCAATGAATTATTGCTTGTCGATACGCCCCGTAAAGCAATGTCCCAAAATTTGCTGATGTAATAAAGCGGCGGGCGCCATTCGGTTCTAATTCATTATGGGTATTCACGATTCAGTGCAGTTACGGACTTGTGCCCTTTACAAAAACAAAATACACGTACATCAAAAATGCATGCAATATTTAAATTCTTAAGGGGTATAAACAGTGCAAAAATTTCAGAAAATAAAATAATGTTTTTGCATAAATTATTAGTTTACACCCTAGCTGTTAAATAATGTACTAAAAAAGTATGATTTTTTCTGTTTGTAATCGTAATTATTAAATTACGATTTAATTCGATGTAATTACGATGTAATTTAATAATTACGATTACTTCAGATTATAAAAATAACCAAAAGCAGTCAAGAAAAATAACCCGACTGCTTTTAGAAATTATTATTGATTCTTTTTAATTATTTACATAATTTATAAAAGTAGTCGGATTATTTTTTCTTGATAACTTTTGATTCTTTTTTATTTTTTCGTAATTTTAAGTAATCGTAATTATTTTTTGATTATTTGTAATCGTAATGAATTACTAATCATAAAATTCTCCCTCAAGGATTGTATAATGATTACAATTGTTTTTAAAATATAATATAATTTATTACTAAACGAAATCGAAATTTAACAGCTATGGTATACACACCAAAGAATATGTAACTAAAGTATCAAGTAAAATATCTGAACGTTCAGTATTCGAAAAGAGCGCTAAATGCTTTCATGCTATACGAGCGCACTTAGACGCATAAAGCTTTTAACGCCGTTTACTCAAAATCACATTTTTGACTTGGTTTACAACATAACTAAGACAGTTTTCGTCTGATGGATTTCATTCAAATTTGGTCTTGTATGCATCTTTAGCCCCATGTAGGCGTTTTCTTTATATTTTTTCTTTTTTATATACAATTTATAAAACCAGAAGCCGTTTTCTTTATATTTTTTCTTTTTTATATACAATTTTCTATTAAAAAACACCCGAAAATGTTTTTTCCCAATGGCAGCCATTCTTTTCTAAACGATATTTTGAAAATCCCATACGTCAGTTTATAGCAAAAAATTTCTTTTTTAAGATTTTTTTCGGTTTTCGTCCTCGGATGATTCATGTGAACGGATTGCCGTCAACGCCACTGAGGCCAGATTCAAGAGACACCATTTTCAAACGACCGATATCCAAAAATATGCCAATTAAAAAAAATTAAAACATTTTTTTATGTATTCATTACTGTTCTTCAGAAGTGTATAAAATTTGATATGAATCCATCAAACCAATTTTCTATTATAAGATAAACAAAAAACATCTAAACTTCTTACGATTACACTATTCATACCCATTAAATAAAAAAGTCATAATTTGTCAGGTTTGGCATACCAGCGGATGTGTGCGGGTCGCACCGGCAGCGAAAAAGGAGACCGTTCACTGGGTGAGATTTTTGTGTAAAGAAAGAAAACGATGGTGTTTTTTTTTATTTCGCTGAGGCCGTCAAGTTGGAGAGGCTATATTTTTGGAGGGAGAAGAAAAAAGGAGGTTAAACGTGCACGCAGAAACTGGGCAGCAGAAAATAGAGGAGTTTCTTCAAACTCAGCGTTCCAAGTTGTTTGGACATCCAGTGCCACTGCTTCAATTTGGACGCTACACTAGACCGGTTCGCAACTACGTCGTGAGCTTCCATTTAAGCGAAGCCAGTTTCCCACTACACGCGCGAGTAGAGCCAAATTTGTCGAGTGTCAAAGAAAATACCAACGTGCACAGACGTCAAACTCCCCCGTGCGTTGAAATCACGAGCCAGAGTGCTCCAACGGGCACAAAAGCGCTCGTAAAACCTACATACCCACGTGCGCCAACCATTTACACAAGCGTGTGCCAACACGTCACACTAGCGTGCGACACTTTCCACCAGCGAGCGTCAACAATTTTGCACCAATGTCCGCCAGAGACTTGCACTTTTTTTAATATAACAGAAACAAGAAAAGTAAAGCTCAAAACCGTAGACTTAGAAATATGTATTAGCATATAAGGTGGTGCCTAAGCACAAAATAGTCATTTTCGCATTTATCTATAAAAGAAAAGAAAAATATAAAAGAACAGCAATCATTTTCACAAACTTTTTATGTATATTTTTGTTATTAAACAAACGATATAGTGATAGGACCCCTAGGTAGGAACATTGAGCTCGGTGGTCTTATCCAGGTTTATGGGTAGCGAAGTAAAGTAAATAAAAAAAGTGTTGCTCGAAAAACAACTCCAGCGAAATACATTTTTTCTTAAGAAACTTGAAATAATCGAATTTTTATAAATTTGAAATTTGCGATGGTGTGTTAATTTTAGATTTATTTTAGAGATTAAATACTTGGAAACACATGAAGACTAAACAATTCAAAACATTTTTCAGAACATATTATTAAACTGAATTAGACGCACATTATATACAGATAAATATATAAATGTATATATATGAATATATGTAGGTACATTATTTTGGGTGCAAAAAAAAAAGGAAGATACAAAATGTAAAGTAATTTTAATTCAAAAAGAAGGGTTGTGATAATCAGTTTATATTGGCGTAGTAAAGACTGTTTTTGAGTATGTTCTATTTTTTTATAAATTTAAGATTAATAATGTTTCATAACTAAGACTATTTTTAAGTAAAATAAAGTAAAAGGAAAAATTAACATAGTTTTCAATACATAATATGATTGATTAAAGACATAACAGGGTTGGCTGAGTAAGTATAAAGGGGGGTGTGAACAGGATATTAGGGCTAATCCCCAAATATAAATACATAATGGGCAATAGGGGCTGACATGGCCGCCACAGGCGGACGCAGTGGGCTGCCCAGGGCCGATGAGCACCATCGATCATCGGAGTTTGAAAGGGCGCTGGCATTATTAAATTAAGGTCTTAGCGTTTTTGTGTCATTGAGTTTTCTTTCATACAATTAAGCGGTACAACAAATTCTTTTTGTGTGTTCCCTCTCATACTGTCCATTCCTCCGTCAAAGACCTCGACCACAAGCCGCGAGCCATAGCCGTGCCTTGCCGCTATTGTACCGCGATGATGGAGGATAACAATTGGATTTGTACCATCTCAAGGAAGGTTACAAAGGGGGGTCGTGACAAATTAAAAAAAAATAAAAAAAATAATGTGCAGTGACAAATTAGTGAAAATTATACTTCAAAATCACATAAAAGTTAAGGGAGGGTTCTCCTGGATTTTTTTGGATTTGGCCGAAAAACAAGCAAAATTTGAGAATGGTTTGTGGGAAAATGAAAAGACATACGAACTTATGCTTTTGAACTTTGATTCGTGGTTTATTGACGAGTAAAAAAAAATATATTTGAAAAATTCAAAATGGCGGCTTGAAAATGGCGGATCTCGTCGACCTCTGCGCGCAAAACATCGACCTCCCGCGGACAGTGTGGGGCCTCAGGTAGTGAACTGAAATGAGAAATGTATAAAATTTATTAAAATTGATAACATTTCATATGCCTGGAACCTAACTTCAATTAAGTTTGGTAAAAAAAACCAATTTTATGGACTTTTAAAAAAAAATTGAAATTTTTTGCTTTTTTTTTTTACTTAGATCTCGTTTAAAAATTATAAATAAACAATTTTTTATGCCAATGTTAGGTTCCAGGCGTACAAAAAAGTATATACTTTCAAACATTTTTTGAATGAAGGAAATCGGATCAATAGAACAAGCCCTGTGCTGTCGGTTAGATTAGAAAACATGGTTCCGAGAAAAACGCGTTTAAAGTTTTTAGAAAGTTGGTACGCGCGCGTGACATGGGTACGTTTGACACGCTCTAGCTCGAGAAATACGCGTCGTATTGAAATATCCCTTGGCACAAACATTCTACATATATGTAACTTTCATTTTATGTAAAAAAAATGGATTTTTTCAAAAAAATCCAGGAGAACCTTCCCTTAATTTAATTAAAGATATATGTGTTCTTACTTTATCATATAGGATACTATAATATAATCTATATATATATATATATATATTAGGGCGGGTCGATTTAAAAATCGCCCATTGCTCAGTGAAAATCGTATTCTAGGGATCAAAATAAGAAACTTTGCACGAGAAACTATACCTCTAAAACGAATTCTAATGCCCCAACTTTTGACTTTTGTCCCGTAGGGTCAAATTTTGAAAAATCCTTCTTTGATCCCATCCCATTTAGAGTGCCCCAATCGAGTTCAAATGTATGACCGACCCCCACTAATTTTGGAGGGCCGATCCACCCATGCTAGTGGCACACCCCCTGGAACCCTGGGGTAAAGTGCCAAAAATTGTGATTTTTTTAAAGGTTTGTATGGGGAACCTCCAGGGGGGTTCCAGGGGTGTGCCACTGGCATGGGTGGATCGGCCCTCCAAAGATAGTGGTGGTCTGTCATACATTTGGACTCGATTGGGGCACTCTAAATGGGTCAAAGAGGGATTTTTCAAAATTTTGACGGGAAAAAAGTCAAAAGTTGTGGCATTAGAATCGTTTTAGAGCAGTGTCGGGCAGCTTTGCACACTTGAGATTAGGGCTATTCCCAGTTACGGGCAAATAGCTTTGCAAATGTATGCCCTACCAAATATTTGCCATCAACTGTGAGCACACTTTTTAGAACACTGTTGCAAACAAAACTCACTGCTGTTTTGGGGGGAAAAAAACAACACGAACAGTATTTGTGGTGTTTTTCGTTATTATTTATCAAAGTGTATTATTTATCAAAGTGAGTTCCATATCAGAGTCTGTTAATTTTGTTTTATTAGCGGCGTTTGGTTAAAATGTGACAGCTGATTGATTGGCAAATAAGTTTTGCCCATGCTCGACTGTATGCAATGCGATTTTAGTGTTGCAAATTTGACACAGTCGGGCAAATGCAAATCTGTACATTTTGTTGTTGTGTTGAAAATATTTGCCATCATATTTTGCAAATGCCACGATGCCACGCTATTTGCCCGTAATCGGGAATAGCCCTATTGTGTTTGTGCAGTAAAATATGTATTCATCTCACCTACAGAACGATCAAAGCTTCAGTGTTCAAGCGAATGTCAAGCAGATAAGATCTGCGCTTGCGTGTTCCTTGAATATATTATATTTTATCTGTGTCGATAAGCAATAATAGCTTAAGTCGATTTAAGACAGAACTGAGTTATTGATAGAGTTGTGTTCCACGTATATATATCATTATGAAGATATAAAATCTAGAACTTCTAGCATGACTTTAGCCAAAGATACGACGCAAAAATGAAAGACTCCTTCATATAAATTATATGGCGATTGAAAACTTTGAAGCAAGATTTTTGAAAACTTTGAAATAAGACTTAAGCTGTTATTGCTCATCGACACAGATATAGCGTAAAATTACACTGTATAAAATTTTATGCATGCAAAATTTTTAGAAGTGTGCATGGGAAATTTTTTGTTTTAAGTAAATAATGGCATGGCGCGGCATCAAAGAGGTAAAATTAAAAAAATTATGCATTACAAGGCATTACGATAATTTGCATGGCCAATATAAGGTGATTGTGGAGTATGTGATGGAGAAATTAATTAATTATTTAAAAGCGGCATGTCCACATATTATTTTATATATTGATCATTTTCTAAGTACGTACAATCTGCAAAAAGCGCTTTAGATGAGAAAGTATAGGTGTGCAAAGCTGCCCGACACTGTTTTAGAGGTATAGATCCTCGGCAAAGTTTCTTATTTTGATCCCTAGAATATGATTTTACCTGAGCAATGGCCAACTTTTTCGCCTCCCCACAAATCGACCCGGCCTAATATATATATATATATATATATATAGGATAATATAACTACAGTATAATTTCCCCTCAAAGTATTTGTCCCACAATAGCTGCGTTCCATTCGCTTCAAAATAATCCAGATTATTTATTTTACGTGCAAAGCAAAAACAAAAAAATAATCCTATAACAAATAGGATTATTTTTGCTATTCATAAAAAATTCTGATATAGCCTTTAAAAAAATTTTAAACACAGGTATATTTTTATGAGCTGTCATTTCAATTTTTGAATCATTTGTTTAATTGATACAATGACTATTAGGTAGCCATGACAGCTACCTATTTTCTCACGAGCTGCGACAATCGAATGTCAAACAAAACATACCGTGTGTGTCACACACGTTAGACGCATTCGGCGGAACCAACAATTGCACTTAAATTATTTATATAATTCGAAAACTTATCTTGATTATATTTATTTATGCAAAATTAATTATATAATTAACAATAAAAAAGAATATTGTTTATATTTAATACATAGTTTTACTTTCTCAATCAAGTTTATGGCTTTGAGAAAGCGATATAAGTCGAAGTGTTCCTCCGCAATTCTGGTGAATGAGTTTTCTTCATCACGAAGTCTTCTCTTAAAAATCATTGGGTTTTCTCTACATAAATCAATAAAAAGAATGTTGAAGGCATAATAAAGCCATCATAATGTTCAATAGAGTCATTTTTGTAAATGTTTTCTACCATCTAATACGTTGTTTATTTATATTTCATAAAAGCTTTGTTTAATAGACATTCAGCAACTCTCAAATGCTATTCAGCAACTACTTTCCATTAGGCGTACAAGAAGAAGAAAAAGTGAAATCTTTAAATGAAAACTATTGGGAAAAGCTTTTGTTTACTTCACTTTAACGAATAACGGGAATTGACCTCCAGAATTTGTATGGATTTGATGGCGATTCGACGAGTGTGAACACTCATCAAATCGTTGGTCAAATCGTTTGATGAAAATCAAAATTTTTTGATTTTTCTGCTGATTTGACCAGTATGAACACTCGACAAATTGTGTACTACTATTTTGTCAGTTAAAAAAAGTTTTCAACCTAAGCACATCGCGGCAAAAGAGGAAGCGTAAGAAAATAATAACAAAATAATAATAAATTACTGTTGCAAATAATTTATAAAATAATTACTTCTTCTTCCAATACGATTTTAATAACAAGTGGTATTAAAAATTTTCCGTCATAGCGATGTGCTTACTTCGGTGCTCAAGATAAAAATAAATATGACGAAAAATTTGATTAGTGTGAACACTTTTGTGGTCAAACGATTTGACAAATGATTTGATGAGCGATTTGATATGTGAACAGACCTATTAGCTGTCGGTGTGGTGAATCTCATTACTCTACCTTATTATTCGGCCATGTGGCAGCTCTACGTTCTGTTTCATTGGAAGTTAACGTCAAATGCTTCCATAAATTATTCCAACTCCGTTTGCCGTCATCGTGATCAATTGTAAATTTTTCTTTTATTAATGGTGTTGCTGCAAGCAAAAACTTAGTGAAATTGTTTAGGGCGTAGAGCGTCTTTGGGTGATTAAGTGTTTTAAAACGATTAATATTAAAAAAAGTATCTTCAATAAAAAATTGCAATAATGTCCAAACACAATAGCCAAGGTGTTGGACCCGGACAAATACAAACCTACAAATTGGTTGTTGTCGGTGGTGGAGGTGTTGGCAAGTCGGCCATAACAATTCAATTCATACAGGTGAGTGATAAGTGTGGCTTGATTAGTAAGCCGAAAGTGGCTAAAGAAATGACCCATGTGGGCGAAAGTTAAGCTCGCATCAAATTTCTGCTCATATGACTATTTACTTGTGTTTTTATCTGTTTTGAGCGACAACATACTCAAGGTTGACACTGCGGTACAACGAGCGTATACATCTTCCACCCACACCTCAAAAGCACCAAACGTTTTTGGTTGCGCGCCAACGAAAAGAATTTGTGGCTTGTTTAAACGGTGACAACAACTTATCCATATGTTGAACTAGGTTTCTCTCACCCTCTGCTCTGTTATTGCTTCTAATAGTTTTTGAATTTGCGCAGAAATATGAAAGTTTGGGATCAGGCGTGTTGTTCTATTTTTGTAACATGATCCCCCTTCTGTTTTAATTTCATCTCATTAATTGTGTTTGAAATTTATAATTAAATGGACGCAATGGCTACGAGTGGCTTCTTTCTTTTCAGTTTTCTCTGGAACGAAATGCAATCGCAGGTACGCTAAACAGAATAACATCAAATGTTCTATGAAATGTAACATCAGTGATAGACAAACTTTGCTGGATCACCGATAGTATAAGCTTTTAATATAAGATGCTTATAAAGCTATAAAGATATTTATAAAGTATTTAATTTTTTACATTTTAAAATTCGTTTAAAAATTACAATTATGTTTGTAATTTTTTCTATTATTTAAGAATCTATACACATCGGATACTCTAACACTATGAGACTTGCTTTGGGAAGCACTGGGTTGGACGCTGCTGCTCTTGTTTATGATTTTCGTAGACATACAAGCACATAACACGCCTCATCATTGCGATTCTGACAGTACAACTAGGTATTTTATTTTTAGTTGTTTACGTCATTTTAATTTTGCTTTTTTCTGAAGTGGTATTGCATATTGTATAGAATTTTAAAGTTATTGGGGTGTACATTTTAAACTAATCTGCTTTGGACCACATTGGGTACTTCTAGATATCCTTGACCAGTAGTATTATGAAGTTTTCCAATTGTTTCGTATAGTTCACCTTTCGATAGCACATATGGAAAAATCTACAGAAAAGTCAACAGTGACCAAAAAAATAAAACTTATTAAAAACGTATTATTTTATGATATCTAAGAAAAACATTTTAATTTTATTATTTTAACCCTTAACTGGTACACCTGGTCTGTGGGACCACAACAAATCTAAACGAACATATTTCTCGTATTAAATTCAAAATTAAATTTAATTCAATTAAGTTCAAAATAATTCACAAAAATCTTTCTTAATAAAAAAAAAAAAACGAACTAAGCGAACTTAGTGAAACGAAGTGGAAATACTCCAGCATGAGAGTCATTACCACCGACCAAGGCTCATTTATAAGGTTGTGGCACTTTCGGTCGAACTGTCAGAATGGATGAAAAGAAAACAAGAAAATGAATACATTTAACAAAGAAAAGCACAGTGACAGTCTAAGCAAACGCCTCAAAAGAATGCATTTCTCTCAAGTGCCACAACCTTATAAATGAACCTTGCCACCGACGACTGACTTTAGAAATGTTACATATTATTAACGTTCCAGTGGAGAAGAGATTAAATTACAAAGTTGACTCGGAAAAATGCGCTCAAACATGTCGGCATCTCATAAAGAAATGTGGACAAAAGTGAATAGACATAAAACATCAACAACCAAAAAATCCGTCAACATCAAGCAAACAAAGACAACAGCAACGAAATATGTGAAAATTATTGTTAATAAAGGTGTAAAATATAAAATGTAAATTTAACTTATTCAAATGTTTAATGTTCTTTAGAAAAATCTCAATTTATGTTCTTAAAATGTTTTGATTTTTCGTCTTCTTCTGAAGATGAACAGCGAAGCTGTTAGAAATATTGAAAAAATAGCAACAACAGAATATAATAATTAAAAAAATCCAAAGAGAAGTTTTTTCTTACTATTTATTGAATCGCAGACCTAGAGCCAAAACAATATACAGCTGCGGTCAAAATACTAGCAGTGCCTTTGTATTCAGACATGTTTGGATAAATAATACTAGTCTACAAATTCTGGATCCGGTAAGCCGATTATCATTCCTAGATGTACTTTCAATACTGGTTCCAAATCTGTACTCAGTTTTCTCCCATATTGTAACATTTTCAGGGTGTTTTACGTTTTTGGCACGTGTTTAGTATTATTTATATAGAATCTAAACTACTAACCATAAAATAAAAAAGAATATTATCTATTTTAGAAGAAATATCAACTTTTCCATCAATCTATCAACCATTTTCGTGTTATGTGCTGTAGCGGAGCTAAAATTTTCAGATTACCCAACGAAATATCAACAAATTTTGTATCTTTTATTTTAGCAGAGCTGTTATCACCCAAAGTTAGAATTTAGCAAAAACCTGTTGATTAAGAGTATTTTTACATGAAAAACAGACATTTTAAATTTGGACGATTACAGCTCCGCTAAAACAAAAGATGCAAAATTTGCTGATATTTCGTCTGATAATCTCAAAATTTTAGTTCTGCTACAGCATATGACACGATAGTGGTTGATGTATTGATAGAAAATTTGTTAATTTTATTTTTTATTTTATGGTGAGTAGTTTAGATTCTAAATCAATAATACTAAACACTTGCCAAAAATGTAAAACATCCTGTATCTGGAAAATTTTACAATATAGGAGGAACTTGAGGACAGGTTTCGAACCAGCGATGAAACTATATTTAGGAATGATAATGGGCTTACCGGATCCGAAATTTGTAGACAAGTATTGTTTATATAAACATGTGTGAATATAAGAGTACTGCTATTATTTTGACTTCAGCTGTATATATACACCAACAGAAAAAAAACTTTACTTAAGATGTTCTTTAAAAAAAATATGAATTATGTTGATTTTATATGATTTAAATACAAATTTTAAATGTTTGATAGTTTAAATCATACTTGATTTCAAATACAAATTCTAGTTGTTTGATAGTTTAAAATCGTTTATTGAGCTTAAGGTCAAAATTAGAACATTAATTGTTGTTGTCCAAAGAAACAACAACAACACCAACAACAACAACAACAACAACAACGTATTTTCAATATGAAAAGGAAAAAATTACTAGCTGATTTCATTGCAATTTCGGCCATGATAAAGGCTCATCAGAAAGCCTAAATCGGCTTTAGCATGGCCGAAGTTGCAATAAAATCAGCTAGTGATTTTTTCCTTTTCATATTGAAAATACGTTGTTGTTTCTTTGGAAAGATTCGTTAGAACAATCAATTATTCTAACTTTGACCTTAAGCTCAATAAACGATTTTAAACGGGCAAAATACATTGAATTATTAGTGCATTAAAAACTATCATTAGCACTATGCGCTTAGTGGTAAAGTTACTTTGTATAGAGCTCACAACATTTATCGCAATTTTCATAGTATCAGCAAAGCATTCGCAATAGTTTTGGCAGCCAACTGTGCCACGTCTGTGTATTCACCACACTGTAACGCAAACCACGGAGTAATTTTAAGTTTTTGTATAAATTGACCTTCGATTTCCGCCAACATATTTTGGATGCGTGACTTTACCACATCGTTTAATCTTTACCCTGTAACGTGGTATTTTTGTTACGTTCGCTGTAACGTAGGGTCACTCGTGTCTTGCCCTTATTTTACCTAGTTAAATCGCTCCTAGGGTCCTGCCAAAATTTTTACATGGTAATAGGTGTTTCTACTTGACGATGAATTTACTAATTAATTATTTACTAATTAATTAATTATAAAAAAAATTGCTGCAATAAAAATTATCAAAAAAAATTTTTTTTTTAAAAGCTGCCATTTTTTAAGAATTATTACATACTTATTTGGCGCACAACCTTATGTCGGTCTTGGCCTCATCTAAGAACTTGCGCCAGCCATTTCTGTCTTTCGCTTGCTGGGGCCAGTTGGAAATTCCAAGCTTCGTCAGGTTGTCCTCTACTTGGTCTTTCCAACGAAGATGCGGCCGTCCTCTTCTGCGTTGACCGCCACTTGGTACCAAATCGAATGTCTTCTTCACTGGAGCATCGTCTTTCATGTGCTGAACATGACCAAGCAGGCGAAGCCGCTCGATTTTAATGCGCTTGACTATGTCAATGTCAGCGTACAGCTCATACAGTTCATCATTCCACCGTATTCGGTACTCGCCATTGACGCAGATTGGTCCGTAGATCTTACGAAGAATCTTTATCTCGAATGCTCCTAAAGTCTTTTCATCTGAACTGCTCAGTGTCCAGGTTTGTGATGCATAAAGTAGAACGGGCATAATGAGCGATTTATAGAGCGTGATTTTCGTTCGTCGAGAGAAGGCTCTGCTTCTCAATTGCCTACTGAGCCCAAAGTAGCACCTGTTGGCAAGAGTTGTTCTTCGTTGGATCTCAATGCTGATGTCGTTGGTTGAGTTTATGCTGGATCCCAGATAAACGAAGTCCTTCACAACCTCGAAGGAGGTATTGTCAACTGTAACGTGGGTTCCAAGATGCTGGGACTGTTTGTTTGTTGACACTAAGTATTTCGTCTTATCTTCATTCACTGCCAGACCCATTCGACTTGACTCTCTTTCTTATTTGGAAAATGCTGCAAATGACTTTGCACTGCTGCAATGACTTTGCAGGATGACACATTGGCCAGTGTCATCCTGCAAAGTCGTATTAGTTTTGCAGGAATACCAAATTCAGACATGGTGGAGTACAGTTGCTTCCTTATTGGGCTGTCGAAGGCGGCTTTGTAGTCGACAGAAAGATGGTGGGTGTCGATTTGTTTTTCTTGAGTCTTCTCCAAGATTTGTCGTAGCGTGAAAATCTGGTCGATGGTGGACTTTCCAGGTCTGAAGCCACACTGATAAGGTCCGATCAGTTCGTTTACAATGGGCTTCAATCTTTCACATAAAACGCTCGACAGGACCTTATATGCGATATTAAGAAGGCTTATCCCACGGTAATTGGCACAGATAGTGGGATCGCCTTTCTTGTGGATTGGGCAGAGCACACTGAGATTCCAATCGTTCGGAATGCATTCTTCCGACCATATTCTGCATAGAAGCTTGTAAATGCATTTAAGTAGAGCTTCCCCTCCGTTCTTAAACAGCTCAGCAGGTAAGCCATCAGCTCCCGCGGCTTTGTTCTTTTTAAGCCGAGCTATAGCTGTCAGACCTTCATCATAGTCGGGCAGCCTCGCTGTCGAAACCTCGACGCTGCCATCCGAAATTGGGGTTTCCGGAATATCATCTCTATTGGCGGGATTGTTGTCAACGTCGCCCTCCTCTTTTCTTTGTATCGCTCTTTAGCAGCGCGCGTTACAACCGACTGCAGGGTGATTTTGTAGACGGCGTCTTTCTCTGCAGTGGCGTCGCGACACTCCTGGTCGTACCACTGGTTTCGGCGAGGGCGATGGTAGCCAATCACCTCTTCAGCAGCCGCACGCATGGAGTTGGAAATGTGTGTCCACTGCGCGCATATATCATCGATTGGAGGAGTGCTTTGAAGCAGGAGTGAGAGTCGAGTGGCGAAAGCATCGGCTGTCTGTTTCGATTGCAGCTTGCCGACGTCTAGCTTTCTCTGTGTAGGGTAGCGTGTATTCTTCGCCGCGCACAGACGTGTATGGATCTTGGCTGCAACAAGATAGTGGTCAATGAGTCAATGTTTGCACCACAGATCGTGCGTACATCCAATGCACTGGAAGAGTGGCTTCCGTCGATCAAAACGTGATCAATTTGATTTTTGGTTTTTTGACCAGGGGACATCCAGGTGGCTTTATGAATATATAGATGCTTGAATCTAGTGCTAGTTACGACCATGTTTCGTGCTGCGGCGAAGTCAATCAGCCTCATCCCGTTATCGGAGGTGTTGTCGTGGAGGCTGAACTTTCCGACAAATGTATCAGCTAGTGATGGGAACTATCGAATTAAAATATTCGAATTTTTCGATAGTTCAAAATTATTCATTCATTCGATAGTTTTGTTTTATTCGATAGTTTTTTCATTTGCCTTTCGTTTGCTTACCTTCATGAATCATGAGTACTGCAAATTTAACTGGAAAAGTACGTTTAACAACACTGCTTGATTTGTGTTTAAATGGAAATTATAAAGAAATCACACCAGTTAATAGATATTTAGAGGTTTTTTAAGTCGAATGAATGAATACTTGAATTGATAGCAAAAATCATTTGATCTTTGAACTAGCTTCTATTTTTATAATTCGAATGAATGAATAATTTATTCGATATTAAAAATCGTACGATTGTTTTTGTTGCTAGTTACTATTATTTAATTCGAATTAAGGAATTATTCGATAGTATAAATCATTCGATAGTTTCGTGTACTATTTAGTTTTTTTTCAAGTAATTGCATGAACGAAATATTCGAACGTATTGTTCGATAGTTGAAATCATTCGATAGTAAACCATCGATAGTGCTCATCACTAGTATCAGCAGGCCTATTAATTTGATTGGGCCTATGATTTAAAAATATACAAGAAACGGAGTGGTTTGTACCAGAGATTTGCATGAGACCATTCGTCAGTTTTTGCCACTCGAGTAACAATCGTCAGCCATAATCGCACACAAGAAAAAAATGCATATATACCGCTCGAGTTCGTAAACAACTATTGCTGCAAAGCACACTTTGTCATGATTGCGAATTAATGCAAAGGCAGCCTCCAGACCACGAGATCATTCGGATGCTTCGCTTAAAGCTCGAGTGTCAGCTGCTGCATAAATTTTTGTTGTTTCCATACTTCTCTGACCTTCTCTAGCAAAGCGTTCTTCTTTGTGCTGTTTGTTTCCTTTTAGTTTATTGTTTTCTATTCTCTACTGTCGAGCAATCAGTATTGCCAGTAGCACGTTTTATGATAGTAAATTTTTAAAGTAATCTGAGTTAAAATTTGGACCAAGAGTGCATGAAAGTTAATCTTGAAAGTAACCTAAATTAATAAACAAACTTTTATTGAAAGTTTGTCGGTAAAATAACAACAATGTTTTGCTTTCAATGAACATTCTTTATCCCTTCAAGACAAGCGTTACCAAAGCTCCAACACAATTAAAAAATGTTTGATGAAAACCAACACAAACTTGTTATTAATTTTTTTTTTCTGCCAAGCCCAGCTATCCCAAAGCTTCTGCCACCAACATTTATCGGTCGTACCCGGATTTTAGAGTCTAGGTTGATGTCCAAGTTCGGCTACGCTCTTTTCAATTGAAGAAAATATTCTAGTTTTGGGTAGAGTCGCTGTTTATGCAGCAGCTCGGTTTGAGCGTGGTCAATCCCAGCTGTTTCAAACCGACTGCGAAAGAGTTGCTATGGTTTTGGTTGTCTATCTAGGTATCCCTATGTGTGTCGCTCAGCGTGACAGATCGGTTTGAGCGTGGTCAGCCCCATCTATTTCAAACCATCTGCGCAAGGATACGACACCGCCAATTCTAACCTGAATTTACCACGCGAAATCACTCCCGTATTTACACTCCCCTGCGATGTTTGGATGACGAATTAATTGGAATTACCTCAACATGCTACCCTAACTTTGGCAATGGAGCCGTCCGTACAGGAGAGTAGTTCAGGCGCGGTCAAGCCCAGCCCGAACCGTCTGCCGCAGAGGGATGCGCCTATGACCTAGGAAAACCTATCTTTCTTAATCTTTTATACACTTTTCACTTTAACTTCCCACTTATGTTTCGCCCTGTGCCCTTTAGGCAGCTCACTGTCACACTTGTTTAATTTAATAACTTTACTTAATCACTTTAATTTAATTTAACTGTATTTAATTTAATCATCACTTACTTGAATTTATAATTTCTCCTTCACTCTATCAATTTGATGTATTTAATTCATGATTTATAAAGAAAACTTTATAAAAGAAAACTGATTATAAAAAGAAAAAAAGAAACTTATGAATAACTTATAATAATCTATTTTGATACGAATTTATTGGGTAACCTGTATCCTGGATCTCCTGTATCGTTTTCGCTGTCGCTGTCCGCTTCCTATGCCGCCCCGTCGCTGCTGGCGTGCTGTCGGCTGTGCAGCTCTTCTGCTGCGATGCTGTTGCGGTGATGACTGCACCGTTGGCGTCTCTGCCTTGATATTAGCAGCACAGTTACAATGCTGCTTGTACTTGTTGCGACGGCGTCGTAATACTTAATCTGCTTCCCTTCGATGAAACTTTATTGTGACCAACACGTCTGGTCACTAAGCCGTGGTAGGAAAGGACTGTCTCCTTAGTAGTAGCAGCACAATTGCAATGCTGCTCGTTATTACGCAGCGCAGTCGCTTACTTGTTGCGACGGCGCCGTAACGCTTAATCTCCTTCGGTGAAACTTTACTGTGACCAACACGTCCGATCACTAGGCCGCGGTAGAAAAAGACTCTCTAGTTTGCTCTCGTGTACCGCCTTATATAACCTCTTCGGTTCAGGCACGCTATGCTTCCTCTTCTCTCATTCCCCTTAAAATAATATGATCGTACTGTGCTTAACTATATGCATCATCTTTTCCAGCACGAGGCGTCTCCGTTATATACATGAAAATAAGAAAAATAACACATTAGTCATTTACTCACCCCAGTAGGGAACTTATGATCGGTAATGTGACGGTAAGTAATCAATTATCAATTCCAAAATATTTCGGTGTTCTACTTAAGGCAATTATTCGAGATGCAACTTACCTCAGCCAGGGTTTGGCTACCCTCAAACTTGTGACTCAATTTATTCCTATCTTTTAAATCATTAAACTACGATGGATTATTTAATTTGATTATTTTATTTTATTTTAGCTTATTCTACTTTTAGTTGCCTAAAACTTCATTTATTTTATCTTATCCTAGTTGTATGAATTTAAACTTAGATCACCGGTAAGGTGTCCAGATACTACACTATAATATAAGCTATTAGGTATTTAAAATATAATTAATTTATAATGGATTAAGGATGATAACACGAAACGTGCTTCTCTGCATGCTCTAGCTTGGGCAGCCTACGTATAATTGTTCTCTAGCACAACGATCGACTTTCCGTATAGTCCTTACTCGGTAAGGTCGACCGTCTTGTTACTCGAGACGTTGTTCCCGCCGGGTGAAACTGGTGGTTGGCCACGAGTGCATGACCCAGTACGAAAGCTGTAAGGAAAGGTAAGGTGTAAAATAAGGCATGTAGGGATAAAATTTAGTCAAAAATTTTGTTCCTTACAACATGCGGTTGTAAAAAACAAAAAAACACATTATTTCCACAAAGAGAACGATCTGGAATATCCATATTGAATGAGCACTTTTTCATTAGGCAACAATTGCCTTCGCCGCAAGCAGTTTGTCGATTATTCGCAAGCATGAGGTGGTCGACGAAAGTCCCCTTTCAACCTGAATGCTCATTTTAAAAATTAAAAAAATAACGTAATTGGAGTTAAATTTTCCTTGTCTGAAAATTCAATGAATTGAATTTGGAGAAATGAAAAAAGATTTACCGTTACCTCACCAACCCAATGTTTTATATTGTTTTAAAAAACCTCAAAAATATTAAATTTGTGCTCAAAAATAGGCCAAAATTTGTTTTTTGTTATATTGTTTTTAAATTTCCTTTTTTCTTACTTTTTCATGTGACATACCATTTATCACCATTTTGATTTTTTTGATGAAAATTAATTTGTTCAAAATGTTGTTTTTATATATTTTTTACAATGTTCTACAGCTTAAAAAATTATTTGTGTGATATTTCCAACCACTCCAAAGTTTTTACATGATTCTGTCTTCAGTCATATCCTTATACCTGTGACACATTGGTAGACTTAAACTTGTTTAAATCGCTTTTCTAGTTTAATTTTCTGCTAAACTATGTTTAGAATTCGTTTAGTCAAAACTAGTTTCCGAAAGTCGTTTATCGCAGCTAAACGAGTTTTAACAGCTGAATTTGAAATTCTTCTTTCTACACTTTCGTTGATAACTACTGTGCTCTCACTCGAGCACACGCTGTTCGCTCACCCATTGCTTCTATATTATTTGTTATTTTTTTAAACTAGTGAAGAAAAATATTGAGTGTGTCATCCCCAATGGTTATATTTTAAACCATGATACAAAGAACTACAGATAAAGTAATCCCGGAGCAACGAACAACATTTACTGCGCACCTCGTCATTGGTGCTCCTCAAATGTGACACTTGATGAATACATTAAAAAGAAAATGTCAAAAAGAGACGAAGATAGCAAAATGAAAACGAACAAACAGTCAAAATTCTGTCAAGCACATCAAGCAACGTAGCCGCTTTTTGTGTAAATCGGTAAAAAGGGGAAAAAACACCTATACAAAATATGAAATTTTTTTTTCACAAACAGTACTAAAAAATATATTTACTTTATTTTGGACATGTGCTTTATTTAACAATATTTATTTCATTTCAGTAAAACAAGTTTTCATAAGAAAATTTCGACATTTTCAAATCTTTACACCATGATTAAATTATTATAAGGTTATTCGTATTTTTGACGTTTTCTCAATTTGGTATGCTTATTTGAAAATGAGAGTAGAAAAAAATCTTGAGAGCAATTTCAGTCGAGCTAAAAATGCACACGGTTGCCCAATATCATACTAATTGGTACTATATTGACTACTATTAATTTTGTTCTAGTACTTTTATTGCTCCGATTTCTGAGTGCATTAATAACTTTTTAAATTATTTTTATTTACTAACTTCAATGAAAACTATGTTTATAAATATATAAGTAATATAAATAAAAAAATAAACATAATTTTCTTCGTTTTTTTAATACACACTTTAAACCTAACTATGAAACCTAAAAAAGAGCTTTTAGTGGCGCGTTCTAAATAAGTTAATAAGCCGAGTTAATTGCATAACTTTACAAAAATTTTAGATCCATGGTAAGTGCATTTATACTTTTTTAAATTGTTAAGAAAGAAAAAAGAAACAAAAATTCGTTAAAACAAAAATAAACCACGGTCGCATAATACGCATTATACGTACTGTATACATAATATAATAAACATAACATAATAAAAAAAGTACTTATTTTTACTTGTTGTACTTCTTTTTGACATAATTTTGACAATTTTCATAAATCTATTCAAAATACACTTCTCTTACTACTGCAAAAAATTATTTAAGGTTTGTTTCTGTACTCGATTCAAGTAACTTTATTTATTTTAAGGTAGTAGCCCAGTGTGACGACCGAAATGTTGACTTTTTTCATAAATTTTTTAAATAAGAAAATAATATGCGATCGTTTTGAAATTTTAACATGTTATTATTGATGTCGTAAAATGTGCAAAAGAATTTTCTGTGACTTGATTGTACATTAATTTACTTATAGTAATCTATATCAAAGAAGAGTACTCGAAAGAAGTGGTGTTTTTTGGGGGAAGCACCCAGCCTTACGTGTTCATCTAAAATATAAAAATCAAAGAGAATATCGTTCTGCAGGCTTTATTGTAGTGCACTACCCTATAATATGTATATTTAAAAAAAAACAAATAAAAAATGACGAACTTGTGAAAAAAAATTTGTAAATTTATCTTTTTTTAATTTGTTTAAAAAATTAACTTATTGAAAAATTGATTGTTTTCAAGTTCCAGAACTATCTATGTATGCCTTTAATAACAGGTGAAATTGTTTGCCAAATCGGTCGAATAGATTTTAGTTAGTGCTTCCCCAAAGTTTCGAAAACATAGTTTCGAAAAAAACCTGTTTAAAGTTTTTACAGCACTTTAATATACGTTACGACACTTTCTCTTTTTTTGGCTATAACTTTAAAAATATTTTCAATTTAGGTCTAAGACTTTTAGAGTATAATTTTTAGATATAAATTTTATATTCTATTGCGAAAAATTAAAAAAATTTATTTTTTAATTTGTCAAACTGGCACGACTACTACTTTAATAAGCAATGAATTGTAAGCTGAATCTAATTTTAAATCTCTTATAAATTAAACTGTTTGTTTAATGGATTTATTCATGCATCTTTTAATATATTCGTTATATTTTTTGGATGTACTTCTATTTTGTAATTCTTTATTTATTCTATGTACTTCTTTTATGTTTCTTTTTAAAGTCTGTGCGTGTACTTCTTTTTGCTTTGAAAATTTTGGTCACATTATGTATACACCACGTTTTTGTGCCGCAAGCGTATGTTTAATCCCTTACAATTTTATTATTGAAAATTACGTTGCTGTTAACTTACCGAACATACGATGTTTACATCGACAACACGGGGTTCATTGAATACCACTAGTATTTCTTTATAATTTGTTTTTTGCCTTAACTAACTTTCCTCTAAATTACATTTTGAATAAATAAAATTAACTAATTAGGTTTTGAGCAATGGCAAAGGAGTTTTCTAAATTCCTAGAATATACTTATAACATAGCATGCACTTACGACGCAACACCTACATAGTTTCTTTTTCTTATTAACTTGGCAAAAAATCATTGAAAAACTACTACACTAGAAAACTACACAACGAAACACTGAAACATACCTTTTTTTCCAACAGCACAAAACACTGTTAGCAGATTGTCAAAATATGTTTGTTTATAAAAAATAAGCATACTTCAAAAAATACGAATAACCTTATAATAATTGAATCATGCTTTACACCCTATGAATAAATTGTGACTGCGTTGCAACCAATGAGCACCTTGCACGTCACAGCAAAGATGGCGGACATGCGCAATACTTTATCTGTAGTTCTTTGTATCATGATTTTAAACTACAAAAGATAATCAAGATTACTTATGCCAATGTGTCAATGCTATTATCTATATATTTATAGTGGACAGGAAAGACGTTGTCCTGACCTAATTTAATGAATTTGTTTGTGATCGTTTTGTGAATTTGTGACAAGTGTGCAAATTGCGTAAATTATCCATGACGATTAAAATCTTCTGATATATATATCATTTTTATTGATTTATAGTATTCCTGGGTAGACGTTGTCCTGCCACAGAAAATGTGGCAATATTCAGTAAATTTAGCTATCACTAAAAATAGCATTGTACACAGTTGTAGTTCGATTCTTAAACATCTATCCAAACCTTAATTACATCATTGACGAACTAATCCCACTAAATAAATTTATTTTGTTTTTCAGAGTTATTTTGTAACGGATTACGATCCAACAATCGAAGATTCTTATACAAAACAATGTGTTATCGATGATGTTCCAGCCAAACTAGACAGTAACGTTATTAGATTGTTTTTAATTTCCTTCAACTCATGACCATTCTTCTTAGTCTTAGATACTGCTGGGCAAGAGGAATTCAGTGCTATGCGAGAGCAGTACATGCGTTCTGGAGAAGGATTTCTGCTAGTTTTCTCTTTGAACGATCATTCCAGTTTTGACGAAATTCCCAAGTTCCAAAGACAAGTACTTCGAGTTAAAGATCGTGACGAGTTCCCTATGTTGATGGTAGGTAATAAGTGCGATTTGGAACATCAACGACAAGTCGCTTTAGATGAAGCTCAAAATGTTAGCAGGAATTTGCTTATACCATACATCGAATGCAGCGCTAAACTGCGCATCAATGTCGACCAGGCATTTCACGAACTAGTACGTATTGTTCGTAAATTTCAAATTGCCGAACGACCATTTTTGGAGGAAAGCTACAAGAAAAAGAACAAAAAAAACTGCTGCCTTTTGTAATGTTAAGTATTGCGTTATATGAAAACGAAAGCTGCCGGCCTCTCACAGACAACCAGAACTTGTAAAATTGACAAAAAGTCAATTTAAGAATATTCGAAATAGTTTATCCAAAAATTAGTTGAAAGAATGGCTAAACAAATTATATTCTATATGTTCATTCATTGCATGTAATCGTCCAAGTTATCATACGTATTATGTATTCATCTTAAGTTACATGCACAGTTGTATTACATGTTCATGCATAAATATATTTACATTAATATTTGCACTTATTTAAATATGAAAGTATACAGTGACAAGATATTTTTATATATTTTTTAAAAAAAATTGTGAAATGTAAAGTTAAACGAAGTATTTTTTATTTTTTTATAAAATAACATTTTTTTAAAGAGCGTAATAAGTCAGAGACTAACACAATATAAAGAAAACACCAATTTATTACACAAAATATGTGTATAAAATAATTAGAAAATAAATTAATTAAACCTATATGTATATTAATGTAGTAAAAAAACGAAATATATCAACAACGCAAACTTTATTAATGCTTTTTTGTGTTTTGAACAAAAATTTTAAATATTACATGTTTGTAAAGTAGCTTTTTAATTGAAAAAGTAAATGTGCCTAGAATAAATGTACACATTTATCGCAAAATATAACTCCAATATTCATATACGAACAAAATAAAAAATAATTTATAAAATAAATTCAACATATCCGAGGTATTTGCTTATTAACGAAATTTATTTTCTTTTAACGTTTTAATAACTTGCCAAATTGTAATTGTTTAACATTAAATAAATTTTTTAATTATTAAAAAATTATTTTTTTTTTTATATATTCAAATGGAAAAGTTTTTTATACCAACAATTTATAAACAGGAACGAACATAAACAAAGATCGTTTGTTTATGGAACTGGATACTTACCGGTTCTGTTAAGAAAGGAAACGCCTATTATTTTTTTAAAACTTGGTTTTCTAGTGACAGACCTTACTGCCATATACGAATTTTCATGCTAATCGAAGAAAAACATTTTATATTTTCACCATTTTTATTAGATATAGTTTCCGAACAGGCGCGTATCCAAAGGGGTAGTTTGGGGGTTTTGAACTCCTCCCGAAATGAACGAATTTTAACGAGCTTCGAGAGAAACACCCAGCACAAAATGGCAGCCGTTGTGTGTTTTTGGTCACGAAAAAGATCTTTAGATGACATTGCACATTGGCAAAAAAATAAAAAGACTCAATTTAAAACATTTATTGTGAAAAGACTATAATATATAGACTTACAATTTTTTTAAGTACACTGAGGGAATATGTGTTAAAATTTAATGACACTTTGTTCATATTAAATTAATTTGTTTGTGAAATAGAGCTTGAAGCAATTCCATTTAAGTTAAACTCAAATGTTTGTACAGTTAAATTTAAAACAAAAGTTTTTCAAAACATTGTTTCTTAATATAATTTTATGGTAAACATTTACAGTTTAAAATCGTTTGTTTAAAAAAAACTTTAAAACAAAAACTTAAGTATTGAAAACAAATATTTTAAAAAATAATTTTAAAATATTGTTCTTAAATTAAACCGCCATTTTTTCGATGAATTTTTTTTAATTTTTTCGAGTTTTCGACGTCATATTCGTAATTAGCGACCCCCGGAACCCCTCGAATTCCATATTTTAACTCCATTCGATGAAGTTTGCGTTTTATTGCGGCTTAAAATATTGAAATATTTTAAATATTGAAGTAATAAATAAGTTTTTATTTCATCTAATGTTCATTATTTGTAAAACCAATTTTAAAAATATTTTCACACAACCAAATGTAAAATCGGGGTTTTTCTCCGCTTATTATTGTCAAAGATTCTACTGCATATAATTTTTCAATTCAATCTCAGATAGCGATGTATTTTTTGTTTTGCAAAGAAATAAGAGAAAATTATGGAAAAAAAATAAATAAGTTTGTAGTTGAAAATTTAATAAGCTTATTTAAAATTTTGGTTTGTAGAAACGCAAAATCGTTAAATTTCTATTTTAAAATTTTTTGTTTAATTTTAAAGTATGTTTTTATTCGCAGTGTAAATTATATAAAAAAAATTCCAAAATACATTTTTTGTTTGTTTTACAATGCACCTTCTTCTCGATAGGGGGCATAAAAAACCAGTCTAGATATTTTGGTCCCAATTTATCGGAAACAAAAAAATCAAAGTGTATTTTAATAACGGTACTTATAACTACAACCTTTACTGGAATTATTAAGTTTAGCCCAATAGGAAAATTAAGCGCGAATTTTTAAATAATGCTGTCATTTTTAACGCTTTCGATCCCCGTAGCGGGGGAAAATTGTAACCAAACCGTAGTTAAGGTTGTCGTAATCTTATTAATATGCACTTTGATTTATTTGTTTCCGATTAAATAGGACCAAAATATCTTGACACCGGCTGAAATGGACTACGTAATTTTATGCCACCTAGCGAGGAGAAGATGCGTTTAAAAACGAATGAAACATGCTCTTTGAATTTTTTTTTTAAATTATTTACGTATAAAAATTTTTAAGTCTCTATGTATTGTAGTCTTTTCACAATACATATCAACGCTAGTTGGAAATGTTTTTACGCCATAACTTCTGAACCCTAAAAGAACAAACTTTCATTTCATATCTTTGGAAAGGTAATGGAACGTAAAAAACATAAAAATAATGAAAATGAAAAAAAAATATAGCGCCTGTTGCTGGCATGGTATTAAACTTTGAAATTAATAATGGGTCATGTTACTGCAATTTTTTCAAAAGTTTTATATTTTTCATTAATTTCAGCGCATTTAAATTGGCTGAGCTACGTTGTCACAAGATAGACCCTATTTTGGAATTCGCATCTATGAGTCCGCGAAAAAAATCTCAAAGCCTCAAACTGCGGATTTGGTTTTCTAAACAATAAACTAATCTAAGCACAAAATTTAAGCCAAATCGGAGATGGTCATTGCAACTGATATTACACTTTAATGTGAAATGGGCGATATATTGAAAACAATTTGTTCCTACTTTGACGAAATATGCCATATTGTGGATAAAAAAATTGCTTGAAACATTTTTTAAATTTGTATGAAAAGTTATGCGTTGATATTAAAGGCATTGTGTTAAAGTTAAAAACGTGATGATTTTTTTCAGTGTATAGATTTTGACAAATATTTTTTACCCCATATGTGTCGGCACTGCTTGAATCAGACAGGTGCATGTCACACTTAGCGGACACGGACAAATTTGTTGTTTTCACGGGTAAAAGAAGCGCTCTCAATTTCCAGTTTTTTATTTTACCCGCGAAAACAACAATAAATTTGCCCGTGTCCGCTAAGTGTGACATGCTCCATAGCAGTCAAAAGTTTCGTGCTACCTCGAGTATACCTTTAGATTCGAATATCCTTCACACAGGACCTTGTGGGTAAAAATCGAGAGTGGAATCGTGTTCGGCAAAATATTGCCAGTTAAAGTCCATATTTACTTTTGCTTTAAGACATATGTAGTTTTACTTACAAAAATCAAAGCATTTCGAGATCGTTATATTTTACTGTTTGTATCAAAAAACAACTTTGTCCTTGCGGGAGAGGAAGACATCCTAATTTTTTCCTAAATTTTTTTTTTGGGAGATCTTGGCATACAAACTAAATTACCAAATTTTAGCCTTATACGAACAAAACTGACTGAAATATATAATTTTTATTGATTTGTGGGCGGTGATAGGGGGTGTGCCAAAATCTTTCTTTTTTACAATCCTTGTCCTGATAATTACAAACACAACAAAAAAATCCCAAAGCAAAGCGGATGCTTCGTTCTTAAGTTATGGAATTAGTAACACATTTCACGACTTTGTTTCATATATACAGATTTTTATAATATCAAATCCAGTTTAGTTCTGATTTTGATTTAAAAGGTGGGCTCTTTTATTGCAAAAAAAATTAGTTAAAAGTTTAGTTAAAATTATCAGCTCTTAACCTAATATCGAAATTTATGTGTGAAAGTGGTTTAGCTAAAGTGTTTTTAAATTAATTTTGCTTCTCGTACTTAAGAAAACTGTGAGTTAGTTCAGAAAAATGCAGGAAAATTATAAAAATTAAGAAAAGTCCTTTGAGAGTGCAGAATTTTTTACATTGTTCTTTGACCAGTTTTTTGTCGAGAAACGTTCAGAAAAATACAACATATCTTTCAATGGTGTTGTACTGACCATCTTTTTTTTATTTCAAAATCATTTGACTTAAATTTGTATTATATAGTTTACTTCCGAGCCAATCCATGTTGGAAATATGATGGGAGTTTTTAAATAAAGTCTTTATTCGCATGATTGTTTAAATTGCCGGATCTATCGCAGGTTTGATGTTGACAGGATAAATCTTAGGATCTGAACAGAAAAATATTAACATCTTCCCAGGAAACTTCAAGATGTTCACAGGATAGGTTTGGTCGCAGGATCTGTCACAGGATTTTAAAGTTTGCAGGATCATGGTCAGCTGGATCAGATTAGTTGCAAGTTTAGGATCAACAGCACTTCTTTATTCTAAGCTTCTAAGCGGCAGGATCGTCAGGATTCGCAGGATCGCCATGTAATGAAGATACATCTATTTTATTATTGATTTTTGTAGATAATTGCTATTGCCGAACTAAGTTGGCCAAATCTTTCAATGGCCAAAATGCCTAACTTGAGAGGGAAGAATTCAGTGTAAGCTCTATGGTTTTAAGTTGAAACTCATTCTTCATTTTATTTGCAAAACGTGCTGATATTTAAATAAAAAATACCAGTATTAATTAAGTTGCAATTTTTACATTGTCTCTTAAACTCCTCCCCACTATTTCACTTTCCACATCGTTTCATACATTGGAACTCACGTTATTTCCGCGTTTGTTTACTATTTGATTTTCTTTCGCTTCCTCATTGATTGACATTGAAAATCTATGCTGTGCTCGCACTTGTGCAGCTAATTGGGTTAGCTAGCCAGTGAGCGCATTATTTACAGGGTCCACCATTTACAAGCGCCCATCTGGCAACACTGTAATTTTCCGCAGTGATGCCAAATCGACTAATGACATACCGCGTTTAAAGCGTCATTCCAAGCAAATGTTTATAATGGGACAGTACACGCGAACGCTCTAAAATTGTTGAAATTTACATTCAACAAAACAAGTCAATAGTGAAAACTCAACTCAATGAGCGATGAAGCAAGCTCATTTTCAGTTGAACGGAACGGTAAACAAACAAAATTGCCGTATTTATGCCACTGAAAATCCACAAGAGATTCAAGAGGTACCTCTTCACGATGCAAAAGTCACTGTTAGGTGCGGCGTTTGTGCTAAAATGCTCATTGGGCCGTTCTTTTTCGAAGATGATAATGGCCACAGAGTTACTGTCAATCAGGAGCGTTATCGCGATATGATAAACAATTTTTTCATGCCAATCGTTCGTCGAAAGCGTATCAGGCACTACTGGTTTCAACAAGACGGCGCGCCACCACACACAAGCCGCACTACAATCGATTTTTTGAAGCAATTGTTCCCTGGCCGTTTGATGTCAAAAAATTGTGATTTCGATTGGCCGCCAAGATCACCAGATTTAACGCCTCCAGACTTCTTTTTGTGGGGTTATTTGAAATAAAAGGTTTACGTCAACAAGCCAGAGACCCTAGAAGAGCTGAAAACCAACATCCGTCAAGAAATAACCGCCATTCCCATCGAAATGTTGAAGAAAAGCATGGAAAATGCTGCAAAACGGGCACAATATGTCGTAGAGGCCAATGGCGACCATTTACGAGATATCATATTCAAGAAATAATATAAGCAAATCTACTTGAACCCAATTAAATGATATTCATGACGAACAGACAAAAAATTGTGGTTTCTTTGATTTATTTAAAAATAAAATGGGCGCTTCGAATATTGGCAACCCTGTACATTTGTTAGTCATGACCTAATGCCATTCAATAAGCGTTATGTGTAACGAAAGAAAAGAAGAACAATATTTTTCGATCCTGTGGGACCCACGTCGAGCGTAAGCACAATAAATATTTAAGTAAAATTTTTTTAATATATCACGTTTTAAAAACGAACTAAAAAGTATAAAATAATATCTCCTAGAGTGTGGCTTTTAGTTCAACTAAAAACGTGGGGCGCATGCTATAGAGACCAGTAAGAAGTGTTATTAACTTGTAGTATGTTAGTAAACGAATGATTTCTGAACCCAGGTCCCATAACTGACAACATAGCAATCCTTAGATGGATGATAGATTCAAGTTTGCTGACATCTATTTTGGTCAGTCCATTAAGTTATACTTGGAATGTATTGCATTAGAAATCTTTCATAGAAACAGTGACTGTATGGATTCCACCCTAAGGTTAGTGATGCAGGGTTAATTTTCTCTATAGCATGTGCCCCACGATATTATTTTGTACTTTTTAGTTCGTTTTTAAAACGTGTTATATTAAACAATTTTTTTAATTAAATATTTTTTACTTTTTAGTCTTATATTGCTCATTTTGTTTGTTTACAAAACTTGTTTACTAGTAAGTTGGTTAAAAACGGATTCCAAGATTTGTACGGGATATTAATAAAAAACTGAAGTTAGTAAAAAACTTGTTAAAATTATTTTATTCTTTGTAGTTTGTTTTAATACGTGGTATTTAAAATTTTTTTGTTAAAAAAATTATTTATATACGTATATGTATATGACTTACTTATGGTCCTGAAAGTCTTATTGCCGCATTCTGTTCATCTTCTTCATTGCATCTTCATTACACGGTGTCTTGTTAGTCAGTTTTGAGCACTCGAGTTCCTCTTTTCTTAATCCCTTTAATGATCTCACCCGACGTGTCCAGTAATATTTATCATTCTGTGATATTTTCCTAAGCCACCTCTTACTCGAAATAAATGTATTGATACAATTTTAGCTCAATCGGGCCAGTAGTGTTGGAGATATAAGATTTCAATTGATTTGTGGGCAGTAAAAGGACGAGTGGCCAAATTTTTTTCGAAACCATCTTCTATTGGAAGGAAATTTACTGCCAAAATTTCAGCTGAATCAGCCCGGTAGTTTTTGAGATATAGCATTTTTATTGATTTGTGGGCGGTAAAAAGGGGAGTAGCAACATTTTTTCCTTAATCATCCTCTACTTGAGGGAAATTTACTGCCAAAAGTTCAGCTTAATCTGCCTAGTAGTTTTGGAGATATAGCATTTTTATTGATTTTTGGTTGGTAAAGGGGGAGGGCAAAATTTTTTCCTAACTTATATGTGTTGTCATCCAGTTCTGAGCTTTATTTAAAATTTCAAAACCCTAGTTCATCGGGAAGTTGCTTAAAAATGGTTTCCAAGATTTGTTCGTGTTAAAAAAACAAAAAACAAAACAAGGAAAGAAGAGAATGGAAAAAAATAAAAAATCCTGCAAAGTTAAGAAAAACCTGTTTAGGATAAGTTAGTTAAGCAAACATGCTGGAATAAGTTATATATTTAATAGTAAATTATAATTAAAGTAATCTGCCAGAGTATTTACTCTACACCCAAAAAAAAAGCTTCGTACTATGTACAAAACAATTATTATATTCTACATAGCCCTTTGTTCTTTTCAGCCTACGAACGACTTTGTGAATAATACAAATGACCGTTTGTACATTGTACAAAGAAAAATTTGTATATTTTACAAATGCATTCGTTTCATCTACAAAGAAAATTATTTAATATTACGAATGCCTCTGTACAATATAAAAATGCGTTTGTAGAATTTACGAATCCGTTTGTACATTGCACGAAAGTATTCGTAATATTAACAAAATTTATTTTGTTCTCAGAACAAATAAGTTCATACAATATACAGACGTGTTCGTAAATATGAAACGAATGCATTCTTATATTGTATAAAGGCATTTATAATATTTAATAATTTTTTTTTGTATATGCAACAAATGCGTTCGTAAGATATACAATTTTTTCCTTTGTACAATGTTAATTAAATTAATACTTGATAATTAATTTGATAGGGGATGAAAGTATTTTATCCTCGTTCAACTCTCTTGAGCATCGACGCAATGAAGGTTGCCTAAGCCTACTGTACAGGTATTAACATGGGAAGTGTTCAAGGGAGATACATGGCCTGACGCCACCAGCTCGTGTGTTTCCCAGGTCCACTCGGGCAGCTGTCCAAGCCCACCCTTTTACCATTGCATCGATGCCCAATAGAACATCGCATTACCGTGATAATTCGTTCTTTAGTCGCACGGTTAAGTTGTGGAATAGTCTCCCTGCGAGCGTGTTTCCTGGCAGTTTTGAGCTGTGCAAATTTAAAACAAATATTCACCGACACTACTCCATCTATCCACCCTCCAACTAACTATCACCCATCTTCCGAATCAACACAATGCTTACGCATTTATAGGGGGAATCCCCTGAGCGTTGGTTCAGTCTAAAAAAAAAATATGCAAAATCACTAATATATTTAATACTAAATCTGTCCATTCAGACGCTGTTCTGTCCATTCTGGTAATTGTCGCGAAGTGTTTGATTTGGGTAAAGTCCCTGTTTGTTAAAAAGGTTTGGACAAAAGAGGTTGCTGGAGTAGTTAAGGATAGGCAAGTAGACCCAAAAATTTGCAGAATGTTCAATCATTTAGTATTGCGAAAAAGTGGAGTTTATTTAAATGACGAAAAATTAACTGATCAATGTTTAAAATTAAGCAGTGTTAAAGATGAACAATTAGAACTTAAAATTCATATAAAGGAGTTTAATTTTATGAAAAAATATAAACAGTCTAAGGGAAGTGAATTGATATTCAAATATTCATGCTAATCGGATGAGTGGTTTAGAAATTTTCACGGAATTTTTAAAGATTTGTACTACAGCGCTCTCTAGTGTTCAGGATGGATCAAAAAGATAGCGCTATAATACTCATCGTACCAGAAAACTCCCGATCGCAGCACAACCAACCAATTGTACATAGAAACCATCCAGGGACCAACTCAAACACACCAGCCATTTAAGAAGAGTTCAGTGACATACTCCTGGCTTACACTCGTCAAGACTTGGTGGTCAAGTCTTACCTTTGTGGATAAAAGACGCGGATATCAAACGTAAGAGAGGTGGAAATTAAAAAGGGAATGAACAAGAATTGATGTCAAGTCTCGATGAGTGTAAACCAGTAGATACAGACGAATTATATATAGAAATTAATCCTTGATTGCCACATCTCGCTCAAAAAATTCTCTCTCAAAACTAGAATATTTGAACGTTGTTTTAAAATAAAATATTTTAAGTTTCAAACATATCCATGCACTCATTCTTTTTTTTTGACTTGTAACAAACTTCACAAAGTTGAGTGGGCGACTTTAAAAATGTTTGTCCTTTTTCCCCATTGAACAAGTCTTAAAAAAACCTGTTTCTTGTTTAAAAGAAAAAATATCAAAAGAGAAGGAAAAAAATATCTGCGAAAACAGTAAATTATTAATAACATTTATCATTAATAAATTTATACTTATATTAAATGAGAAGTTATTAAAATACAATTTAAATATTTATTCGCTTTGCAGTCATGCTGCGCTCTCGATATTAATTGTCACTGCTTTTGGTACTGTTTGATTTTGTATTTCTTCAACGTGTTTCTGCTTGACGTCTAGATTTAAATATAGTCAGAGAATGAAAATGGAATTACTATCGCTACATAAAAAAAATTAATAAATATCCGAATTTAATTACCTTTAATAATTTTAATTAAGATGTGCACGACTGGACTTGGCGATTCGTCTGGCAGTTGGTAGAATTGGTTATTTATAAACTGCCACCTTAGGCGCGCGGCATAATTAGGATACTAAAACTGGAAAGGTGTTATGAGCAAACGCCAGCAAAAATGCATCTGTAGGTATCCTTTTCTTTTAGTGAATGAGCCAGCTTGAAATGTTTTGACATAAATTTTATTGTGTGCGAATATAGTAGCTCGTTTTTGAACACTTTATTGACATAATACAGACTTGCTACGGTACTATTTCAGGTGCCTTTCAAGGTACTTGTTGGGTATGTTTCGGGCACATTATAGTTAAGACTCAGGCCAGTTTCGATACATATAAGCTACTTCACTGACACAATATATCAATTTTTTTTTCTCGGGTCCTGTAGCTTTTAAAAATAAAATTGAGTCCGATACTCTGGACTTTTGTGCCTGAGTAGTTTGCTACGGACACAAATTGTCTCTCGGAATTTCCATCCATTGGATTAAATTGATACGATGCAAATAAATTCAATCTAAAAGTATACCTACCTTATCAGTCAGGTAACTGACCGCGGCTAATAGTAACAGGACAAATCTTGGAGTTGAATGTAACGCCCTTTTATTCTTGGTTTATATAGTTTTTATTTTTTTTTGCACCATGCACACAAGAATATTAAACAAAATACAAACAATTTCTGTATATCAAATATACTTCTGATTTGACTTATAATTTTCAAATTGAGTTGATTCAAAAGTTCCATCGAATTGTTGCACAGTGGTTCCCTTTCCATATAAAAGGGTGACAAAAACATTCCCAATCGAGATATTGACATAAAATTTGTGTACGTACTTCTGGAAAGATAAATTAATTATACTGTGAAAATGGGCGTGGCAAGACCTAAAGAACGCCCACCTCCCATACAAAGTGAAAGATATTTTCTTATTTTCTCTATTTGTTATGAAAGCGATTTTGCTGACATTTTGGTTGTCATTGTTGTAGTGTTAGATCGGAACAGAACTACGCCCACCTCCCATACAAAGTGATGGACAAAATACTTGAAAATGGAATCTGCTTTGTTCAAGATTACATAAAAAACGGCGAAAAATATACATATCTATATAAATGTGAATATTCGAACGCTGCTGCTACCACTTTGAATATTATCAAACAATGTTCGTTAATTTCACAAACTTATATATTATAAATTTTTACAAACGAGCGTTTGTAGAATGTACAAAGTTACGAATTAAAAAATTTTTTTTCATGTAGCCAACACTACAAACGTTTGTACTATGTACAAAACATTTGTACATTCTACGAATAGACTCCGTTTGTATTTCTACAAAGATTTTATTCGTAATTTTATCCTAAATATTTTTTGGGTGTATTGATGAATCAATAAATAAATAAAAAAAATCAAAACATTTTAAGATAGTTATTTTTTCCGTTTTACTTGAAAAATAACTTTGTCCTTGCGGGAGAGGGAGACATTCCATTCCTAAAATTTATTTGGGAGATCTTGTGAACCCCATGCAAGGTATTTGGGATCTCTTAGAATGTGAAATTCGATAAAATTATAATTCGATACGCGCTAATGTTTATTATTTATTATAGAATATACAATGTTGGCAAATAAGATATTGACCTCTTTTGAATAACCGAAAAATACTCATATATAAGAAGAATAAAGAGTCCCTAGTTAGGAAAAGTATTTTGAAATTAAGTGGTTAAAGATCCTATTATTGGAAGTGGTTTTTATATTCAACGGTAGTGAACTCCACAATCTGATCACGCTTACAAAAAACAGTCCACTAGAGTTAAATAATTGTAGTTTGGAATCAAAATGTTCTGACTCCTACTTGAACTGCAGAACTGAAACTTTTCAAATAAATATCGTGGAGTACGTGAGTAAATGACTTTATGCAAGAATATACAGTTTCTTGCTTCCAGAGAACTTAGTAAACCAGTACCCAGCATTTGTTTGCTGTATAAAGATATGTAATCGAATCTTTTTAAACCATAGACACAGTGGGTATCATTATTAATTGCAACTAACAGCTTGTGGGCAGACCTCGGAGTCGAGTTTGCTATAGACGACTTCAGAGTATGTTATTATAGGAAGCAGCAGTTGTAATACCAATTTATTTCTAGTTTCAATGGGAACGAACGAGGCTGTCATGCGGAGATTTCGAAATACATAATAAACTTTACTGACACAAGAGTTGATGTAATCCTTACAAGACTGGGTTGAATTAACTATAAAGCTTTTTTGGCCCACTCTGCAAATATTTTTAGATCTTCGTTAATTTTCATAAATAAATCATCAACTAGGCCGATAGGCCTGGAAAGGTATAATTGAAGGTCGTCAGCATACCAAATATATCATTAATAAACATAGTGAACAAAACAGGGCCAAGAACAGAGCCTTGAAGTACTAAACTCATGGTCCTTCTAAACGAAAAATAACTGTTTCCAACCCTGACCCTTTGAAACCTTTTACCTAGATAACTATGAACAAACCGAACAGCAGAGTGAGAGAAACCAAAGTAGGACTTGAGTTTTTTGCAGAGCAATAAATGGTTTACTGTGTCAAATGCCTTAGAGAAGTCTTATAAGCACATCAAAGTCAAATGGCCCAAGTCATAGGGCACTCTATATCATCCATACTTTTTACCACAGCAGCGCCCAGATCGAAACCCAGACTGAAGGTCTGACATTAGGTAAAATTAATTAACATGACTATTAATCTGCTCTGTTTTAAGACACTCACAGACCTTTGACAATGAGGACAACAAGCTATAAGCAAATGACATTCTCGCGAAGATCTGCTAGTAACATAAATTACACTATAAATAACACGAACTTAGAAATAGTTTCCAGTTTTCTCGATCTTGGTGTTATTATGGATTCAAAACTTCGCTTTAATCTCCACGTTAATATGGTGATAAATAAGGCAAGAGGAGTCCTTGGTTTCATTAAAAGATGGGCTAAAGAATTCAGTGATCCCTTTACTACTAAATTATTATATACCTCTCTTGTAAGGCCAATTCTTGAATATGCATCAGTTGTATGGAACCCACAATATAATGTCTACATCGACGCCATAGAATCCGTTCAAAAACAGTTTTTACTTTTTACTTTACGTCATAGTCGTTGGAGCCCCAATATTATGCTTCCATCGTATGAAATACGCCTTAAAATTATTTTACTACCTTCCCTAAGAAACAGAAGAATGATGCTTAATGTCATGTTTCTGTATAAATTACTTCGTGGCGAGATTAATTCGGAATATCTCATCTCAGCTCTAAATTTTAACATCCCAAGGAGAGGAACTAGACATTTTCTGTTTTTCAAGTTGAGTCAGTGCAGTTCTAATTACGCTCTTCATCAACCTTTACGATGTATGTGCAGTGATTTCAATGATAACTTCAACATGATTAATTTTTCTGATTCGGTAGACGCCTTAAAACGGAAAATTATATTACATTTAAATAATTAAATCAATTTAACTTCATCCTATTATACCTAACGCAATTTTATATCAATGTAATATTGGTAATTGAGATTGTTCTGTTTCTCCTTTTTGTCTCGATATTATGTTTTATAAAGTAAGCACCATCAAATATGAATCGTTTTTAAAACTTACTTTTTAATTATTCAATATTTTAATTTTTAATCGAATTGGGAGTAACGTGCTCACGTGGTTTCCTAATTTGAAATTAGACTGAACTCACACTATCACCTGGACTGGTGTGCCAGAGTATATCTCTTTTCTACACAAGTTTATGCCTGCGTTGGCCCAAATGCATATCCGACTAATTGGGATTTTGATTTGGCGGATATGAGATTTATCTCATTTCCACGTAGGTCCTTGGGTTGGACAATGGCCGCAAAACAGTTAAAATGAGTTTAGTGTTTTTGATTGTTTTTCGGGTACCTTAAATTGATAATTACTATTATTTAGCTCGATGTTGCTTATTTTTATATTAGAATCAAGTAAACTTAAATACGCGTTTTATATATATTCAATTTTTAAATTCCGCTGAAAAGCCAATTAATGTGCTTAGTGGAAAATCCTAATTGCCAATAGGGGGTATGTTTTAGTACGTAGGTGCATTCAGTCTGTCCCGGCTGATTCGGGCAGATTTAAGAATGTAAATCGTGCATGCGTATAGGACGGGTATACGCATCTTTGGAAGATTTCATACCTCCGGGCGAATCCAAAAAAAAAAAGCTTATTGGTCGAAAATCGCTGGGTTCACTGGCAACCTTGTTTTTTGCCATGGGAATGATAGTAACTGCCTTCCAGATTGTGGGAAAACTTGCGGTAGTAAAACAGTGATTTATTGTATGCGCAATTTAAGAAATTTCCTTATTTTTTGCGTGTTTGACTATGTTGTTATAGAGCAATAATTTTGAAGATCACCGTTCGTTTCAGTAAAACTGTTCCCACACGTAGTCTCTAGTATTGTTTGTGGCAAAGTTATTATACCTGCAGGAGTGGATTCCCTTCTTTGTTTGGGTTTTCTTACACCTGCTTTACTAAAGATAAGCTTTTTTTTTAAAAAACTTCGAAATTTACGTTGAAAAATTTTACTTAAAATTGACTGTAACAACATCAAAGCCTTTCAAAAATCAGGTCAAACGAAAAAATAGACGAAGGCAAGGAGTAAAAACGCGGGCTGCGATCGGAATGCCTTGATGCAAGTATCCTAAAGGCAAAGCGTGTGGTAAGTTGTTTAGTTTTTATTCTAACTCTTTTAACATAAAACTACTTTTAGAAAACTGCTGAAGTCATCAGCCTTCATCAAGAATCATAAACTTGCAATTGCACTAGCATCAAGCATTCCGCAGCGTGTGTTCCTGCTTTCATAATATGAAACATGCATCAGTGATATTTTCCTCATACAAACAAAGTTCCGCATACAAACATTTGTTCCCCCAGGGGGTTCCAGGGGGTGTGCTACTGGCATGGGTGGATCGGCTCTCCAAAGTTAGTGGGGGTCGGTCATACATTTGGACTCGATTGGGGTACTCTAAATGGGTCAAAGAGGGATTTTTCAACTTGACCCTACGGAAAAGTTGGGGCATTAGAATTCGTTTTAGAGGTATAGTTCCTCGGGCAAAATTTCTTATTTTGATCCCTAGAATACGATTTTCACTGAGCAATGGGCGATTTTTAAATACCCGCCCTAATAAACATATATGTATTAGGGCGGGTTGATTTGTATGGATAAAAAAAAAATAAAAATGGTATAGCAAAAACGCAATCTACATAAAATTCTAAGAAAATTCTCCGAAGAAACCATAGGTCTAAAATCAAACGCTAATCCGCGCCTCTCGACTTGAAATTTTTTTCCTCTTTCGCTAAAAATTTTTTTTTTAAAACATAGCTATTATGTTTTATTATATTATAGTTTATGCAATACAGGTTTTGTTTTGAGACTAATCAAAATATTCAATTATCAAAAAAGCAGTTGAACCCTAATTTGCATCTCCTCTCATTTGCGTTCTATATGAAAAATAGTTAGAATACGTTTTACCTAAACTGTGTTTTGCAAAAAACAAAGAATAATTTAAAAAAAAAAATTTATTTTGGAATAAAATATGCAAAACATACTTCTTAAAACAGGAAAAAAGCATGACATCTAATCCAGTTTATTTGATCCACAGAAATATAGATCAAATAGTAGTAACTATAGAAAGTCGTGTCAAAGTACCTAGAATGGAGAGTAAAAAAGACTTAACAAAATTAACATATAACCAATAAGTAAAATTTTCTATGTATTCTATAATTGCTTCTTTGTATGTATTAAAGACCTTATTTCTTTTAATGACACAAAATTTGTTTATGGTAAAAAAATTACTGAAAAATTACTGAAATATTGTTTGAGTGAAAACACTTCTTTTGTTTGTTTTTATTTGCATTATAAAATAAGACTTGTTTATCTATTTTCCTTATAAAAATATTAAATATAAAATTATATACAAACTTTTTTACTTGGGTGAATATTTTTTTAATGTAAAAAATTATGAGTGTAGAAAAGGGGGCATATAAATTTTCAAGTCGAGAGGCGCGGATTAGGATTTTATTTTAGATACATGGTTTCTTCGGAGAATTTTCTTAGAATATTATGTAGTTTATGTTTTTGCTATACGATTTACAAATAAAAAAATCAACCCGCCCTAATATGTATATTTTAAAAGTAATTTAAAATGACAATTTTAGTTAAAAAAATATATTTTTAATATGGAAGAAATATAATGCATAACAGAAATAATTCGAATTTATTAAGGTATTTCAAAAATAAATACCTTTTCAAAGAACAACGCATTCTTGGCATACTGGCTCTGTAGCTACAATAGAGTGGATTAATTTAAAAAGACCGCCCCAAGGGCTCAAACTGTTGTAATTGATGATTTTTAATATTTTCAAATGCAATTTAAGAGTTTTTAAGAATCAGAATGTTGGTCAGTACAATTTGTTTTTTAAATAAAAGATTTTGCTATCTTTTGAAAAAAATTGTCAAAAAGTTGGTTCATTTAAAAGCTTCCACTTAAACATAAGGCCTTAAGTAAGTTCTTCTCTAAACACTAAGCAACTTTTTGAACTAAAAATAATCAAGTTTGATGAGCTGTTAAGTTTTTTGTTAGTCCCCGTTTATACTCGTCAAGACATGACGGTCAAGTCTTATATTTGTGGATAAAAGACGCGGACATCAACGTGAGAGAGGAGGAAGTTCAAAAGGGAATGACCCAGAATTGACGTCAATTCTTAACGATTATAAACCATGACTTAAGGCTAAGTCAAAAAGAGTTGGTTTTCGTTATTGTTACACCATTCCACACTGCAAAAATTGGACTTATGACCTCCTAAAACAGCTTAAGGCGACCAATTTTTCCAAAAAAAAAAATTGTTTATAAAAAAGCGATAAAGAGATTAATAGTAATCATCAGACAAAAAGTTATGAAATTATCATAACGGTATCGGTTACCGGCCCATGTCGAATTTATGATTCTTACAGAATTTAAAGTATGTAATTTTCTTCATATGACAGTATGGTGAATTGGTCCGAGCTCATCCTGACAACTTTTTCTCATCTCCTTTTGAGTATTATCCGCACTTAGCTTTAGACTGTCTTCTGTATCTAAACGTCCTTTTACAGTAAACAATACAAATAATTAAAATTCTGAAGCCATAGAGGTATCGTTTTAATGAGCTATTCAGTATCTTGCTATTTTCCTCTGATTTATCTTCTTTCCTCTCAATATATAAGAGTTGAATGCAAAGAGTTTGAACTAAAGCCAGACATGATTTCGACTCGTACACTTCTTTTGCCCGGTTTTCTGCTGTTACTCCTGGCTTGCGCTGAAAGTCAGGTTTGTTTACATAGTTTAACGAAACATTTATTCCTATAACAATTTGTAATAAATACTTTTATTTATAGCTTACGTTTTCGCCCGATTGGGGAAAACGTTCAGTAGGTGTTGGCAGCGCTGGTCCCGCAAATGGAAATGGAGTTTTTTTCGACTCACAGTCGGGAAACTGTAAGACATCCAACGAAATGCTTTTGGAAATTTTTCGATTTGTACAGGTAAATCTTTATATCGCTCATTTACTTGAAGACTTTCATAACTCAAAAAACGCCATTTTGCAGAAAATGCGTTTAAAGTTTTCAATTGACTCGCACCTTGTGTGAAAGGAGAGAGGGGTATATTTTCTTCTCACTCGGAAAGTACTCAAAATAATAACACAAAATTTGTACACAATATGAAGCATCATATAAAGAACAATTCTGCATGATTAACCCAAAAGACGTGTTTTTTCAGTTATGACGGTATTCAAGTAAATGAGCGATATTTTTTGGTTAGTGCAGCTCCTAATAGTAAAAATAAACATTTTTTTGTTACAGGCTGAAGCTCAATTGTTTTTGGATTGCAAGCACAGGGAATAGGAGGAGCGTGTGAAGAAGACCTTAAATTATGTAAACATTTCTTGTAAACTAGTTTTATTTAATGTAGTCGGCAAGGTTTAGTTGGAATAACACATAACTATTTACGTTGTATTCTATATAATATTAATAAACAATTGAATCAAATTTCATTGAAAGCAGTTATGAAAGAATCAAATTTATTAAATTAGAGTCGGCATAGTATTGTAAAACTTAGAAATTTTATTTGGGAAAGTAGAACGAAGCAGTTTGACGTGGAATTTTTTTTATATCTACAAGTTGTTCTTTAAGGGGGTGTATGCAATTACACCCCAATAGGTTATTGCCCTAAAAAGGAATGAAACAGGCCCCATAATCCGAGGTGCAATTGTATTGCGAAAAATACCCAAATATCATTAAATAAGACCCCAAAGTTAATGAACAATTATACCAAAAGAATGAAATAAAAAATTGGTTTTATTTTTTATTTATAAAAATGAAAAAAAAATCCCAACAATTTTAAATAAAGACCTGCATTGAGTCTTGCACAATTGGTCTGCAAACAGGACATGCATAATTTTTAGCACTATCAGCTAAAGATGCAGCTTGTAATTTAAAATTACATTCTGAGGAAACCATTAAGTTTTGCATGGCAAAAACAATATATTTGTGGTTAACTGCTTGCATATTACATAGTTGCGATCGTCTTAAACCTACACAGAGCCAAAAACCACCACATAAAATCAATAAGATCACCTAATTGAGCTATTTTATTAGGTTTTCTTATTAATACTACCAAATAATAAGAATTTTCCATAAAGAAATCTTTTTAATTCCATAGAAAAAACTTGACAACAAAAATTTATAACTAACATTTTTTTATAAGATTTATTATTAAATGAATGAAATGATGTGGTAATCTCATTAACCTATTAATGACCAATGGGTATTTAAATACCTATAAAACAGTGTTTACGAAAAAGGCCATATCTCGTGGTAGGAGATATCGAAATAATTTTTTTTTAAAACATTACGGAAAAATTAAACTATTTATTGTCTTTACAATGTGAAACGAAATTCATACAATTAAATGTTCCTTTTCGAGATCGAAGATGTGTGATTTTCAAAAATGACAAAATCCATATATAAAGCTATGTAGAAAATTCGAAAATGGAAAGATCGAGGGAAAAATTCGTGTTCAGTTTGCCTCTAGTATCCTCTATTTATCAGGTGTTCATTATGACAAAAGAATGTTGCGATATATGCAAATTTTTATTAACACCAAGAACCCGGATTAGCCGATTGGGTATTTAAATACCCAATGCAGATCTCAAATACGGTGACAGTAACAAACCTGAAATTTCGCAAAGCAACTTCTATGGCCTATATAAGCTTCCTGATAAATTTTGAAAAAGTCGTACGGCGGAATCTATGAGCAGTCTTTAATGGGTTAACACTTTACTTTAATAAGAACATATTTTTTCACTCTCCAAAGTTTAAGAAGAGACCACCTTAAATTAATAAGAAACCGTTTTGATCTGCTTTTATAAGATTTTCTTATTAAACACCTTTTTAAGAAGGTAATAACGGTGAAAATGCTACTTATTCTTTGCTTTAGCTTTCAGTCGTAATTGTGAAGTGAATTCATGAAGCTTATGTGCATTTTATGGATTTAATCTATTTAAAGTAAAATAAAAATATGTAATATGTAATGGATTTATTATTATGTTCCCGAACTTGTTTTTGACGAGGCTGAAATTATGGAAACTCAAGCCATATTTCAGGCGTGGGGCTTGAGTGACTCAATTTCGACTTTACTAAAAATTTATGGAGTAAGCTCGAAGGAGGTTCTTCGAAAAATGGAGATTGAGGATGTCGCCACTTTCTTTGAAGACCTCAAAAGCGCCGGGTATTTTGGTGAGAAAGTCAAATTTTATTTACTAATAAATTGTAATAAACCAAAATGCCTTTTTATGTAATATTACAGGCAATTAAAAGTATATATCTACACTCAAAGAAATATTTGTTTATATTGACTAATTCCTAGGCTTAGTTGATAAATGTTTTGTCAATATACAATTAACAAAAGCTTTTGTCAATTGGATTTAAGGTAATAAGTTAAAATCATATTGACAAAATTTTATTTTGTTGATTTGATAAATGAATGCTTCAATTTGATATAAGCCATTATCAGGAATATCGCGTTTTAATTGTTAATATAATAAAACAATCTGTCAATATTAATACAGAATATTTCAACATGAAAAAATGGTTTGTTGAACAGAAAAAGGCTTTTCTGTTGAAAACATGTTTTCTAATACTAAATTTAATACTAAAATGTTTTGTTGTTCTGATAAAAATATGTTATTACATTTTATTTATAATAAACATATTACATTTGACATATAGTAAGCACATTAGTTATAAATATAATTCTGGAATTCACAAAGGTTGATATTATCCATGCTATTCCTTATTAGCGCTGTTTACATTATTATAAATCACAGTTTGTTAACATTGCTGCTCACATTGTGAATTGTTATAGTGTGAACAGCACTCATAGCGAATAGCACGGATAATCTCAACAAATAATGGAAATAAATAATAATGTAATGCAAATAAATAAATAACCAAAACTCCTGCCGAATTAATTGGAAAAAAACTCTATTTGTAGTCGCCGCTAATGATAAATGCATTTAGAAACTCAGCCAAAAATGTAGAAGATCCTCATATGTCGAAGTTACATTATGGCAAAATTGGTGCACTTGAAAGCAAGAAAAAATTATTTCACAAGATCACATTTACGGTTGGTATAATAATAATATAAATAAAAAAATTCCACTGGACTCTTAAGATTTCCCGAATTTTATCTCTTAAACTTTATCTTGAACTTGATTTAAAAAGGCAAATGACGCCACCGAAATACCAAGAATTTCTTTCTGTTGTCGTGATTAAAGGTTTTTTGAAATTGATAATCCATTTTGTAATTATGAAATGGAAATTTTGTCTACTTGATTCAATCGATTATCAATGACATTAATTATTTCTTTAGTATAACAAATTTATTTATCAAGCCAACTACTTTAGTTTGTTAAAATATTTATTAAAATGATGAATTTTTATTCCGATTGATTGACGAGTCTGTCAGCGTGAACAAGCTTCAATCAAGTTAACAAACTTATATTTCAAGCTAGTAAAACAATTTTTTGCAAAACAACGCATTGAACTTGTTGCTTTTTTTAATCAAATTATATTATAAACTAGTTATATTAGTTTGAAAAAGAAAAATAAAACATAATCTGTTCTTTACAAGCATTTTTTTTTTGTTATATAAATTAGAAATCAAAAAAATAAATCCAAAACTTATTGAAGCCCGGGTGTAACACACCCATGCTTATTGACGACGGGTTAAGAGTCTAGACTCTGGAGCGTGGTTTCTGTTCAACAATTTAATTTAAGTAATTTTTCATGAATTAATATAAAACAAAAATGATATTGCGATTTGACAGTGATAACACTTTAAATCATTGTACAGCCTTGCTAGAGAACTGTAACTGACCGAATAAGTGTTAAACAACTACATGACTTAATACAGGGTTTGCTTCAACTACTTCAGATCAATATTATTCATTTGAGGGTCGATTCACCTTAATTTCCCACTCGTCAATGGTATAAACTCATTCCCTCATTCAAATACAATTTTTGCACTCGTTGATAAAGGCCGCAATAGCTCTAATTTCACAAAAATTTCACATGGTACGGCGGTGTGACCTCTAGAGGTGCCAATTATGAAACTAGGTTTTATTAATTTTTCATCCCTAATAATTTTTTTTAAAATACCCATTCATATTTGCTACCCTTCTAAATGTCAAACGACAAAAACACCAAAAAGAATAATGTGTTCCACTTCTGGAAGTACCAATGAAACAAAACAACTTTGTTGTGTGCTCAACCCAAAACAATAAACAAAATAAAACGATTAATATAAAATAAACAAACATTAATGATGTATAAAAAAGAATGATGAATGAATCATAAATTAGCCAGTGGGTTAGCGCAAGCAGCCACTTTAGTTTGAAAACATAAATAATAAAAGAGACAATATCATATTTCAGTGCGCACATGTGGGTGAGTATGTGAGGAAATGTGTGGAAGTGCAATTTCATAAGAATAGTTCAAGTAGAGCAGAGCAACTGATGAAATAATTGTCTTCGTTATTGGTATTTATTAAATCTTAAAATATCAATATGAAATCAATCAGAGTAAGAAAGAAGCACTGACATTTTGAACTATGTTATTTGAAAGTGCAAGTTTCAACATTTCTTTTGTAATCAAAGAATTATGATAGGTTACAAAATATACATTAGAAAATGACTGGAAAAGTGGGTGTGTCTTAGATGTAAGAATGTCCTGTAAATTTATTATGTAAGTGAGACTTTTAGAATAATAAAATAAGTTCCGACTTGGAGTAAAAACCGTCATCAGTCGACACTTTTATTTGTGTTGAACTTCGAGACCTTCAATTTTAGCGTGGCTCGCTTAAAAGTCAAACATTAGGGTTTCTGCTATAAAAATATAAAAACTAAACATAAGAACTTAACTAAGATATATAGTTCATATTTTTCAAATAACACCTCGATAAATCAAATCGAAGCACTGATCCTTTTATTTGTTCACCGCCAAGATTTCAATTAAAACCACCCATCCTGTACCTGTCACCCAAAAAACAAATTTTAAGCTCAAAGCTTATTCCCAAAATCCTTTTTCATCTTTCTTCAAATAAAAACTGAATACGATTAAAAAAATTTTAACGAACATTTGACAAAATGTAATATGTTTTCAATTGAACTATGTTAATCTGCATTGTTAAAAAAGTTTATCGAAAAATAACTTGTTAATGTACAAAGGTGTGAATGTAAATTAAATTTTAAGTCATTACGTACTTTTCAGTTAAGACAACAAAATAATATTTTTCGTTTTGAAAGAATCATTTCGGGCTGCGTTTTTTCGTAAAAGGTCCAAATATTCCAAATATTTTTCCACACGATTTGTGTACATTTAAGATCCCTTTCCTTTATGTCACAAGGTGTCACAAAATCTTGACCCCCTTCCCCTCTTCACGAGGTCACTCTGCTCTCCTATTTTCTAAAATGTTGGGGTTTTTCTTACATATTCGCAATTCGTTATACAAAAATTATAGTTCAAATTAGTTTTATGTATATTTAGTTTTAATTCCCTCCTGGCCATTTTATTTAAACACCACTGGCCATGGAGGGGTTAGAAATATTTAAACTTTTGTTCACATCGTCATCTCGCTCATAATGGGACTAACCAAGTAGCCGCACAACTTTAGCTGCGGATGACGAAAGTCAAACAAAAGAAAATCAAAACGAGGGCGTGCTATGGTTGCTATGGCAGCTGATGCAAAATGGAGATATCAAAAATGTTTTATGTCATACAAAGAAAATAAATAATTAAATTTTAAACAAGACAATATTGAAAAAGAAAAATTTTGCTTAACGCTCGTTTTGTATTATAAACACAATTTTTGAAAAAATTTAAAAAAGTAACGTTCGTTTTATGTTTTTTTTTTGTTTGACGTTCGTCATCCGCAGCTCATAAGAAAATAGGTTGTGTGCGCGGCTACCTGATAAATTTTTGTATCATGGTTTTTATTCGTGTAAAAGAGACGCTTACAGAAACGCGAAAAAGAGCAATTCATTAGGGAATAGCAAAGAATTGACGTCAAATTGCGGTTAGTCTACACCATGATTTTATTATTATAGGTTGTCCATTCGTTTGACAACTCCCGTAAATATGTAAACAAAAATATATTCTCTCTCAAATATGACTGACAACCAGGGTTTTGTGGTCTTCTATGAAAAAAGTTATGTTTCAGTGTTTTGTTGTGTATTTTTTTTTTTTAAAAGTAGTTATTCTATATTTTGCTGTTAGCAGGAAAAAAAAAGAAATAGTGTGCATTGCGTTTATAATAATTATTCAACGTGCGGTATTTACAAAACAGTTTATTCTTGTGATAAAATTCGAAAATGTAATGTGCCAGTGGATCCATTAAGCCATCAGCGGTGGGTTATTAAATTTTCTATCAACACAAGCAAGTAGCACAGAACGTAGTAGAAAAAGCAGCAGTGAAATGTATTCAGGAGTATTTAGTAATGCGAAAAAGTATGATATTCCTGCAACTGATTACTTTGATGGTATTACCAAATAACTCTTTTGCTCTCAATTTTACGGTTGTATTTCTTCATTTTTGTGAGTAAACGTCAAATGAATGGACAACCCACAGTAATTGAATCATGGTCTACACAAAGCCATAAAGTTTTCAGTGTTGATAAAATTTGGATTTAAAAAAGGATATCATTTGGTGCCTCTCATAATCAATGTGTGACATACATAGAAGTTATGGTCACTGTTATGCAGAGACCAAAAAAAATAAACACTCGATTACTCTGTTTGACTTCAACTGAAGACATAATTTTATTTTCTGTTATTTATAGTTTACATTTGATTACTTAGCTTGATAATATTCGCTTATTGTTATTTTGACATATTTCTTAATAAGTTCCAATTTGATTACTTAGCTTAATAATATTTGCTAATTGTTATTTTGACATATTTCTTAATAAGCTCCAATTAAAATATTGCTCAATTATTATTTAAATGTTGGAATTAAAATATTGCTGAGTAAGTTTGCTTATTGTTATTGAAATTACATATTGATTAATAAGCAAACGCGACTTAACAAGAACGAAATGAATATAAATTTAGGCCAACTTAGTCTACCTGTCAACAATATTTGGCAGGCTTGTGGCTAACAGTGGGTTTAACTTAGATACGAGCTAAAGCGAGTAAAGGCTTGATTACAGGGACCATATCGGTTATGGTTTTTATCAAAAAAGTCAGATATAAACAGTTATTATTTAACTTTTATTTTTTCCGACAAAAATACTAGTTATTTAATGCCTTTTATTTTTTCGGGCAAAAATAACTGTTACTTTTGACTTTTACTTTTTTGGTCAAAAATAACAGTTATTTTTTTCGGTTGATTAAAATTAACTGTTATTTTTTGCCTTTTATTTTTTCGGTAAGAAAAATCAGGCAATTTGCATTTTTTTAGAGGCCACTTTTGAACGGCAAACAAAAGTTTTATGCAGTTTTTATCGTCGCATCAACGCGCACATTTTGAGCTATAAAACTTTTTAGTTTTTAAAGTTTTTTATTCGTAATTTGAAAAAATACAAATTGCCTGATATTTTTGACCGAAAAAATAAAAGGCACAAAATAACTGTTATTTTTGACCTAAAAAATAAAAGTCAAAAGTAACAGTTATTTTTGCCCGAAAAAATAAAAGGCAAAAAATAACAGTTAATTTTAATTTTTATAGTAACAGCCAAACATTTAAAAGACATTTAATATTCGCAAAGCTGCTGCGATTACGATAATAATGGTATATTTAAAAAAGCCCTCCGGCCACTTTTTCGTTATGCCTTTTTCATCTGAAAATTGTAATATAACAGTTATTTTCGGTCCCTGCTTGATTACGCAAGCGTAAGGTAACGTAGCGCAACGTTGCCAACTGTCAAGCTAAAATCTGTTTAATGATAGATGTGTACAAGTCGTTACCGAAATCGTAACGTGGCGTGACGCAACGTAGAAGTCTGTAGAAAATAGATTTCTGCGCAACGTTACGATTTTTGGCAGCTGTGGGACAAGAGAATAATTTTGTTTAACTTGAAAGGATGCAGTCTTTTATTGAAGAGGAGAAGTTATGAGTGCCCTTATAACAAATTTTCTGCGGTCTACAAAACTGCGCCTGCACTTTCCTCGAGGCAACGTCGCACTACGCTACATCCCGCTGCGCCACCACACGTTGCGCTAGGGTAATCAAGCCTTTACTGCTCGCGTTACTGCGAAAGTACTGCTAGATGTGGTGTCAGGAAATTAATCAGTAAAATTTTAAAACTAACATTAATGGAACAATACATAACTCAAAACTGCTTATTTTAAAATATTATTTTAGAAAATGACGAATCTTTCAAAAAAAAAAAAATTTAATAAGTTTAAGATTTAAAATGATTACATGGTACATATTTAATATTTTCATCGCAGGCGAAGTAGCGGGTATTTGCTAGTGTTAATATATTTCGAAGAGAACTCAAAAATACTTAATTTAAGGTATATTTATAAATAAACCTGAGCTAAACCATGCATGCATTTTTAAATAGTATGTTGTACCATTTCATTTACCCTTGTTTTACAGGCACTTTTCAATACGTATTCTTTCACTCAAAAAATTTTGTGTGTACATTCGTACAAAAACAAATTTATATTGTAAGAATACATTTGTTACATTTACTCGTAAAGAAAAAAAAAAACTTTCTATCTGAGCTGGGTTTTGAACTACGGCTTTTTAGCTTACGGGCCACGTACTCTTTCAGTAGGCTACGGCTACCTTGCAATCACACATTTCTTAAATTTGGTAATTGTTCAACAAACCAGTCTGAAAGATTTCGGTTATAAATATTTTAAATTCAACTAATACAAAATAGTACGAAGCCATTAGTAAATACTACGAATGTAATGGCAGAAAGTACGAAATTATTCGTACGAGAAATCGAGGAATGATAAGGGATGATACCCTTATTAGTTGAAGATCATTCTTTGGAGCAACAGATGGTAAGGGGCATTTAAGCCAATATCGCATATGAACTTGGAAGATAAGCAAATTTATGTTTAAGAGTAATTAAACACAAGAAGATTGTAACATCACTAAAGATTCATTCTGTTCATACCAACAAAAAACAGCGGTATTTCATTCCATGGCACATCGGTTATGCAAACTGCCACTATCTATTGCGAGTTTTAAAACAGAATTTTATTTTATAGTTCATTTAGCTTATGCTTATGGATTTGATAGATCGTTGGTTGAAAAGTTGTACTTAAACAATCAAAAAAGATTCACCTTATACCATAGTTTATCTAAAACGAAGAAACCAAAACCGAGAACAAGTATCGTTTCTCTTTTGCATGTATTCCCACAATCACCAACATGCTACGAAAGACACTTGAAAAAGAAAACATACACATTGCTTACTGCAAGGATGAAAACGGGAATCTAGTGACAGATATCCAGAGTACACTGACGTTATGGAGGGAAAATTTATATAAGCTTCTAAATGGCGACGCTGACATTAATCCAGCCAATAGAGCTGATATTCCGGGAACCCCAATTACGGATGACAGCGTCGAAGTTCCGCTGTCCGACTATGATGAATTTATGACAGCTATAGCTAAGCTCAAAAATAACATAGCCGCGGGAGCTGATGGCTTACCTGCTGAGCTGTTTAAGAACAGAGGCGAAGCTCTTTTTTAATGCATTCACGAGTTTCTATGCAGAATATGGTCGGCAGAATGCATTCCGAACGATTGGAATCTCAGTGTGCTCTACCCAATCCACAAGAAAGGCGATAAGCCTTCTTAATATCGCATATAAGGTCCTGTCGAGCGTTTTATGTGAAAGATTGAAGTCCATTTTAAACGAACTGATCGGACCTTATCAGTGTGGCTTCAGACCTGGAAAGTTCACCATCGACCAGATCTTCACACAACGACAAATCTTGGAGAAGACTCAAGAAAAACAAGTCGACACCCACCATCTTTTTGTCGACTACAAAGCCGCCTTCGACAGCCCAATAAGGAAGCACCTGTACTCCACCATGTCTGAGTTTGGTATTCCTGCAAAACTAATACGACTTTGCAGGATGACACTGGCAACACCAGCATCGCAGTTAAAATCGGGAAGGACCTCTCCCCACCATTTGTTACCAAACGAGGTTTCAGACAAGGTGATTCCTTATCGTGCGACTTTTTCAACCTAATGATAAAAAAGATCACCCGATCTGCTGATCTGAGACGTAGTGGCACAATATTGTACAAGAGTGTTATGCTGCTTGCGTATGCTGATGACATCGATTTCATTGGCCACAGTACGCGCGAAGTCAGTGCAGCATTTTCCAGATTAGAAAGAGAGACAAGTCGAATGGGTCTGGCAGTGAATGCAGATAAGACGAAATACTAGGTGTCAACAAACAAACAGTCCCAGCGTCTTGGATCCCACGTTACAGTTGAAAATACCACATTCGAGGTTGTGAAGGACTTCATATGTCTGGGATCCAGCATAAACTCAACCAACGACATCAGCATTGAGATCAAGCGAAGAATAACTTTTGCCAACAGGTGTTACTTTGGGCTCAGTAGGCAATTGAGAAGCAGAGCTTTCTCTCGACGAACGAAAATCACGCTCTATAAATCGCTCATCATGCCCGTTCTACTTTATGCATCACAAACCTGGACGCTGAGCAGTTTAGATGAATAGACTCTAGGAGCATTCGAGAGAAAGATTCTTCGCAAGATCTACGGACCAATCTGCGTCAATGGCGAGTACCGAATACGGTGGAATGATGAACTGTATGAGCTGTATGCTGACATCGACATAGTCAAGCGCATTAAAATCGAGCGGCTTCGCTGGCTTGGTCATGTTCAGCGCATGAAAGACGATGCTCCAGTGAAGAAAACATTCGATTCGGTACCTAGCGGCTGTCAACGCAGAAGAGGACGACCGCATCTTCGTTGGAAAGACCAAGTAGAGGACAACCTGACGAACCTTGGCACCAGCAAGCGAAAGACAGAAATGGCTGGCGCAAATTCTTAGATGAGGCTAAGACCGACATACGGTTGTAGCGTACATTCTCTGTTCAACCAAAGATGTGTCACCAATAAGTGCAAAAAGTGGAATATACCAAATCAGCTGTTGCGACTGTAAAGCTAAATATATATGTAGGACAAACAAAACGAAGTATAGAGACACGCTTAAAAGAGCATATAAATTGTATGAGGCAAAAACTAATAAATCGATCTGCACTAGCTGCCCACGGTTTTGCAGCATGCTATGAAGGTAACCCACCACATAGAATAGGCAATTTTGAAGATAACGTAAGATTGTTTAATAATATTCAGAATCAGAGACAACTAGACGCAAATGAATCGTTTTTTATTTACAAGACCAATGTGACCATGAACTGTGACAACGGCAACATTTCATCACCTCTGTTCGCACTTGTTTAAGACTTGTTTAGGATTTTTAGTTATTTGTAGCTCTGCTGTTTGTTTACATTGTATTGTATAAAATTAATATATTCTGATGATGAGCAGCATGTTTGCTAGAAAGGCATACGCTATTAAATTGAAAAATAAAACTGTGTAGTATCATTAAAATTCCTTGCGCGTTTTAATTTTTTATTTCAACAATTATTTTGCAGTCAATAAAGAAAAAATTAAACAATTTTACTAAGTTTTCGACTACAAATCAGGTTCTAAAACTTTTGTATAATAAATATAAAAAGTAAAACACAAACAAGAAAACAAAGTAAAATAAATTTAAAAAACTAAATGCTTTCCATAAAATGGGCTTAAAAAAGTAATTTTTCTGTCATAAAGATGACCCAATTTGAATAATTTTTTAATTTTTCGTAAGCTTAATAAAATTGCTTAAAAATAACAATTTTGCAGCATTTAAATTTGAGAAAATTGCAGCGATCTGGGCAAAGGCAAAGCTTCTAATTCAAAAGCGAAAAAAAATTTAGGAAATCCTGAATAAAGTAGGCTAAAATATGATGGCAAATTCTTGTTAAGAAAACGCTTTTACATTAGGATATCTTAGGTCAAAAGTTTTTTATGACTAAAATTTATATGGGAAACTCGATTTGAAACATTTATTTTATACTTCTTCAAATTCACGTTTTTCAACAGGCGTTCACCCATTGTGAGAATTTTTTGAATTTTTTCTCGTCACGTGCTTATATTTCATCCAGGATTTAGAATCAAGCCTTGTAGGGAGGTTCTGGAATGTGTTTAAAAAATGAATGGAGCCCAACCAAACCTCTTTCTACATTCATTCATACGTTTCGAATTTAAAAAAAAAAAATTTAAATAATTCATACAATAGGTGTGTTTTCAAACTCGATTTTAGTAATTTGCATGCTGCTAGAACTGATGCATGTTGAAAAAAGAAATAAGTCAGTTTATGTCCATGCGGGGAACATTTCAAGAATAGCGACAACTCTTATTCTAAATTTTTGCAGACTATATAGATATATAGATTATATACTATCTCCTTAACCCAAATCTGATAAATTTCAGTCCGTTCGCAATTGGTTATAATATAAAATGGGCCTCCAAAACTGGAAAAAATGGTCTGAAAATCTTGCTGGTTTTATTCATTTTTAAAAAATAAATATTGAGAAATTTTCGTATTCGTATTTGAAAAGAGGAACGTTTTGGGGCTAAATAGTAATTAATGCGATTTTATTAAAGGCTAATGCTATGTTTACACTGAGAGCTAAATGCGCATTTACAAAATCCACATTTACGAATGGCCCCTTACTCGTTGTAGGAGTAACAGGGACAAATATATATAGTAAATGCTCTTAATGCGCATTTACCTCTAAGTGTGAGCATAGCATAAAGGAGACATCACATTATTTCATTTACTAAATTACTAAGAATATTTTTTTAGAAATATTTTTTTGAATTTACATGAAAAAAAAAAAATTATATTTGAAAATATTTCGGGCATGATACGAGAAAGATGTTTATCCCTCTTTGAAATATATACAATACAATTTTCTTATGAGTACAAGCGTGTGTCAACCGGTGCATGGCAGAATAACCAGGTAGATGCAATTCGGAGAGCAAAAAACGAGAGAACAAAACATTGGCGTAGCTATAATGTCACTATTGACAATTTATTTTTATTCGTTCAGGCATATGGATGTATAATTTACTCGTAACCGTATAAATAAAGCGAGTACCCAGATTTTTTGTGTGAAAATATAAGAAATATTATTAAAATCATTACAAATTTAATAAAATGAGCTGTGTTTATAGTTATAATACAGAATTAATTGTATTTTGGCTGTAAACAAAGCAAATAAAAATGAACTTTTAATAAAATTTTCATTTGACTACTAGTTAGAATGTTCAGTAACCAATTTGTTTGTGTCGCTATGTACGGCTGCTTTGAATTGACAAAATATATTTTGACATTATAGCTACGCATTTGTTATTGTTTTATTTGTCGTAGAGAGCATGTTTCCAGTGAGCCTACCTGGTTATTCTGCCATGAACCGGTGTATCATGATAACAAACTTAGTACCAAAAATCTCAGAAAATAGAATTATATAGGTTACATTTTCTTTATGTGCATTCTAGACTCCTTTATGACTGAGCTCCCCTAGAACAAATCCTGCTGACGCCCTTGCGTGTATAATTTTCATAGCTACTTCGCAAAGTCCTAAATTGTGCTTTTTCGTGCGTGTTGGTGCGTTTTCGTGCTTTGTCTTTCGTGTTCGTGCCTCAAAAAATGTTGCATGCGCCCATCTCTAGTTGTTACCTTAAAAATAGCGGAAATCAATGTTTTTTTAAGCAATTCGAATAATATTTGACGTGATAGAGAAATTGTGACGATAGATTCGGATTCAGCAACCAAAAACTTTTCTAATATGACTGCTGTTTTTTTGTTTCTTGTTATTTTTCACTTTTTACAGGTCTGTGTCATTTGAAGCTCAATAGAATTAATCTGTGATGAAATTTTTCAAGTTTAGTTTGGTGCAATTAATTATGTAAAAAGTAGGAGTTTTTTTGTGATGGAGTGGTTTTGTTATGAATTAAATTGTTATCACAATTAACTTTAATGGAGCAACAGCCGATAAAAATTGTCATAACAATGATTTGACAATGAGAATAAAATGTTTTGAAGAGTGTGAATATTATTTTAAAATGTGTTTTGATTTGTATATTTCGACTTGTGAAATTATACAGCTCCAATGAACTAAATTATTTGTAAGAGGCTATCACCGTGACAAGTTTATTCTACCTAAAATTTATCTGAACGGAATCAGGATGCTGTTATATTACGTGTTTATGCTTTATATCGTTAATTGTTGCTTAGATGTTGTTAACAGTAAGTGATAAAACATTTAGTACATGCAAACATACAAATATTTAAACGTAAAGTAGGCATTATGGGAATTAATTTTGCCAATGGACTTGATTGGAAATGCTCTAGAAACTGTAGCTAACTTAGCATCAATACGGGACAGTGGAAGTTCGAAAAAATCGATACATTTAAACATTTTATTAGCTCACTCACATTTGATCCACTGTCCGCGGTTCACTGTTCACTATCAGCGCTACTGTCCACCAAATTTCAGAGACAGTGGATTTTAGAACTTGTGGATAGTAAATGTCAAATAGAGGGATTAAAGTGTTAGTTTTGCTGTGCTTTTTTGAATAATTGTCGGATTTTTCGGGATATCTGTTATTTTAACAATAAGCAACACTAGTAAATTGTTTATGATTGCAAAATGGAAGTTTAATGGAAGTGAAGCTAAATACAACGCAAATATTAAAGTAAATTGAATAAATTAAACTAATAGTTATATAATTAATAAATTTATAAATTTTATAATAATATAAAAATAATTATGAAATAAAACTGTAATTGCAGCGAGAATCTTCGCATTCGACATCTTGTTAATCAACTTGCCCTTGCACTTGTAGTCGCTTGTAACTTGCAGCTAATTTCGAGTTTTTTTCGAATTTTTCGACGACAGTATTCTTTACTTGCAAGTGATAACTGTCACTTGTAGAAGCAGGGGCCACTTTACGGTAATTCAAAAAGTCTTTAGTTGCCTTTGATGAATGAATTGCCGCATCATCTTCCTGGAAAATCCAGTTACCTTCAGCAATTTCATCCCTGAAATTCAAAAGAACTTCATCTAGTATTTCTATATACTTTAGGCTGTTAGTTTTTGTCGAAATAAAACAAATGTGAGACTTTCCAATAACCCAAATTGCTGCCTACACCATGAGAGATCCACCTAAACGGTAAGGAAACATCCTTTCCTGTTTCTTTTGACGCATATCTTGCTAGTACAATTGAGAACCATCAGGTCCATCCAAATTGAATTTTTTTCATCAGAAAAAAATTACATTGGAACACTCTTCTTCCCAAAACTGGTCCTTTTCTGCAAATGCTAATCTAATTAGCTTGTGTCGTGCTGTTAACCTTAGCTTTGGGATACGTTTCGTATATTTTAGGTTGATGTCATCTCTAAGAATCTTTTGCACCCATCGTACAGAAACATTCAGATTAAGTATACGTACTTAAGTATTCACCACTAATCGCTTAGTCTCACGAATATCTCCGGCACTAAGTTTAGATGGTCGGCCAAGGTTCATTTATAAGGTTGTGGTACTTGAGAGAAATGCACTCTTTTTTGGCCTTTGCTTGAACTATCACTGTGCTTTTCTTTGTAGTGTTGTTGTTCTATTCGAATACATAAAAAGTGCAAAAGGAGGGGAAGTGAAAAGCACGGGTTGCTGAGTTATAGGAGTTTAAAGCGAAATATATATTTTAAATTATAAGTTGAAAATTATCGTTATATAAAATAAATATTACATGGATTTAATTGTGAACTTTAGATCAAGTAAGATTTTAAGAAGGCAACAAAAACAACAACTCTGTATAGAGTCAATCATTTAGCTGACTAGACAGTCTGTTTCGGAAATGGCTACATTTCCTCTCCAGTAGTCTTCGAGTGATTAAGCTGAGATCAACTCACAGTTAAAGTCGTATGTGATTTCACACATGTTTGAACAAATTATTTAGAACTTTACGTTCAAATCGGCTCCTTAATCATATGACATTTAAAGCAGTAAGCTATTCATAGATCACAGCCATCAACTCTACCAAGGTTGCTATCTGTTCTAGTTGCTTCTTATTTATTTCATTATTTATTGGTGTTCGATAATTTGTCGACCAAATGTTCAATTGCTCATGACTTTGACGTAAATCGATCAATTATTAGATTGTTTAATTAACTTAACATTAATTAAACTTATTTGGCCGTGCTCCGCCATAGAAAATCGATGCTTGATCTTTTTTTCTTTAAAACTATATATATGACTTGATGGGGCGTGAAAAATAATAGAATAATCCGAACTGTTGAAACTTGTGCTGCTAGCTTCTAGCGAACACGTTTCTAGGTTGGATCAGTTTGCATGTGACGTGTTTCACAGGCGGCGGGCTAGACATTTTTGAGTTGGGTATTTGTTGTCTGTTTTGCTTGTTTTGGTCTAAATGAGTGTGGTTTGTTCATTTCTTGTTGATTTGTCCCTTTTTGTTTGATTGGTCACCAGTCCGGAGCTGTGATGAGCTAAAACTGGTAGTAGTATGCTTTTAGTATGCTACGAGGTCCGACCAAAGACTTGAAAGATGGTACCACGGGCAGTCGGTAGCCCCTTGGCTTGCGCCAGGTTGACTGATTGGGTTGGACCTTCGGGGAGATTCGTGGTGGCTGTGTGTTTATCACCTATATCGCGGGTAGAGCTGCTCAGCTCGGTGTAGGTTTGCATTCTCAAACCGGGTGCCGTACCCCAGAGTACGGAAGAGGTTTTAATTAGGCCTCCACCCTTACCAAGGGTTGCGACATGTCATCACAACATTTAGCTAATTTGGTACCTTTGAACCCTCAAAGGGGCGTTGGCCGACGCAATATTTCGGTCCCACGCTATGGAGCACCGTAGAATTAAGCCTACACGGCAGGTGTCTACGTAAAACACATTGGATTTCTGTTGAAACTTGTGCATTGTACTTGCCAAGTGCACTGAATGCACGTGCTTACTTGCCGCTATATGACCTCATCAGCACTGCAGCGTCATCTCGCAAAAAAACCGTTAATTTTGTGGAACATTCAAAAAGTGGAAGTCAGTGTTATGGTCAACGCATTCCAGCCGAGAGGCACTTTCTCTGCACAAACAATTCCAGGGACACACAAATATCATTCATATGTTCCAATTTCTGACACAAACCTTGAAATTAAAAAAATATTCTCTACAAAAGATTTACAATTAGGGTATTCACAAGGTGTGCTATCATGTCATATTGTCCTAAAATTTTACAGCTAAAATTTTCAAGATAAATAAATGCAAACAAGAAACAGGTGTTTGATTATGACACTTCAACAAACATAGCTTTCAGAGTTGCTACTTTTGTTGTTGGTTTTGAGTTGCTACAGTACTTTCTTCTATATATAACAACAATAAAATGTTCAAACTAGTGTAAAATCTTAGGAAAATATGACATTATGACATGATACCACACCTTGAAAATATCCTAAATGTGCTTCATAAAATTTCAAAGAGAGGTAAATAAATGTAGTCCGATAGTTTTTTAGTTATAATTAAGGTATTTATACGATTAACGGCTGTTATTATAAGTTTCTTATGACAATTTATGTTTAAACAATTCAAATAAAATGTAACATAAAATGTATGAAAAAACAGATTTCTAAAAAAAATGTACATGGTAATATTGATAATATATATTAGACTCTATGCCCTAAAAAGATCCTACATGAATTTTTAAAATTGTATATTGTTTTTTTCTTAGTTTGTTTATCAATGTTTTTTGGAAATTTTGTGATGATAGAACTTATAAGCAATTACAAAATATTTGGGACTTTCAATTAAAACAAATCAAAACAAAACAAAACAAAAATAATCACAGAAGACAAATTACAGCGGCCCGTAAGCACACTACAGTTGGCGCATGCGAAGCGCAAGTTCCAACCGTTCGGATTATTCTATGATTTTATATTTCCACCCCAATTAAATGTATGGACTTATAAAAGACAGCGAAATTTTGACATTTTAACTCTCCAATCATGGTTGTAAACTTGGCTGCATTGAACAAATTTTTCTATAAATTTTTCGGCATTACGATAATTTTTGACTTATAATTTAAAATACATATAGATTTCTTTTCGCTTCTACAGCATACTTAGCTTTAGCAGCAATATCTCTTGTTGTCAATCCATTATTACAGAAAATGTGAACAAAGTACCGTTACCCGAATGAACTGTGGCCAACTGTTTTCAATGTAAAGAGTTACCAGCATTCTTTTATTTATGAAGAAAATGCGCTTATTTGTGTGGTCTTATCATTAGTTCGTGCAGTGTATAGTTATTGATCGTCGACATTCGTCGCGTAATTTGTACTTTATTTTAAAGGTTACACAAATCAGTACAACAGTAAAAAAATTTGACGGTTTTTAAAGCGTTTTAAAGGTTTTCAAAGGGTACACATTAACAAAAATTTCTTTGATTGATTGCTGAATGACGAAAGGCCGCACACGCGAACCTGCGTAAAAAGAGCGAATTTGAGCAAGAGTGTCACTCATGATCGCTAATGTGTACTAAAGGGCTGCACAAATGTATTTGCTTCTTTGATTCCACCAAGTTATTTTAGCTACGAAAATCACTTGTAGCAGAATTAAGCAAAGAAATAGCGTTAAACCGTTGCTTGTTGCTCAGAGAAAAAGTAATGTTTTAACTCTCTCTCTCTCTCGTATCAAATGCATACGCAACTTGCTCTCATCAATTAAGGCCCAGTTATAATAGACGTAATGTAAAGTAACGTAATGTTGTCAACTGTCATCGTGACGGAACGTAATGTAAGAAAACGTTGTAGCAATTATAATAGGCAGTAGCCAGGCAGTTGTTTGTCGTTAATAATTGCACGTTCCTGTGCAAATACAATTAAATCTTCGTCATCCATAGCTGTGGATACATAAAACTATCACATTAATAACGAAAACTCAACAAAAAGCGTAGCTCAACAATATAAAATAGCGCAATAATCGAATCTAACCTCAATGTTTAGTTGTTCTTTGAACAGACGTAATGTAAAGTAACGTAGAAATCGAAATCCAACGGATCTTCACGTCCCGTTACATTACGTTGCTTCTATTATAACCACTTGTATAAGAAAAGTATTGATTGAAACAGTATGTGACAGAACACACTGCTGCAGTGGCATTTCAGTACATTACGTTACGTCTATTATAACTGGGCCTTTACAGTAAAGGCCTTTACAGTAAAGGCCCAGTTATAATAGACGTAATGTAAAGTAACGTAATGTTGTCAACTGTCATCGTGACGGGACGTAATGTAAGAAAACGTTGTAGCAATTATAATAGGCAGTAGCCAGGCAGTTGTTTGTCGTAAATAATTACACGTTCCTGTACAAATACAATTAAATCTTCAACATCCATAGCTGTGGATACATAAAACTATCACATTAATAACGAAAACTCAACAAAAAGCGTAGCTCAACAATATAAAATAGCGCAATAATCGAATCTAACCTCAATGTTTAGTTGTTCTTTGAACAGACGTAATGTAAAGTAACGTAGAAATCGAAATCCAACGGATCTTTACGTCCCGTTACATTACGTTACTTCTATTATAATCACTTGTATAAGAAAAGTATTGATTGAAACAGTAAGTGACAGAACACACTGCTGCAGTGACATTTCACTACATTACGTTACGTCTATTATAACTGGGCCTTAATTATCGGTCGCTATCACGGCAAATGAAAAAAAAACTGTATAGTTCTACCTTCTACTGCAAATACTTGCGTATGCTGAAAGCAGAAGTCATTATTAGTTGCTACTGAAAGCATTAGTAAAGTAAAAATAAAGTAAAAGTTAAATTAAAAAAAAAATGGAAATTGATGAAGTAAGTAAATATTGAAAAATTGTTTTATTTTAATATTTTAATGCTTAAATGTTTACAGCCAACAAGCAGCGATTATTTTCCTTTAAATGACAATATTAATAGCAGTATTAATAACGCCGCTATAAAAGTAAAAATTGTGAGCGGGGATTTTAAGCTAATTATTTTTTAAACTAAAATTATGTTTTTACATTCAAACATTAATAATTAATAAATATATATTACCATACATAAAGTTAAATTTTTTGAAATTTTTTTGTGTTTTCGTTATCTTTATCTGAATGGTTTTTTGTTTTAATAAAATATACATTTAAATTAAACCATTCAACTGCAAATTCATCTTCTAAATTTCTGAAATTATGTATCAAGTATTTCAAGTACTTGCCAACTTGTACTCCTCTTGCAAGTTATTTTTATGTACGTAACTAATACGCGATAGACAATTTATTATTTGTTTTGCTTTCAACCGGTTTTCCACTTACGCACACTACCTACAATTTTCGCTCACGCCAACGCTATCAGCAAATGAGATTGAGAGAACTAAAGTAATTGCGATACCCACAAATGTTTTGTACAGCGATTCAAATGTCAAACAGCCATGGTGTAATTATTTGACAAGGTAGTAGCGTAGACTGGCTTTTTTCTCACGAGCGGCGATGGGTAGTTGTCAAAATTAGCTGTTCATGCTAATTCATGTTCAAAGAAATGTGAAAAAATAAGCAACGACTCAAACATAGCTAGTCAATCGCAGCAAACTAAAAACATTCCAATAAACTTCGCGAACAAATTTAATGAATAAAAAAAAAGTTAAAAATAAGCACAAAGCTAGTCAACAGCAGCAAACTACAACCCCTTTAGCTGTTTTTGACAACTACCAATCGCCAAAAAACTGTCACGGCTACCTTGTAAAATAATTATACCATGGTGCAGCCTTTTAATGTGTACCCCGCTTATGTTTTGCATTTATCATTGAAATTCCCTCAGCAGCGTTGCCATAATGTGAAATTTTTACCAAAACTGGTAATTTTTTTTCGAAGTGAAAACGTGAAATTTAATTCCATTTTGGTAAAATGTTCCCTCTACGTTAAAGATAAACTGTTTTGTGTTACCTTCAAAAACATACTAACATAGTCTGCCTTTTTCAATGTTATCGAACTTGTCTGTATTGAAAAAAATTACGCTGAGCCAAATGAAAATTACTACGATTTTCGAAATTTGGCATAAAAAGAGACATGGATATTGTAGACTTTTGGAACAATGTTGCTTCTTTTAAAAATGGCATGGAAGAAAACTGATAAATAGAACTAACAAATTCTGTTAAAAATTCCCCACAGTTCAGCCTCTGCTGAAATAAAGTTTTCAGACCTTTCTTTAATAAAACAAAATTTAGAAGCAGACTTGATTTTAAAACCATAAATAATATAAGGCTTTCCAAAGCATTAATTAATAGTTAAAATAATCCGCACTTTGTATGGTCAGCGAAAAAAAAATGTAATAGCATACATCTAGATTGACTGTTATTAACAAAAAGTGAAACAGTTATGTTTCAAAAAATGTTATTTTTTATTTCATTTATTTTTTTATTTTTTATTTAATGCATACCAATATGAAAGAGATATTAGTATACATTTTTCACATAAATTATTCTTGAAGCTTGACAATTCTGTAAAATTTATAAAAACATTTTGCAGAAATTAACTTCGTCAAAAAAAATTACAGGCAGCGTTGTTTTTTGTAAGAAAGAAAAGGTAAAATTTTTTTAAAATAGAAATTTTTTTTGCTAATAAATGCCGTGTCATATGAAGGCTTGTTTAAAGTGCAATTTTGAATTTTTATTATTTTATCAAAAAAACAAACTTTTGTGTAATTTTTTGATTAGTTAATATAACCATAAAATCACATTTTAAAGGCTGTTCTTACTGATTTGGCCACCCTCTGTAAATGGGAATTTCCAAACTGGCGTTACGGACGATTTGTACAAAGAAATATAAAAAAAAGAATTAGTATTATTAAAAATTAAGTAGCACTATATTAAGTAAAAACAAGGACAACAATCCACCATAAGGATTTTAAGATGTAAGCCAAAATATGTGCTGGCTTAACGTTTAAAAAAACGGAAGTGATTTTTGAATTGGATTGCAAAATTTGCAAAACTCTTTGAATTGGACAAAACTTTTTGTATACAACTTTTTTAGAAGGGCTTAAAATTTCAAAATCTGCTCTGGTTTTTTTTTATTAAGCTGTTTGATCTGGCGTTACATTACTGGAGTTACGTTACTTAAATTTTCATTGCAGTTTAATTGTGTAATTTAGTAGTTAAGTAATTATGTAATTTAGTAATTTAAACAAAATTTAATATATTTAAATAAAGGATAGGACGTTGCCTCAACCATTTTTTCATTATATTTATTCAATGCCTTCCTTTTTTATTAAAACAAAAAACTTTACGAAACATTTACTAAACATTTACTAAAAAGAAAAAATACATTTGTGAAACAGTGCAGACGATTTGATCATCATAATCAATGAATTTATGCAGAAACTGCGTAAGTTAATAAAATTAAAATGTTTCTCTTAGATAATATCATCAAATAGTAGGTTTTTCATAAGATTTAATTTTTTTGGTCACTGTAGACTTTTCTGTGGAAATGACCATATGCTTCTCAGCTTAAACATTAAAAGTTTTTATATTTTAAAAATTATTAACTATTTTTTTTAAAATTTTCCTCAGTTACTTTTATGATTTTTGTTAATTTTTGTTAAAAAAATGTATGCTATTGTAAATGAACTAACGCAACTATATGTACAATAAAATAATACATTTAATTGAATATTTATGTATCAAATATATTTACTATAAATTATATGTTCGTTAGACACTTTAAAACTTATTTTAAATAACTAATTTTTTGATTGAAAATATTTGATAAACTTTTGTTTTGGATATGAAACTATTTTTGGAATCTTGGATAAAAAAATTGTAGGCCATGGCAACCCTGTCCCTTAGCTACAAATTTACCAACAAATTGCTTTGAATATGCGAGAGCTGTGTTTCTTTGTTTTTGTTGTTTTTTAAAGTGTTTGGTTTTTTGTTTTGTTTGTTCTCTTTATTTCAGTAGGTAAATTACACAGGTTAACAGCCATTTTGCCCACCATATGTCACTATGATTTTCTCATGAACGTTGGACCACTAAACACGAAAATAACATTTAATTTTTGTGCAATGTTATTAAAATTGTTTAATTTTTTACACACTATTACAGAGTGTAACTATAAAAAAACAATTTTTTATTAATTTTTTATAACTAGTATTATTAATTTTAATGATTCAAATTGTTTACGTAATAAAGAATTATTCATGAGGAAATAAAAAATGTATTTTTTTTGTCTTTATAGTTGTTGTTAATTTTCTACAAGGTGTTGAAGTTAGAGTGTTTGAAAAATTGCTGCAATTAGCTTCTCGTCTCCAGCATTTACAAAGCGTCTGAAAGTAAAAAAATTGAAGTGCATTTTTGAGTTTAGGGTTGTAGTTGAGCACTCAACCTACAAAAAAAAAAAAAAATTAAAAATGGCATGCGTTTAAAAAAAATGTACAAAAAACCCCCTTTTTTGCCAAAACTTTCAGCCATACAAAAAAAAAAACATAAAAGCTTTTTGGCTTTTTATAGGTGTTTATGTGAGAAATCGATTTCGATAAATCGATTTACCATCATGACGTTAAGATGGCGCTTCACGCTGTTCGAAAATTTATTTTTTATACAAAATGAACTTTCGTTTACTTGTTTTAAGCTTATGTCATTAACTAGAAGTAAGCTTTTTTTCTTCTTAATCCATCCACCGAACTGGTAAGACGAAATAAATCCTATTCTTAAAACGCAAACTTATCCTAGAATTTTTTATTTCCGATTACGATTCTTATATCGAGAATCTCAAAGCTCGCTGAGTTTGAGATTCCCAACTTCCTATCCAAGGCTTCTTCTTGCAGAGAGCACAGTTGTCCATAACAACAATAACAACACATTTCTATCCTAAACATTGGTCCTTCGAGCCGGATCCACTACTCTCAAAGAAGAAGAGAGCAAATTCCATATTGAAGAACTTTTATCTCCACATAATCTCCAAAATACAGGTTTGTTTGCACCACAGATTTCAAATTTTAGTTCTTGATCGGTAGAGCGCGCGTTCGGTTTCTGCGAAAAAGTTCGCACCAAAACGTGTGAAAAGTTTATTAATAACTAAAGTTAGACATAAAAGTGCGAAAATTTAAAATAAATAAGAGAATTCTTTCAAAAAATGTCAGAAAAATATAAATAGACAATTCAAAATTTAAAACTTAAGACACATATAAATTCAAAACGTGTCTATATGTGCATAACTACATATGTACATTGTACATGTATCTTACAAGTGAGTTTTCAGTTAGAGATTATAAAATCATTTATATTTTATCAAAACCGTTCTAAAAAATATTTTATAATAAATTTTTTATGCCACTTAAGTATGTGGAATTGTTCTGCATAAGTTCTTATATACATACATATGTAGATAAAAATTGCTAAAAACTTCATAAAAAGAGGAATTCTTAAAAAGTGCTAAAAAATTTCATATATAAAATAAAAGATTTAAAAGGTTTTCAGTTGCAAAAAAAAACATATTAAGTGATATATCAATATATACCATAATTACATATGTGTATGTGAATTTGACATTTTCAAAGTCAAATCGAAAAATCGCGCTATTTTTCCATTTACCAAGTGGTAAATTCTGCTGTTTGTATGCACCATAGAAACATATGTACATGCATTAATACATTTACATATTACATATCTACATACGGACATACATGCGTTTTGTCTTAAAGTTCAGACACATAGCAATAAGAGAAAGTCTCCACTTTGTGCAACAAAAAAAAAACAGTCGATGAAAGTGCAGTTCAAGTTCTCTTCTGAAATCACGCAACATTGTTGAGAACATTTAATTATACCAGTTCTGCGTTGGCAACATTTAATGTCAATATTTGGTACATCGTCTCTTTGTCAACTTTTAGATTGTTTAACACAGTATCAACATTGATGACAATAAAACAAACACAAAAGTTGAAACAAAAAAAATTGCTGTTTGTTTTAACGTAAGTAATAAATACATTAACATTCAATTTTTATATCTATCGCAAAAAGTTTGAGAAAAAGTGAAAAGAATCAAAGCGCAAAACCATGAAAAATAATTAAATTGTGTAAGCAACAACAAGAAAGATTTTAGCGATAAATTATATATAAATAATTAATATTCATTCAAGATCCATTGGATATCTTGAAGTTTTCAAATTAACTAAGAATTAATAAAGAACAGAAAGTACAATAAATAGTATGCTATTAAAATTTTGTTAATGCTTACAACGCAAGAAAGCTATATAAAAAAAACAAGACTTAGAAGCAATTTCTAAAAATTACAAAAACAAAAACTTTTCGATTTCGAATTCAATCTGTGCAACACAAATTCTTTAATTTTTCCAAATTAAAAACTTCAGCATTTTCATAAAATTTCTGGAGTTGGTTTTGATTTTAAAACAATACAGTACTCCCTCGTGAATTTCATCTTGGGCATTATTGTATTAATTTTTCTGTGCTCGTTGTTCATCAAATTTTACAAAACCATTAATTGTGTTCAATTTATGTAGATAAAAGTTCTACCTCGAGAGTTTCGTTGGAATTTTATTTATTTCCTTTCGTGCGTGACAAATAAAACGTTTTATTTAAAACAAAAATCATATATTTATTAAAAAAAAAAAATAAAAAAAATCTTCTGCTAGATTAAAAACTTTTAACTAAGAATTTTGTTTGAATTTAACAAGTTTTTTTTTATAATTTTATAAGAGTACAGTACTCTCACGAAATTTCGTATATTGGTTTAATTTCGCGAATTCCGCGGTAGCTGATAAATCAATTTTCCAAATTAAATTTCTGTGCGTGATTAATTTAAAATTTTTTTGAAATTCTTGAAAGTACAGCAATCTCTCGTTAATTTTTTCTCGATTTGATATCTATAAAACATAACGATTTAAAACAAGTTAATCTCTTTTTACAAATACATTATTTCAAGGCAGTTCGCATTTATTTTTTGATATAATTTTTTTTTTAAAACGATCTATTTGGTACTTTTTCAATATTTTCAACGATTTTTCCTGTGTTTATCTCCAACTTTATTTCCATCAAATATTTCTTAATTTGATCTTCAGTCGTGTCCAACAAAAAAAAATTTGTTCCGATTCTTAAAAAATAAAGATGGCTTCGCTAAATAAATTTATTTCATTGACTGATAGCCTTAGGGAGTTTGAATCAGATCTAGGCGAGTTTACTCAAGAGGATGCTACGACACATTCACTGGAAGTCCATCGAGATGAAGTAAAGATGATATGAACAAAAGTAAAGTCTTCATATGAAGCTTGTCTCGACAAATTAGATTCTGCCAAGGATTGTGAGCCTGAGGTTGAACTCGCATCCCTAAAGGCTCGCTATAAAACATCCTATCAGACATTTGTTAGGTGTGTGGCAAAGATAGGCGAATGTATCCAGCAACTTTCGTTTGTAGAATTACCTATCATTACAAACTCTAGAAACGGTGATTTTCCAAGTCAAAAATTTCATTTACCTCCATGCGACACTGAAGTTTTTAGTGGAGATTATCTTTCCTGGCCTTCGTTTCGTGACATGTTCACAGCTATTTACGTCAACAATTCCAGATTAAGTCCAGTCGAAAAACTTTTTCATTTGAACCAAAAAACACGAGGTGAAGCTCGTGATATCGTGAAAAGTCACCTCTAACAAATGAAGGTTTTTCTTTGGCGTGGCAAAATCTTAAGGACCGCTTTGAGAATAAACGCATCCTGGTTAATAGTCAGCTTCGCATACTATTAAGCCTTCCTTCTGTCGCTATTGAATCCGGTAACGCAATCAAGAAGCTTCAGTGTGATATAAATTCTTGCATATCTGCTCTCCAATTATACGATATAAACATCTACAATTGGGATCCAATCTTCATTTTCCTATGCTCGACTCGATTACCTGATGCTACACTTGCATTATGGGAGCAGTCCATTAAAAATAAAACCGAAATTCCACAATGGACTGACCTAGATTCGTTTTTGACAAATCGATATCAGACACTGGAGACAGTATCTGATATTAAATCTTCTGTTTCTCCTAAACAATCTCATCAAAAGTCTTCAAATACTAACCCTCAGAATTCTCAAAGAAAAGTTAGCACTTATCACGCTAACGTGACAAATTCTTTATGCAAACTTTGTCCAAACGAACATCATACCATTCGATATTGTCCTAAGTTCCTTCAAATGAATCCAAATGATCGAATGGCTTGCGTAAAGAAATATGGTTTGTGCACTAATTGTTTTGCTAGAGCACATGCGCTGAAGGATTGTAAAAGCAACTTTAACTGCTTTACGTGCCATAAGCGACACAATACATTACTGCATCGCGATAATTTCACTTCAAGGCCTAATTCAATGCCTGTAACTTCAACTACTTCCAATTCTACTCCTGCCATGCAACGATCACATGCCATTCAAATACAGTCCACTCAAGATTCTCATCAAATTGATACTATACAAAACTGCTTTGCCTCTAGTTCCAAGAGCGTTCTTCTCGGTACCGCTTTAGTTAACATATACCATATGGGTATCACATACCAAGCCCGAGCACTCATTGATTCTGGATCCGAAGGTACTTTCATTTCAGAAAAGTTAGCAAATATGCTTAAACTTCCTTCTCGTTTAATTCAAGCTCAGATATCAGGTTTAAATAACGCTATTTCCGCAAAATCGAAAAGGATTTGTTCATTTTCCTTAGGTTCTCCAGTAAATCCAAGCATTAGCATAGAAATTACTGCTCTAGTTTTACCAACTCTTACTGGAAATCTCCCAACATGTTCTATAGATCCCATTATTGTTTCCAAAATTCCAAATATTACACTGGCGGACCCTCAGTTCTATTACAGTTCGCAGATAGATATTTTAATTGGTGGTGATATTTTTCCTTCCATCATTCTAAATGGCATTAAACACAATATATGCGATTCTCTACTTGCCCAAAAAACCATATTTGGGTGGATTTTGACCGGTCCAATAACCAATATTAAAATCCAAAGTTCTAAAACAATTGTTTCTTACTTTAATGAGATATCTCTTGATAAAGAAATATCTCGCTTTTGGGAGGTGGAGGATCTTCCCAAAAAGCAATTCTTAACGCATTCTGACCATTTTTGTGAAGAATATTACGCACGCACTACAAAGAGAAGAGATGATGGTCGCTATATAGTATCTCTTCCGTTCAAAGAAAACTTCCCTGAAAATCACAAGCTCGGCCATTCACGCTCTATTGCTAGTGCGCAATTTCAAAGGAATGAGTCTCGTCTTTGCAAAAACCCAGAATTAAAAACTGAATACGACAACGTCATTCAGGAATACTTACATTTAAGCCGTATGGAACAAGTTCCTTTCCCAAAATCTTCGAATTCTCCATTACATTATTACTTGCCACATCATGCTGTCATAAAACCAGAAAGTACTACTACGAAAATTCGTGTAGTCTTCAATGCATCTCATCCTTCTTCAAATGGTAAGAGCCTAAATGATATCTTACACACTGGTCCGGCATTACAAACTGACCTGACACTCCTTCTGTTGAAATGGAGATTTTATAGATACGTTTTCAATGGCGATATTCAAAAAATGTATCGCCAAATCCTTGTGAATCCCAAGCACACTCCCTTTCAACGTATACTTTTTCGTAAATCTTCCCAAGAAGACATTCTTGATTATGAACTGAAAACAGTAACGTTTGGAGTTAATTGTGCTCCTTACTTGGCGATCCGTACGCTCCATCAATTGGCCGATAACGTAGAGAAATCTTATCCATTAGCTAGTAGCATCTTGCGAACTTCTATGTATGTAGACGATGCACTCGCAGGAAGTCATTCTATCTCCACTGCAATTCAAGCAAGAGATCAGCTTGTTGCTGCCCTTAGATCTGCAGGTTTCTCTTTGCGCAAGTGGACTTCTAATTCACGAGACATCTTAACAGGACTTGCTCCAGAACATCTCCTTTATGAGGACTTTTTGCAATTCGATGACAGCAGTAATTCCAAAACGTTAGGCGTACGATGGAACGCTCGTTCTGACAAATTCTACTTTTCAACTTTGCCTTTGCAGTACAAGTCAGAATTCACAAAACGTGAAGTTCTTTCACAGATCTCAAAGTTATTTGATCCTGCAGGTTGGCTGGCACCGTGCATTTTTGTTGCAAAGATGTTAATGCAGCAAATCTAGTTGGAGAAAATTGGTTGGGATGATAAGCTACCTTCAAATTGTCTCCATTCTTGGCACTCTTTTCTAGCAAATTATCCTCAAATTAACTGTATCCAAATTCCCAGATGTCTTTAATATACACCTGATTGTTATATAGAATTCCATGCTTTATGTGATGCATCAGAGAAGGCATACGCTGCAGCCATCAATGTCCGTATAGATTCAAGGTCTAGTCCAATATCCACACACTTACTTACAGCCAAAACAAGAGTCGCACCCGTCAAAACTCTTTCTATTCCGAGGCTTGAACTTTGCGGAGCAGTTCTTTTGGCTGAATTGGTCGACGCTTTGCTTCCAGAACTTCCAGTTTCAAAGGATAAACTCTTCTTTTGGACCGACTCTACAATCGTGCTGTCTTGGTTGCGAAAGCCTCCTTGTCAATGGAAAACTTTTGTGGCAAATCGTGTCTCCAAGATTGTCGAAAGTGTTGGCCAAGCTAACTGGTTTCACATTGATTCTCATTCCAATCCAGCTGACTTAGCAAGTCGCAGTATTTCACCACAAGAACTTAAAGATAACGAGCTATGGTGGAATGGTCCACCTTGGCTAAAATTGTCTCCCGCTCACTGGCCAAATCCCAATCAAACTCTTTATCATGAAACAGAACTTAAAGTGAAACCTACAAAATCCAATTTTTCCTATTTTACAAACTTTGAAGATATTCTGGATCGTTTTTCCTCGTTTTCGAAAGCAATTCGGATAATTTATTACATATTTAGATTTTTCCGTCACACACATCCGACTCATCGTACTATTTGGTGTGAAAAATCTAAAAGCATCTCATGTGCCGAAGTACGCAAACTCGCCTTATATCTCTTTGTCAAAAGGTAGAGTACCCCGATGAATATCATGCGCTTTCACGTAAAGAATTAATTTCTTCTTCCAGCAGTTTGTTGAACTTAAATCCAATTTTGGATGAGTCTGGAGTATTAAGAGTATGGGAAGACGGGTTACTTCTCCCTCAATATCGTATGACGAACGGCATCCTATCATCGTCCCCTATAAATGTCAATTCGCTCGTTTATTAATTAGTTTCACACATGAAATTTCTCTTCACGGAGGAAACCAGCTAGTTCTGCGCTTAATACGTCTTCAATATTGGATTCCAAAGGCTAAGAACCTCATTAAAACAATCATTCACAAATATAAAACGTGTGCTATTTATCAACAACGCTTACGTACCTAACTTATGGGAACCTTACCACCTGAACGCTCCACGTTTACTCGACCCTTCTCTCACACTGGCCTTGATTTTGCAGAACCTTTTGAAATTAAAAATTCCACAGGTAGAAGTTGTGTGATAACAAAAGGGTACGTTTGTGTATTTGTTTGCTTTTCAACCAAGGCAATCCACATAGAAGCAACAAGTTCTTTATCCACTCCATCGTTTTTAGCTGCTTTTAATAGATTTGTAGCAAGACGTGGCTGTCCTCTACATTTATACTCAGACAATGGTAAAAACTTTGTTGGAGCATCCAAAGAGCTCAGTCGTCATTTTTTCGAGAGTTCAAAAACAGCCTTATCGTCTGATTTTGCACACAAAATCTGACCTGGCACTTTAATCCCCCTGGTGCCCCACACATGGGTGGACTCTGGGAGGCGGGTGTTAAGACCTTTAAGGCTCATTTCCGGAAAGTTGCATGTTCATTTAAATATACTTTTGAAGAGTTTTCAACGCTTTTGTCCCGCATAGAAGCGTGTCTCAATTCACGCCCAATTGCCGCCATATCTGAAGATCCAACAGATACTTCCGCCCTAACTCCAGGCCATTTTCTAATTGGTAGTCCGCTTTTGGCTCCAATAGAACCACAAATACATGAGCAACCCATTTCTATTATTAATCGCTGGCAGAGACTTAAAGCCCTGCATCAAAATTTCTGCTTTAGATGGAAAAACGAATATCTTAAGGAACTCCATAAACGTAATAAGTGGAAAAGACCACAAGAAAATATTGAAATAAATTCTATGGTGGTCATTCGTGACGAAGCTTTGCCTCCAAATGAATGGCGCTTAGGAAGAGTAACCAAAACTTATTTAGGAAAAGATAAACGCGTTCGTGCAGCAGATGTTCTTACTCAACGAGGTACTATTACTCGTCCGATTGTTAAATTAGTCATTCTTCCAACCAATGAAGCTTCGCCTCAATAATCGTTCTAATTCTTTATTTTGTTACGCCATTATATCTTCCAGCGAGCCATAACCCCAGACACTAAAAATACCAGCAAAGGCAGTCGTCGTTCCGTCACAAGACGTTCAAAAAGCGAACCCTCAAAGTTTGAAGCATTCCAGTGTCGGTTGTGCAAGCGTTATCATCCATTACGTCTCTGCAGTCAGTTCCTGAGCATGACTACCGAGCAACGTATGCGGGTGGTACTTTTGAACAAGTATTGATCCAACTGCTTAACTCATAAGCATTCTCAGGGATCCTATTTCAGTAAATCTGGATGCCACTATTGTAAGGAAAACCATCACATCTTGCTTCACTTACACGAGCGGCTTAAAAACAGCCAACCAAATGTTCAATCATCGATAAAAGCATCATCAGTAACAATATCGTCAATTCTTTCGCAGCACATTGTCACTCTGTTTCCAACCGCACTGGTCAAACTAAAGGTTCAAGGAAAGCTACATTTTGCAAGATCACTTCTTGATCCATGTGGTGCAGTAAGCCGTATATCTAGCCTCCTAGTTCGTCAATTAAAAATACCAACTTTTTCTTTTGGAAAAGATGCATTATGCTCTATCCAAATACGCTCTCATTCGGATCCTAACTTAGAAATAGAGGTAACGGCTACAGTAGACGACAACATCACTTTGAAAACACCGTCTAAATCCTTAAATGCAGCCATTAAGGATAAATTTGTAAACATAATTCTTGCTGACCCAGCGTTCTACAACTCGGCATCCATTTCTATTGCCCTTGGTGCTGATGTATATCAGCTGATTATAAAATGTGGTGTTATGCCAAGCACCGCGGGTCTTCCACTCGCTCAAAATACAATTTTTGGCTGGATCCTTTCGGGATCTTGCGCTTTATAGATTTAAATTATTAACGGTTGTATTATAATATGAACTATATGCGCTATTGAAAAGAATAAAACAGAATCCGAATCAAGAACTAATAATGAAATACATGCAAACAAACTTAAAATTTTATTTACAATATTATTACTATTATTTTTATGTGTATAAAATTTAGCTAAGCAATTAAAATTATTATGAATTTTCCAAATTACTATATTGTAAGTTGATTTATATTATTTGCAGCCGTACTGCAAGGCGGGCGGCGATGTTTATGTGAGAAATCGATTTCGATAAATCGATTTACCATCATGACGTTAAGATGGCGCTTCACGCTGTTCGAAAATTTATTTTTTATACAAAATGAACTTTCGTTTACTTGTTTTAAGCTTATGTCATTAACTAGAAAAAAGCTTTTTTCTTCTTAATCCATCCACCGTACTGGTAAGACGAAATAAATCCCATTCTTAAAACGCAAACTTATCCTAGTATTTTTTATTCCCGATTACGATTCTTATATCGAGAATCTCAAAGCTCGCTGAGTTTGAGATTCCCAACTTCCTATCCAAGGCTTCTTCTTGCAGAGAGTACAGCTGTCCATAACAACAATAACAACACATTTCTATCCTAAACAATAGGTCTAGTACTTAACAGAGTCTGTAAGGATCACAATGAATAAAGATTCATTGAAATCGATAAAGTACAACTCCAGATATCTTAGAAGCCGATTCGAAAAATCTTGTTTCTAGAAAACGCGATTAAAGATTTAAAGGTTCTTGAATATCACACTGACATACGAATATAAAATATGTTATAACTTTTTTTCTATTAGATATTTTGTTCTAAAATTTTGTATACGTATTCTTAAGACCTTAAAGAACCATATTATAAGAAAAAATTTTTACACACTGTAATAGTACCTTAAACATTTTTGAATGATAGCGTTTTCGAGATATAAATATTTGAAATTTTTTTTAAAATTTTCGGAGCTGTTCCGACGTTTTTCACTGTATCTCGAGTTTTAATTGACCGATTTTACCAAAAAAACACTAAACTCAAAGGAAACTAAACTTTAAACCATAGACCGTACTAAGTATGCATTTTATAATAAAAAGCAAAAAATAGTAATTATCTTGTGACTTTAAAAATTTTAAGCAAAAAATAATAATTATATCTGCTTTTTATATTTTTATGGCAAATATAAAAATCAAAATTTGCCCGATATCTTTTAAGCACAAAATAACCAGTAATTTTGGATTTTTATTTTTTAAGGCAAAAATAAAAAGCACAACTTGCCCAACGTACTTTCGAGCACAAAACAACTTGTACATTTTGATTCTTATTTTTTAAGTCAAAAATTATAAGCAAAATAGGATTTCAGTTTACGGTTGAACCAAAATTGAAAAATAATAATATATTGCTTCTGTTGAAATGCACTATTAGGCCTTTACGGTTCACAGCAATACACTGCTGTGTCTTATATTAAGTAAAAGCAATGTACACAATAAAAAAAGAAATTACTGTTGTGTTGTGAACCGTAATGAAGCCGAATTATATAAAGTGCTTATTGAACTCAATAACATCATAGAACAGATTCGGCTACATTTGAATTGCATTGATTAATGCAACTATAATAACGACGGATGGCTTTGTGTTTTCTTATTTTTGTGCTATACGCAAGTAATGTGGAGACACATCAGTTTTTTAGCGCTATTGAAGCATAGAATGCATTCGGCAATTTTAGGAACAACGGAAATATGAAGGTTTGAAATTTGCCTATTCCTTAACTTACACATGCTGCTCATGAATCATGAATCAATAAAAAAACCAGAAAATATTGAAAAATGCATGTACTAATTTTTACGTAAGAATGGGATAAGAGCTTTTCTTAAGAATTGCAAAAGATGGCTGAGTTCCTAAATGCATTTATGCAATGTATCAGTGTGTTTTATTTTCAATTTTTGCTAAGTTTTAATAAGAAAACTACAGAGTTGCGCAGTTGATATTCCTAAACATAGTATAGTTACTATTCAAAATAAAACACACAGATGCATTGCATAAATGCATTTAGGAACTCAGCCAATCTGTTTACGTAATACTTGAACGGCCCCTTTTGAAGCACTTACGAAATGACATAGAACCCCTTATTGGAAATTTTTCAATTTTGGTTCAACCGTTAACTGAAATCCTAATTTTGCTTTTAGTTTTTAACTTAAAAAATAAAAATCAATTATTAAAAGTTATTTTGTGCTCGAAAATATGTTGGGGAAATTTTGCTTTAAAAAATAAAAATCAAAACCAAAATTTACCAGTCATATTGTGCTCAAAAAATATCGGGCAAACTTTACTTTTTATTTTTGCTTTAAAAATTAAAAATCAAGACTTATTTGCTTTAAGAATCAAACAATAATTATTATTTACAGTATCTGCTTTAAACATTTTATTATTAAAAAGTTTTGAGATTGACTCAGTAGTTCAGATACTAGCGATGTTAATATGTAAAAAAATACTAATTTTTGACAAAAATCGGGGTCAAAAATTTACATATCGTCATGGGAAAAATAGAATTTGCAAAAATAAAATTTGCTTAATTTTTTTTTGTATTATGTTTGAACTTTTACAAAAAGAATATGCTACCTTTGATTAAAATCCGTGCTTAAATGGTGAAGCTATGAATTTTTTAGTGGAATACCTAAATTCAGCTCTTTGCCAATTTAAACGTTTTTTCTTACTTTTTGTGCATGAATGAAGTTAGTTGAGATTTCTAACGTATTTTTTTAACCGCAGAACGATTGGGCATTGTTTCAATAAAATATTTACCTGATTTTACATTTGTGTTCACCAGATATGTGGTGGCTCGATTTTGTATTTCTCAAAACACCCAATGTAATAAAAATAAATATGAAAAAATAAATTAGAACAAATAAATTCGTGGAATTTTTGTCTTATTCTAAACATTAAAAAGAAAAGTGTCATTCAAAACGTTATTAATTTTTTCTACCCCTAAAAAATTAAAAAGTGTTGCCGAGGTAGGAGGTTATATATCTTTTATAGGTGCAAGGCAAAAAATATTTTTTCAGGTAGTCCAATTAGAAATATTATGGAAGATAAGGTCTTAGTCTTTTAGACATGCCGATTTTATTTAAAAACATTGTATGAACTACCTGTTTTTATAAAAGGTTACTAATAAGGGTAGTATAAAATATGATGATGACCGATGATGATATATCGGTTTATACCAGTCTTACCTTTAAAAAGTACACACTTTTTTGGTTTTGAATTAGTTTAAAACAAACGTTCGCTTATACGAACTGAATAATTTTATTTAGTATAAAAATTTGTGAATTGAGTAAAAGAAGTCGAGAGTACGAGTTCGTAAACTACCCAAACAATTTCTGCAATGTGTGCCGTGATTTTATGGTAAAAAGATATGTACGCAAATTTACTGATGCGCTACAACAAAGTTATCTGAAAACTTTAGTATGCTACCGAATCTCACCGATCCATGGACACAACAGTCTCAGCAAATGGGCTGTTGACCAAAGGTATGAACTAGTTTTTTTATATATTCGTTATATGTTTAACATTTACTTGTTTTATTTCAGCTGATACATGAAATTCGACACACCAATGGTTTTGTTACATGAATGATTGCTACTTCTGCCTTAAGCGTAGTATGCTGTAGGAACGAAATTTTTTGGGAATTTGATTCTATACGAGATATTTTGGTGTAGACTAAACACTAACACATACTTACCATAACGTCTGTGTTGAATGTGTTGAACATTATTGTTAAATGCCAAATTTCCGTATAAAAGACAGCGAAATTTTGACATGTTAACAAATTCTTCGGTTCAACAGCGTACTCACCAACGAAAAAAAAATTGCGCTACCTTTTCGCTGTCAAAAACGCAATGTATTTCTTACGGAAGATTTCTTTTCGCTTCTACAGCATACTAAGCTTCAGCAAATGTTCTGGCCTTGGAAAAAATTTGAAATAGAATTATGCCCAGGTGGATTCAGTGATGTTTCCGGTACCTCATTCGAAAGGTCTACAATTACTTTCCCAGCAAGACTTAAATGATTGAGTTGAGATTTGGAGTTAAAGCTTAGTATGCTTTAGGAACGAAAATTTTTAGGCATTTAATTCTACACGCGAAATTTTAGTGTAGACTCAACACTAACACATACTTACTATAACCTGTTTGTTTGTGTTTGTTGAACATTATTGTTGAATGTCAAATTATACAAAGGCAGCGAAATTTTGACATTTTAACTCTCCAATCATGGTTGTGAACTTGGCTGCATTGAACAAATTTTTGGGTTCAACAGCGAAAAATAAATTTCTCTACCTTTTCGCTGTCAAAAACGCAATGCATTGCTTACGGAAGATTTATTTTTGCTTCTACAGCATACTAAGCTTAACGAAAGAAAAATCAGAGTTATTTGCATCTCGAATGCAACAACGTGGCTTCTTGGCTACGAATCTTACGCAAAGTATTTCGCGAAGGCAAAAGAAATTTGCTGTTTCAATGATGTGTCGGGTTTGTTCAAGGTGTTTCACCAAGAACATATTCCAAATGAGTGGCGGTTGCTTATAGACGGGAGTAATGAGAGTTTGAAAGCAGTTCTCTTGCTTAATGGAAATGAAAAGCCATAAGTTCCCATCGTACATGCTGTTAATACTACAGAAACATACGAAACCAAATTGCCAAATTGCTGGAATACATCAGATATAAAGATATGATTGGAAAATTTGCTCTGACCCCAAAGTTGTTAGTATATTGCGTGGAATGCAAGGAGGATATACTAGAAATCGCTGCTTTATTTGCCTTTGGAATAGAAGCGCAGATGATCTTCATTGTACACAAAAGGAATGGCCGGAAAGGATAAACAGCATAATCGGCGAAGCCAACACAAAAAAAGATCCTATGGTGAAGAGAAAAAATATCATACTTCCCCCGTTGCACATTAAATTTGGACTCATCCAGTATTGAATTTAAGCCTAGGCCTGTGAGGCCCGGGCCTTGGGCGCCAACGTTTCAGGGGCGGCAAAATTTGTGAGGGCTGAAAAATTTCGAGGAAAACAAAAAGTCAGGAACGGAATCCATTTGGTTGCAGAAGAGTTGGCAGGGCGACCAAATATTTTCGTTCGCTTATTTTTAAAACAAACTCAAAATAAACTATTTTAACGAGTGCTGTAAATTTTTGGGTGGCCAAGTTTTGAGCGACAAATGTAAACTGCGCTTACATTTAATGAATACAATACTGCAGGAAATTCGAGCAATCGATTACTTTTTGGGTCATAGAAAGTATTACTCCAATATGGGCATGTCATTGGCGGTAATTAAAAAAATCAATGCATAACGTAACCCTGAAGTCCAACGCTTCGTGCACGATTTCTTAAAAAAACTTAAAGAAACAATTTCATGAAGATTTCTTAAAGAAACTTACGGCATGGGATACATTTGTCGTTAATTCTTTAACAAATGTCTTGTTTCGTTCATCGAAATTAGAAAGTTTTCAAACAATGCACGGATTTGGAACTTTTATATGAAATTTTTGTCAATGAAATATATAACCGAATCAGCATGTTTCGTCAACGATAAAAAAAATCGTGCTTGATTGTTTAAAGATTCCTTGAAGACTTGAACTACTGTGAATGCAATTAATGCATATTTGGTCTTTCCGACTTAAAAGAAGGTATTATCGAATAAAATATTGGGTAATGCATCTCAACATTTTTTAAATGTTTTGCCGATTGAGTTTTTGTTTTAAGACGCCGTACAGTGCTTTGCATTCTTATATTCTATTAAATTGCTGAAACTCACCAAGCTTACAAAATTTCTTTATCATAAGAGCACTCCGTCTATTGGTTTACAAAATTTGTATGTCCGCAAAGCACTGTGGCTTCTTAGAAAAAAAAAATTGTGGCATGCGTCAACAAATTTCTGATGTTCTGCAGAATTTTAATTTTGAAGTCGTTGCAGCAGCATAACAATCGGTGATGCGGGGTATATTTGTTACTGTTTTGGTTTTTGTGTACGAGCACGAGGAAAAATTACAACAAAGCAAACAATTTTATAAGCTCAATGGGCCCTTTCACACGATCACAATGTTCTGCGCATAAAACAAAATTTTTATGGAAAGGGAGGTGAAGAGTAAAGTGTTTGTTGGTAGAAAAATTGTGCCAGCGACTAACCCGCATTACAGGCTATACCTTTCACTCATGAATTTAACACAAAGATGGCATTGCTGGTAATAATAACATTACTCTCTGCATTACCATTCAATAGCTACTTCATTAGTTATATTACCACTAGCTAATACAACTTGTACACACTATACCTCTCTTTTTCACATAATTTACTTTTTTGCGAATTTATGTGGAAGAAGAAAAAAATTAAAGGAATGCATTTACATTACCTCGGGTACTAGAATTCATTAGCTACCATTCATGCATGAAATCATGACCGCTGAAAGTCATGAGTGATTTCCAGTACTGGAGGGTGACTAATAACACTAATACATACGCACACTTGTGTACACACAATTAGTGCATAAGCAGCTCATGTGAAAACGATGAAACAAAAATTATGCCAACCAATTTGTGCTCGTGTGAAAATGCCCATTTAACACAATACTACCATTATGTTTCGGTCTCTATCTTCGGCCTGCTAGGGGTTGTACTTGCGTTGAATAGAAAAGCGATACACAAATAAAGCAGAATAAAGCTTGCGCTCTTAAAAAAACACAGAAAGATAAAAAACGAACCGTTCGTTTAAGGTTTATTTCCATTTCTTAGTTCTAACAAGAATACTGATACCAAAAAACTCTGCATCAAGGCAAGGGATCGCTGTAGTGCAATTTTAAAACGCGAATTTCTACATGAAATTTGCATTTAAGAACAGGCTCTTCTCTGCCTCAAAGGAAACAAAAATTGTTGGTCATTTGTTAAAAGAGTAAAAAATCAGACTTTGTCATCGCAAAAATGTTGTAATAGGTGGCGCTTAACAATGAAATAAAACAAAACCTAATAACTTGATACGTATGAGAGCTAGGATCTTGAAATTGAAATCAAATGTGATATCAAAGTCAATTCCCACAGATAATGTAAGTAGTATAAGGCAATGGAGGGAGCGTGGCACTTCCCATACATCTTCAACGCCTTAAAATTTTAAAACGTGAAAAGTTTCTTCACGAAGCTAGCTTTCGAGAACAGGTTTTTCTCTGCCCCAAATTCTCCAAATTCTCCAAAGTTAGCAAACATTTTTGGTCATTTGTTAAAAAAGTGAAGAATAGATACTCATTCAAAAAACTACCAAGCTGTATTTAGAATGTGAGGAAGAGAAAAAAAACTGTTTAGGAAAACGCTAATTTTCTACATTAAAACTAATTAAAAACTTTTAAGGGACAACTATGAATGACCAGGGATTAAGTGCACTGGCCTTATTATGTATTGAAGCAGTTCTAGTATAAGAACTAAATTATGAGGACATTATAAATAATTTTGCACGACCAAATAATGAAACTCTTTATTTTTATTATTTTGTATATGTAAATTTCGAGTACTATGTAATTGTGTGTTGAAAATAAAAAAAATTTTTATAATTTGGTTCTTTCGTAAGAACAAAATTAAGTATTTTTTAAGTATTAATGTGGGGCCTTGTGCGGGAGAATGCATAAATCCGCCACTGGACTCATCAAAAACTTTACCAAAAAGCTGGATAAAGATCAAGCTTTCATATGTAAAGATCAAAGAAGGCGTCTGCACAGGTCCCGAGATAAAAAAGTTGCTAAAAGACGAAAAATTTCACAAAACTTTTGTCTCTCGTTGATGCTGCAGCCTGGAATTCGTTCAAGCTATGTTGTTTTAAATTTTCTTGGAAACATCTAAAGCCCAAATTACAAGGGAATGTATTCTTTTTTCTATTATGTCACTGTATATTAGTTTATTGTCATACATTAGATTTTAATTTTTGAATTTTTTTCATGTTCCCGGCAGGAGTGCACATGTCATTGCAAATACATTTTCTCCGTTCTCACTTGGATTTTTTCCCGGACAATTTGGGCGACGTGAATTATGAGCACGGAAAACGTTTTCATCAACAAATGAAGTCCATGGATCGAAGGTATTAGGCTTGGGCATTTTAGTTCACTAAAAAGATGGCTCTTTTTAGTTCAGTTGAGTTTAATGAACTAGTTCGTTCATATAGTTTTTTAGTTCATTTAGTTCGTACGCTCTTTTAGTTCGTTTCGTGAACTCGTTCATGTTGATAGTTCGTTAGGTCTTATAGTTCGTTTGGTGTTTTAGATCGTTAGGTATGTTAGCTCGTTGTATTTTTTAGTTCAATAGGTCTTTTAGGATGCTTTGTTTGCTAGTTCATGATCAGATCTATAAAGTGAAACGAACTATATGACCGAATCAATCATTAACTGTGGACATAGAAGAAATTTACAGAAAAATACTACACATGGGGCATTCCACACAATATTTGCCACAAAAATTTGTTTTTGCAAAAAAAGGTTTTTTTACCGTTCATTAGTGAAAAACTGTATCAGCACGGACTCAAATCATTGTTGAATGAATCCAAATTTTTTTTAGTTCATTTCGATCTGACTCGCTGCAAAATCGATTAAACTAAAAGAACTAAACGAACGAGAATCAAGGAACTAGTTCACATAGTTCATGAGTGCGAATAGCTCAATTGAACTAGTTCGTTCGTAAACTACCCAAGCCTAGAAGGTATACCGGCTTCTGAGTTACAGCCATGATGGGCGATTACATTTGGTCCCTTATACGAGAGTAAGCCACGATAAGTTCAAAATACAGAGAAGGTGTCAGAATGTTTTCAGAATTTAAAAAAAATTATGATCGAATGTTGGAAGAAAGCTTTCATAAGGTCAAATGTGAGTATGCTATTTATAAACCAGTAGCAAAATGCAACAGCTTTTCAAATATTCTTAATTTTATTCTATTTAACTAGTTTATTTATTAAGATAGGAAAAAATAGTTTGAGATTGTAATTCATCAGAACACGAAATAAATAAAATGGATAAATAAAAATAAAAATTTATGTCAGCTGCTGAATTTCAACAGATTTGGAAAAATAAAGAAAAGGCGTTTTAATTATCAAAAAGTTGAATTTAATAAATGCAAAAAATTCAAACAAATTTTACCTCTGCGAATTCTATTTTTCTTAGGACGATATGTGTATTTTTGACCACGATTTTTTCCAAAAAATCGCATATTTTTACATATACACATCGGTAGTATCTGAACTATTGGGCCGATCTAAAAACTTTGCAAAAACAACTTACATAAGGCTTAGTTATCTTAATGTAAAATGTTTGTTTGGTAAAGTCGGTCAATTAAAACTCGAGATATAGTAGAAAACGGAACTGATCCGAAAATTATAAAAAAATTTAAAAAATTTATATTTCAAAAACGCTACCATTTAAAACTTTTTTAATGTGATTTTCGTGTTTACTGAGCCAAAGTCCATGAGAAAATTATAGTGAGATATGGTGGGCAGAGAAATATTCCGATTTTATTAACTAGTGTTATTTGTTGTTGTTTTTTTTTCTTTTAATAGTATTCTTTGTTCTGACAGCCAGTGATAGTGTTATGCAGTTCGAAGTAATCTGGTAAAAGGGATATTTAAAAGGTGGATTGTAGGCCAAAATTTAAAATAAGCTTTTATTTTATAGGAACAAGTTCGAACATTGTTTTTTATACTCGTCGAAGCTTATTTGATATTAGGTCTGTTTCCGTACTCGATTCAAGTAACTTGAAGTTGCTTGAAAGTGCTATTTTACAAATTTTTAAAGCAGACAAAATAGGTCTGTTTCCGTAATAACTTCAAGCAATTGCAATTGAAGAGAGAGTGACATTTTCCATGTTATTCTTCTCTCTTGAGCTTCAAAAATTTGTAAAGTAACGCTTTCAAGCAACTTCAAGCTACTTGAATCGAGTAGGAAACAGACCTGTTATAATGAATTCAAGCTGTCAATCAATAAACAAAAAGATAGAATTTTAAAAACAGACTAACTGCTCAGAAGAAAATATGTGCGATTATAATAAACAAATGAATGTTTTCTTTTATGATTTTTAATTTAGATGGACAAGATTGTATAGATCGGAAAAAAGGTTTACCACTTTGAATGAAATCTGGTTAGAATCCTCTTTAGGTTTTATGCGTGCCCAGACTGCAAAACGGGGTCGAAAATAAATTGATTTTATCGAGTCAAGTAATTGGAGTAAATATAACAAAGCAATTAAGGGACACCACATCATTTGAATCATTTGAAGGTTTTGATGGAAGCTCTGGCCATAGCTCATATAAACAAGCCTTTGATGGCTCTGATGCTAGTGATTCAGTGGTTTTTCAAACCACAACTGGGCTACTTAGGCTTATGTTGAAGGATAGAGTAATTTGACAAAATCCACGACCATCTTCAACTAGATTTTGCAGACCCTTGAAAATTTATTCACCTCAAATGTTTCTATTTTTGAAAAACAAAGAGTTGAAGAAGAAATATAGAGTTTAATGTGTTCTACTATCACGATTGGTAAGAAAGTTCTACATGTTGTGAACAACTTAATATTGGCACTGTTCGATGGAAAGGTGTGCAAAGCCATAACAGAAACCACACCAACACAAAAATATTATTTATGTGGTGCCACTAGCAAATACTTTAATAATATAGATGAAATGATCCAAAGACCTGTGTATTGGTACTGTCATAGCCACCCGCCAGTATCGAAAGTATCACTTGGCCCATTCACGCTAGCTACTTCAATAGTTCTATATGCACTAGCTACTTTTTTGACCCAAGGTAATGCATAAAAGGGTCAGTTCATTCAACTTCCATCTCGATTGTTTCTTGTTTATTTCTTTAACGTCTTGACTGACTCATAAAATTTATTCTGACGAGCTCATACTTTGAAGTGACTTATTCGAGAAAACAACATAAGTTGAGCAACATAAATAAAATATCGTTATGAAATGGTATAAATATATTGAATATAGAACATCAGTCACTATGCCTTGTTTTTTTTTTTTTTTTTTTAATATAGTGTTAATAAAGTAGCGAAAAAGCTAGCTCTTCATGACTAGTGAAGTAACTAGGGTATGCGTTTGTAAATGGTAACAATTGACCCTTTCCTATGACATGCTCGTGTAAAATTCGCCAGTTGAATTCAAAGAAGGTAGATTGAAGTGGAACTAGTACTGGTTACCAAGGGGCTGGTGAAATCACTAGTTATGTACTAGTGCCATTAACTGCAGGGCACTCATGCACCACATATGCACCACATATTGTTAAACCAATTGAGTTCAGTTATAATTTGCTTCTTTCTTTTGTTTTGCATGCCGCGTCTATCATTGCATGTTGATCGAAAGCAGGTCAAATGTTTTGAGTTGATGATGCAAACACGAAAATAGAATGTACTCGCTGGCACGCTGACCTAATGACGTTCAGCAATGTGCAAGCACTGCATTTGTTTTTGATTGGTTCATGAAAACATAGAAAGACAAATTGTGACTCAATCTTGAATTCATTATTGAGTGAAATAAAATAATGGGGAGGAGTTTGTAGGAAATTATTACTATTAATTTTTTGTAGGAAATTATTGTAAGAAAAATAATAGTGGTTTTTAGGATATAAAAGCCAATGACTAAATAAAGGAATTAAGTTTTAAGTCTAAAAAGATTGGTTTTTTAATTTCTTATGAAACAGAGCAGCGTTTACGCCATAGACTAAACCAGCCGATTTAGGCAATAAATACCACCTTTTACTTGACTAAGTCCCTTAAACCTCTACACCTGTAAATGTGGAAAATTTAAAATTTGGTCTTTCTATTCTTCATGGCTGAATAAGGCTTTTTTAAGTTAATGTCTTTTGCACGTTGCATACAAAATACCTATAAAAAGTGGAAGGCTAGAACTGAATCTGAAAAACAAATAGTAGCTGAAACAAAAAAGGAAATTCAGAAGAAATTTAAAGAAACTATGGGATTAATAGTTGCCCAACCAAAACCTGGTTTTGAAAACACAAATTATGGAAATACGGCAAGAAGTTTCTTTAAAACCGCAGAAAACTCTGACGAAATTACAAAAATAGATGTGAATTTAATAAAAAAAATGCACGTGATGCTTATTGTTGTATCCATTGGCCATGAAGTTAATAATGAAAAATTTTAAATATATCCATACAGTATAGGGAGACTTTTTGTAGAAAAATATTATTGATACATTCAATCCCGAGGGGTTTTGATGAATCCCGGAATTTCGGGATTTTTCGGGATCCCGAAATCCAAAAATTTTAAATAATGTCATTTAGCTGTATTAATAGCAGGGACAGCTAATAACTCCTTCTATTAATTGCTGCGTTTTGGCAAAAATAATTTCACATACTTTTTTTTATTTTTAAAATATAACCCAGACAAAATTTTTGGCTGGAAAATGAACTTAAAACGGCAGACAGGTAGTCTGTTTATTGGGAATTGTACCAAAATCAGCCAGTTGACTGCCACTGTACAGAACAGCAGACTGGATAACAGAGGCTCAAAAATGTATAGGAGAGCATGCAAGTGGCGTTCAGTGGAAGCAACTTGGCAGGAAATGTACAGAGCAGAATACAAGCAGATAGTGGCAGGCAATTGGATGGGGCATTAACATGGCATTGAATGCAAAATATTGGTTTCTTTTATATATTTTAGATTATTTTATATATTTGAGCTTTTTTATTCAACTGACAGTTTTTGACCCTTGGGTTTGTCGGTTTTTTTCGATTCACCTAAATTTTGAACGGCTTTGATGCTGTGACATACAATTTTGAGTGAGATTTTTCAAACGTAAATTTCTAAGTTTTTTTTTAAAAAAGTTTATCTTTAGTATATCAGGTGTAAGCAAACCCAAACAAAGAAGCGAATCCACTCCTGTGGGTATAATAGCATTGCCACCAACAATACCAGAGACTACGTGTGCGAACAGTTTTATTGAAACGAATGGTGAGTTTTAAAATTATTGCTCTATAAAAACATAGTCCAACACGCAAAAAATAAGCAAATTTCCTGAACGAAATTTAACAGAGAAATGTTTGTACCATATAATCAGTTAAAGGTTTTAATTAAGATGATGAATTCCCTGTTCACTCATCCTTCCCAGAATCAAAAAATTGTGCATCAGACGAGGATAGTGAAGATGCGATTGCTGGAAAAGATCGATTTGTTCTAGGATCTCCGGTATCAACCTTTGAAGTCTTCACCTTAATTCTAGCATACGTTTTACGATACAAACTAAGCGGTTCTGCATTAAGCAGTTTGTTGGAATTGATTGACTCCATCCATATGCCCTAAAACGCCCATCTCCACTTATGTCTTAAAAAAACATTTCACAAAAATAAATTCTGCTATTGAGTGTACGGCGCACTGCAACAACTGTTACAGACCAGTAAAAGCAAATGCGAGGAATATAACAGCAAAGGTGAATTCGGATATCTGCTCACCTTTTCAATAGGGGCACAACTGCAAGCAATTATTTCTCGACCAGATTTCTGCAAACAATTGCTCACCATTTTAGCAGAAAAAAGAAAATGTTGACATGCAAAAGACATTTACGAAGGCGAACTGTATCGCAATCAATGCGAAAATAGATTCATGAATGACCCCAGGACCTTATCATTCATGTTTTTTTTGACGGAGCAGCACTCTATTAAACTTATACTATTAATTAGATTTTTATGTAGTAATAACAAATGCACTTAAAATTTGTCAAAACCGTCAGTCGTATCAAATATTGAAGTCACTCTTGTACACCAGTATATCAGATCTTCTGAAATACCGTAAATTTCGCCACAATATATTGAAAAATGAATTTTGCATTACATATAAATGATATTTCTTATGTTTTGTGTTCCACCAAATATGATTCTTAGTGTTCCACTAAATATGATTGAAAACGAATAAAGCACCTTTACCTTTATACATTTTTAAATAACGTTTATTTACGCAAACTTTCGAAAACTTAAAAAAAAATATTAATTGTAACTGTCAAGTTCACACGTTACATGTGAAAAGGTTTTCAACAATTTCAAGTTAAAGCCGGTAAAAAGTTAGAGCTCAGAAGAGTTAGACAGAAAGCATCTTCCAGTATAATACGAGATAATTCTGTTGTCTAGAAAACAAAACATTTTTAAGTTGCTAGACCCTTTCAATTGGATGCCAATACAATGCTTGTTTTTAAAAGAGTTCGAAAGCATTCTGTTCTGTAGAAAACAAAACTTTTAAGCCTGCCCAAATATTTCAGTTCAATGCCAAAATAATGATTTTATTTAACAGAGTTCATATGCCTGCCGTTATAGTGCATAGGAAGGCTGCTGCTGGAAGAACAAAAATGTTTGAGCTGCTTGAACATTTCAGTTGCCGTCCAATACAATGCCAAATTTCGACACACTGCCTTCTACTGACTTTTCCATGCCTTCATGCTGCTACTTTTTGGCAGCCTTTTTTGATAAAAAGTAAACTGGCCGCCACCACATTTCAACATACTGCCAGAACTCTGCTTATTTGCCACAATTATGCAGATATAATGCCATTTTCCTGTCGAATATTTTGTCTGGGGTTATTCATACTTAAAATATTCAAAAACACTCAAAAGTTAATAAGACGTTTAAAGTCACACTAAGACGAAATCATAATTTTTAATGTAGACAAAACAGTTGTCATATTCAAAGAATATAAGGAAAAAAATTCAACTATAATTGGAAGATAAAGTCTTATTCTGAAATAGCATTTTGTATTTTAAGGGGAAACACTTGTAAATTTATGATTGTGAAAATACCTGATTAAACAAGATCAAAAAAAAAATTATATTAGAAAATATCGATTATGGTATGATGATTTTTCTTTTAATAAAAATCATTACCTTTACGGTCCTTAATCAAAGATATTTTCTAAATTTTTAAATATTTAAATCATAATTACTTTAAGTTTATTTAATAAAAAAGTTCTGATATATTATACAATGACTCAAACAACTGGCCACGTGTTTGATTACTCTGTAATGCTTACAACAACAAAACTACTTTTCCGTTGCATGAAAATTGAACAGTCTATTAAACAGAATCTTTTAAGATCAGAACCAAAACACAAAAAGCTCGAAATAAAGATTTTGAAAAATATAGGGAGTTTTATTCTCGAAAGTGAAGTCGCGAAAAATCAGACATAGACATTTTTAATACGTTTTTGATAAGTTCTGACCCAATTGCTTCAAGCATGAGAACATTGTCACAAAAAAGGTTCAAACCTTGCCAGAGCAGGCAATTCAATTACTTGTACCTGCGGCCCCGAACAGAAGCGATTTAAATAATGATATTGATGACGATGATGATGATGGTGATGATGAAAATGATGATGTTGATGACGCTGATGATGATCATGATGATGATGATGATGATGATGAAGATGTTATTGATGATAATGATTTACTATAAAATGCATACAATTTTATTTTTTACACTATATTTATATTTAGCAAAATTGCAACTAAATATACTTGAAAATTATTTTGTTTCATTAATATTAATGGTATTAGGCAGAAACTAACAAAAAATTATCCGAACTTAGCTTCCCTGAATTGATCCAAGAAAACATGGTACTCTAACCCCTGTGCATCGGTTAAAACCAAAAACTAAGAACAAAAATTCAAATGTTTAAATTTGGCAGAGTGCACGAGATTAAAAAATAAAATTTTTATAAGCACTGATAATGGCATTCGATTAAGCGATGTTGGAATCGGTATGTTTAGCTATTTTTTACGGAAATTTGATACCTTAAAAAATAAATTTGAAAGATTCTATAAAAAGATACTGTTGAGGAAATTCTCGAATTCTTTGAATGTATTCAATGATAGTTTTATTAAAAAATTCCTGTTTGTAAACAAATATTACAATTCAAATAAAGTGTTACAATTTATAGAATATTAAAAAAACTTTACTTTAGTAACCTCGCTGCACGTGCCAATCTAGTTGCTAACAATTTTATAGATCAAGAAAACGTGGTAAATTCTATTTAATCTGACAGTCATTTCCGTTTAGCGAAGTAGATAATTTGACATAAACGCTCAGTGACGATGACGTAGATTAGGCGTTGCCAGATCCTTCGTAACACTCCCCCCCGGTATGTCCTCTGGAGGACCTACCTCATTCTGTAAAGGTCCAACGTCTAATATAGCAATCTTAACTGCAGGTTTCACATAAAGTCCAGCCGCTGTTTTGATCATCGCACTCCTCACTCTTCCGTCAGCTCCTTTTTTCACTTCCACAACCCTACCTTTTGGCCAGCAGTTTCTAGGATTAGCAGGATCGACAATGACGACGATGTCGTTAACTTCAATCGGCTTCGTTTCTTCAAACCACTTGGTGCGACGCGTTATAACTGGCAGGTATTCAACCACCCACCTTTTCCAAAAGGCATTTGCTATTTGCTGGGACGTCTGCCAACATTTTCGTAGAACAACTCCGTCATTTACAGCATGTGCCAGCGGCTTTGAGCCGTTGGAGCTTCCTAGCAAAAAATGATTTGGTGTCAAAGCTTCCTCGTTTTCGTTGCTAACAGGAATATAGGTGAGCGGGCGAGAATTGACAATCAACTCTACTTCCATAAGGGCACCCCGTAGAAGTTCATCACTTGGCCTTTGAGATGGTAAAACCTTACTCAACACGCTCTTAACAGATCGGACCAGGCGTTCCCACGCTCCGCCCATGTGTGGTGAAGACGGTGGTATGAAGTACCATTGCGTTGACGGGCTCGTGAATGCATTCACTATATTGTCGTTATCCATTTCACTAAACGCCTCAGTTAATTCGCGCTCAGCTCCCTTGAAGTTAGTGCCATTATCGCTCCACATTTCAATTGGACTACCACGCCGCGCAATGAAGTTTCTAATGGCGATTATGCAAGAATCAGCTGACAAAGAATGGGCTACCTCCAGGTGCACTGCTCTGGTTGTAAGGCAAGTAAGAAGAACGCCATATCGTTTTTCGGTACTTCTTTTTATATTTACGAAAAGTGGACCAAAATAATCAACACCAACGTATGAGAAGGGTCGACAGAAGTAAGCGAGCCTCGTCGGGTGCAGCGAAGCCATTTTGGGCGGCATAGGCTTGACAGATTCGTTGCTACAAATTTGACACCTTCGGCGCACGGCGCTGACAACTGCTCTTAGTCTTGGGATCCAAAAGTACTGTCGAATCTCATTCACAACAGTCTCATGGTTACCGTGTTCATATCTACGATGGTATTTGTCAACAATCAATTGTGTAATATGGCTTTTCCTGGGTAAAATAACTGCATCAGATCTTATTTTGAGCTGCAATCTACTTCCGAGTCGTAATACACAGTTTTTATCTAGATATGGTGACAGCTTGTAGATAGGGCTCGATTTTGGTATGGTTTTTTTAGCTAACAATAAATTTATTTCTTCACTAAACGCGCTTGCCTGTGCATCTTCCCATAATATCTGCTCAGCTCGCTCCATTTCACTTTTGGAAGGGCGTCTATCAGTCGGTATTTTACGCGACTTGTTTAGCCACCGCAAGGCCATATAAACTAAGGCAGTTGTCACTCGAAATAATCGTCTCCAGATAGAAAATCGTTCAGGTCCCTTGATCAGAGTGCTATTTTCTTTTTCTGTATCAACAACGTGAACTGCAACGTTCGTTCGCAATTCTACAGTACTTAACACTTCATTTGGGTTATTTTCTTGGGGCCACTCCGCAGCATTCAATTTTAAGAAGGCCGGTCCATTTAACCATCGACTACTGCTGGAAAAGTCAGGTGCTCTTTTCCACTTTGTTGCTTCATCAGCCACATTTTCCTCGGTTGGAATCCAACGCCAATCAGAAATTTCTGTTAGTTCCAATATCTCGCCAACCCGAAAAGCAACAAACTGCTGGTAGCGCCGATGGTCAGACCGCAGCCACGCCAGCACAGTGCGAGAGTCTGTCCAAAATACTTGTTTAGTGATGCGCAACGAATGTGAAGATTCTATGCTCTGCGCGAAACGGGCACCGAGAAGAGCAGCCTGAAGTTCGAGGCGCGGTATTGACATGACCTTTACCGGAGCAACTCTCGTCTTGCTTCCAATTAGAGTGCATTCCACGATATTTACATCAGACCATCGAATGTAGCTTGCAGCAGCATATCCATTTTCACTAGCGTCTACAAACGTGTGTACTTCTACTACACAAGCATTGCTGCTGTCGACTTTTAAATAGCATCGTGGAATTTTAAGACTTTCGACATCAGGTAAATAAGACAGCCATCGACACCATTTCGAGTACTGCTCTTCATGAATAATATCGTCCCATGCGCACCCGGACCGCCACGTCTCTTGAAAAATAATTTTTGCATAAATGACATAAAAACCCAGTAGACCCAGCGGATCAAAGATCGTCATCACCAGGCTTAAGACCTCTCTTTTAGTAGGTCGCCTCTTACCCAGCAGCACTTCTTGATTTTTGTAGCGCTTAGAAACTTTAAAGGTGAAGCAGTCTTCCGTAGGGCACCACCACATGCCAAGCACTTTCTCCGCAGCCATATCGCTGTCAGCATCTAGACTCACAGGTCCCGTTGTTTCAGCATCTAAAGCTCTTAAAACAGATATCGAATTAGAGACCCAGTTGCGAATCTTAAATCCGCCTTTAGCATGAATAAAGCGAACGTCACATGCCAGTTTTATGGCCTCTATCTCTGTGTCTACGCTATCTAACATATCATCGACGTAGTGATTTTCGAGAATGCTTTGAAATGCTCTTGGATAGTTGTCGCTAAATTCAGTTGCATTTTTGTTCTTAACAAATTGCGCGCAGCTAGGAGAACATGTAGCTCCAAAGGTCATGACCGTCATTACGAAAGCTGTTGGTTCAGTAGCGCCTGGCTCATACCACAAAAAACGTTGATATTTTTGATCCTCAGGTCGTATATGTACTTGGTGGTACATTTCTTCTATATCACACCCAATCGCTACCCTTCGTTGCCGAAACTTTCTTAACACGGAGACCAAAGATGTAAGTTGATCTGGGCCTTTTAAGAGCATTGTGTTGAGCGAAACTCCATCTACCTTGGCTGCAGCATCCCAGACAAGGCGAAGCTTTCCAGGCTTATTTGGGTTGATTACTGGAAAAACCGGCAAGTACCAACAGTCATCCATGTAGGTCTCCTCTTTACTTAGCTTTCTTGCATAGCCTTTTCGTAAGTAGTCACTCATTTTTTCTTGTAACGCTTGGTACATGGTCTGATCTCGTTGCATCCTTTTAAATAGGCAGTCTGCTCGACGTTTTGCCATAGAAATGTTGTTGGGAAGCGAAATAATTGAGCTCGCCCAAAGCAGTCCAGTTTGGAAACGATCACCAACTCTCCATGTCAGCCGTTCTAGTTGCTCAAGGGCACGCTGGTCATCAACCGATAGTGCTTCCTTCTTCGCCGCAACGCCTAAGTTATCTAAACATATGTAATTTTTAACAATTTCAATAAGATCTGAGTTTGCAGCGGTATCGCAGTCACAGGCTTGGAATAGGTGGCTCTGATTGGATGCTGAAGACGATCTGAACGCAGGTCCCTTTATGGTCCATCCAAGTCTTGTCTTTTCTGCAATCGGCTCAGAGTTTGCACCTTCTCGACATTTCATAGGTTGGCCAAGCTTGCTGTTGTTAAGACCAATGAGCAACCTTGGTGCAGCATCCGAATATGATTTAATTGGTAGCCCTCGAATGTGCTTATATTCAGCTTGAAGTGTCTCCGCATCCAGGGTCTGAAAAGGAAGATCAAGATTTTTTCACTGTACGAACATTATTCAGAGGAAATCGTTTGGCACTTCCAAGCGCCGAAATCTCCATATTTACAAGTTTGGATTCATCCTCATATCGATGGGTGTTTGCAGTTCAGCGCAGACATAGTGGCTGAGACTCGCCATTCAAGCTAAGGACACGTATCAAGTCCTCATCGATCAACGTTAATGACGAGCCATCATCAAAAAATGCAAAAGCTGTTAACTGAACGCCATTTCCATATAAAATAACGGGGAGTACTCTGAAAAGTATGCGATCACTATTAGCATTAAAATTAAAGTTAAGCGAAGGAGTAACGTTGACAATTTCTGTCTTAGATTCATCTTCCGTAGTCGGCGGTTTAACAATAATTGTGGAAATACCTTTTTTATGGTTGTTTCTTAACTGAGAATCAGTTTTCGTATTGTGCAGAAGCGGGTGATGAAATGAGCGGCACCCGTTAATATTGCACCTAGAAGCAATATTACATGGCTCAGGAAAGTGTGGGTTCAAACACTTTCGACATAGGCGGTGCTTACGCACTGCGTTCCATTTTCCTTCTCTACTGAGGTCATTGAAGAGTTTACAAGATTTTATAGAATGAGAACTGCCATTACAGACAACGCATTGAATAGCGTCGTCAACTTGCTCCGCGTCTCTGTGAGCATTCAGTATCCCACGTCTATTGGACTTTTTAAAAGTACTTGGCAAAATAACGCTATTTGCACCCAGTGCAAATTGAAAGAGCCAGTCGCTAAAATTTTCGAGTGTACATGAAGGCAATGTTGTTTTATGCATCCCCCAAAAGGCAGCTAAAAGGCTTGGCAGTTTTCCTACAAGTTCTTTCTCAAGTTCTGGATTATTTAAGTGATTCAGAAGTCCAGAAGCTTTCATGGTGGCGCAGACATTTTGTACTTCAATCGCAAAGTCCACAATTGTATCTAGTCTGTTCTCCTTTGGTGTAGGCATGTCTCTTATTTGAGATAGCAACACATCAATAATTAGCTCTGGTCTTCCGAACTTCATCCTTAACGTAGACAGTATCTGGGACACGCAAGTGTCGTGAAGCAAAAGGTTTTTTACAGCATTGCGCGCAGCGCCTTCTAGTGCCTGTCGAAGCCGGATCAAATTCTCCCCATCAGAAAAACCACAGAGAGTTGTGGTTTGCTCATAACTAGCGATAAAAATGGGCCATTCCTCCGGGTGGCCCGCGAACTTTGGAAGATCTCTATTGACGCCTTTACGCACAGCCAGCTGCTCGTACGTGAGACGATGCTTGTTTGCGCTAGCATCTACTGGAGGCTGCGCCTAAATTTTATCCAACTCATAAATAACGCCAGGGTGAATATTAGATGGCTTCCATTGTGTAGATGGCTTCGGAGTGGATTTTGTCTTTACCTGTATTTCCAGGGCGGTAATCTTTTCCATAAGGTGTTGCACGAGCTCATTTGTTGAAGTCAACTCATTGTTTTGGCACCTCGCTCCCAGTGTCTCGTTGGGTTCCTTCTCTGTGTCTTTAATCCATTCCTCGATCTTTGCCATGCTTTGAAACTTTTCGGAGTTACAAGATGACTTTTCTTCTTCGTCTTCAAGCTGAGCATACAGCTCTCTGCGCTGTCTTAGTAAGACTTCCTTTTTTCTTAAGATTTCCTCTTCCTCACGCAAAAAATTTATTTCAGCGTGCAGGCGACGAGCACCTGAAGAGGACGCCCTAGACCCTTGTGAAAGCACTGAAATAGCTGCGCATACAGGAGCAGCAGATGTGGTGGGTAAATTCACACTTTGACTAGAAAGTGGTGGCTCCGCACTCTCCCCATTTTGTTCAGTTGCTGCAGTCTTTGACGAGGCTTGGGTTGTGTGCTGAGTAAGATTGGTTTCATTTGTGTTTACAACTGCATCAGTAGTGTCACCCACTTGTAGGGATACTGCTGCAGTGTCAATACAAGACTTACCAACAATTTCTTTGCTAGAAACGCCAGAGGGTTGTGGAAGCGGTGAAAGTTGTTTTTGTGAATGTTGAGACCTGATGAGAGCACTTGCTTTTAGGGAGCAGCAAGTCGAACAGCTCCAATCGTGGAACGCAACGGCAGCTGTCACTCCGGCGCAGGTGTAGTGATACCAGCCATCGCAATCATCGCAGCGTACCATCTTCATATTATCTGCCTTGGAACATGACAAACAGCTAAATGTTTTAGGATCCGTAGTTAAGCAACGCTTCAGTGGCATGATGCTATCACCATAAAGAATTTTTTAAGATGTTGAGGAAATTCTCGAATTCTTTGAATGTATTCAATGATAGTTTTATTAAAAAATTCCTGTTTGTTAACAAATATTACAATTCAAATAAAGTGTTACAATTTATAGAATATTAAAAAAACTTTACTTTAGTAACCTCGCTGCACTTGCCAATCTAGTTGCTAACAATTTTAGAGATCAAGAAAACGTGGTAAATTCTATTTAATCTGACAGTCATTTCCGTTTAGCGAAGTAGATAATTTGACATAAACGCTCAGTGACGATGATGTAGATTAGGCGTTGCCAGATCCTTCGTAACAGATACATTAAAAATGGTTATTTGCTTTGAGCGCACTCGGTTTAAGAGATATTGAAATCAAAATATCAAGTTTCTGATTCGCTTAATATTCTTCTTCATATTTACCACCTAGTGCACGAATCATAAATAAAATTGCAAAAAAAAAACTTTTAATAAGTTTTTAATACAATTTTAAAAACTCATTTTTTCAAAAACAAGGCGAAACACACTCAACATTTTAGCAGTGTATTAAAAGTTAGTGATACTAAAAATGTAAGGAAATTTATATTTTTAAAAAATGCGTCTTCGGAGATTCAGTGTCCGATAGTTGACAAATTTTTCGTAAATTCATATTATTAAAGCATGATATATGCAAACGATTAATTGTTTTTTTATGCATTTTTACGTTATTTAATCAAAGAGTATATAAATAAGAATTTAGAAAAAAATAGTTTATTTTGAAGAACTCTAACTTCCAAAAACTAAATAAAAAACTGAAATAAAAAAAATTAATATTTTTGTTAAAGTTTAAACATTTTTTTCAAACCTTATAAATAACTAAGAAAAGTTTACTTTTAATGAACTTAAAAGACCAGTAAACTGTTAAACTGTTTTTAAATGAAGTCAATACTCATCTTAGAAGTAAAGATATAAGGGAAATAGTATACACCTAAAACATGTTTTTTGGGTCCACCCCGAAGCGTTTCCAGTAGCACCTTGCCAGGGCTGCTTACGGTAAAAACAAAAAATGTAAAAAAGTTTTTTGTTGTATCCAATAATGGGACATTCACATATATTTTTGTCAATTTTTTCCTAGATGGTGAGGCAACTTGGCGAAATCTTATGAAATGAGCAAGCATAACAACTAAAGTAAATGTGCCTGAAAGAACAACTTTGAAAGTTGAACTTTCCGTACAAAGGCAAATCATTTCATCATCAAAAAATATTTTGCCCTTTTACGGAATGGTGATAGCCAGGGCTAGGATTTCGATGACATGTCATTATTTTGCTGTTGCTTCTAAGACATTTCCTGGTTACTTAGAACGTCCATTTATGTTTCCTAAATTCCAAATTTGAAAAGTTTTTAGGCCATTTTTTTGTCATTTTTCATCGTTTATGTCGGTTTTAGTTTTCAGGTCATTTTACCTAGGTTTAGGGCATTTTTTGGCAATTTTTAGTGATTTTTATTTTTAGAGCACTTTTCGGGTTTTAGGTAATTTTCCTGTACTAAAAAATTCATTTATACATATTCCTTTAACAAAAGAGTCCCTTCAATCAAAAACATTACCTTTCGAAAAAAGAGTAGCTTTGTTTATTGACCTCGATGAAAACTGACGAAAGGGAATGTAGAAAGAAGAAACAAGTGTTAGATAAAAACTCAGGATATGCTAGATTTTACTAACTCTATTTTTATGCGCTATTGCTGAAGTATTAGTGAGTCAAAATTTTAATACTATGAAATTAGAAGAGGAACGAGGGACTCACATCCGACGACAAATCGTCTTTTAAATATGTTCCTCTCGTCAGTGCAGAAGTAGAAAGAAGTTCTTCTGTTAACAAAAACATTTTCCCAGACAATCGACGTTCTTTCAATTTAAACGGTTTAAAAATGTACCTTGTAATATGTATACTGTAACGCTATGTATAAAAATTATATAAAATAAATTTTAAGTTAAGTAACGATTTATTTTCAAAGCTTTATTTTTTGTTTATTTTTTATGAAATTGTTTGCGCTTTTTAGGTAATTTTTGCCAGTTTTTAAGTCATTTCCTGGAGGTTTTAAGTAGTTTTTGTCATTTTTTTAGGTAATTTTTTGCAGTTTTTTAGATCATCAAAATCCGAGCACTGGTGATCACCATTTTTTGCATTAGGAGTTATTAATTTTTCGTTATGAGTTATTTCATTAGGATTATTTAGGACTTGGAGTTATTTCATTTTTCAATTATGAGTTATTTCATGTAGCCAAACAGTCATACTGTCCATTATTTAATAATATAAGTATTTATCAATTTACAATTTGGGATTATGGCGCTTGGAGATACGTCCGGTTACAGTATTTTACAGCTTACTTACCATTTATCCACTTTAATTCTCAAATTATTGGCGGCAATGGTTGCATGGCACCTGTAGCTCTTTATTACAGCAGGATAATTCACCGTGTTTCAATTTCCAATTTGATAAAAGTATGGAGTCTTTTTTAGTATTGAGCATCAATAATTAGTATTTTCGAGTATCAAATAGAAAATACTGGATACTGAAAAATTCCTCATCACTAGCGCAAACGTGATCAAAGCTCATGTGTAAAATTTCAAGTTATTATAATTATTTTTGTGGAATTTAAGATATTTACCGTTTTCATCTTCACTTTGTTTGGAATGTAGGCCTAATTTTCATTTCAAATAGTTGTAGGGGAGGGCAGTTTTGAAGCACGCTTCGTTTGCGGGTCAAAACTACCACAAACAAATTTTTTCACATTTTTTTCGAATCGAGTCTCTAGAGTATCTCAAAAAACACTTCCTGGTTGAAGGATTTGCATAAAATCCCAAATTATCAACAAGTTTTAACTGTTGGCACAAAAAAACTGGTTTTTGGATTTTTCAAAAATTGTTAGGAGTTGTGAAGCACGTCGCAAAAATTTGAATTTTTTGGTGAAAATTCTTTATTGGAATCAACGAAAATTAAAAATTATTATGATTACTATGTATTAGATTCAAGAAAATGGAAAAAATTAACATTTTGAAGTTTTCTCATAGCTTTCGGGGTTTTATCATTGTTTTCATATAGATTTCATAGTTTTATTTTCATAGTTTTCTCATTGTTTTCAAAGTTTTCTTATAGTTTTCAAAGTTTCCTAATAGATTTTATAATTAACTTATATTTTTAACATTTGCAAGCTCCTCGAGTTTAAAACTATATTTTTCGTAATGCCATAGCTAAGCTAGGCCAACATGTTTGGTGACAATGTTGCCATATGGTCCGATATATCGGATTTGCTACGATTTTCTTTCTTGAGTTCGATGATCCGATATTTGGTCAAAAAGGTTACGATTTCAGGAAAAATAGATTCGATGTCCGATTTTGCATATTTTTTGTTAATAAAGCAATGTGTATGACTTAAAAAAGAATGTTTTTTCATATCTTATCTTTTTTACCGACTCCTTATATTTTGGTAGTTTTTGCCTACCAAAAACAAAAAAATTGTTTGTTATATACTCGAAGCAAACTCACCGTTGTTATGAAAAATTTTTTCATGGTAACACTGTTTGGTGAACTGATTTTGTTGTTAGTGTTTTACGAATAAAATGAGAAATGTTTTTTCTCTTGCTCATTTTTTCGCTTTCACGCCAAACATTTTTTTTTCTGTTTGAAACAGCAAACATGCCAATCATTTCTTTTTATAACTGAAAATGCAACTGTTCAACAAACATAGCATAACCACGAAACGAATATTTGATCAGAGAAGAAAATGAAGAAAATTAAATACAAAAATTACAGATAGGCAATGAAAAACCCAAATTTAAGAACTTTATCGCAGAAGAGGGATCAAATAAACGACTAAAATTGAAATAATGAAGAAAAATGTTTCGAACTTTTCGAAATTTTTTTTTCGCGCGTAAATAGGGCTAGGAATCTCATGCACTAAAAAAGTCGAAAATATGCTCATACAACATGCACTTAAAACTCTTAAATATGCCCCCGGATTAGGGGGCGACCGGTGCGACCGCGCGGGGCGCCGGGGTCTGCACGGTTCTGTGCGCACTCCCTTAACTCAACCACATAATTTGAATAACTATCTCTATAGATATAAATAAAAACTAAATTCAGCGTATTTAAGATAAACAAAAATTATAAAAGTAAGCTAGTTATATTAAAAAATAACTAATAATTCTAAAAGCATAAAAACTTTCAATGTTTAAGCTAAGAAACATAGCGTGAGTGGCCAAATTAATTAGGACAACCTATAAAATGTAAATTTATGGTTATATTAATTAATCAAAAAATGACTCAAAAGTAAAATTCTGTTGTTAAAATAAAAATTCAAAATTGCATTTTAAACTAGCTTTACGTGACATAGCATTTATTAGCAAAAGATGTCCCTATTTAAATAAAATTTTTTACCTTTTCTTTAATGAAAAAACAACGCCACCTGTTATTTTTTTGACGAACTTTATTTTCTTCAAAATGTTTTATACATTTTATAGAATTGCCAAGAATAATTTATTTGAAAAATGTAAACCAATATCTCTTTCCAATTAAAAGAGAAAATTAAAAAAGCTATCAGCGCACGTTATCACTAAAAATCTATAAATCTAACCCATTTTCTGTTTGTTTAAAATATCTTTACACTTCGAGAACAATAAATTTAAATTAATATACTAATGCAATATTGTGAATTTATAACGAATATGTATTTTAACTCAATGAAAGGTAAAGGATGTTTTTTATAGAGTGATACAACTTTGAGTTGGCATCACTGCTTTATTTGACCACCCATTTAACAGCTGATAGTTGCTTTTTGTTTAGTTTGCTTTGGCATTTTATTATGGATCGACTAACACCAGAGTAACGCGTGCAAATTGTGGAAATTTTTAATCACAATAATGGTTCTGTTCGTCAAACTTATCGCGCACTTTGTCCATTTTATGGCGTACATAACCGTCCTTCAGAGCTGCTAATTCGAAGAACAATAGATCGTTTTCTGACCACATTTACTGTTACTGATTATGTGCATCCCGTGAGACGCCGAACAGTGCGCACTGAAGAATCTGTAGCCGGAAGATTTTTATGGAAGATTTTACGAAAAGATCTTGGGTACGTTAATAAACAGAATTGTCGTATTTGGAGTGAGGAGAATCCATAAGCTTTTGTCGAAACACCATTACATCCACAGAAAATGACTGTTTGGTGAGCTTTATGGGCTGGCGGAGTCATTGGCCCACGTGTCTTCAAAAACGATGATGGTCAGAATGTTACTGTCCATGGTGAACGGTATAGGAACATGATTCGAAGTTTTTTCGTACTTCAATTAGCTGGCATTAATCTTGCTAATATGTGGTTCCCACAGGACAGAGCCACATGCCACACAGCGGGCGCTACAATTGATATACTCAAGGAAACTTTTGACGAAAAAATAATTTCACGACATGGCCCAATTAATTGGCCCCCAAGATCGTGTGACTTAGCACCATTGGATTATTTTCTTTGGGGTAATGTAAAGTCACTTGTCTACGTCGATAAACCACAAACAATTGAACACCTGGAAATTACAATTCGAAGAGTTATAGGCGAGATACGGCCGCAAACGCGAAAAGTTTGTGAAAGTTGTTGTTCCAGATTGCGCCTTTTACGCGCCAGCCGTGACGGCTACATGGCCAAAAACATTAATGTCATAAAATTTTCTATCCAATAAAGCCCGTTTCATTGACATTAAAAAATATATTACTATGTTTTATTATGATTTAAACTTGTATCACTCTATAATAAACACCCTATACTTAAAAATGCAATTTTAAATTTTTATTATTTCTACAACAAAACAAACTTTTGTGTCATTTTTTGATTTATTAATATAACGATAACTTCACATTTTAAAGGTTGTCCCTGTTAATTTGGCCTCCCACTGTATATCGATGGGTTATAAAGGCTAGCGTGTGACGAATTGCTTGAACAATGATTTGTGCGACAGCAAGTCATTGTCAAGCCATGTCATGTTGTTCGAACTTGTTGAGTGTGGCTTGCTACAACAGTGCTTCGTATGATTCAAGCAAGTTAGCGCATTGAGTTCGATAATGACATGGCTTAGAGCCTGAACAGAATAAAAAATCGTTGTGGCCGACGATATTTGTTGTTGGAAAATCCATGCAGAATGTAGAAAAAACCGCAGCTCGTTGTTCGCAACGATAAATTGCAGACTTAGAATCTATGCTATTTCAATCGTCGGTCGCAACGATTTTTGATTCTGTTCAGGGCTCTTACTTAAACAAAATTTGATGGGCGTTAAACAAGGGGGCGTGGCACCTCCAAAATTTGCGATATCGAATAGCTTTGGAAGTATAGGTCGTACAGCCTCGGAATTCGGTATTTCACCTCAATTTACACGTGCCGTTTCACTGATCAAATTTTATGGGCGTTGTATAATGGCAAGTGACACCTTCCATACAGCTCAAATTTGCGATATCGAATTGCTTTGGAGTTATAGGTCGCACAGCCTCGGAATTCAGTATTCGAACTCAATTTACACATGCAGATTCACTGATAACATTTTACTGAAGTTTGGCAACGGGGGCGTGGCAGCAACGCGACGCGTTTCATCTAGTTAAATATGAAAGGGGCGCCTAGATGGGTAAGGCCGGCCCTGAATATGCCGCACTAATTTAAAATTTTTGCAAATCAAAAAACATGCTTTCATTGTAAAATATACAAAAATATGCGCAATAAATACGAAAAGACAGACATTTTTTGTAAGATATGCAAAACTATGCAAAATATGCAAAAATATGCACTGACGATTGAATGTCATTTTAAAGGAAATTTTATGATTCGTAAAGATAACTTAACCATTTCCATGTTAAGATGCCCAGTAAAAACATGCATTTGGTCTATCACATGTTAATAAATATTATTGTGAATAACATTTCAAATTGGATTGTAATAAATACATTTTTTTTGAATCCTCTGTTGACATACTCTGTGTCACTGAGACTGGGTTTTCAAATGCAATTAACGACTCTTTACTCTTTATAAACAATTATAATCTTTTTTGTCACGATAGGCTGAATAGAAGGGGAGGAGGGATTGGAATATATTGCAAAACAAACCTAAATGTAAAATTCTTGAGTAAGTCTAATGCAACCGAAGTAGAGTTTTTAAACATTGAAATATATGATAGCAGAGTTAAAGTTTGTCTTTCATGTACATATAATCCTAGCCGCAATTCTAGCCTCAAGCCGTTGCTCTCTTCCATATCTGGTTGCCTTATTGATTATGACCACTTTATATTATGTGGTGACTTCAATATAAATCTGCTCTGCAATGATAGCTCAATCACAAAACTCCTAGACGAGCTCTCTGAAGTTGGTCTTTTTATTGTCAATTCGGAGGAACCAACTCGCTTCGGTAGCAATGTAACTCTTAGTCTGCTGTATTTTTTGTTGTATCTGATATATCATCGGTTTTACTATTTGATCAGATATCCTTTATCTCTGATCATGACCTTATTTTTTGCACGTTGGATATACATCTCACGCCCGTTGTTTTGGTCAATACTTTTACGTATCGAGACTATAAATCGATTGACTCTGAATCTTTATTTTCCGATTTATCTCGCTAAAATTGGTTAGACTGTTGGCTTTTAAATACAGTTGACGATAAATTAAACTGCTTTATTAACAAAGTTACTAACTTATATGATAGTCACGTGCCTTTACGTTCATCCCGAATCACTAATAGATCCTGCCCGTGATTCACAAACTCTATTAAACAGGCTTTGAAAAAGTGGCATTAGGCCTATACTATTTGGAAAAGAAATCCTACAGATTCAAACAGGGAGGACTTTAGAAGAGCAAGAAACGAAGCTTTATCTGCAGTAAAACTGTCCAAAAAACGATTCTTTTCGTTTTCTCAGAATAGGATATAAGAACAAAATTGCGGGGTGTCAATTAGATACAGATGCTCTAAATTCGTTCTTTGCAGCCAGCCCCGATGGCCAAATGTCTTATCCGCCCATTAGTCCGAATACCGCTAATATGTTTCAGAAGTTTGAGCTCACTGCAGTTGATGAATCTGATGTTGTAAGGTGTATCTAAAAGATTAAATCGAATGCTGTCGGTGAAGATAGAATAGATATTAGGTTTATTAAACTCATACTTCCTTACGTTATTAGTTCCATTGTGCACATTATTAATCACTTTTTAACAAGTTCTACTATTCCCTTCCATGTGGAAAGTCGCGACAATAATTCCGATAGGGAAAAAACTACAATCCCTAGTGATTTTCTACCCATAAGTCTGCTATCCTCAATTTCAAAAGTTCTTGAATCTCTAATGGCGGAACAAATTTCTAAATATCTCCTTGAACAAAATTTACTCTCTTCCTAGCAGTCTGGATTTCGTCCTAGACATAGCTGTTCTACCTAGTGAAGGGCACTATCGAATGATTTCAACTATCGATGGTTTACTATCGAATGATTTCAACTATCGAACATTTCGTTCGAATATTTCATTCATTCATTTACTTAAAAATATAGTAAATAGTACACGAAACTATCGAGTGATATAAACTATCAAATAATTCACTCATTCATTCGAATGCAAAAATAGTAACTCGTAACAAAAACTATCATACAATTTTTGCTATCGAACAAATTTTTCATTCATTCGAATCAAATGACAAAGAGCAAATAATTTTTGCTATCAATTCAAGTATTCATTCATTCGACTTAAAAACCTCTAAATAGCTAATAACTGGTGTGATTACTTTATTACTTTCCAGTTAAACACAAATCAAGCAGTGTTGTTAAACTTACTTTTCCAGTTAAATTTGCAGAACTGATGATTCATGATTCATGAAGAAAAATGATTCATGGCAAACAAAGTGCAAATGAAAAATCTATCGAATAAAAAAACTATCGAATGAATGAATAATTTTGAACCATCGAATAATTCGAATATTTTAATTCGATAGTTCCCATCACTAGTTCTACCGCAGTTATAAAATTCTGGATGATATAAGAACTCCGTTTGACAGGGGATAGATCACCTTGGTTTGTTTGTTGGATTTCTCGAAAGCGCTCGATAGTGTCAGTCACCTCTTGCTTTGCAGGAAGTTAAAAATGTTCTTCAGCTTTTCAGATACTGCTGTAAAACTACTGAAAAGCTACTTAGAAGGGAGGACGCAGAGAGTTCAAATAGGGAATGTATTTTGAGGGATCAGGCGAATTAGTACTGGAGTACCCCAAGGATCAGTACTTGGGCCGCTACTCTTTACAATGTTCTTAAACGACATTTTTTCGGTCTGCAAAGATGTCTCAATGCACGCGTACGCAGATGACTTGCAACTGTATCTTTCTCGACCTTCAGGTCTCGTTGAAGATTTATGTGCCAGAGTAAACGATGAACTGCTAGAAATCGCCAAATGGGCCTGTGAAAACAACCTCTGCTTAGACCCAAAAAAATCTCATGTATTACCTGTTATGAAATATAGATACCCATTTACTGAACTGCCTCATATCTTCCTTAATGGAACTAAACTTAGCCTTGTTAGCAAAGTAACTAATCTCGGTTTTATTATGGATTCTTTACTTACGAGCGAAGACCATATCAACAATGTGGTAAGTAAAGTTTACTATTCCTTATGTTACCTAAGAAAAACTGCACCATTTATTCCAACAGAAACGAGAAGAAGACTGATAGTACAATTAGTCGTGCCCATAATAACCTACTCTGAAGTTGTATATAACAAGCTCGATTCGAGGTCATCACATAAGTTATTAGTGGCATATAACAACGCAGCTCGATATGTTTACGGTATCCGAAGTTTTGATCATATATCAACACACAGCGGTGATCATATATCTTGGCAGCGGTATTATAAACTTTCTCAATACAAGAAACTGTATTTTCCTTCATCGATTTATATATTCAAAAAGTCCTAACTATCTATTTGAAAAACTTCAATTCTGCAGGTCCGCCAGAAGCCTTTTTTTCTAGTTCCCCCTTCAAATACAGTGAATCTAGTAGACTGTTTTTCATTAGTGAAATTAGACTTTGAAATACCCTTCCAAATTGTATTAAACGCATCAGCAACAAAACAACCTTTAAGCGCCTCATCTATGACTATTTCTCCTAACAATTTTTTTCTCAAACTTTCTCATTATTTATTTCTTACTCTATACTTTAACTTCTCACTTTACCGTCTAACTTTAATTTTTCACAATAAATATACTTAAATCATTTAATTAACTTAAGATTTTATCTAGCACTAAGTTTTCCTAATTTACTCAAAGTAAATTGTTACTTTGAGTTTCTGTTGTAAATTATTGTATTGTTGCATTTAAAAGAATCAATCTTATATGCTTATATTTTTTATCAATAAACTTAAACTTAAACATGATAATAAAATAAATTAAAAACTTTATTCTTCACTATATTTTGGGAGGGTCTTTTGCGGGGTCTTGGCTTCCTTTTGGAAAGATATAAAGTGGAACAAACCATGATTCTTACAGATAATTTCAGGATTTTTGATAAAATGAAAATCACATCCCGGATCTGATGTCATTTGAAATTTTGTAGATGAATGGCTTCACGTTTGATTTGTAAATGAGTAAATGAGGAGTGGCTTCATGGCGGTTTCGTTCGCTCGCTCCAATAAACAATGAGATAAATTTGAATAAATACATTTTCTATACGTTAATAATGTATTCATTGACATCAATTCACAGCGTAAAGTCACTGGTCTAAATTTTGTTAAATAGAATTGAAGCATTACTTCTGTTCAGTTAAATTCTTTAAATCAGCATCGAAGCGTGAATGTGTTTTGTCTGAATGATAATGGACAGAACGGATAAAGTGTTGGTTGGTTGATTTGGCTTTAAATAATTAAAATAATTGTTTGACATAGATTACCACAATAAACGTTTTCACGCCTGTCTCACGAGCTAAAAGCTGGTACAAAAATTAAGTGGTTCATCCACTGCAGAGTAGGTAACTAAAAATTCACCAACTATAATTTTTCATAATAAAATTGAAATGCAGTAGATCAAAATACGTCGTCGCGTTTGAATCATTAAAAAAGTTATAGCACGTCCTTCGGCTAGAACCTTATATGACAGTGACTCTAGTAGAAAGTTAATATATAAAAGCTGTTAATAGTCGATAAAGTTTCTAGAATGATATTTGACGATTTTTGTTTAAAAATTTATTTCTGGCCAATCTTGACATACCTCGCGAATATTAAAGGCTTCTGCCCATTATATCCACCAGGATATTTCCCAATTATAACACTACCACCGACCACAGTGTTGACAACACCGCCCACGACGATTATAACTTTTCAACCAACACCACCGCAACCAACTACTTTGCCACCGTGTCCCACACTGCCGCTTGTGTGTTTGCCCGGTGGAGCACGACCAATACCATATTGTCCCTGTATTGATCCACGGTTACAGAGTGGACAGCTTATGCAGCCGTCTGCTGCTGTCGGATCTGATATGATGGTATTCACTTCACTCAATCAGGGTTCTCTACTGCGTCAACGTGGGAAACTTGCTTTAGTAAAGACCAAATTTGTCTTTGCCTGAAAACAGATGTGTTAAAGTATTGTTTATAAAGACTTCTTCTACTTATTTTGAGTTTTTCTAACGTATTACTTAGAATTTAATGGCTGCCTTGAAAGTTCTGCTACTACTTACAGTTATACGTAATTGTATAACATCGCTTGGTACTACATTTTTTATATAAGAAGTAATTTTATTCTAAATACGAGTAACTAACTTGGTTCGCTCTTCCTACATAGATCAAAGTTGCACTGATTCAAGATTGCGTCCAGGAAGTTGCATAGCTTTGAACAAATGTCCCAGACTGATTGAAGAGTTTTACTCGCAGGCGAGGTCTTCTCAAAATGGAATTGACTTTCAATCTTTTATCGGTGATTCGATTTGTGGATTCGATGGTACAAACTTTTTGGTAAGTATGTTTCAAAGATACTTATAAAAATTTAAAAGTGCATGTAACAATTGAATCTAGTAAGGACAAAGTCGAAGCTAAAAAAGCCCTACATTATATTCAAAGTAATGAATGCTATGGTAGATGGGCGTGGTTTTTACCCAATTATTCCAAAATTCAAATACAGAATATGCGTACGTTTAAAATTTCGAGTATTATGGATGTGAGTTAAATATACAGTCAATACACAAATGGTTGTGGAAGTTATTGACGGTTATACTATTTTGATGACGTCATTTTGTATGGGAGCTAGGCGGAGTTTATATTAAATTTTCCCAAATTTCAAGCTCAGAGTGCATTTAAAAAATCAAAGCATTTGTGGATAAGTAGTAGTAGGAGTTTCATCATATTTTGACGAATTTTAAATATAAGTTGAATTCTTGTAACCAAAGCGTATGTCCAAAATTCCAAGTAATTATAACAATTTTGTGGAATTTAGGAAATATTTGTATAAGAGGTGGGAGTTGTTTTCATATGATTTGTCTCATTTTCAAATTTGATCTTTATTATTTTTTTAATATAATGAAGATCAAATACGATAGCTTCAAATTTGCGGCTGCAAACGGAAAGACAGAATAGGCTAAATCGATTCAGGGATTGTTGGTTATCAATAATGTTTATACTTTTCTATACCAACCACACATCTTTAACCGTAACCGGGTTTGAAGATAAATATTTTTTCAGCCAAAAAAGTTACAAATTTGAGGTTCCATGACATCTTATAAATAGTCATTTTCTATCGTTCTTTTGCATTTTTAGCATTCTTGAATTTTTTGGTTGGTTGTAGAGTCGATCCAAAGCCGAATAGTCCTTACCATCCTGATAAGGGTATCCGGGTACCCTTAAATTTCTTCACACATTTTTTATGAAGAATGTAATATAAAAGTAATTTTTGGTTTCATTTAAGTCTGTTTTTTATTTTATGATTTATTATTAAGAATTTGAAGTTGTTTTAATACAAATTTTGTAGTATAATTTGTGCACTCAACTCTTTCTTTACACGGTATTTTTTGCATGATTTTGAAATAACATGGTTCACCAAAAACATTTCTTGTACGAATTTTTCGATCTTGCATGCTTAAAAAATTTTTGTTCACCAACAATTTTCATGCTGTATTCACATATGATCGGTTTATGCCCCTACGTGCGTGTTACTGACTTGAAAATTTTGCCGACCACTTGTTTACGTTTACAAGTTCCGGGGAATACCCGATTTCTGTAGTATTTTTTATCTTTTTACCACAGAGACTATACTACACAGAGGTCCCAGTTCGACTTCGAATGCTCTTCGAGTTTCGTTGTACAAGCGTCCGGAGGCTAGAAGAAAAAACAAAAATAGTTATACTGTGCCTCAATGTTCGTTTTGACGCTGCCTTTATTTTTCTATAGGTGCGCATGAAACAACTGCTGAGGTCAAAGCATAGTCATTTTTGTTTCGTTCTTCTATCCTCCTGACGCTTGTACATACAACGTAAATTGCGTGAACTTCGAACTGACACCTCTGTATAATATAGCCTCTGTGGTTGTACTGTTTCTTCTATTTTCTTTTGGTTTTTTTAATAAAAGTTAATGTTTTTTCTTTAATATAATTGTATGTTATCTTTAAATCATTTCATCCCTAAATTTACCATTGTCGCTTGTTCTTTTTTTCAAAAATGTTTTTCACACGTTTTATTTAGGAACTTATCTACCGTATAAAGGTCTCTGCCCAATTACGGCACGTAACAAAACGACTGTAAAATGGCTTCGAAAAGGCAACGTAATGTTCAATGCACACTTAACGGAACAGCAAAAAAATTTTTAATTAAACAAAACAATAAAAAAAAATATGCGCAGAATTTTCTAATACGCAATTAGCTTTAATAGCTTTGCTATTAGATGAAGAAGATTGTAATTTAACCATTGTAACCATTGTAATTTTTCTAAGCAAAGCGAACGACAAGCCGGTCAGAATTCTTTGCAACGAATTCCCCCAAAAAATTTTGAAAAAAATAAGGACCTCTAACTCTCCCGCAAGGACAAAGTTGTTTTTTGAGAAAAACAGTACAAAATCATGCTCTCAAAATGCTTTAATTTTTGTAAGAAAAACTACATATGTCTTAAAGCAAAAGTAAATATAGACTTAATAATATAAATAAACTGTCCATTTCAGCCCTTGGAAGGACTTTGACCTAGCTTCTATTGATCAATTGTGTTGTGCGTGTTGCTAAATGTTTGATCACAAATGACCGAGAACTGGACCTACGTGCTTAATGCCGACTCCGAACGGCTTATGATCTCAAGAAGCTTTACATGGCAATTTTTACTCTCTGAGGTTTGCCATTGTCTGCAGAGAGGTGACGACCGAACAGAAAAATTAATTCAATGGAAAAAACTTTCTGTCTGAGCTGGAATTGAACCCGGGCTAACGCAGTTCTTTAGCTTAGGAGCCACGCACTCTACCCACTAGGCTACGGCCGCCTAGACTTAAATAGAATATAGACTTAAACCAGCAATATTTTGGTAAACACGATGCCACTCTTGGGTTTTCCCCCACAGTGTCCGGTGTGAAGGATATTCGAATCTAAAGGTACACTCGAGATAGCACAGAACTTTTATTTGTAATCTGATTGTGTACATTTCGGTGATATTGATTTCAGTGGTAATGTTTTCCTTAAATTTGGCGAACTAATATTTTGCATATTTTTCGCTATGCCGCTTTTCGTTCAAAACTATTTGCAGAATCTGAATTGAGAAATTATCTTTGGTAGCACTTCTGACGCCTGAGATATAAGGCCTTATATTCATTTGTTTGAAAAAGTTAAAAAATTCCATTCAAGTATACATTTATCAAAAACAAGAAAATGCCTATGCAAAAATATGCAAATTATTAATTCGCCAAATTTAAGGAAAACGCCAACACTATAATCAAAATCGCCAAAATTTAGACAATTAGATAGCAATCAAAAGTTCTGTGCTACCTCGAGTGTACTTTTAGATTCGAATATCCTTCACACAGGACCTTGTGGGTAAAAATCGAGAGTGGCATCATGTTTGCTAAAGTCTATATTTACTTTTGCTTTAAGACATATGTAGTTTTTCTTACAAAAATCAAAGCATTTTGAGATCGTGATTTTTACTGCTTTTCTTAAAAAACAACTTTATCCTTGCGTGAGTGGAAGACATCATGATTTTTTTCTAAAGTTTTTTTTTTAGGAAATCTTGACCACACATTGCAACTTTTGAGACCTCTTAGAATAGGATATACATTTTTCGATACGCCCTTTAATGTGTATGTCATTCTTGTTGGCTTCACTGTTATCATCACTACCATCATCTACAACTGCCGATGTCAAGGGTAGTGAAAAAATAGTGATGGTAATTTTGAATGTATCAAGTTTGATCCGATAAATCACTATATATTTGTTTACACTATTGTTGTTTACACGAATCAACTCATGACTAAGATTTTTACACGTAAACGCAACTTTGGTATATGATTTGTTTTATATTTTAGAACATATTAAAGTGATTAAATGAAATAATTATTTAAATGCATTAATTTTTATTAAAACTTCGATCATTTGGGAGGGGGTTGAACCCCGAAAAGCCCCCTCGGCTACGGCCCTGCCTTACATTATTTATTGTTATACATATTCAATTAAAAAATATCTAATTTTTTCTTTGAGGGGAATTTGATGAAAAATCGGGGAATTTTGAGAACCACTGCAGGGAAAACCAAAAAATGAGTTGGACACATGGCAGAATTAGAGAAGGTATATGCATTTCGGAGAGGGAGACTGCCGCAACTGTCAAAACGAAGTTGACAGCTCATACAAAATCTTAAAACGATGAGAATGCTATAAGAAAGACTATAATAGAGTTTGACAACTCTGGCTTTGAGAAAAAGAGAGCAGTCTGAAATGCATATACCTTTACTAGTTCTACCATGGTTGGACACCATGGCACCATGGTAGTCTTAAACCGAGTTTCAAGACATTCTAATATGCTACCTTCGTTGTGAACAAATCAAGCATAACAGTTCAGCCTAGCATCGTCAGACAAACAAATCCAAATCAATCGCAAACCGAATCGAATGAATGAATGATTCGGAAAATATGTATGCAAAATAAATACGTGACTCAAATTTTATGTGCACAACAACAAACCATTCGGTGCAAAAAATGCGGGGTGTTAAGATATAAAAATCTGATGTCAGAATTTCGAAAAACTTTTTGACACTAGGGTGGACCGTAAAAATGTGTTTTTTTGTTTAATCTTCGTATATGAACTTGGTCGCTGATTTGAAATCTGATGCTAGAATTTCAAATTAAAGATTTTTACATTAGGGTGGACCCTAAACATGTGTTTTTTGTTGTATACTCTTTGTGCATGGTGGCTGTATTAAAGGGTCGCTGATTCCGAATCTGATGTTAGAATTTAAAAAATGTTTTTTTTTTCAAAAATCTTTTTGAATTTCTGATGTTACAATTTAAAAAGGCTTTTTCAAAAATATTACGCAAACAGTATACAAAAAGAAAACGCATTTTTAGACTCCACCCTAGTCTCAAAAAAATTTTTTGAAATTCTTACATCAAATGAGAAATCAGCAGCCCCCTTACATTGCCAGCACTTATACAAAGAATATAAGGCAGAAAAAAACACATTTTTAGGTTCCACTCTAGTGTCAATAAATTTTTTAAAATTCTAACATAAGATTCGAAATCAGCGACCTCTTAATACTGCCAGAATATACACAAAAAGTATAAAAAACACATTTTTAGGGGCCACCCTAGTATCAAGTACAATTTTTAAAGATCTAACCTCAGATTCGAAACAAAAAAGAAATTATATCGGCGCCAAAAAACAGTTATGTGATTTTTGTAATTTGTTTTTGCATTTTTATTAACACTATAGGGCAGTTCACGATCATCGTTGCAAATGCAAAATAAATAGCTTTTACAAAAACAAAAAGCATATGCTGCAAAAGCATTTCAATCCTTTTTGTTTTTGTAAAAGCTTTTTATTTTGCATTTGCAACGATGCAACAAGATCGTGAACTGCCCTTATATATTGCCCACATTTCTGCATTTGTCGTTTTTATATCTTTTTTGGCTTAGAAGCTCGCAGTGATAGAAATGCTCTGAAACAAAATAAGTTTTCGTGCTCTCCTGAAAAGTTAATGAAAAACACATAACTCTTTTTGTTGGCGCAGCGACGATGTCGACTATACTTGTGTTACATAAAATGTTAAAAATTCTGACATAAAACAAGAATGATCATTTGTAAATGATGTGGTGCGTTCGATTCATCCATTTCTTTTTCAAGTGCTTCGAGGATTCGTGATCCCGGGGTTGAAAGCTTTAATCAATTCTGAGTAAAAATTCGTCAAATTAGCCACCATAAACATAAAGTCGTAATTTGTGTATAGATATATAATAGGTATTATTGAAGTGTAGATGAAACAAATGTAGAAAAAACAAATTGTAATATTTTTTTTCTAAAACAATATTTCTTTAATATTTTTTCAATGGTTTACAAAGAATTTAGTTTTAGGCCACTGTTTTAGTAAAATTAATTTTGCTAAGTAACGGCTTGTTAAAATTTAATGATTTTTGGGTCAAGTACTCTTAACCCTCGAAGTGCACCCTGGATATGAGATACCAGAGCATAATTTTAAATCGGTCGACTAGTTTGTTGCCAGTAGTGTGGCCCGTTTTGAAAAAATATGCTTCGAGAAAAACGCGTTTAAAGTTACTTTGGTTAGCTAAAGTTACTCTGGCGCACCGAGTTTTAAGCACTGTAGAATCTGTATTATAAACAGGATTGATTTGAAATTGTTTTCACATATTCCTGTTTTGTTGTACAACAATCAATCTATATATATAAAAATGGTGTAAAAAATGTATAGTAAAACATCAATTGAGAATGGCTGGGCCGATTTGTCTAAAATTTTTTTTCAGTTGTTTATAATTGCCAGGAGAAGGTTTTTACGAAGGAAAATTTTGGAAAAACCCTCCGGGAAAGTCCGATAGGTGGCGTTGGGGTGGACTTATATCGAAAATTTGAATTTATGGACCAATTTAACTGAAATTCAGAATGTATGTTTGTTTAATCATAAGAAAATAATTTGTGTATAAATGGACCCGATAGGTGGCGCTGGGGTGGACTTATATCGAAAATTTGAATTTATGGACCAATTTAACTGAAATTCAGAATGTATGTTTGTTTAATCATAAGAAAATAATTTGTGTATAAATGGACCCGATAGGTGGCGCTGGGGTGGACTTATATCGAAAATTTGAATTTATGGACCAATTTAACTGAAATTCAGAATGTATGTTTGTTTAATCATAAGAAAATAATTTGTGTATAAATGGACCCGATAGGTGGCGCTGGGGTGGACTTATATCGAAAATTTGAATTTATGGACCAATTTAACTGAAATTCAGAATGTATGTTTGTTTAATCATAAGAAAATAATTTGTGTATAAATGGACCCGATAGGTGGCGCTGGGGTGGACTTATATCGAAAATTTGAATTTATGGACCAATTTAACTGAAATTCAGAATGTATGTTTGTTTAATCATAAGAAAATAATTTGTGTATAAATGGACCCGATAGGTGGCGCTGGGGTGGACTTATATCGAAAATTTGAATTTATGGACCAATTTAACTGAAATTCAGAATGTATGTTTGTTTAATCATAAGAAAATAATTTGTGTATAAATGGACACGGTAGGTGGCGCTGGGGTGGACTTATTTCGAAAATTCAATGGCGTGAAAAGTGATTTTGGTATTGCCACAATTTTGAAATGCAATCCTGGTACGAGGGGGGTAGCGAAGCACACCGGGTTCAGCTAGTTTAAAATAAAAATACAATTTTCAAAAAATTGTTTGCCTAAAACCTCCCTCAAGAAATAGGGGTTAGTAAAAGTGTAACTTTTTGAAAAGTTATAACTTGAGGTAAGCTTAAAATTTTACGTTTGATAGAATCCAATTATAACTCCCGCAATGCTTGGTTATGCAGATAATTGATTACGAACAACATCAAGCTAAGTTACTTTGATTACTTAATGAAACAGTAACTGATGACGAGATGGAGTTTCCTGTGCCTGGAGCATTTTGTCCCCATCCGCTAAAGTTTTCCATTTCAAGCCGAGAATGAATACTAATTACTCATTTAATTAAATTTCTTATATAGATACTATTATCACTTTTATAAAATTAATTACTTCACTCAACTTTTATTATTGAATAAAATTTTGTTATATCGATTTGATATGTTTATTTTACAATACAATAACAAAAACTAATAAGAATTAAATATATGTAAAGTCCAAGCATATGTGTTTAATTTGAAGAAATTAACGTTTTCTGCACTTCGGTCTGAGAGTCGAATCACGATGTTAGTAACCGTGTTATAAAATTCATGTTAGTAACAGAAGGTTAAACGCTGAAAATTAGTAACTCGTGAGAACATGTTTTTCATTTTTCAGGATTTTTAAAAAAGTAAAAACGAGGAGTGTATATTAAAAGTAATATTATAAAAAATAACTTCTCAAAAAACACGGGGTATAGTAGTAAATAAGAATTAAAGTATGTAAGTAAACAGGAAAATTCGAATTTAAAGATTAACAAGTCCCCGCAACATTTGAAATGGTAAAGATTGATTCCTGTGGTCAATTGCGAAGCAGTGCGTTCACTATCGATGGCAAATAAATGCAATAGCATAATGTACACTGCATCATAAATACGAATCGAGATAAATATTTGCATATCGACACAGTATTGTTAAACGGATTTTTTAATTAAACTTGTTTTCCCAATTTTAGAGAAATCTATTTCCAAGTTGGCATAAATTCTTCTAATTCGCTTTATGTTATACATTTCTATTACAGATTTGCTGCGAAAAAAGTGGAGCTCAAGTAGAGCAAATCATTGGATTAGGAACAACTACTACAAATAATAATCTTTCAGCAGCCCCTTTTGAAGTGATTCCCAGGCCAGAGGCGTTAACAGTTCACCAACAAACATCAGATGCACTCTTCACTTTTGCATCATTAGGAGGTAGTCCTGCTACTATCTCCACTCCAGTGGTTTATAGTCCTGTTCCAGTTCCTGTGGTGTATAGCCCTGTACCCACTTCAGTTTCTTTAAGTCCTGTTCCCGGTTCAGCAACAACAACTAGATTGTTAACGGCACAACCAACGTCAGCGCACTCTCGTTGCGGTATCAGCAGAGGCACAACAAACCGTGTGGTTGGTGGCATTCCGGCGAAAAAGGGTGCAAGTAACAAAGTCGGGAAATTTCTTATTTTAACTAAAGAAATTTTTACAGGAGCTTATCCTTGGATGACAGCGTTAGGCTATTACGAAGAATTTGACCGAAATGCTCTTAGATTCCTCTGTGCCGGTAGTTTAATCACCAGCGTTCACGTTGTTACATCAGCTCATTGCATTAATACACAATTAACCCTGGTGCGATTGGGAGCAGTTGATATATCGAAGAATTCTGATTCGGATGCTGTCGATATACGAATCAGACGCAGTATAGTTCATGAACTATTTAACTTCAACACCATTGCGAATGACATTGCTATCATAGAACTACAAACGCCTGCACCCATGACAAGTAAGAACTAGTACTAAAACTACACGGTTAAAAATCTTGGAATAAATTTTAGTCCAGCTAAGATACTACTGCATATTTTTTAACCTTGAGATTTAAAATTTATACTTTCACAAATGCTAACCCATAATTAAAACTTTTCTGTACTAAAATTTAAACCAAAGAAATATTTCAATGCTGAAACTCAATATTAGGCTATTAGGTTCATATGCTTGTTTATTGCTCTTGTTTCGTATAGCGCAATACTCCAGAGTTAACGTAGTGAGCCTACAAACTGGATGTCCTTGGTTCGGATCTCACTGTGTTTGCTATTTTTTGTTTTGTTATATTTCAATACCAGCTTGTACTAAATTTTTAACAACAGCTGTATTAAAACGATTTTTTAGTATTTGGCAAATACTAGATTTGAAACCAAAACTGGTGTGGTAATATATAAAGTACAGAAAAGTTTCAATTTTTTTCCAAGATTTTTAACCGTGTAGGTAGTCTCAGCGGCTTAGTTTAAGCTAAGCTATCAGTTTCCATTTAATTTTGTTCGTGCGTCATCAAGCAAGTAAGCACGCAAATGCCTTTTCTCGAAAGTACAAACAATGACTATGAATCTGAAATTGGTTTAGGTTAGAGTCCCCGCACACTACAGACTTTTATGTCCTTATTTTGTAAAACGCACGCAATCACCTCACTTGGGGTTTTTGTCTGGCAATTCCATGTCCATATGAATTAGAACAAACCCTCTATCCCTCTCACTTAAAGTTACCTTTAAAATATATTGCTAAATACAAAAATTGAACGGAAGTGACAAAATAAGGCCATTAGTTCCCGATTTGTTTTCATGTGGACATGATGCCTTATGGAAGTGCGCACATCTACCGATTGAATCGAACCCAATTAAAAAAATCAAATGGGAGGTCAGACTTCCACTGGATTACAAAGTATGTCAATTATTGGTAGACTGCCCAGTGGGTATGGCGCAAGAATGATAGAATAATAGATTGCGCAGATCGTAAAAATATATGATAGCCTTACGATATGAACTTACGATATGAGATTGTTGTCAATTAATGTAAACAAATGTGAAACTAGTCTGTAAGCAGTGCAATAAAATTGTTAATATAATTGACTAAACAATTTTTTCCACCGTTTTATATTAAAATATGAATAAAGAATTATGAAAGACTGCTGCGCATATAATTGTCGTGCTAGTTTTTTTAGTTTTTTTTTGGTTTTAAAGCAAGTTGGAATGGAACCAACTTGCACTGGCAAAAGATTCAAAAAACAAACTTAGTCTAGCCTGACGTCATGATCGTAAAAAATATTTTTATCGTAGCTAGAAAAGTCAAAATGAAAAGTAAACAACATGTCGGACCTGCGCAATACGTAATCTTTTTATCTATCATTCTTGGGTATGGCGTACTATGCCGATACACAAGCCTATGAAATAGTTTGCTTTTTATAGTCATTTTAAAGCCGATTAAATAATTGGTAATTTTGCTTGTTTGCTTATTTTTCGTTGTTATGTTGCTGCTTTCATGAATATACTTTCATGATTAAGTGTTTATCTCACCAGTTTAATAGGATGCCGTACGTGCCAGCAAAGTGGTGAATGCTGCTTATCTATACTTCTATAATATTATATAAGAGGCTTCTCACTTATCTGCGACTACGCTAAACTTAGAAACTACTGAACCGATTTTAGTAATTCTTTCACAAATATAAAGCTACATGTTTAACTTAAAATCATGCATCCTTTATTTTTTAAAACCATTCTTAAAAGATATTAAAATTTGAATGTATAAAGTAGCCAAATAAAAACCAAACATTCATCATTGCTTCATTAAATTGTTGGACTCACAAGTAGCATAAAGCTTTATCTATCTTTTCCTCTGCTATAGTGTTTCTTATTGTTTCTATTGCGGTGTCGAGTAGCTCTTATACCATTTATACATTTATATCAAAGTAGAACTAGACAAGGTAGTATAAGGGCGGAAAAACGGTGACCGAAACTGTCAAAAGGAAGTTGACAGCTCATACAAAATTTGCAGCCGATGAGAATGCGAAGAGAAAGCAAATGTTTTCAATAACAGCAAAAAAGTTGAATTTGACAGGTATGGTCCATGAAACAAAGATATCCAGATAGCATACTCCGTGCGCAAAAATTGAAATCTTCTGCGCACTACGTCACTCGAGCTTGTCAGCTGTAACACGTGGTGCATGCATACAAAAGAAAATGTGAAAAAGCAAGAAGTAAACACAAGCAGCACAATTGCAAGCATTTAAGAAATATTGCATTCATTTAGTTTAATTTCTAATATTGTGCACTTATAGTACATGTAAATTATAATTTTCAATTATCTTTTATGTAATTAAAATTAGTACTAAAGTTTTAAATGGTTTAAATGGTTAAAGTACTGAAAAATATATTTGCTTAAATTTACCATAAAAATATATTACAATATATTATAAATAAAATAAATATAAATATATTTATAATGTAATTTATTTCATGTCAATAAACCAAGTTTCAATAAGAAAATGTCGATATTTTTCATCGCTATAAATAAATTATCTCCTTGAAATATATTGTGACTACGTTTTTATTTAGCCACTTTGACAAGCTCGAACTACGTCACAACAAAGATGGCTGATATGCGCAAAACTTTATCTGTAGTTCTTTGTATCATGGGTATGGTCGGCTATGGGCAAGGAGCATTGAGAGAAAACTCCTACGTAGCGACACAAAACGCAACAACAAAGCAATGAAATGAAAATCAGTTCAGTGCTCAAAGAGACTGCAAGCAAGTAAGACCTATGTCGGATGTAGCCAAGAAAAGACAAAAAATCACCAAACTACACGCTAAAAATAATCAAGCGGACAAATGCTAATGTCTGCATGCTCTAAAAATATTTTATAACGTTTCTGCAAAGTAAGCAGTGCGCACATTTTTCATTAAATTATTTATAAATATTTAAAATTATTTTTTTCAACATTAGGAAAAATTAATTTTTAAAACGCTTTTAATGTCACAGCTAAAAGGTTTTTAACATTTTTCCCTTCATACTTTCATTAACTAAAAAAACCTCAACTTGAGTTCACTTTTCTCATTCAATTCTTTCTTTCTGCTCCATGTATAAACATCAGTTGGTCCGTCTTTTCTTCTGCCATATTCAACTTTTTATTGTATCCTTTTTACCTAATCATTTCCCACATGTTAATAAGTTACTTCTAGTTTAAGCCAATTGTGGTCAATTTTTATCAATAATACCCAAAAAAAAAAATCAGTGTTAATTTTTTTATTTTTAATTTACGTAAAAATTTTTGTCAGTGCAAAGGTTGCAAAACAACACAATATCTTTAAATGTAGTGGTGTCCATACCCGGTTATGGTTTCTGAGAAAGAGAGCGCATTCAGCCATAACACTACCCAGTGTACCAATTCTTCCGAATTCGGTCAGAATTCTGACAGAAAGTCGGCAAAAGTTTCCGAGTCTGATGCCGACTTTCGTCAGAATTCTTACCGACATTTGTATGAGTGGTTGACAAGAACTCGGACCGACTTGTCTGGAAAAATTCGAAAGTTTTTGGCGACTATTCTGACAGAAGTCTGTCCTAATTCTGATGGGAAATTCGGAGGGAAATCTGACATTTTGTCAGACAAACATCAGACAAAGGTCAGACAATTCTAAGCTTTGTCGGATAATTTATCCGAGAATGTCCAGACAATTCTGACTTTTATCGGACATTTTGTTCGAGAATGCCCAGACAATTCTGACCTTTGTCGGACATTTTGTCCGAGAATGTCCAGACAATTCTGACAATTTGTCCAATATGATACCTTGTAAACAAAGCAATAAGAGTCATTTGATGGTTTGGATGATATATTGTTCTTATTTATAAAATGAAATTGAGATCAAATTACACCGAGTTACAAAAATGAGATTTTGTTTTGTCCTATGAACCCAATATACCTTTCCGGAAAGGGGAGAAAAAATAAAAATACACGTGTAACATCGATTTTCATGTACACGTAAGATTTTTTATGTTTAAAGTTCTGGCGCCAGAGAAGTGTACATGAAAATCGATGTTACACGTGTATTTTTATTTTTTGTTTGTATTTTTATTGTTTGTTCAGCTTTTATTTTTTCGCTACTGAACAACTTCACTTTAAATTTTATTATTGGTTGTTTTTTTGCGCGCACAATAACCTGTTGACACTTGAAGACAATGAACACTAATAAGCATGTCGCACAAAACAGAAACAGATAATGTGCAAAAACAAACGGTAAATTGTCGGCAGAGGCAGAACAACGCTCTGCAGCACAAACTATTTACCATCAAATGACAAAATCAAAAAATAATAAGGGAATCAAACACATAAAATTTCCTACAGAGAATGTGCAGACTATGTCGGATAGTTTTCCGAAGGAAATTCAGAGATTGTGTAGACTATGTTTGTAAAAGAGATCAGACTATGTGCAGACTAAGTCGTAGAAATGTCGATAGACATTTAAGAGTTATTCGGCTAAATGTCTGATAAAATAACAGACATTTAATAGACGATTTCGGAAATCAGACATGTCGGAAACAATTGCACACTGGGTACCTTGTCTAGTTTTACCATAATTTATACTCTCCCATATTGAGTATGTAAAATGAGCGCTTTAAATGGACACATGACGTAACCAAGTATTATTAAATACAAGCCACTGATGACATCTACCTTACACAGTAAACTGCTTTTTGCAGAATTCTTATAAGACTTTAGGTGATTTTATTGTGCTATGATTTATATTGCAAAATTAAATAAATGTGTAGTGGACGGACTGTCAAATGCAAACATACCGACAGACACGGTTCATATAAGTTGGCCGATTCGGTTAATTTTCGCACGAACTAGTTGTTGTTTGCAAAGAATTAGGTGCCCAAAATTTTTTTGCTCTGGGATACTTTTTTTGCAGAAATATACCATCTTACTGATTTCGGTTATATGGGATGTACTATTCATACGATTCCATCAAGAACAATATAAAGAAGATCACGCCTTAAGTGCGCAGAAATGGCAATCTACTGCTCAGGTCTACGTCATAAGTGAAAATACATCCAAACAAAAATATCACATAAACAAAAAACGAAACTAAGCAAATTAATCTGATTGGCTGATTGGGAAACAAACGAAATACACACAAAGAAACAGTCAAACTGCTCTCAAAATAAATCGAGCAACATAGCTATTTTTTGTGAAGGGGTCAACACGGAAGTCAACACCCCAATAAGATATAAAATTTTTATCAAAGATAGTAATGAAAAATATTACAATTTTTTCTGTGCAAGCGTTGTTTTTTGATTTAAAATTATTTCTTTTACAAAACCAAGATTTTATAAGAAAATGAGGAGATTTTTAAATCGATAACCCCTTATTAAAAATTGTTTACTACGTTTTTTTCAGTCAGTTTGACTCTCTTTTCTCTTGCACTTCTGACGTCAAATGCACGTGCTCACAAAGAGAGCGGACATGCGAAAGGCGAAATCTTGAATATATAATTCCTGCGATTTCATCGCGCTTTTGTGAGAATAATTCTCTTATCAAAAAAGTATTTCCAGAAAATTTTGTGATTCTACGGTAACTCCTTCTATTTATGGCCGCTCGTTATTTGAGATCGATACACTGTGCGTTGTCGATTCGATGAAGTATTACCATCCAGGGTTAAGGGCTATACAAACAGAGTGGCAAAATAAATATCCTCCTTACGAAGTACGTTTGGGCGTATTAAAATAAGGATCAATTTCAAAAGAAAACCATATCTGATGAAAACAACGCTGCTTCCATACAAAGTGACTTAAAAACGATAAAATCTCTCTATGTTCCATAAAAATTAATTTAAGCCCTTCAAATTTTTAAAAAATCTTTACTATGCCCTATGCGTTTGGAAAAATCAAATGAAAAGTCCATCTGCCTTCTATACAAATTGACGTCATCCGAATAGCAAGATAAGCCTAAACCTAAAACACATATAATAAGCTTTGATATTCAAAACTAACTTAAATAGTTTTATATTAAAATTTAAAACATTACATGAATTAAATTGCGAGCTTTAGATCAAGTAAGTCTTTAAGAAGGCAACAACAACAACAACTCTGTATAGAAATAAATAAGGAAGCAACTAGAACAGATGGCAACTGGAAACCTTGGTAGAGTTGATGGCGGTGATCTATAAATAGCCTACTGCTTTAAAATGTCAAATGATTAGCAGCCATACAATTTAAAAGAATGAATTCCTAGATCTGTGAAGTCATATACAAGTTTAAACAGTGAGCTGATCACAGCTTAATCACTCAAAGACTACTGAAAAGGAAAATGTAGCGATTTCCGAAACAGACTGTCTAGTTAGCTAAGTGATTGACTCTATACAGAGTTGTTGTTGTTGTTGTTGTTGTTGTTGTTGCCTTCTTAAAGACTTACTAATTTAATTCATGTAATAATTTAATAGATCATAAAACTAATTTGAAACATTTGCATAAGAACCACACTCTTTAAAGCGTGACGTCATCAAAATAATACAACATTTTAAACTCCAAAAAACTAAAACACGGCCCGGCCCAAGATAACTCCTAACTATTTAGTTCTATATAATAATTTAAAAAAGGGAAAAAACATTCATATAGCCACATTTGTTTGACTAGATTTTATTGGACCTATCTGTCTGCCGGAAAGCAGCATCTTTCAGACGCAAGACTTTGTTGGATGGAATCCGTTTATTGCTGGCTGGGGTGCCAGGCAACACCAAGGTAGCACTTCAAATGTACTACTTAATGCACAGGTTCCTATTGTAAGCAGAGCATCGTGCAAGCAGAGTTACAGGAATGTCTTTAAGTTCGTGGAATTCAGCGATAATGTAAGCCAAAGATCTGAGCCCTTAAAAGTCAAAAACTAAATGGTCAAATTTATAATTGTTTATATTTTCAGTTAATTTGTGCTGGAAACTCAAATGTAGATGCTTGCCAGGGGGATTCCGGCGGTCCACTTATGATGCCTCAAGTAAGCAAACCGAATGAGTCATGCAATTATTAGCTTTGATTCAAGCTTAAGTTGTTTCTTTTTTCCTTTTAGTCGGACGGTGCCGGTGACTTCAGATTTTACTTGCTTGGCATCGTATCTTATGGCTATGAGTGCGCTCGTTCCGGTTTCCCTGGTGTTTACACGCGTGTGTCTTCTTACGTACCATGGATCAAGCAAACAATTCAGTAGATTTTATGAAACAGGTCAATAGCCACAGTTATTAATATGATTTCAATGATTAAAAATATAAAAAATACCCTTTTCAATTTCTTCAATAATCTTTATTAATACGTACATGAACAAAGCTACTTTAATAATTTTATAATGTATATTTAAACGAGATAATCGTGCAAAATTGTTTTTTTATGATTGCGATCAATCAATCTCTAATAACGCTCATCTCAGTGCCAGTTTTGTATAATCTTTTTCGAATCACAATAAAAAACATATTAGCAAATAAATAACAAGTAAGTGGTACACAAATAGAATGTATACAAACTTTTTATTATACATATGTATTTCTATGGCTTGAAACTTATAAAAACAGCCAAGACAAATAGATAGTAGAAAAGTTGTACTTATGAGCAGAGCTGAGAATAAATTAAAACTGTACAAGAACTTATATTTTTTATGTGTGATGTCGTTACCAGTTTTCGTACGAATTTTCTTGGAAAAACAAATAGCCGTTCTTTTTTTCCTCTAATATGATACCTAGCACACATTATGACTCTGAAAGTACTCTTTGAAGACTCATATAAATGACCCCTTATCATCATGATGCTCTCAAAAAAGACACTTTTCTTATTATATTTTATTGATTAATAATTAATATTGATTATAAAAAACGGCAATCATTAAAGGTCCAGTCTGTTTAAACAGGCTGAAAAATATGTAATTTTCATTAATCTTTTTTAGAAAAAGTAAATAATATAGGTACTCCAAACTTTTTAGATACATGTACAGTACTTTGAAGAAGATTGTATAAATTTTTTAGATTATAATCAATAAATATTTAATTAATATACTGCAGCAAGCCACGGGGCGACGTGGGCCAGTGCTTAAAACACGAACTGAGCTGGCGAAAATTCCACAGGTTGCAAAATTCATCTAAAACAAAAAGATAAATATTTTCCTGTTAAGTATGAATAGAATAATTATTTTAATTTTTACTGAAAACTTTTGTTACTTTTTTGTTAATAAAAATTCCAATATGAAATTTATCAATGAGTTATGACTGAGTTATGAAAACTTTAAAGAAAACGCGTTTAAAGTTTTATGTACAGCGTGCTACCTGCTTTGACGCGGTCGGCTCGGAGGCTCATAATTTTTGAGCAATTACTAATTTCTATTTAATCTTTTAGAATGATATTTTACACAGTTATAGCTATCGAAAAATGCAAATAAATTATATATATAAAATTTTTTTACAATACATAAAAGAAAAACATCCGGCAAATATTCGGCTATTTTGGGCCGAAGCCGAAGGTTAAAAATTCGGCCGAATTCCGAATCCGAATATTCGCTCGGACACTAACACTCATGAATATTGACGGTTGATGAACAAATTGACATTAAAAATTTCCAAAATGCTTTTGAACGTAATTTTGCTGATAATGTTTGCTGGGTTAGTTCAATTCATACTAATGAATCTCGAATATTGTTGCTTAATCTTGCAATTTTTTTTTATTGGATCAAAGTATATTAGACATGAATTAAATGTCACTACCCAGCAAACATTATCTCTTAAAAGGCTCTTTTAAGACTCATATGTATGAATGAGCCCTTATCGTCATAATAAGTTCTCGACCGTTTCCCGATTTTTGCATTTTAAGATCCAACACCGATGCCTATGCCGATGCCGATGCCGATGACGATGCCAATACTTGAAATTCCTGCCGATACCGATGCCGATTAATCGGTCAAATACTTATTAAAATTGAATTTCCATAAAAGAAAAAAAATGAAACACAAACATATAATTTATTTTATTCATTGAAATATTTTTGTACAACTAATTGAACTTTAAAAATAAAATAACTAAATGTTCAGTACTTGTAAAAATAATGGAATGATATAAATAATTTTAAGAACCTGAATATTTTTAAGTTATCAAAATTAAACAATTGAATATTATAATGTAAAAAAGCAATTTTCCAGTATTTACAACTCTTTAACTACATCTCCTTTCGCTGTATAATTGTCCTACAGCACTAAAAAGTTGATCTCCTACAACACTTTACAGAGGAGCTGAAAAATCGCAACTGTCAAAATTTTGCAGTTTTTAACCGGAAGTCTCACGTTTAATTTTTTTATGTATTTTTTATTTCGTGTATCGTGCACAAAATCCCAATTGTATCAGCAAATAAGTTGTAATTTTTAACCTATACCGATGCAAATTCTTTTTTTATCCAACGCCGATATAAAACCGATTCCGATTATATAATTTTGAACCGATACCGGTGCTTGAGTTTTCTGCCGATACCAGCCGATTCTGATTAATCGGTCGAGAACTAGTCATAATGCGCTCAAAAAAGACTCTTTTTATTAGTACATTTTCGTATGTTCTGGGCTGCAATATATGATTCATAACAATGACTCTTTTATATCTCTTTTTGGACTCATAAAAAAGACGCATTTTAGAGTCATCTTTTATGAGCACTCATAAAACATGCATAAGAAGTATTCTTTTATGAGTCATTTTTATAAGTAGGTACTGAAGAAGTCAATCCCGGGATCGTGCACGATTTAAGCCCTTTTAAATCCCGGGATTGTCTTTCCTGGATCCAGGGATTTTTTAAATAAAAAATTTCTATTACAAATATTCATGTAAATGCAAACATTTCATTTTAAGTTGATATGAACATAGCATTAGAAAAAACTTTTATTGAGGCTGAAAAAGATTGTTAGGATGAAGAGTGTGAATCACTGGAGCAAAGACTTTGCAAAGTTTTAGAAGAATTTGCAACATCGGGAAGCCAGCTATGTATTTAAAAATTTAAAATGCATTTTAAAAAAAATTGACAGATATTCTCACTTAGGAAATAATTTTGTTTTATGGTGAAGGCAATCGTGATCGAAACTTACAAATTGCTTACGACTATTGTACAACTATTTCTCCAACTAGCATAGAATCCGAACGGTGCTTCTCATCAGCGGGTTATATTTGAATTAATATTCAAACAAAACTTTCCAATAAAAAATAAAACGAGTTGATCTGATTAATGTATTACTTTAAAAATATTTAAACAAAAAATTTAATTTGAAAAGTCTTTTCCAACCTTTATTTTTTGTTCTTAAACCTTTCAATGACTAGGCTAAACGTAGAACAAAATAATTTTTTTGAGGTAATATTCCTATGATTTAGGCCCTTAAAAGATGAAAAAAACATACCTTTCATTTTAATCTGCGCTACTTTCGTTTTACAAGCTTGTACAAAGAAAAAATTGTTTTGCTTCTGTTCGGCAAAAAGTTTTTTTAAATCTTTTAAAGGTTTCTCAACCCTTTAGATCTTTGTTTTTAAGACCCACTTAATATTCTTATCAATCAAGCCATAAAAAGATAAAAAAAAATAAAATTGATTTTTGCTCGGTTGATTTTTTCTATAAAATAAGCCAAACAAATTTGTTCTTGCTTTTCTTCGCCACAAAAACGAAAATCCAACTGACTTTAATGTAAAATATAACTCTAAATTTATTTTTATCACTATCTTTTTTTCATAGAACCACACGATTTGATTAAAAAAAACACTTTGCAAAATAAATACATGTAAAAACTACTTTCTGACGTGTCCTATATATTTGGCAAATCCAATGAAAGGGTTAAATTAATGCAATGTGCTAGCCATTAATATTATTTATGTTGTTTGTGTTTATTAACAATTAGGCTATTCACAATTATGTGGTATAGCAGTGTAGTTTTTTTTGCCACAGTTGAAAAACACAATATGAGCACCCTTTAAAATAGAAATTGTGGTTGGGAACCTCCCACTATATCGTTTTGTTACTTTGCAAATAAATTAATTATCCATTTTGATATATTTTATTAATATATGGCATAAAAAAGTTTAACTTGCATTAAACCAAAAGTGTGGTAATTTTAAGAATATCTGACAATTTGAAATACATAGCTGACTTCCCGATGTTGCAATTCTTCTAAAACTTTGCGAAGTCTTTGCTTCAGTGGTTTACACTCATCGTGCTAACAATCTTTTTCAGTCTCAACAAAAGGTTTTTCTAAATCCTAATTCATATCAATATAAATTGAAATGGTTGCATTTACATTAATATTTGTGATAAAAATTTTTTAAATGAAAATTCCGGAATGCCGAAAAGAAAATCCCGGGATTTAAAGGGCCTAAATCGTCCGATATCCCGAAATCCGGTTGACTTCCCTAATAGATACTTATAAAACACGCATAAAAAGTATTCTTTTACGACTTCATTTTATGAACACTCATAAAAAACACAAAAAGAATTATTTTATTAACATTCATAAAACACTCACATAAACGACGCATTTTAGAGTCATATTTTATGAGAGCTCATAAAATGTTTGCTGGGTAATTGAGCCAGTTTTTTAATAATTTACAAATTTATTCACGATAAATATCAATGAACGGTACAAGGTTGCATCTTGCCAATATTGGGCCAAACTTTATGAGTTGAAATTAAAAAAACAGGAAATAAATTATTGCTTTTTCCCATTAAAAATAATTGTGTGCCAAAATTAGTTTCGAAAAAATATATTTAAATTATAGGCACTCAGAACCAAGGTGACCAACTGTATGAAAATCATTAGTACATACTCAAAATAATTGCTGCTTGATTTTACAAAAAAAAAAATTTCGTTATACAAAAGAAATTTTCATTTATATCGTCGTTGCGAATGCAATACCGCGTATCCGCCATACGTTTTTTTATACGTATACGCGGTATTGCTCGCCCAACGACGATATATATTACTAGCAGGCCACTGTTGTCCGTGGCAAAGCCGTGTTTTTTATCAATCTCCGTAACGCCTTAAAAACGGGTAAATTTTTTCACACATGTGCTAATTTTGATTTTGACTAATTTTTATGTGATACGGTTAGTTTTGCGACATCCGACTTAGTGATGCGATATAGCAACATCGTCTTTACTGCGATATAACTTTACATCGTCTAAGACAATACATATCAAAGAAATAAAAAATGCTGTTTTTTCTTTTGTTTCGTTTTGGAGCGCCGCTCTGCATTTCACCTTGCTCGAGGCTCCTCAGTTGCGCTGTGCCAAGGCTCATTTATAAGGTTGTGACCAAGGTATATTAATCCAGGTACTATAAATAAACTGTCAGTCATGGGAATATAATGTCAAACAGAGGAAATGACAATAAGCAATGTTGCTTCTGTACTAAAAACAAAAAAAGGGGCATTTTATTTTTTAATGGCACAACTACTTTACATTTGTTTTCAAGATGTGGAATTGTTTGAAAGAAAATATTTGCAAATATTAAATTTTATTAACCCTATAGCAATTTAAGTGTTCATTATTTCAAATAGTTTTTTCAATTAAGTAAGGGTTGATGCAAAATGCAGTTGAAATTATGCGAAAGTCAACATTTAGTATTAACATATCAAACACAACAATAAGATAAATTCAATATTTAAAACAATAAAAAACTGCAAACTTAGGAAAAATATTTTAAGAAAATTTGAGGCTACATTTTTAAAAAATCCCCTTATTTGTTTGTGAGGGCTTAGCTTACTTGGTTTTGACATAAGACTCCTAAAAGCTGGCAGCACAGTCGCGTGTCATAGTACCTGGGTTAATATACCTTGGTTGTGACACTTGAGAGCGAGCTCGGTCGAACTGTCAGAATGGATGGAAAGAAATCAAGAAAATGAATGCATAGAATAAAGGAAACCACAGTGACAGTTCAAACGGAAAAAGAGTGCATTTTTCTCAAGTGCCACAACGTAAAGAGATACAAGAGAGAGCAACATGGAGTTTTTTGAAACTTTCGCAGCACAAACGCGTCAAAAGACAATGAATAAGCCATGCGTTGCAGTTGGAATGATTTCTTAAAAAACTTAATACCTTAATTAAATATACTTATTATCAAAATTTGGAAAGAAAAGTATTCCTAAATAAATCTGTAGGACAAATATGATATTTTAACATTTTTTTCATAAAAATCGGCCATGTACTTTTGGAGTGAAGTCGTAACTTTAAAATTTCACTTCAATTTTATATACATATATGTAATATGTAATGTAATGTAATGTAATGTAATAGTATAAACGAAACTTTTATTATATTTTTGAACTAAATTTTCAAGCGTTCAAAGGCACGAAACTTTTAAGCATTTAACGAAATACTTTCGTACTACAAAATGTTATTAACATATTAAGAATGTTTCGTAAAATTGCAAGAAAAAATTCGTAAATTTTAATATGTATGTATGTAGCAGTGATCTGCAAGCGATGGCATTTTCGCTACTTGCAATCTACCCTCAACAAATACAGTGACAGTCTGACCGCACTACGCAAGCGCTGCGATTGTTGTGTCGAACATACTTGCAACATTGAAGCCAACTGTGTATGAGCGTGTCGTAAGACCACAATAATGCACGTTCGAGTTGTTGGTTTGATAACCAGCGCAGGGTCTTTTCAACTTCTGGTATGCAATGGTAAGTATGGTCATTTACAAGCAACAAAACAAAGACATAAAGCGTAACTCCTGCATAAAAAAACCAGGGGCCGAATTACAGCATCCGTGAAGGAACGAGCTTTCGAATCGAATAAAATTTCACTTTGATTATTTTTTCGTATGACAGCATTCGATCGAACATGAGTCGAAATTTGTGTATGAGAGCAATCGATTATATGATCATCTCTGGCTGTCAAATACTTATTGTTAAATGTAAACAAAGGAGAATAATTTCGTTTTTTGCTTTTTAATTAAATTGTGCTATAAATTGTACTGAATAATGTAAATAAATGTAATCTTGTTAAATAAATAAGTGCATTGCAGTTTAATTTTATGAAAATCAAGTGGTTTTTTATTCAGAATGGCGTAAATCCGTACAATCAGAGGATTTTGCATTCGATTGTTAGGACATGTGAGCTTTTTAAATCGCGAAAGTTTGCTCGATGCCATTTGTTTGCTGTTTAAGAATGTGCTTAAGAAACACGATAAGAACATAGCAGAGCTAGTGACCAAATCTAAGAAAAGGGCTTCTAGCTTAGTTCTAATAAAATATTTTATTAATGAAAAATATTGCTTAATAGATCGACACGTTAAATGAGGAGACTGCTCAGTTGCGCGTTAATGAAGTTCACGACAATGAAGTTAAGGATTACATTGGCAACGTAGATCTGGGGACAGAAAAGGCTACGAAAAATATCAAAAAGTTAGTGATGCCTACATCGCAAATAAAGAAGGAGCGTAACATCACGTCACGCTCTGAATGGAGAACATAGCTTCAATATGCCTTCCAGGTTATAAATTCCTAAATATTGTTTCATCCAGTTTTTCTTAATATTTTCTGTGTTGCAGGACAATGAGAATTTCTATATGATACTGGATTTTTGCCTGGTGGCGATCTACTTGGTTTGACTCGAGATGAACCATTTGATAAGGATTTGGCGCTTTTTTATTTGACTGAATTGACGCTCGCCATTAAAGAGCTGCAATCATTGGACTACGTTCATCGTGACATAAATCCTGAAAATATTCTCATCGATTTCGAAACAATAAGATGGGAAACCTTGCGCAATCAGGTACCTCCTATTATACGCTACGTACAGAGCGAAGATGACATCCCAATCTTCGAGGTTACTGTTAGACAAAACAATCGCGGACATCCTCGAACCCATACTAAGAAATCTCTCAGAACAAATATGAAGTGTAATGACTTCTGCGGCCGATATTTACCGTTTATTAGCTACACTTCTGTGCACATGAATCAGGCGCAGCGGCAGTCCAATATGCTGCTGCCGTTGTCGCTACTAAAGAGGCGCGAAAACAAAATAAAATACAAAAATAAAAGAAGGAGTGAGTCGATATAAAATCAAAAAAACAGGAATTTCCAAAAAAATTCAAAATCGAGTTTTTGAATCGACTGCAAAATAATTTCAATTTCAGTTCAGTTTCAGTTCAATTTTTAAATGTAACTTCTTACAGCTTTTTTGATTTCTTATGACGATATCTAGAAGGCATGTCCATATGAAATGTTTGGAGGTAATTAATGTTTTTTTTAGTGTTGCGTGCTTTTGCAGAGAAAACCCATTTTAATTTGATTTAAATTTAGATCGTTATTAACTTCACTCAAAAATCATTTTTATATATTATAAAACATTATTGTAACAATGGTTGACAGTAATTATTTGTATACACCCACGCGAACTGCATAAGGGTAAATTAACTTTGTCGCTCCGTTTGAAACACTAATAAGGAGGCGTGGTAGGTAAAGAAAAGTATACGTATATAAAATCAATTCGGCCATGTTCGTCTGTCGACACAATTACAGTCGCGATTTTGAAGCTATAAAGAAGTTAAAAGTATATGCTTATATTAAAAAAACTAAGATCAAACCACGCCTACCTCCAATACAAAGTGACTATCAAAACGGTAAATCTCTTAAAATGCCACAAAAATTAAAATATTGTATTGGAATTTTTCTCATACGCTTTGGAGTGAAATATTTATTATATATTATTCCCATACAAACATTACAAATATTTTGAAATGCTACAAAAAGTAATAAATTGATTTGAATTTTGCACATAAGTCTTAGTCCCAATTATTCACAATATATTTTTTAAAACTCACTCTGTGTTTTAAATTTGGCAAATCGTATAAAAACTCCTCTAACCTCCTTTAAAAAGTGGCGTCATCAAAGTAGCATAATCTTTTTAATTCCACAAAAATGTGTTTATTGACTGAACATTTAACACATAATTTTTGTTATCTTTAACGTATATTGTATTTGAATTTTGGCAAAAATTAATGAAAACCACGCCCATCCTCTATTCAAAATGACGTTATCAGACTTAGAAAACATTAAATACTTAGATATACTGTGAATTAGCCAAAAAAAGTCCTTGCTAGTTTTATATAAATTTTTTTTTAAATAATCAAATAATTTTAATTTATTATTGAGAACAATATATTAAGAATATATACGTTTTTTCTATAATTATTTTTTTAATACAATTAAATAAATATAATTTATATTAAGAACTCCTAGATATATATGTTTTTTACAGAAAAATAAAACATATTTATTTTATAACCAAATAAAACTTATTATTATTTCTATTACTATTTGTAAAAGTAGAAATAGTTGTGAAATTAAAAAAATATCGTTTTCGTTAAAACTATGACGTATAGCATATTTCATATATAATTTCGTCGAGTCGATTTCGACGTGTCCGTCTGCGATTACAAAAACAGCCCATTTCAAGAGCTATCATAACGAAATTCAATATATAAGCTTTTTATTCAAAAATAGAGAAAATAAGCCAAATCGGGTTAAAACCACGGGTACCTCCAATACAAAGTGACTTCAACAAAATTTTAAAATCTTTCCACAAAAATTAATTATGAATTCAAATGAAGCACATAAGCTTTAGCTTTAATGTACAATTTGTGTATGAAATTCGTAAAAATCGAATGAAACCACGCCTACCTCCCATACAAAGCGTTTTTATAAAAACTTTAAAATCTCTTTATTACAATATCTTCAAATTACGAAAATAAATTTTAATCTTAATTATGTACTTGATGTTTGAAATTTAGTTAAAAAAAACTGAAAACTCAATACAATAAAATAATACATTTAAAACTTGGAATATACTAAAATAAAGCTGTGGGGTATTTTAACTTCACTCCAGTCAAAGAATCTATATTGTTTTCGAAAGAAAATAAAAAATTTGTTTAATTCTTAAAAAAATTTTATTTTATTATTGTCTTTTTTCATTAAAAAAATTTTAAATATCACTAAAATTTGATGTACAAAGAATAATTTTCTCTCCTACAAGTAAAAACAAATTGTAGAGTACATTGTATCACAGATTATTTCATAAGGTCCTTATACAATAAATCCTTTTTTGGCGGGCTGGCGGCGTTAAGGTTTCTTGTCAAATGCTCCTATAAATTAACAGCCGTCGTTGTCAAATCGATGGGCTCGATAGGAATTCCGCTAGCTAAATTTACTGAATCGTGTTTATTTTATTAACATTTGTTCTTAAATAACACATATTTTAATAATTATTAATATTTTAAATGTAAAAATAACTTACATTTTTGTATATGCAAAGCAAATAGTCCCACTCGTCTACAATTTTCCAATCGAATGAAATTTTGAAAAACTACATCGCACATATGCTCGTTCACGGAAGACATAATCCCGAAATTCGCCACCAATTTCTCGTTCATACTTAGAAATGATAAAAAATCGATATATTTTACTCGTTCACGGCAGCTGTCATACGAAACTAACAAAAGTCAACAGATTCCATTCAATCACGGATGCTGTAATTCGGCCCCAGAGCTTATTTTGTTCTCCGAACACAAAGTATTTGCAGTAACATTGCAGTAATATTGCAGTTACTTTGCGTGACTTTTGAGAGCTTGTAGCTCATAAGCTAATGGTTCAATTGAGCTGATTTCTTTTTTAAAATAAATTATAAAGTTTAATTGAGTGAGCAATAAAATTTGTTTAGTAAATTTTTAAAGATATTTATTAAATTTAGTTTTTTAAGAAATTATATCAGACGCCATTTTACTATAAAACACCTTTAATCACTGATTTTGATAAGATTTTGTATGCATGCAGATCTTTAATAAAGCTACAACTTTTGTTCAATTGTTCAAAATTTTGAAATAATAGGGTCGCCACCTAATAATATGTCTTTTCAAGAGTTTAAAACTGATAAATGACGTTTAAAACTCTTGAAAGACATATTATTAGGTGGCAACCCTATTATTTCAAAATTTTATAATTTTGAAATTCTGACAATGGATTCGGATTCAGCGACCCATTTTTGGTGTACCATTTTTTTTTGCCAGCCCCGAATTCATAAAACTACAAAAAATTAAGGTGGCAACCCTATCCACCATCTTGAATTTTAAAATTCTGACTTTAGATTCGAAATCAGCGACCCCTTAACACTGATAAATGATGTTTAAAACTCTTAAAAATACATATTATTAGGTGGCAATACTGTGGTAAAATTTAGGTGGCAGCCCTAACCTCCATCTTAAATTTTAAGACTGTGACATTATATTCAAAATCAAATCCGTTGTCAGAATTTCAAAATTACAAGAATTCGCAAAAATAAAAAAAATGTAGGTGGCAACTCTATCCGCCATCTTAAATTTTAAAGTTTGACATCATCTTCGAAATAAGTTACCCCTAAAACTTCCTAAAACTATTTACTCTATTCATACTGAAGTAATCTACAAACACTTGAGTAAAAATGCAGTGTACGCGCTGATTTCATCGTTCGTAAGCTTACTTTTGTATCACTGCTTAGCCGAAGTTGAAATCAACCTGCAATGGTACACGAGGCAGTAGCTCAAAATAATGCATAATTATAACGATTGCCGTTCGTGCGCTGTGGTTTATACACTTAATTATTTTATGCAAATATCTATACTTTCCACTGAAGTCGAAGCACACATCACACAGTGTTTGACTTTGGTACAATTGGCTAATGCAACATGCTTGATGTTGTAAGCAGTGTTGCCAGGTGCCTCTCATCATTTACCCCTATATTGGATTTCAAATCCCCCTAAAATTCCCCTAAATTTTTTTTTTGAAAAACATACAAAAATGCACTTGTAAATAACTTTTGTTAAAAAATTGAAATTTCAAGTTCAAACATTGTAGGTACATTTTATAAATGTACATTACAAAAAATTTATACAAAACAAAGCAAACAACTCATTTAATTCATGTTGTCTTATTAAAACTAACATATACAATGTGTATTAAACATAAAAAAGGTACATTTCATGAGATCATTGAAATCTTATTTAATTATTAATTTTTTTAAATAAATATTGGTATTCATCTAACTGAACTGGCTGAATGCATCTAACATATAATCATCAATCTCTTTTGATTCATATAAATTTTCAGAACTAAACATTTTTAGCATATTTGCGGTCGGTATAAAATCGATGCATCCATTTGTCATCCCATATCGAACGCGGAGGATTGCGTCAGAAGTTTTTACAGACATTCTATTTCTTAATTTATCTTTCAAAATATTCATAATTGAGAAAGATCTTTCAACTACCGCATTCGAAAATGGGATGCACAATAAAGCGAAAACTAATTGAACAATGTGCTTATAGCGCTGCTCATTACATGCATTTTTAATATGATTCACCCAAAATGATTCAGTTGAACTAAAGTTAACGTCTATAAAAGATAAAAGATTCCACTCTTTTATTGTTTCATTCACATCTTCGCAAACCTCTTTGAAATGAACAGCGATATCTTTAATATCACCCTTTTTTAAACTGTTTGCTGTTCCTGGAGTAAAAAATTTAAGTTTTTTTTAAGATATGAAAATTGTCTGAAACTCGAGTTTGAATTTGCTCACACAACTTTATTGTAAAATACGTCAACATGAGGGCAGCGTGAATTAATTATTGGCGATAGACAAATTGGTAAAACTACTATTGCTCTTGATACTATTATAAATCAAAAGAAGATTAACGATGAGGTAAACGAAAATCAAAAAATTTACTGTGTTTATGTTGCTATTGGACAAAAAATTTCAACAGTAGCAAAAGTAGTAAATAAGCTGAAAGAAAGCGGAGCATTAAAGTATACAACTGTAGTTGTGGCTAGTGCATCTGACTGCGCGCCTATGCAATTTTTAGCACCTTATGCTGGTTGCACTATTGGGGAATTTTTCCGTGACAATGGAATGCATTGTTTGATTGTATATGATGATTTATCTAAGCATGCTGTGGCATATAGGCAGATGTCTCTCTGCAATGGTATCGTATTAAAATCGTATCCAAACTCCACACAAGAGAAAGGCATTAAAAATAACTTAAAATTAAACTGCGAAATATCAGAATTTTTTACTTTTGACAGTTCTTGTGGAACAACAATGATTTGAAGAAATGAAAATAATAAGTCATGTAAGTCATCAAATAACTTAAGACAATCTACCTGATCAGCCTGAAATAATTTATTAACAGAAATCACTCTATTTAAAATTCGATGTAAAAAAGTCAAATAAATTCTATTTGAGTTTTCTTTAAATATTTCAAAAAGTTTTTCTGCAGTGTAGGAATTGTCTCTACCAACAGCTAAGCCAAAATGCACTTTTAAAGTATCATATTGATCAAGAATTACCTTAATCGCTTCACACCGTGCAAGCCACCGCGTGCCAGACAATTTGCTTATTTTATTGGGAGCCTTGTCAGAAATCAGCTTATACAAGTTTGCGTATTTTTTTTGTCTCTCCGTACTTTTCGAAAACCAATTATGCGACTCTCGAATCATAAAATCTAAATAATTTGGAAGTGAAAAAAAAGCTTTTTCAGCTGCCAAATGCAGGGAATGGCACACACATTTTACAACGATAAGATGAGGGATTATAACTTTTAATTTAGACGAAAACGAATTATATTTCCCTGCCATAACATTAGCCCCATCAATACCAATACCGATTAATTTCTTTATATCTATTTTATCAGATTCTAAAACGCTTTTAAATGACTGAACCATTGGTTCATGATTTCCGCCTTCAAGTTCGATTAATCTATAAAAACTTGTTACAATTTTTAATGTTTTTTTGCTAAAATACCTGACCATTATACTCATTACTTTTTTTGTATCTATAGTAGTGCTTTCATCTACTATCAATGAAAAATATGAGTCACCTATATCTGCAACTAAATCATTTAGCATACACGGACTAATGACATTCGTAATGAGTCCAAGGCACGGTGTAATTTAATAGAAGGTAAAATTTCGGACTTTTCATCTATGGATTTTATCACTCCGCCCAAATGGTTCACTGTTTTAATTGAGCAATGTTCTGCAATAAGAGCAGCAATTTTCAATTCCGCGACCTTCCTTTGTTCTTCAATAGGTTTCGTAACGAACGCTGTTATCTTTTTGTTTTGTTTAACTTCTGATTCGTCTCTGCCCCAATTTAAATGTTTTTGGGACTTTGAATGATCAATAAGCGTCTTCTTGTGAGCTAATATGTTGTCTTTGCACCATTTACAACAAGCACGTGAGCAATCCAAAAAAAAACAGGTGCGATCCAATCTAAAATATAAATTAAAATAACTTATCGCATATTTAGGCCAAGCGCAGACAGTTGCTTAGTTGTTTTCAATTGTTTAATGTGAAATTGGTATTAAAATTAAGTTTTACCTTTAAAAGGAGGCTCCGTCTCCCATTTTTTTATATATTTTTGGGCATATCTTTTTTTTCCATAGTTTTTCCCATACTTCTGTGGTTTTTAATTTTTACAAGAAATTAATTGCAACTAAAGCGCGAAGCGAGTTTGAAGTGAAGTGAGAAATGATACGTAATTTATTTGAGGTGCTGCCAAATCAGCTGTTTTTGTGAATACCTGTTTTACACATGCAAATAAGTGTTGCTGAAATACACAAGAAGCCAAATTTCAACTTCTATCGTTTTTATTTTTTGTATGTTTTCGCACAGTATGGACGAAAAAATTTTTCTTCAAATTTTTTCCATAATTTCGAAAACAAGAAAAAGGAAAAAAAATTTTTTTTGAAAGGTGAATTTTTCAAATACCCCTAAAAAACCCCTAGCAAATATTAAATCTCCCTAAAAAATCCCCTAAAGATTTAATTCCCCTAAAATTCCTCAAACCAGCTAAAAAACCCCTAAATCTAGGGGGAAATCCCCTAACCTGGCAACAGTGGTTGTAAGTGAGCTCGATGGCGTAGAATATGTTGCATGGTATTAATGATATTGAAGTCATACAAAAACCAAGTATGTACTGGGTGTAAAAGCAGTTGCAGTTCATCGCTGCAGGTCTCTGGTATGTAGGTATGAAATTCTGTATACGAAATTCTGCATTAACATAAAACTGTGTTAAAAAATTCTGAATGCCAAAATTCTACAAAATATGTACTAAGAACAACTAAAGTACACTCTAACAAAAACTCACTAGAATTATTTTCAATAATTGCTGACGGCCGTAGCCTAGTGGGTAGAGTGCGTGGCCCCTAAGCTAAAGAACCTCGGTAGCCCGGGTTCAATTCCAGCTCAGGGAGAAAGTTTTATTAAATTGACTTAATTTTTCCGTTCGGTCGTCACCACTCTGCAGACAATGGCATACCTCAGAGAGTAAACATTGCAATGTAAAGCTTCTTGAAAACATAAGCCGTTCGGAGTGGGCTTTAGCTCTATTTCAACTGCTCTAGTTTCATTTTCAATGAATAAAAATTGGACAACACAATGAAGTACCATACGGGCTACGGGCTTTAAGGAACATGCACAATTTGCAGGTTCATAGGTCAACGGGAACGTATTGAACAGCGTAAAAACAAAAAGGTCCATTCTCATTTTTTTGTGAATTTGAATTTTTTACATATTTTGTTAAAGTTTAAAGACGTGTAACTTTTTAACGGTCCAACATTTTCGAACAATTTTTTTTAATTTAGCTTTTTCGCACTTTCTCCGCATTAGATCATCTTAAGAACCAGCCCAAATAACATTAAAATATCTCAATGATATCGATAAGAGCGGTCCAAAACAATCTAAAGTGAGAAAAATTTACCCACTATAATATGGGTTGGGCTCAGGGACAACACAAGACATAACAGCTAACCATGCGTTTACATAGATCTAATCATACATTAGTTTTCAATCTACTTTTGAGTTGACCTTTCGATAAGTCAACATCAAAAAAACTAACAAAGGTACTCATGCGATGTAAAGGAGCAGTAGCCATATAATTTGTTATACTAAAAGGTAAGTAAATGAAATTGTTAGAATTTCTACTGCTTCTACGGTTAGTGTTAAAATTTACAAGACACAGTGGATCTGCCAGTAACAAATCCATGCTGACGAGTTGTCATGACCTTCCCACAGTGAATCTTCACAAGATTTTTTTAAAAGTATATTTTTTAAACAAATTTTGAGAAAACTCATATACCGTCGTGCGACGGCAGAGCTTGGTTATATTTTTTAGAAAGTTTAAAGTATTTCATCGTGTTGCGTTTTTATTGCCATGATTAAGCATAATCATAAAGTTAATGAATGCAACCGCAGGTAACGCCAAAGGTAGAAATCTTCATTGGTTAACAGGTAGAATCCTTTTTGCACACATTTTTTATATACAATATAAACCAAAGTGAGACACATTGTTGACACCCCGAAGCTTGGAACAGCCAGGAAATTTATTGCTGATCCCCACACTGCATCAAAAATCACTGGAATTGATGAGGTCTTCATATCAAGGCTGCGAATCATCTTACAGGTTATTAGCTGCAATGAGCATATACGAGCAGAACGTTTTAGGCAGTATGCAAAGGAAACAGCAGAATTATACAGTAAATTATATCCTTGGAGTGCCATGTCTCAAACACTGCATAAGGTTTTAATGCATGGCGAACAAATCATAAAGTATCATATCTTACCTATTGGAGAGCTATCTGAAGAAGCGCAAGAGAAAAGAAATAAGGATTATAGGTTCTATAGGGAACATAACACGAAAGTTTTCAAGGAAAAAAACAAATGAGGACCTATTTCGAATGCTTATGATATCTTCTGATCCATTTATATCTAGTTTCAGAAATTCAAAGAAAATTGCACATAGTCCCTTAAGTAAAGAAACAAGAAATTTAATTGTTCAACCAACCGATGAATTTTTTGAAGAAAATTTATAGAAAAAATCCATTTATAAATACATAGATAAATTATACTTTTTATTAATACATGTTCAATGTTAAAACAATTCAATAAAATATTCTATACAAAAATAAAATCTTTATATGTAAAAAATTTTTACTTTTGAAAATTTAAGAAAACCAGGGGACGTACTCTGTAATACGATTCGAAAAGCAAATGCGATTCGAAAACAAAATCTCACCATGTATTAACATTGTTTTTTGACAAATTTGTAATTAGTTCGAATTCAATGCAGACGAAAACAGCATTTTAAAGCAGAGGTAGAAGTTACTGCCATTTAGTAATCTTAATTCATGTATTTACTTCGTGTGATTTTGTTTTCGAATCGCATTTGCTTTTCGAATCGCATTACAGAGTAAGGTCCCAGATTAAAAAAAAAATAGAGAAGAGAAAATCGCAGTAATTATATCAAGTTCTCATACAAAAGGAAAGTATATATTTTATCGTTAAGTTGCAAAAAACAAAAAAACATTGCTATATATTTACCAGTCTATCTCCCATACAAAGTGGCGTCATCTATATGGTAAAAGCTTCATAAATGACATAGTTTTTGAGATATTACCGTGAAACTTGACGCACATCTTCTCCTCTACAAAATAAAGAACATCTTTACAAATAATTCAAATAGGCATAACATATATAAACATTTTAAAACAAATCAACTTCCTACCAAAAAAAAAAAAAAAAGCAAACGAAATTTTACGAACTATTTTGATACCTCTTATTAAAGAGTAAAATATTTTCTTTCATATGCCGAAAACTGCTTAAAAAAATGTGTTCATAGAATTTATAGATTTTATATACAATAGAATTTATAGATTTTTGACCGCTAAATGCCAAAAAACTCACGTTATAGCAGAAATGTTGTTATAGTCGAAGTCGTTATAAGTCAATTCCACTGAACTATATATAATTTTCTTATGTGTACAAGCGTGTGTCAACCGGCGTTCATGATAACAAAACTAGCACCAAAAATCTCAGAAAAAAATAATTATATAGGTTACGTTTTCTTTATGTGCATTATGGACTCCTTTATGTCTTTTCAATCCCTAGAACAAATCCTGCGGACAAGAGTTCTCGCGTGATTGTCAAACATCCGTGCAATATCACAACGCTTTTTTTTAAATAGATAGGTAGACTACCACAATCCCAAGTCGGGAAAAGTTAGCTGGCAAGGCTGCAAAACATAATTTATGCTTATAACTGAATTCTGGCAACTCCCCTCAAAACATTTGCAAAGAAAATTGATCAAAACTGCATGACAGCAAGAATCTCCCTGAAAGCAATTACACAACCTGGTACAGCAATCCTCACCAATGGTGAGTGAATCTAGCTCTGATCCTACGATTATGCTGCAGGCGCTGCAACGAGAAATCGCACAACTCTCAAAGCGTGTTGAGTCTATGCAGGTTCAGCGGCAAAATTCACGAAGCCGTTCCCGGTCGCCTAGCCACAAAGGCGCACGCGATAATCATTCAAGAAGAAATTCAACAACCGGGAGCTGTGGGTATCATCACACATTTGGCAACAACGCGCGTAAGTGCAAGAGCCCTTGCAATTACGTCAAAAATAATTCATCCCAATAATGTTGCTTAACTGAAGCTGTAGCTAGTGTGGGCAAACAGCTTGATGCAGCCATTTTTGGCCTTAGCATTTCAGACACTACAAATAATATGCAATTTTTAATCGACACTGGCGTCGACGTGTCTGTTATACCGAAAGGCACACGCTCAGTTAAGTATAAACCATCTTCAATGAAATTGTTTGCCGCAAATGAAATTTCTATTAATGTATATGGAGAAGCGCTAATTAAAGTTAATTTAGGCCTGCGCCGCGAGTTTTTGCGGACGTTTTTAATTGCTGATGTTACCTCGGGCATTATTGGAGCCGATTTCATCAGACACTTCGATTTGCTCATCGATCTCAAGCGGAAGCGGTTAATCGACAAAAGCACTTCCTTAGAAGCAACTGGACAGATGGCTATCGCAGATAATTTATCAATTAAAACGTTTGAAGCGTCTTCTACCTATGTCGACATCTTGAAAGAGTACTCACCAATCACGCGCCTTAACCAACAACAAAATCATCCGTGGTGCACTACATCGAAACTCGTGGTCAACCGGTTTTTGCTCGCCCCAGACGCCTATCGCCAGACAAGCTAGCAGCAGCCCGAGTTAGATTCGAAAGTTTAATGAAACTCGGCATTTGCAGACCGTCACGAAGTAACTGGGCAAGTCCGCTGCATATGGTGCAGAAGGCAGATGGCACTTGGCCATTGCCACACCTTTTGGCTTATTCGAGTTCGCATATATGACATTTGGATTGCGAAATGCAGCCCAAACCTTTCAAAGGCTGATACATGAGGTGGTGCGTGGTTTGGATTTTGTTTTTCCTTATACGGACGACATATGCATCGCATCGACAAGTCCAGAAGAGAACAAGTATCACCTTCGTGAGCTATTTAAAAGACTCCAAAAGTACAACCTAGCGATAAACGTATCCAAATCTGAATTTGGCCGAAACGAGATAACTTTTCTCGGCCATTTGGTTACAACGGATGGAATTCAACCACTTCCCGAGCGAGTAGGCGCCATTAGCAACTTTACCAGACCTACGACGTTTAAGGAGCTTGAAAAGTTTCTTAGCGATGATAAATTTTTATAGACGCTGTATTCCTCACGCCATCGAAGCTCAGGCGCCACTCCTATCTATGTGCCCAGGTAATATAAAAAATGATCGTTCATCGCTTAACTGGTCTGCAGAAACAGAAGCAGCTTTTGAGCAATGCAAACAGCAACTCGCAAACTCAAACTTGCTGGCGCATGCATCGAAGAACGCTGAATTATCTCTTTGGGTGGATGCATCCAACACTGTGGCAGGTGCCGCACTTCACCAAGTGTTTAATGGTGCTCTTCAACCGCCAGGATTTTTCTCTAAAAAATTCGACAAAGCACAACTACGGTATAGCACCTACGACCGCGAGCTGACAGCAATTTACTTAGCGGACCACAAGCCTATTAAATACGCGTTTGGTCAAAATCTAGATAAGGCGTCAAGTCGACAAGTGCGGCAGTTAGATTATATCTCACAGCTGACGACTGACATCCGACACTTTAAAGGTAAAGAGAACGTAACAGCCGATTTGCTATCCCGTATTTCGACCATGGTAGTTGCACCCGTTGACTACGAGAATTTAGCCAAAGATCAAAAAACAGACTCAGAATTACAACAGTTGCTTGAAAGTAACTCAGACTGTTCTCTCAAATTAAAACTTTTTGTGATTCCAGGTGGCTCAGAGCAGTAGTAATATGATTTTTCAACAAATTCGATTCGACTTTTTGTAACAAAGGGATTGAGACGATCGGTTTTAGAATCTACTCACAACTTGTGCCACCCTGGTGGTCGTGCTACTGCCAAACTGATGGCGCAGAGATTCGTTTGGCCTGGTATTCAGAAAGACAGTAGGGCCTTTGTCAAGGCATGCATTCAGTGCCAGCGCGCGAAAGTTAGCCGCCACACATTTTCTCAACTACAGCGTTACCCATTACCCGAGAGGCGCTTTTCTCACATCAACATCGACATAGTTGGTCTATTTCCGCTCAACAATGGGCAGCGCTATTGTCTCACACTGATTTACGAATTTACCAGGTGGCCGGAAGCCGTACCGATTCCAGACATGACCGCACCAACAATTGCACGTGCACTGGCTGATAATTGGATATCGAGGTTTGGTGTTCCGGACTCAATTACATCAGATCAAGGTCGTCAATTCCAATCAGCACTTTTTGCCGAGCTGGCTCGTACGCTAGGAATTGCGCACCTCAGAACGACGCCGTACCACCCGCAGTCAAACGGCTTGATTGAGCGATGGCACCGGGTAATGAAAGCTGCAATTTTATGTCATAACCACGAGCGATGGACGAAATACCTTCCAATAATTTTACTCGGTCTGCGTACAACTTACAAAGAAGATCTGAAAGCGTCTCCTGCAGAACTGGTGTATGGTGCTACTCTGCGTATTCCATCAGAGTTCTTTACAGAGAATCAAAATAATCGAACCGAAACAGAAGTCGTCGTCGAGCTACGAAACGCGATGCAACAGCTACTAGCAACCGATACATAATGGCACGCGTCTTATAAGGTGTTCGTACATCCCGATCTTCAAACTTGTGGCAATGTTTTCCTCAGAAACGATTTTATTCGGCCATCTCTATCACATCCGTACGATGGCCCCCACAAGGTCCTATGTAGATCTGGCGAATACTTTAAAATCAGCGTAAATGGAAAAATGAAAAACGTCTGAGTAGATAAACTTAAGCCTGCTTACATAATAGATGACGTAGCACAACCATCGAACTTGGAGCCAGGGCTATTAAAAAAAGCTTCAGCATCAACCAAGGTCACTCGTTCTGAACGTCGCGTAGTAATTCCTGATCGTTATCGTTAAACAGTGCACCGTTTCTAGGAGGGGAGCCGGTGCACCGTTTCTAGGAGCAAACATCTGCTGAGAGAGTGCGAAGAATTTAGATTCCAGTCTTTTTACATGCTAAGAATAGATAATCTTCGATGATCGTGCTGAATTGTTCGTGTACATTGTTCCAATAATTTTAGTTTAAAGATTTTACTAATGAATTTCCTGACACCACATCTTGCAGTAATTTCTTAGCAATACCTACTAACTAATGCGCACACACTTTATAATAAGTTGTATGCTATGTTCACACTGAGAGCTAAGAGCATTTATTATATATATTTGTCCCTGTTACTCCTACAACGAGCAAAAAGCCGTTCGTAAATGTGGATTTTGGCTTCACCTTACTGTAAATTCATTTTTCTGCTGTCAGCATTTGTCAGTTTTTGTTCCAGAATAAAAATATTTGTTTTTTAACTATTCGTCGGCATTTTTACATGCTCGTCTGTTTACCTGTATTCCACATTATCCATCTGTCGGTATGTTTGCATTGACAGCCCGTCCACTACACATTTTTTAATTTTGCTATGGAAATCAGAGCATATTAAAATCACCTAAAGTCTTATAAGATTTCTGTAAAAAGCAGTTTACTGTAAGCAGGGTTGGCCAGTTATGATTACTTTTGTGTAATGATTATAAAAAAATTACTGATTACAATTAATCATACACAAAATTTATTACTTTATTTCTTAAAAAAATCATTAATAACTGTTGGACCCATAATAATAACATAAACATAAAGACTAAAGTAAAGCAAACATACAACAACAAATGTGCACATATGAAATGGGAGAAAAACTGAGAAATTTACACTTAAAATCTCATCGCCTCTGTGGTGCAGTGCGCTATTGCGCGCTTGCACGGGTATCACAAAGATTTCTGATACGGGCATGGCCGAAATTGCAATAAAATCAGCTAGTGATTTTTTCCTTTTCATATTGAAAATACGTTGTTGTTGTTTCTTTGGAAAGATTCGTTAGACCAATTAATTGTTCTAACTTTGACCTTAAGCTCAATAAACGATTTTAAACTAGCAAACAACTAGAATTTGTATTTAAAATCAAGTATGATTTAAACTATCAAACATTTAGAATTTGTATTTAAATCATATAAAGTCAACATAATCATTAATAACTTTAAAGTATTCAGTGATTTTTTTGAGAAATCTAAGTAATCAATTTTAAGTAATTTAAGTAATCAATCATTTTCCAGTAATGAATGAATTATTAAGTAATGAATGATTGAGAAATTTATCAGTAATCATCATGAGCCTGCAGGCTTAACCAATCGTTGATTGCAGATTTCTTTTACTAATATATTGTTTTATATCTTTTTTATATACTTGGTTTGACTGTAAGACTAAGACAAGTAAAATACAGAAAAGGTTTCTGAGCACTATTGTTACACTTCTTTAAGAAAACATATCTAACAAACATTAACATCACTTTAATAGCTGCTGAAGAAAATATTGTATTTATGGTAAACCATTATGGTAAATAGCAATTACTGAAATAATAAAATTACATAAAAAATTTTGAATTTTTTGTCTGACGAGAAGTAATCTGTAATCACTGAAAGCTGGGTCTGATTACTGATTACTTGATTAATTAAAAAATCATGTAATTCCATGTTATGATTACTTGATTTTTTTAAAAATCATGTAATCACCTTGCATGATTACTTTATTTTTTATAATCTCATGTAGTTACTTACCATGATTACTTAATTGAAAGTATTTTTATTTGGTTTTTAATGTGATTTTTCTGAATATTTAGAAAAATCAAGTAATCTGTGCAATCCGAATACATGTATTCATAATCAGTAATCGTGATTTGTAATCATGGCCATCCCTGACTGTAAGGTAGATGTCATCAGTAGTTTAGAGCCCATGCCCGAACAAATGTAATTCAGAATTGTGTTCAGGTGTTGGAGGCCTCGCAGCTACATTGTATTTAAGAAATACTTGGTTACGTTATACAGGGTTGCCAATATTCGAAGCGCCCATCTGGCAACACTGTAACTTTCCGCAGTGATGCCAAATCGACTAATGACATACCGCGTTTGAAGCGTCATTCCAAGCAAATGTTTACAATGGAACAGTACACGCCACGCGAACGCTCTAAAATTGTTGAAATTTACATTCAACAAAACAAGTCAATAGTGAAAACTCAACTCAATGAGCGATGAAGCTCATTTTCAGTTGCACGGAACGGTAAACAAACAAAATTGCCGTATTTATGCCACTGAAAATCCACAAGAGATTCAAGAGGTACCTCTTCACGATGCAAAAGTCACTGTTTGGTGCGGCGTTTGTGCTAAAATGCTCATTGGGCCGTTCTTTTTCGAAGATGATAATGGCCACAGAGTTACTGTCAATCAGGAGCGTTATCGCGATATGATAAACAATTTTTTCATGCCAATCGTTCGTCGAAAGCGTATCAGGAACTACTGGTTTCAACAAGACGGCGCGCCACCACACACAAGCCGCACTACAATCAATTTTTTGAAGCAATTGCTCCCTGGCCGTTTGATGTCAAAAAATAGTGATTTCGATTGGCCGCCAAGATCACCAGATTTAACGCCTCCAGACTTCTTTTTGTGGGGTTATTTGAAATCAAAGGTTAACGTCAACAAGCCAAAGACCCTAGAAGAGCTGAAAACCAACATCCGTCAAGAAATAACCGCCATTCCCATCGAAATGTTGAAGAAAACCATGGAAAATGCTGCAAAACGGGCACAATATGTCGTAGAGGCCAATGGCGACCATTTACGAGATATCATATTCAAGAAATAATATAAGCAAATCTACTTGAACCCAATTAAATGATATTCATGACGAACAGACAAAAAATTGTGGTTTCTTTGATTTATTTAAAAATAAAATGGGCGCTTCGAATATTGGCAGCCCTGTATGTCCATTTACCACTGGGTTATTTTCAGTGTGCTCTTTAAAGCGCTCATTAAATATACTCAAACTCAATATGGGAGAGTATAAATGTGCAAAGCTACCTGATACCGTAATAGAAAAAACGAGGAACACTGTAGCAGAAGAAAAGAGAGATAAAGCTTTATGCTGCTTGTGTGCAGGGTTGCCACTTGCAAAAAAATTTAGTTACCGAAATTCGATCAAAAAGTTACCAAAATTAAATAAAAATTACTAAACTAAACGAATATTTTTTAAAATCAGAAAATCAATAAAACTATAATTTTTGTTAATAAAAAATATTTATTCAACATTAAAATACTTAAAATTAATAAAAAATAGTGGTTAACCATATTTAGTTTATATTATTAACTATTACATCTTCCTTGTTTAAAATTTCTTATTTTTAATAACTTAAAATTACAAAATAAGTAAAGTTCATAAAAGTTCATAAAGTTCATACTTAAAAAATGAGGTGCATATCTTTTTTATTTGAATTAAATAAAAAACGTAAATACATATACAGAAAAAGTATAACTTTTTTCTTGTTTAAGATTTATTTATTATATTAATATAAAAATAATATAAAGGAGTGTCGCGACGCCACTGCAGAGAAAGACGCCGCCTACAAAGCCACCCTGCAGTCGGTTGTAACGCGCGCTGCTAAGGAGCGATACAAAGAAAAGAGGAGGGAAGAAACAAATCTGTTCGTTAGTTTTTAATGTAAACTACTGTTTTTTAGTCTAAACTGCAAAATCAGTCATATCAATCCATCTATATTTAATTGAAAATAACAATGAGTCTCGTTACCTTTGCGGACGATCCGAATCATCCGATGAGGGCCGATTTGGGTCAATTTGCAACCACCATCCGGATAGTTCTCAACCAGACGGACTTGTTTCAAGAATTTCCATGCTTTGAGGACAGCGCTGTCAGCAGCACGACAGAAGTGGAAAGGATGTACAGCGTTTCCTTTGAGACCACCATAGATCTTAGTGATCGAGCAAACGCCAATGCCAGTGGACAATTGCAGGAGTCCGAAAGCCTTCTAACATACCTGCGTTAGGTTTTTATAGACCTTCCACACTCCTTGCAAACACCGTTCTATTGCTAGTATGAAATGGGAAAATTGGTCAGTATTCCGCACTCGCTTTGCTGAAAAGCCCTTCTAAAAACGCTTTTTTGAAAAAGCATTCTTAAAGTAATTTCTTTATGAGCCCTGATTGTTGCACTTTGTTCACTATTCCTGAAATAGGTGCTCTCTCCGCAGGCCTTCGAACAGGCCTTTGTTAAAATTTAATAGACCTTTCACACTCCTTGCAAACACCGTTTTATTGTTTGTATGGAATGGGGAAATTTGTCAGTACTTCCGCACTAAAAAACCTTGCTAAAAGTGCTTTTTTAAAAATGCATTCTTATAGTACTTTCTCATAAGCCCTGATTATTGCACTTTGTTTATTATGTTAGCTATTGCACTTTAACATCATTAAAAAAATCATTAGTCATTACCTAATATATATTCATAAAAAAAGTTAAGACCATTTTTTCATTTGATATCATTTGATCATTTAAGACAATTATATATCAGGTAATCTGGCATTGTAACGCACTTCATTAACATTTTTTCACATTTAATTTAGATTTCATTTATGTGTATATTATTTAATATAGATAATATTAAGGGCTTACTGCAATAACGTAATAAGCCACATAATCTAAAAAAACAATTTTTTTAGGCTAAATACATTTCTCAATTGCGGATGACAGCCCAATTGCGGATGACAGCGTCGAGGTTCCGCTGCCCGACTATGATGAAGTTCTGACAGCTATAGCTCGGCTTAAAAATAACAAAGCCGCGGGAGCTGATGGCTTACCTGCTGAGCTGTTTAAGAACGGAGGCGAAGCTCTACTTAAATGCATTCACGAGCTTCTATGCAGAATATGGTCGGAAGAATGCATTCCGAACGATTGGAATCTCAGTGTGCTTTGCCCAATCCACAAGAAAGGCGATCCCACTATCTGTGCCAATTACCGTGGGATAAGCCTTCTTAATATCGCATATAAGGTCCTGTCGAGCGTTTTATGTGAAAGATTGAAGCCCATTGTAAACGAACTGATCGGACCTTATCAGTGTGGCTTCAGACCTGGAAAGTCCACCATCGACCAGATTTTCACGCTACGACAAATCTTGGAGAAGACTCAAGAAAAACAAGTCGACACCCACCATCTTTTTGTCGACTACAAAGCCGCCTTCGACAGCCCAATAAGGAAGCACCTGTACTCCACCATGTCTGAATTTGGTATTCCTGCAAAACTAATACGACTTTGCAGGATGACACTGAGCAACACCAGCAGCGCAGTTAAAATCGGGAAGGACCTCTCCCCAGCATTTATTACCAAACGAGGTTTCAGACAAGGTGATTCCTTATCGTGCGACTTTTTCAACCTAATGATGGAAAAGATCATCCGAGCTGCTGATCTGAGACGTAGTGGCACAATATTCTACAAGAGTGTTATGCTGCTTGCGTATGCTGATGACATCGATATCATTGGCCATAATACGTGCGAAGTCAGTGCAGCATTTTCCAGATTAGAAAGAGAGTCAAGTCGAATGGGTCTGGCAGTGAATGCAGATAAGACGAAATACTTAGTGTCAACAAACAAACAGTCCCAGCGTCTTGGAACCCACGTTACTGTTGACAATACCTCCTTCGAGGTTGTGAAGAACTTCGTCTATCTGGGATCCAGCATTAATTCAACCAACGACATCAGCATTGAGATCAAACGAAGAATAACTCTTGCCAACAGGTGTTACTTTGGGCTCAGTAGGCAATTAAGAAGCAGAGCCCTCTCTCGACGAACGAAAATCACGCTCTATAAATCGCTCATCATGCCCGTCCTACTTTACGCATCACAAACCTGGACGCTGAGCAGTTTAGATGAAAAGACTTTAGAAGCATTCGAGAGAAAGATTCTTCGTAAGATCTACGGACCAATCTGCGTCAATGGCGAGTACCGAATACGGTGTAATGATGAACTGTATGAGCTGTACGCTGACATCGACATAGTCAAGCGCATTAAAATCGAGCGGCTTCGCTGGCTTGGTCATGTTCAGCGCATGAAAGACGATGCTCCAGTGAAGAAAACATTCGATTCGGTACCCAGCGGCGGTCAACGCAGAAGAGGACGACCGCTTCTTCGTTGGAAAGACCAAGTAGAGGACAACCTGACGAAGCTTGGAATTTCCAACTGGCGCCAGCAAGCGAAAGACAGAAATGGCTGGCGCAAATTCTTAGATGAGGCCAAGACCGACATACGGTTGTAGCGCCAACTAAGTAAGTAAGTAAGTAATATAAAAATCACAAATAAGTTAAACGTATTTTTTTGTCACACAGAAAAAAAATTATAAATTAATGGTATTATAAAAATGAGATCCTTACCTTTTTTATATGAAATAAGGAGGAACTAAAAAAGTATAGGCAATGAATACCGATTTTATGAAAGTAAATGAATAAATACAAGGTTATGGCATTTAATGCTTTAAAAAAATTATCGGTTTCCTCAAGTTTAAATTTTAATCATTTTTTAGTAACTAAAAATCAGAAACTACACAGCTCGTTTGTTTTGTAGGACATCAATTCTAACTCCGGGCACCGATTTTAAATATAAGGTAACTTTTTCACCATCACCTCAAGTTAAGGAGTTATGAAAAAATATGATATACAGTTCTTTTTCCAATAACTGCTCCTAAGCACAAACTATTGCATAGTATTAAAAGCTTTTGCTGACATCTTTTTACGTTTTAGACAAACATATAGTGAAAGAAACGAAAATTTTATTAAATTTATTCAAAGCAATTTTAAGCGGCTGGAAAACCCTAAAATTTAGTAAGTTACTTTCGAAATTTTTCCTAGAAATTTTTCATGTAATCAATTTTCGTTATTTCAAAATATATCTGAAATTATCCGCAATATTTGCAAAGGTAAAATGTATGCTTAAACTCCTAAGACAAAAGATATTTTTATGATTCAGACAATTCACGATAGCAACCAAGTTTGTTATGAAAAAGTTTTATAATTTATGATTTTTAAAGGACATTATCTTCAAAACAATAGATGAAAAAGAATTTGTTTACAAAAATGGTTAGATCTAGTCAGCCCTATCATGAATAACTTTTCACGCGGAATCGAAAAAGGAGTTTTCATTTTTAAGATAAACCTCAAGAACATTCAGGAAACTTAATAAGGAAAAAAACATTCTGGAAAAAATAACCTAAAAATGTCCAAAATGTTCTAGAGCTTAATCTTTAAAATTAAAACTCCCTTTTCCGATTCCGCGTGTAAAACTATTCATAAATATTCCTAATCAAAGCTGTCAAATGCGATCGAAATCGACTGATGCAATTATAAGATTTTATTCTGTTACAACATAACAGGTTTTTACACTTTTGCCTATAACTCCTAAACTAGAGATGATGGCAAAACAAAATATCAATTTTAAATCTAAAAATATTCTTCTGGTGACCACACATAATGAATCTTGTCTCTCATTTCGCAGAGTTCCTTTGAAATCATTATTATTATTATTGTATTAAGACCCAACTTGTTTCATTGCTTCGTTTCATAAGAGAAAATTCAGAAAACTTTCTTTTAGCTGCGGCAGAGCTGTGGGGCAAAGACAACAAATTATATACAAAATGTGTCAAATCCTTAAAACAGCTTTCTCCGAAGCCATTTCTGTATATTGAAACTTTATTCCAAAAAGATGTTATATCCATATCTTCTTTAAGATCAATTTAAGAAAGCTTAAGCAACTTCCATTGGGTAACATTTTCATAATCTCCGTCTAATGAACCAGAAAAACTTGATATCAAAGGTAATAGCGAGATTTCTGATTTTGACAAAACTAAGCTTGGAGTTAAAATTGATAAAATTAAAATTAAAATTGAATACAAATTTATTAAAATTGATTTATTTATGTTAAAATTGATTTTTTGTATCATCCCGGCAAAAAGTAAATCTTTGTTGCACTTGTTTCAAAAGTTCTAAATAAAAATTCAAAATATTTCCTTTTATTTCAATCTGTTTCTGTTCTAAAAGTTGGCAGTTTTTTAAGTACTTTTCTGCTTTACTTCCACTGAATATATCTTTGGTAGGTAAAAAATTATCTTCATTATATAGATTCATATCACTTAGAGAATTTGAATTTCTTAAAGTATTATTATTAATAAAGTTAATTAATATCAATTTAAAGTTAATTTACATTTGGGTATATAAATAAAAAATCGGACTTTTCCCGATGAAATTCGTTATAAAAATCATTAATTATTTTTAACACATACGATAAAAATATAAAGTAAACTTTTTTCGATGGATCGCCCATTAACTCGGCCATTATTACCTTCACTTCTAAAAGGGAAGAAAGAAAATATAATCTTAGAGCATACCATTGCTCAATAATTCTATTTATAACATTTTCCAAGGCAAGCCATCTTGTAAGCGGAAGACCAAGCATTTTGTGCGATTTTACTTGGCAGTAGTCCTGAAACTCCTTAAAATCATTTATTCTCTTGGAGCTGTCCGAAAAAACTTGTCAATATTACGGCAAAGATCCTCGATTTGCATTGGAATTTTATTGCAAGCATATGATGAGCAAAGATGCAAGGAATGACATAAACACTTTGTAACAAACAATTGACGCCGGACGCCAATTGTACTCAATACAGACATGCCCCAGTCCGTGGCTGAGCTGTCAAATTAGCCAAGTCTCATAGCCTCGAAGCGGTCTCTGCACACCTACCTATGCTTCGGTCGTAGCTCAGAGAAAATAAGATACAGAAGAATAAAAATGCAGGTGCAGAGGGTTAAGGGAGTTGCTTCAACTCACGCGGATAGACCGCAAAGGAAATTAAAAAAAACAAAATATAAGCTATGAAACCCTAAGCTAGGGAGGAGGGGATAGAGGTAACTGGCGACGGTGATTCGAGATAGGGGTGAGGAGGAGGTGTTGTTTCCCCCACCCGGTCTCTACCCACCCAACCTTCTCCTGATAATTACGCCCTTCAGGAGCCCTCATGGAACCCGACGCCTTGTTTCTAATTACCCAGCCGCATACCTATAGATGGTGAAGAAATAAGAAAGAATTTAGTTATTCATTTATAAAACAAAAATTTCAATTTATTGGCATTATTAATATTATTAGCATTAGGAGCGTGGATCGAATCCGAAAACAAGGATATATTATTTTTCTCTCTTCTTTTACCTTGTCAATTTGCAATCTATTACATTAGTTTCTTATATAAAGAGCTGATTATAATAGACGGATTGACGTTGATATTATAATTACTACTCGGTTTGTAAGCGTTTCGTCACGTTACAATGACATTCGACTCCGGTCCAATCCGCCTATTATAAACAGCACTTTTGTCTCGCGCAAACTCATCTTACATCGTTTCATGACCAAAAAGCTAAACCTTTCGAAAACTTCCTAAATAGGAACTGTCATTGGCCGCATTCTATCCGAAAAAGTGCTCATGTAGCGAAGTAGTATAAAATATTTTCGCTATATAAAGTGTGACAGCTCAAGCAACATGTTCTGTGAGCTTATACCATTCAGCTCGAAAGTTACGCAACATCTTACTTTGCTACCTGAGCGCTTTTTCGAATAGAATGCAGCCATTCTCGTGACTTGAAGCAACTGCATTGCTTTTGTTTATTCCTTCATTCCACTCTTTTTGTTAATTTGAGTTCTGTGAATTTTTCGTTACATTTTTGTGTTACATCGGTTTTACTCCCCGTTCAATTTGCCGTATTGTTGTATACGTGGCTAAAGAAGTTTCTCTTCAAAAACGAACATTAATATTTGTTAATTAATGTTACTCACTGTCAGTGTTGCCGTTTGGATCCAATTGGACCCATTTGGATAATTTTTTCCTTCAAAAATTGATGGATACTTTTTTTAAGCCTCAGTGTGAGTTTGGATAATTTTTAAAATGAATATTTTTTGAATATATCTGTGCCGACAAGGAATAACCGCTAAAGTCGAGTTAAGTCAAAGTTGAGCTAATAATACACGGACAAAATCAGTGGATTATAGCATACATCCAGCCAAAATTATCACACAAAAAGCAAACTGCCTTTCATAGAACTTATATGGAGATCGAAAACTTTAAAGCAAAATTTCTTGAAAAATTGAAATTACACTTTAGCTGTTATTCCTTTTCGACACAGATGTGTTTTTGTTTTCAAAATATAAAAAATAAAGAGTCCCTTCAATTCGACAAAAACGTTAAGATAAATAATGGCGTTAAATCATTTCTGGGCAATATTTTCTTATAAAAAAAATGCATTAAGGCAACCTCTTTTGTTTAATAGCCAGCTCTTTACAAATAACTTAAATTTTGTAAAAAAATATTTTAAGTATATTTTAGTTCAGCTGTTGATGAACGTTTTTTTTTGATTTAAAACTAGCTTAAATTATAAGACTAATAGATTTTCTTTGGAAATAATAGAAAATATTTTGTTTTCCAAAATTCTTACAAATTAATATATTTTAACTTCTAAATTTAAGATGACATTGCACGTGAAAAAAAAATTTAAAAACTTAATGTAAGACATTTATTGTGAGTTTGGCCCAATAGTAAAAAATTGGAGCGACTTTTTTAAAAAATCTCTTAGTTTTAAGCTTTAAGATTCCCGTAACGGTTGCAAAATGTAACGTAACTTAATAATTCTATTAAAGTATTTAGCGACAAGTACTCTTATTAATATGCACTTTACTTTTTTTCCGATAAATTGGGACCAAAATATCTTGAACCTGTCTGAAAACGACTACTTTTTACTAATTTTTTAAAAAAAAGGCTAGTTATTAGCGACCCTTTTGAAAAATGAAAAATAAAAATTCAAACTTAAGGAATTTTAAGTTTTTTAATTTATTTTTAGTTTGCCGACGTTTCGGAGTCTTTTTGACTCCTTCTTTAGGGCGCGTTTCTTTTCTAACTAAAGTTAAATTTTTCTTAAAAATTAACATATTAACATCAACATACATTTCATTTTCACTAACCAACACAAATGATCATGGAGGAGAACAAAAATTTTTTAACAATGTAAGAACAAAGAAAATATTTAAACGACAAATACAATTAAAATGTTATTCGCCTAATTTTTACGCCAGCTAGCGAGAAGAAGATGCATTAAAAAAAAAATTTTTTTTTGGAATATTGTTTTTTGCATTAGTTACGTAAATAAAATTTCAAATATTTGTAATATAGTCACAATAAATGTTTTAAATTAAATCTCTTTATTTTTCTTTTTCAACAAGCAATTTTAGTTTAATATAATTAAAAGGCGATAGCAAGCCATATAATTTATTTTACACAAGACTGAATAAGTTGCTTAATTTTGATCCTTTTTTATGCAATTACATGTTTTGTGTTTTGCTTTGTAGAAATATTATACTTATAAAATTAATGTTTTTATTTTTTTTTTAAATTTTTTAATAAAAAAAAAATTTAATTTGAATTTTAATTCATATCTTTTTTGTGAAACCTTTGATAACACACCTATTGTGGTACTAAAAAAGACTAAGTTTTATTGTACACCTTATATTTTTTAATATAAATTAAAATAATATTATTAGACATGTTTTGTTTCTTATTATTATATTTCAATAAAAATATTTATTAGTCTTAAAATTAAATAAATAAAGTTGTTATGGAAACTTAAAAAGTTGGGTTTCATTATTTAAAAATATTGAAATTGTATTTTTGTGTATAAAAAATGAATATATTATTAGGTGGATACGTTTGGATACTTTTTTGACCTTTTAATGGATACTTTTTTCAGAATCATTCCGGCAACACTGCTCACTGTATCAGTCAAAGCAAAAGTAAAAAACAATACCTGATAGACTGCGTGTACTTCAGCAATCGACAGCTTCTGCAGTTTTTGTTTTAATGGGCTGAAACTGTGAACAAAGTCGAAAGTTGAAGCAGCAGCTACTGTTCAACTTTTGCAAGTTGAGGCATCACCAGTTTTTGATTTTTTTGGAGTGGCGATTACGCGGTGTTGCACGCGCAACGACGATATGCTTTATCTCAATTTACCATTATTTGAATTTCATTGTAGTGAATATTTCGTTCCCGGAAAATGCCGAGTACACGACTGGTGAATAATTAATAATAAATATATGAGATAAGGTTCGTGTACATGTTTGTGGTTAACAACTATTTTGATCAAACAGTTTTACTGGAGTCATCATTCGGTTCGATTCATTAACATACGCTGAATCATTCGCTTTTAATTTTCTAATTACATTGTTGGTGTCATTATAAAATAATAAATAAATATTTGAAAAATTTGCTACTTTTTTAAAATTAATATAACAAAAAATTTCATACTCTATGCAGAGCGATGATAATTCGAGTAGTTTTAATAATAACAATATTATGCATTGTGCCTATTCTACCTCAAAGATTCAACCGAAATCTAGGTATTATACACTTGAATTAACTAAAGAGATTAACCAATTTCTAAAAAGATTTGTGAGCTTTTATTGAACGTGTTTTTTCTATTTGTGATTTTGTGATTTTGTGATTTTAAGATTGTGATTTATTTCTAACAATCATTATATGATATTTGCATTCGTGCATCATACAAGACTTAAAGGATTGCAATCTCTGAAAATCATCCACGTAGTTCCATTTTTAACGCCTCTTGTGAACTATATTTGGTGATAATGTTTTAATCTGCAAACTTTTAAATGTTATTTTTTCTTAAAATTTTAGTTCATACAAGTGTAATGTTTATACTCTTTTAAAAAATGAATTCGTCGATACATCATTGTGGAAATGAAGCAAATAAATAAAACAAAATAGTGACACAAAACATTTCTAGAACTTATAGTCACTAGAATTTATTTATTAAAGTTTATAAATTTCTTACTTTAATACACAAATGTAATTCCCCTTCAAATCCTCAGCCAGTTATAGAGCCCGGGACCGGTTCTTATCAAATTTTGCGCAATTGTATCACAGTCCAACAATCAAAATAATTACAAACTTCGATCGACGGGTTCTTGTGAGAAGACAAAAATAGTTACACCTTTTGAACAAAAAGTACCCAGAACTTCCTGTTCAAGCAAACCACCCTTGAGATATTATCAAAATATTTTTTTATACTGCTACATCTCGTCGGCCTAATTCTAATACGACGTAAGTCAAAATTATCTTTTGTTCAGTAGGCAAATAAAACTGTTTATTATTTGTATGAAATTCATACGATAATGTATTGTTTCAAACGTTATACCTCCCTTTTTTTTAAACAAACATTAAAAACTAATAAAGGACATAGATGTAGTTTTGACCAATCTGCCTAAACTGCTAATAAACGTTACTTTGACCAATTTTGACATAGGTCCTATTAGAATTAGGGCCACGATCTGGCATCTGGCTAATTTTCCTTTATCGCCTCAAAACGCTTTACCCGAAGTGGTAGCTTGAGTCGTGGGAATAGGATAATGCTGCAAGGACTTGAGGAATGAGGGCTTGAGGAACGGTTTGAATGTTGTTTTTGGTCAAATAGTCGCGTACAAGATGAGATATGTGATCTGGTGCGTTGTCGTTGTGAAAAAGTACTTACTGTCTGGCCTCCCGGAAGAAATACGGAGTAGACCACACCATGTTTTTTGGGTTTTGGCTGGTCTAATAAGCATCATTTCGATGATTGTTGGTTAGTTTCGAGTGTAATCTGGTAAAAACTTTATTAAGTTTCAGAAACCGTTTTCAGGAACTAGCAGAAAAAGCACGATTTGTGTGAGGGGCACTGAGATCTCCGGCTGGGATGGGGGGTTCTTTCTGCGTTCCACAGAAATTCCACATTGCAAAAAACTACGTGCCTTAAAGGTACTTCTAAACAAAAGAAAACAGACAATTAACTCAGACGGACACTTCAGGAACACTCTTCTTTTAACGTTTTAGGTAAATCCGTTGTCCTGTAGAACTTTTTCTTTCTACTTCTGTTTAAAAACTGGATTTGATCAACAATCCAAACAATCAAATACAAAAATTATTCTGTAAAAATTACAACAACATATCGTAGCTTAAGTGAATCATTAGTTTTGTTTTATATGAATTATGTAATTTATATGAATTTACATTTCATCGTAATGATTTGTTGTTTTGTTTTCAATTTTCTAAATTATTTGTAGTTAATGAATGCAAGATAAAAGAAATAAAGAACTTACTCGTGCTATTTTATTTTTAGAGATTTTTCCTCGATGCAGCAGGCCTGTCGCGATCGATGAAGTTGCTAGATTTAATAGACATTAATTGGGGGTTTTTTATTTTTTATTTATTTTACATTCCTTTATGAATTTAGCTTAAATTTAGCTTAAACTGATTTATTCTCTATATAAATAAACAAGGTGGGTTTTTATGTTGTTTTTGCGTTAATGTTTATCTTGATGCGTGGTGTTGTTGCAATTTTAGCGCACCAGTTCATTAACCAAGTTGCTTGAGTCTCGCTTATGATGATGATGAGCAAATTATGGTTACCTTTGGCTAAGTCACAAAAAGTCCCCTTTAGAAAACTGGTTACGTTTAAATTAGCTATTTTTTTAAAGTTTCAATTTTTTAAATTACTTTGCGGGGACTTTTATTTTGTTTAAATAAAAGTGTGAATCGGGTACTATTGAAGAGCAGTCTCCGCGTGTCGACAAAATTCTTTGTGTCAATGCACTAGTACTCATATTTTAAAGAACTTTATTTAACTAAACGTTTTAAATTAATTTATTTAATTGATTTTTTTCCTGTTTTAACAGAATAGTTTGCAAATTTTAGGCACAGCTTTTATGGAGTTCGCTTTTGATTGGTTACACTTACAATAATTTACAAATATTAACTTCTTGATACACACGAAACTTGATTGCTTTATTATTTGTCCACGATTTCAATATTTGCTTAACAAATTAATCGGTTAAAAGAGATTTAACTTGGATGTTAAGCAATCACGTTTCTGGTTTTATTAAATTTATACTATTCTAAGCGTTAGATTTTCTTGGACAATACACCTTGGCAAGCTAATTTTTCGGTCCCGCTTAAGCAAATGCAATTTTTGTGTATGCACTTTTTTGTGATTTTTTTGTTTTTGTTTTTATATTCGGTATACATATATGTGAATATTTCATACTCTAAAACAATCATATTTCGGAATATATATTTTGAAAATATCTTTAAGAGCTAGGCTGTCACATGTTTTTGGCCTGAAGAAAGCATTTTTTAGCGACATTAATACGATGGTGTTTTTGCAACAGATTCAGCAGTTATCAGCTCAAACTTCAACTTGTATCATGTCAAAAATAATAAATACATTTATTTTCGTTAAATCCCATAGAGCCAAATTATAAATATTTCACGCTAAAAATGCGTGAAACCTCTCACCTACAATTATCTCTTTCGCGCCCTTGTAAAAACTCTCTTCTAAAATTATCTCTTTCAATCTTGTCTTCGCTTATAAAAAAACGCTAGAAATACGTGAAGTCTCTCAAGTTAGTTTTCAACAAGACAACAACAACAACAACAACTTTGTATAGAGTCCAGTATTGCCACAAAAATATTTCAAAATTACACAAAGCTTACCGAAAATTATACAATTCTGATCAAATTACACAAATTTTTTTATTTTCTTAAATTTTTTTATATTTTCTTACAAAAAAATATTGGAAAAGCGATAAAAAACAAATAATTTTAATGAACAATAAAATTATAAATTACATAAAACATTTTGAGTATACTTATAAAAATATCTCGAATTGCATATTTAAAAGAGGTTTTACATTATTTTCAATTTAATTTGTACATATCAGCCTCTGACTCAAAAAATTCTCCTCCACTGCTATTTATTTCATTCTTGAAAAAAATTTAGGTAGCTATTGTATAAGTGTTTAGCCTATTTCTTCAATCTTTCAGTTCAAATCAGTCTTCCAATTCTTTAATATACCAAATATTCACTGAAACATTGGAAAATGCAAGTATTAAAAGAAATCTTCTGACGACCCAAGGTTAGAAAAAAAGTTCCTCTCCAAAAGGATTTTTTAGACTAAAAACTTTTTGCAATAAGATTCAACACAGGATTGTGATTCTAAATCTAATGACTAGGTTAGGTTAGGTAAAGGTGGCTGAGCCGATAGACGACTCGTACACTTAGGCCAGTGCAGGCCCGTTGTGATACCACATAATCTCTTTAAAACCTAGTAGAGATTTCCCTCCATAAACCAGTTCGAACGGATAGTGAATTTAAGGATATGCTTGATTTCCAGGCATGAGACTTCGGCAAGTCCATTTGAAAAGGGATGGCCCAGAGATGCCATTCTTCTTTTAGCTAGAGCCGGACATTCGCAGAGGATGTGCTGAACATTTTCTACCTCCTCCTCACATCTGCAGCCTCTGCAGAAATCGTTTAATGCAAGTCCCAACCGAAGAGCATGCGCTTCGATCAGGTAGTGACCCGTTAGGATTCCTACTATTTTTGGCAGGTTTACCTGCTTAACTCAAGCAGTGAGTTGGTGCATTTTAAATCGTAGGTAGGCTATGTTAGCTTAGTCATCCTACATGTATCAAGGTGTTCCCAGCGTTCTTGTGCAAGACCTAAGGATTTGTTCTTGCACTGGAGTTTATAAAAGGAAATAGGTATACCAATAAAGTCCTCCTTTAAGAGGGTGTTAGAGGTCGTACCCTTCCTTGCCAATTCGTCGGCCAAAGTGTTGCCATCGATATTCCTGTGTCCTGGTACCCATATGAGGTGAATCCTGAGTAGCTTTGCCACCTCGTTAAGAGATCTGCGGCACTTAGTGAGAGTGAAAAAAAAAAGATACGTTTATGGCCTTAGAAAGTTTGAGCAATCGAGTACTTGGTTGCAATATTTTTAATTATTTGGATGCTAGAAAAGTTTCTGATTATAAAAATACTGAAAAATACAGTATTTTTTTGCATAACTTGATTTATACATAAACTCCTAATTACTTATTTAATAAGTCACAGTTTTGTAGATCGACCAGAAATATGAACCTTGTAATCCCTGTATACAATTTTTTTAACTCTAACAGACTCTTTTTTTTTGTGAACGCTATCAGAATGTGGAATTCGCTACCTTCAAGAATCAAAAGTATCCGAAATAAGCACAACTTTAAGCATGCAAAATTCCAACAATTTTCTTGATACTATCTTTCTTCTATTTTCTATTTTATTAATGTTATCTTCTTCAATATTTAATAAAGTTTCTCAAAGGTAATTTATACATAAGTCTAAATTCAATTCAATTATAATTTATTGTTAAAATTTAAGCTTATATCTGAATTTAATTTCTTGAGTCAAATACATTTGTTTGTTGATTATATAAAGATGATAACTTAAATTTAAAATTTAAAGTTAATTTTAGTCGTTGCTTACAATTTTTTTTTTATATAATATAAGAAATTTAAAATTTTTTGTTTTTATTTATTTGTTGGTTATAACTTGTTGTTATTCTTTGATTTCTTACTGCATTTAAAAGACTTTGTCTTATATGTTAATAAGATAATTAAATTAATTAATTAAATAAATACGCACATAAGAACTTCATCCATGCATATAACACCGAAAACCTGAAAATGCGACATATCACCTTCATCCACTCATGTCTTCAAATGTTCAAGCTTTTTTTTCCGTTGTTTTAGAAGGACCTTCAAAAACTGTCAACTACAAAATTACACAAAATGCTCACAGTACATCTACAGTACAATCTTTTCGAAATTGCACTCGCTTTGTGTAATTACGCAGAAAGTGGCAACACTGATATAGTCAATAACTCAGCAGAAGGCGCTACTCTTTCCAACTTCAGTAGGCTTGAGTAATTAAGCTGTGACTGTTTAAGTTTTATATAATATGACACTTGTTCGAATAAACTCTTCGAAATCATGTAACGTTGATGCGGAAGCGTTTATTTAACACTAAAGCGTAACACTATTGTTATTAGCGTAGCAGTATTTTAGTGGTCTCTGATAGCGTAAAATACCGCTGCTGGGGCGTTTTTAGGACTATCTGAGCGAGAGCACGCTGAAAAAGCGTGAAAAGTAGAGAGAATGTACATATCTTAGGACTCTCTGACCGAAAACACGCTGAAATAACGTGAAAAGTATAAAATATGCATATTTTAGGGCTCTCTGACCCACTGTTGCCAGATCGCTGGATTTTCCGCCAAATTTGCGGATTTTTAAGTCATTTGGTGGTATAAATTATCAAAAATCCGCTTAATAAAATTTTTTTATTAAATTTAGCTTAATTATATATAATTTTGAAGATAATTTAGCACTTTTCTGTTAAATATGTTTTAAAAAGCAGTAAAAGAAGGTATTTTGCCTTTCTTAAAAATTTGAGAACTTGAATATAAGGATGCAGCTGTAAATTTAATCTTTGAAGAACTGTCTAACTTTTCACTGCACTGCACTGTTATCTTTGAATTAGTCAAACGCTGATGTTGAACGAGCGCTTAGTCAGCTTAATATTGTAAAGTCTAGAATAATAATAACTTTAACTCTCAAGGCACAAACAACGACTTAATAAAGCATCAGAAATGCTGCCACTACTATAATATACCCTGATCATATTTAATGTTGATTGGGTTGAATGCAATCGATGCCAACATGAAAATTTATGAAGAATGGGTTGATTTAAAGCAGAGGTATCGTGGCTGTGAGCTAAATTACAAATTGCAAAAAAAAAAAGCTTCAATGGCGACGAAAAAAATTAAGACAAAAAACAACAACATGAGCAAATGTCTCTTTTTTTTTCAAAAAAGAAAATTACAAAAATAGGTTTTGAAATGTTATACGCAGCCAGTACTAAAAAAAAAATTATTCCAGACAAGTGATATTGAAAATGCTACAACAAAAAATCGTCACGTGTGCGTTACGATAAAATGCCAAAAAAAAAACACACAGCAGCAAAACATTGATAGCTAGCTTTCGACGTAAACAAAAAACAACAATGCCATGAACATAATTCCTGAATTACAACACACGGAAATATTGAAGTTGTTGTAACCCAACGGGGAAAAAAGTACTCCGAAAGGCCTTTTTGAGTGCTTGCAAGTCAGCTGAAAGCGCTGACTCCATGTATGACACACCATTGTATTTTTAACATTGCAAGTCATTGGAAAAAAGCACTTCAATTTAGCTTACTTTATTCAATTGCTTCAAAAGGGCTTTCAAAGGAAGCTTTGGGTCAGCAGTTCGTTGCATTCTTTTTTGTTTTGTCTTTCAAAGAGAGAGGGATAGAGAGAGAGAGAGAGAAAGAGCGATTTTTGAATTTGTCCAAAGTAAGGGTTAGAAGACAAACATCGATACTGCTTCAAAAGGCCTAGCTTGGAAAGCTTTGGGTCAGCAGTTCGTTTTTATTTTTGATAAATAAGCAAAAAATCTACGTTTTGCTTAAAACGATAAATACAGCAATGTTTTTCATTTTAAAGAAATTCATATTTTAAAAGGTTTCTTATTAAAAAACATAAAACTTATAATTATTCAATAATAGAATATAATAAAAGAAAAATATATAAAAATGCTATTAATTGTAGTTATATGTTCTCTTTGTTTACATCCTCAACCTTGTTCCTAAATGTTTTCCTATAAAAACGATTTTTATATGTGCGGAATCCTTTTTTCATAGCAGCTTCGTAGTCTTGAAAGCCAAAGCTTTCGTTCCTGACAGCAGCTGTAATAAAAAATATTTGTAAAATCGAATTTTTATTAAAATGAATGATTTATTTCAGAAAACGAATTTGTTAAAAAGCTTGTACGTTTTAATAGCATCTTTTTTATGAACGCCACCCCCATTAACTTCCACAATGAAGTCTTCGCTAAATATATTTTGTAAAGCCTTTGAAATATGACTTGAACTTATAGTTTCTCGAATATATCTCATCTTAAAGTAAATATAAGTAAAACGTTTTTAGAGCACAACTTTTTTAAACTAAAAATTTATTAACATACCAATTGTACTTTATTATAAGTTATAAGACCATTCACCTGTACGCCTTCGACATTGCATCGCTTAACGTCTTCGACAAATTCTTTCAAAAATATACTAACGAGCTCCGGTTTTCTAGGACCTTCATAGGATCCAATAAGAAAGGGCTCAGATTTCGGGTCATTGGATAAACATCCCAAAATAGGCCACAAATGAGTGGTCGAACTTTTAAGATGTGGTAAGCCATCAATGCCGATGTCCAGAAGCAGATAGTTTTCCGAAGCTGGCAATGTTGGTTGAGAGCTTGATATACACTTTTGTATTCCATAGTGGAAATACCTTCCTGGATTAACTGTGATGACATTTATGAAATTTTTTCTAGCATTAAGCAATGTCTGTGAAGAAGAAGGGACATCAACACCTGCTTGCTGAAAAATCTTTAAAATGTCATCACAAGCCTCTCGTTTTATTCGGTGCTGTACAGTCCACTCTTTAAATAAATTAGAAATTGTTGGCTTGTCCTGAATTTCTTCACATAAATTCTCGCTAGCAACATTTTCGTTCACTGTCTCATTAAATTCCGACGAATTGTCATTAATTTGCACTCTGATGTTGTCATTAGACATTTTTTAAGCTTTTTTTAACTAGGCGTTAAAATGTCTCTTGCTTACACCCAAGCTCTTTTTTCCATATTTATAAATATTTTATTAATATTTTACTCACTTTCACGTCAACTAATGCGCACTTGTATCAAACAAATGATTGAAAGCATGCCCTTCTTTTTTTTCTTTGTTCGTTTTTTTTCTTTTGTTCGTTTTTTCTTTTGTTCGTTTCTCTTGTTGTGTCCGTTGCTGAGCGCACTTCATGCATTCCTCGCTTGCACAGTAACAAAATAAATGCTGACGTTTTGCTCCTGGAGTCAGCTGCTGACATGTCGGCCCGTTGGGAAGTGAGCTAAACGAGCTATGGGATTTACAACTCTGATTTAAAGTAGTATATTTTTTGGTGTTTTTAATAAAAAAATGATCCAGATCATTCTTCGGATGGTAAGAGGCATTTAAGCCAATATCACATATGAACTTGGACGATACGCAAATTTATGTTTTAAAGTAATTAAACACAAGAAGAAAACAAAGTAAAATAAATTTCAAAAAATAAATGTTTTCCCAAAAGTCGACTTAAAAAAAAAATCGTTTTTCTGTTATAAAGATGATCCAATTTGGCTAATTTTTAAATATTTTGTAAACTTAATAAAATTGCTAACAATCTTGTAGCATTTAAATTTGAGAAAATCGCAGCGATCTAGACAAGGGCAAAGCTTCTAATTCAAAAGCAAAAAAAATAAGGAAATTCTGAATAAAGTAGGCTAATTTTAGATCAAGCACTAATTTTTAAAAAAGTCTGTTGGCAAATTCTTGTTAGGAAAAAGCTTTCACATTAGAATATCTTATGGTCAAAAGATTTTTTATGACCAAAATTTATATAGGAAACTCGATTTGAAACATTTTTTTTATACTTCTTCAAATTCACTTTTTTTAACAGGCGTCTACCCATTTTGAGCATTTCCTGGATTTTTTCGCGTCACGTGCTTACACTACATCTAGGATTTAGAATTAAGCAGGGAGGTTCTAGAATATGTTTAGAAAATGAATGGAGCCCAAAACCCATCTATACATTAGGGCGCCTCACGAAAAAAAGTTGTTCGGCACAGTTGCTCAAGATAATTCCTGGTTTAGGTTATGATGATTCTCCAAGTATTTCGACTCTAGCGATTGCCATCCGTGACTGGGAATGGTTTGAAATAACCTCTAACAATCGAGATTTTTTTTGTAACCATATTGGCTTGCGTAATAGTTTTACAAAATAAGTTGTCAGAAATTACAGCCCGGAAAAAGCTCTTCCAGTCTGCATCAAAAAATTTAAATTTTTTCATGAATTTTTTAAAATTTATTTTCACTAAAATACAAAAAACTTAATTAATTCTAATGCAATCCTCTCTTTCAAAACATCGTTGAAAAAATTTTGAGAGCTCGCATTGATTACTCGTCAGAATTGTTTAAATTGATATATATATATTAAAATTAAAATATTAATTATAAAATAAACACCTTCTGAAAAAATATTTTAAGAAATTAAAAAAAAAAAATAAAAGTAATGAAGTTACATATTTGAATTTTGAAAGTTTTTGTATGGAAATAAAATAAAAAAAAATATCAAAAATATGCACGAAAAACAGCGTTACCTTTAAACTGATTGCAAACATTTACAATTTTTTGATGCAGATTGGAAGAGCGTTTTCCTTCTTATAGTTTCTGACAATTAATTTTTTTACAATTACTACACCAGCCAATATTTTTACAAAAAACTCGAGTTTTAGGGGTTATTTCAAACCATTCCAGCTCACGGATGGCTATCGCTAGAGTCGCAATATTTAAGGAATCATCATAACATAAGCCAAGAATTATTTTCAGCATTTGTGAGGCGCCTTACTATACATGTACCTCTTTATATATTTATTCATACGTTTTGAATTAAAAAAGAAATAAATATTTTAAATAATTCATACAATAGGTATGTTTTCAAACTCGATTTTAGTAACTTGCACGCTGCTAGAACTGATGCATGTTGAAAAAAAAAATAAGTCAGTTCATGTCCATGCGGGGAACATTTCAAGAATAGCGACAACTCTTATTCGTAATTTTTGCGGATTGTATAGATGTTTACCTCCTAGATCCAAATCTGATAAGTTTTAGGCCGCTCGCAATTGGTTAATGAGTTATAGGCCTTTAAAACTGGAAAAAATGGTCTGAAAATCTTGATGGTTTTATTCATTTTTAAAAAAGAAATATTGGGAAATTTTTGTATTCTTTTTTGAAAAGAGGAAAACTTTGGGGATGAATAGTTATTAATGCTTTTTTATTTAAGGCTAAAGAACACATCACATTATTTAAATTACTAAATTACTAAGAATATTTGTTGATAAAAATTTTTTTGAAATTACATGAAAAAAAATTAAATTTGAAAATGTATCGGACATGATTCGAGAAAGATTTGTACCCCTCTTTGAAATATATATAATTTTCTTATGTGTACAAGCGTCTGTCAAGCGTTGCATCATGATTACATAATTAGTACCAAAAATCTCCTAAAATAGAATTATATAGGTTACATTTTCTTTATGTGCATTCTAGACTCCTTTATGCCTTGGCCCCTCTAGAACATATCCTGCGGACGCCCTTGATTGGAAGTATATTATGTGTTGCTTAAGAATTGAATGCTACACAATCGCGAGAAATTTTAAATATAATCAGAAACAAAAATTTCGGCTTTGTGAAAAATTCGATCGAAAAATTTGAAACTGACAAATTTTTCAGAGAAAAAAAATATGACGCCAGCAGAGAGTTCCCCATTCGTTCGTGATAATTTGCGAGAACAATTTTATATGAGGAGAACGATAATTGAGAACAATCATATTTCAAACGTTCTCTGAACCCTGCTTTTTAAGTATGTTTTCTTTGTCAATGTGTTCGTAAATTTTTCTCAATAGAAATTCTTTGAATAACATACTTACGTTTGAGAGAAGTGGAAGTATATATTGTTTAAAATTTTATCTTACATCATTTTCTTGCATCTTATATAGCTTAGCATTTTTCGGACACCAAAAACTCATTTTTTTCGCGCTCATATTCATGGATTACAAATCCGAAATCAAACTTATTTCAGCACATTTATGCAAAAGTACCTTTCTAATGATTTATGATTCATTGACTTTCTTATTTAATAAATATTAAAAAAGTGTAGGACAACCTTCGTTCTTTAGGTATTAACTTATGAAAGTGTATAACTTTGGAATAGTTTAAAATATTTTAAAATTGTTTTTATAGAAATTCTTTTAAAACTGTTGGACTTTGTAAAAAATATAATAAACAGCATTTTGAACAAAAATTAATTTTTGTCAAAATAATGACATTTTTTTAAACATTTTAAAAAATTTTTAAATATTACCCAAAAAAGCTTTTGTGTGCCGTAATTTTTCTCAACCAACGACTTTTCATACAAAAAAATGTTTTCAGTGAAACTGCATTTGTAAATTGAGGTCGAATACTTAATTACGAGGCTGTGCGACCTATAACTCCAAAGCTCTTCGATATCACAAATGTGAGTAATATAATCAATGAAAATGCATGTGTACATTGAGAACGAATACTGAATTCGGACGCTGTGCGACCTATAACTCAAAAGCTACTCGATATTACAAATTTAAATTGTATGGGAGGTGTTACGCCCTCTTGTTCTTCGCCCATAAAATGTAATCAATGAAAATGCATGTGTACATTGAGGTTGAATACTTAATTCTGACGCTGTTCGTTCTATAACTCCAAAGCTATTCGATATAGCAAATTTGGATTCAAGAGGAAGTGCCACGCCCCCTTGACAAATAACATAAAATGTTATCAGTAGGGCTCGGAATCTCATGCAAATGCATATTTTCACTTGACATCTCAAAATGGAAATGGTTGAGTTATATTTACGAATTATAACATTTCCTTTAAAATTGCATTTCATCGTTAATGCATATTTTTGCATATTATGCAATAAATTGATGTTTTTGCATATTTTAAGAAATATGCCTGTTTTTGCATATCTATTACTTTTTCTGATTTTCAACCATTTAAATTTAGTGCGACATCTTTTGGTAAAAGATTACTTATAATTGAAGGACTTATTGCGAGAACATGATAAGCCACAAAAAAATATTTTGAAATAATCGACTCTAAGGTATTGAAAAAATGTATTTTTGTATGAAGAATTGGAATTGAACACGGAAACTTTTACAAATAGGATAGCAAATTAATAAGAAATAACCAGAATTTCTTCAGTGGTAGTTGTCAATGAGTAATCTATTCAGCATAAAAAATTGATTTTTTAAATCATGTGGCTTATCACGTTATTGCAATAAGCCTTTCAAATATTACTTTTATGTTCACTTCATATATTTGTTGTTTTTGATATTGTAATTTAATGTGTATTTTAAAATAAATTATTTTTTGTTTTTTTGTTGAAATACATGCAATATTTATCTTTGTACCGATAATAATATATTAGAAAAATATTTTGAATTGCATATTTTACTTGTTTTTAACGCGTATTTAAGAATTTGAAGTGCATGTAGCGATATAGCATATTTTCGATTTTTTAGTGCATGAGATTCCTTGCCCTAGTTATCAGTAAAACTGCAAGTGTAAATTGAGGTCGAATTTTTTATTCTGAAGCTTTGCGACCTTTAACACCAAAGCTATTCGATATCGCAAATTTGGGTTGCATGGGAGGTTCCACGCCCTTTTTTTCAACGCTCAAATGATATCAATGAAACTGCATGTGTAAATTTTGGTAGAATATTGATTTCCGACCCTGTGTGACCTATAACTCCAAAGCTATACGGTATCACAAATTTGGGTAAAATAAGAAGTGCCACGATCCCCTGACAAATGCCCATAAAATTTGATCAATGAAAAGGCATGTGTGCATTTAGGTCGAGTACTGAATTCCGACGCTGTGCGACAAATAACTCAAAAGCTATTCAATATTAGAAATAGTCGAAAATTCTAGATTATCTACGGTGCCGCCAATGATTTTGATCATGCTTTCCAAAGGGATGTAACATCTTTACCTGGCAATGTATGCAAACGCAACACAATAATATTAATGGACCTGATCTTGATGGAACGTATATCTGCGTGGCAAAGTTATCTAGCTTGTTGACTGTATCGTGATGGTTTGAAATTTTTCTAAATATTTCCACCACGATTGTGCGATTTGTATATGCATATGTATATTAATATGAGTGGCCAACGAGACCTAGTTTGTCTTAGGACCTGCGCTCGCAGCCGTTTTCTTTCAAAACGATATGGTGGGTTATGTTGAGCTGAAACTCCATCGGGATAGCCAAGAAAGAACGATTATATTATAGATATGTACCTATATACTATCATTTGTCATACGGTCCTGTCTTATCTTGATAACACCAGTGGGGTCGATATCATGACGCATAAATTGTGGCCTTGACCTAGTTTGTCTTGATCCCACGATACTGTAATGTTGTTAACTTTTATTTATATATTTGAATGTACTATATTAAGCAATAATATATTTTTTTTAATGTTAATACTTTTTACTGAAAATATTTCTTATTTTGTATATATAATTTTAAGAATTATTTATAATTCCATTGAATTCCTATAAAGCCTGATCAGGCTCAGCAAACTAATAAATAAAATAAAAATAAATAATATCGCCAATTTTGGTTGAATGGGAGGTGCCACTCTCCCTTGTCCAACGCCCAACGCCCAAGGAATGCTACTAATAAAAGTGCATGTGTAAATTTAGATCGAATACTGAATTCCGACACTGTGCGATCTATAATTCCAAAGATATTCGAATATCACGATATCACAAATCTGGATTTATGGAAGGTTCCACTCCCCCTTGTTCTACGCCTATAAAATGTCATTAATGAAACTATCTGCGTAGATTGAGGGCGAATACTGAATTCCGACGCTGTGCGATCTACAACTCCAACGCTATACGATAGCAAAAATTTGGGTTGTATGGGAGGTGCCATGCCCCTTTGTACAACGCCATAAAATTGTGTCAGTAAAACTACATGTGTAAATTGAAGTCGAATACTGAATTTCGAGGCTGTGCGATCTATAACTCCCAAGCTATTCGATATCGCAAATTTTTTATATAATTGTGGGCGGTGTGGCCAAAAGGGTGTGTTGCAATTTTTTTTGAACCAGTAGTTTCGAAGTATTTTGATGTTTTCTTAAGAGTAGGCGTACACTCAAAAATATTTGTGTGTAAATATTACTTATAGCTGCGTCTATTCTACGAATTTTAGTCGTAGTTTTCAGCCACGAATAGGATTCGTAGAATATTACGAATACGAATATATTAATATATATTAAATACGAATATTTTATTCGTATTCTTAAAAAAACAAATGTATATTGTACGAATGCATTTGTTACATTTACGAATGATCATAATATATTATAACGAAAAAAAAAATATTCTGTCTGAGCTGGGGTTTAAACATTGGCTTTATAGCTAACGGGCCACGCACTCCACCAATAGGCTACATCCACTTTACAATGATACAGTTCCTTATATTCTTTAGTTGACCGACAAACCAGTAAAAACAAAAATAATTCTGTCTGAGCTGGGATTTGAACTTCGGCTCGTTAGCTTACGGGCCACGCACTCTACCAGTAGGCTACAGTCATTTTACAATCATACAGTTCTTTATGTTCTGTAGATATTCGAAAAATAAGGCTGAACGATTTCGGTTTTAAATTTTTTAAACTTTACTAATAATTCGTACATTATACTAAAAATTCGTACGGTCAGCCTACAAATGAATTGCTTCTACTCATATTATTTTTCATTCGTAAATAGTACGAAAGCATCAGTAAATACTACGAATGTAATGAAAGAAATTACGAAGGTATTCGTACGAGAAATTAACGAATATTATTATTTATATGTACACAATCATTCGTGCAATGCACTAATACGAATTGATTTATTTTTGTTTACGAATATCATTAGTATATAAAACAAATATATAAGTTGATACTACAACAGGTATTAGAAAAATTTTACGAATGAACTCGTAAAGATATCACAATAAAAATAATTTGTATATTGTACGAATATTTGTAGAATGTACGAATATTTGGTTTACTAATATTATTCGTAAAAATTTTACTAATAAATTTTTTGAGTGTAGCTGTAGTGTGACCACATCCAATTTTAGTATAGTTACCGGTTAGTAAAACAATCTTAAATATAGCATTTTTATTGATTTGTGGGCGGTTAAATGGGGTGTGGGCACATTTTTTTCTCAAACTTTCGCGTAGCAATTACGAACAAACCCCTAGAAGGGGAAGTATCCAATTCGGTCCAGTCGCTTCCAAGTTTTAAGCATCTGAACAAATCACGATCCATTTTTATATATACAGGTTATCTTTCTACGCTCATATTTCAGGTCAAAGGTCACCAATCAAAAATCCAATCATGTTGTGCAACTTTCCTCACCCAGGAATTTCTTCCGATACCTAATTCACTATTCTACCTTTTACCAATCCTAAAATCCTTTACTGAAATGAATATAACGCTTCTTTAATATAGAAAGGCCCTGACTCATTTTTTGTTACTTTACAGGAGAAAGAAAGAAACTTAATAAAAGTTACAATTTACAGGTGCGAATTTTTTTTAAATTAAGTTTTTTATTGAAGACACTAACCAATTTAATGCCATAGCAATTATTTTGTGGCAATGTTTTTTCTGGAAAAAATATATTTTGATAAAAATTAGTTAGGGCCTTTCTATATTAAGGTAGCGATATGTATAATTTCAATGCTCATATTTCGAGTCATAGGTCATCAATTTAAAAACGATCATGTATCATACCTTTCGAATGATATAAGTTTCAATACTCTTCTTCTAAAATGAATATTAAAAAAAGTGCACAACAACTTTTTATGTTCGCGTATTAATCTTATATATTAATAGGCAAACATCAAATGTCGTACACTTTTTCGATATTAATTTTAGAATAAGGGCAATGAAACTTATATCATTCGAAATGTACTGCACCCTATATGTGCAGAATCATTTTCGATTAGAAATTAATGACCTCTGATCCGAAATATTAACGTTGAAAGTTTGTATTATTTTTAGTAAGGAATCTCAGAGCTAGGAAGAGGTAGAAAGGTAAATGAGGTATCAAATGAAAGATCTGGCTGCGCAGTATGATTACATTTTAGATTGGTGACCTTCGACCTGAAATATGAGCGGTAAAAGAGCATTTATTAAATAAAAGCTAAACTGTAACAGATGGAAGAATATAATATAAGAGAGAATTTTTGACATTGATAAGGTGTGTAAAAAATACTTCCGACATTTGGCGCCATCTCTTACGGATACCCTACAATAAGCATTTTGTTTTATACAACAAGAGTGAATATATATTGTGATGGTGAAATTTTTTACAAATAGTAAAGTCTGAAAAATTTCCGTTATTTTGACATAAAAATTATAGCGATATCTCGAAAACAGTAGATGTTCGCAGTACAACGTATTTTTGTATGAAAAGTTGGTTGAGGAATATAACGGTATACGAAAGCTTTCTTGGTAATGTTTTCCACGGGTAGTACGTTAAAAAAATCCCCTTAAAATGACATTAAAATTATTTAGATATCTCGAAAAATTTATATCTTCTCAGGAAACGTGTTTCCTTGAAGCAAGGCCATCGCCTCAGAATGTGAAAAAAACTATTGAAATTTCAAGTTTTGACCTTGCAAGCAAGTATCTCAGCCATTTTTTAATCGATTTTCAACAAATTTTCTTTGCCTGAAAGATCAATTAAATGACTTTGGAGGAATAAGAAAAGATTAACCGTTATCCTATCATTTCAATGTTTTATACTGTTTTAAAAAAACCTCTAAAATATTTAGATTTTGCTCAAAAAAGAAGACAAACGTTTTTTATGTTGTAATTTTTTTTTTCTTACATTTTATTTTTTACACTCTTTTATATGACATATCATTTATTTGCAAAAATTGCCTCATTTTGACACATAATTCAATAAAAAGTTTCTATCATTGAAATTCATGACCCCTTATAATTTTTTTGATAAAAATTTAATTCTTCAAAATGTTGTTTTAACATTTTTTACAAAGTTCTACAGTTCAAGACATAATTTCTTTCATAATTTTCAAACCACTTCATAGTTATATGCACCAATCTATGTTTTAAGCCATTTCGGTATACATAGAAATATGCGTGGGAGAAACATCTCTTCTGTGTTTCTGAACTGATTTTGATAACTTTTTTTAAAGATATTAGAGTAGGGAGAAGGAGTTCACTGAATATTTTTGTGATCTTTGACCTGAAATATTAGCGTTTAAAGAATATTTCTTAAGTAAAACCTAAACTATAAAAAATGGAAGAACATGGTGTAAGAGAAAATTTTCGGCATTAATACAATGTACAAAAAACATTTTTCGCTATCTCTAACGAATACCCTATAATAAGCATTTTTGAATGTAACATGTGTGAATATATATTGCGATGGTGAAATTTCTTATTAATAGTAAATTCCCTTTATTTTGACATCAAAGTTATGAGAAATGTTTTTACAGATATTTTTCAAAAATTTCGACTATTTTTATATCAAAATTATTGCGATAATTTGAAACTTAAGATTTTCTTAGTACAGCACATTTTCTTAAAGCAATTTCATGCCTCAGAACTAGAAAAAAACGATTGAAATTTCAGAAGGTTGGTCAAATTTCGGACACAGGCGATACTAGTATTATAAAATAACTAACCCGAGCCTGACCCGAACCAAATTTCTGGCTACAGCCTCATCGCTCATAGTTGTTTAGTTTGCAAAAAAAAAAATAAAATCTTTCAACTCTTTACAAAAAGTTAACAATCGTTTTCAGACCAATATTTCTCTTAGTTGATTGTATATATAATGACATATTTTAGGTCAGCCGCAAACCTGCGTTACACCTTTCAGGGAAAATGGATTTTGTGTTTCCCTCAAGAACTGCCCACAAGTCGTAAATCTGTTTACACTCTTACATCAAAATCAGGCAAAACAATACTCCAGTGCACTCCAAAGAGCTTGTGGAGATCAAATCACTGTTGATAATTACCCGGTGGTAAGTTTTTAAAACGATACTTTAATTTCTTCCAACAAGATATCTTAAAAAATAAATATAGCTAACAGAAAATTTTTAATATATTCTGAAATATTTAAATGTATCCATATAGGTTTGTTGTACACAAGTGGTTGCAAGTAATGAGCAAGTGACCACAAAACCTCAGTTGCAAATACCATTCCAACAAGCTAGTTCAACAATTAAAACGCTTATAGTTGATGAAACGATTTCTGAAAGGGAACGCAGATTAGAAACTTCTTCAATTGGTTCTATTCCCCAACCACTATCATGCATAGGTCCCGATTCCAGAGCAGGCATCTGCACTCGTAAGCAATAATCTGTTTGCCATATATTTTTGATTCTGTACAAAGGTTTTATACAGCTCTTGCAGATTGTCAAGAGCTTTTTAATCGGCTGCAAAGTAATCCCACGGCTGAAGATATCAAAGTGCTGCTCAGAGAATCACACAAAGTATGCAAATCAATTGGTATCGATGTTTGTTGCCCTGGAACCGCAAGTAGAGGTTTGACCACCGAGCGTTCAAGTCCGTTAGTCAATAATATTACGCACAAAAGAGTGCCTACTGAAGAGGAAGGATGCGGCATTACTACGCAAAGTTTGAAAAAAGTCATTGGCGGCGAGGACAGTGAAATTGGAGCTTGGCCCTGGATAGTGTTGATTGGCTATAACGTCTATAGCTTGGCGCCGTTCAAATGCGGTGGCACGCTGGTTTCAGCTCGTCATGTCATAACGGCGGCACATTGCATTCGCAGTGATCTGTAAGTAGTCAAAACGTATTCGTTTTGTGTTTGTTTACTTTACGTTCCATTATTATTACTATATCAAGATTATATCTTTTTTTAAGCAAAATAAAAAACCATGTAAAATCAAATAATGACTGTATCGAAAACATACTGCACATACAGTTTTGCTTGGAATGCAGTGGTTTATATATCTTTTCACTTCAAACTTTTTTTTATTAAATTAAATTTATTTTCATTAAAATTTTTTATTTAAACATTTAAAATTGACTTTTTACCTTAAAATTTACCGAATTTTTTGTTTAATACCCATCATTTAATTTTGCACAACGTCTTTTGCAGCGGAACTGCTTGCCTTAAGCCAGTTTTTTAAATACTTCGTTGTCACCGGCAACTCCACCATCCTTCTTTTAGTTCCGTTTGACAATAGCCCAATACCTCTATCGAACGAAGTTCTGGAGCGTTAGTTGGGTTAACTTTTTTTGCAACATAATTGACATTGTTCTATCAATAAAGAATGGGCGTTGCCACACAAGAAAAAAAATTTCTAAAAAAATTCCTAAAATAATTTACCAATATGAAAAAAAAAATTTACCAAATTTTTCTTTTATGTAAAAGTAAATAATAAGTATGTATTTTTTTCATTTGTAAAAAAATTAATAATTATTAAACATTTAATTTATAAAAAAAACATAAGTAAAGTGTTAAAATCAAATTTTTTAATACTGACGAACTTCCCTATAATGAATTCGGAAGGGACAAGAAAATACCTTCATTATATGGAAATGTCATTGTATAGAATTTACTATATTTTTTCACTTTTCCTTAAAAGAATCTGGTACTATTTGAGTTTGAATTTCACTTTTCTATTTTTCTTACTCACAAAATCTTGTAATACATTTAAAAATTAAAACACATTAGTACGTTACTCCTCATCTCCGCAAAGGTTCGAAGTATGTCAATTGATTAATAAATTATAAAATAAATTCCTGGGATTGCCTGAACTTCACAACTTTCCAGAACTTCGTTTACTGATCACAGTCAACAGCTGGTCTTGTTATTCAAAAGTGATTATATGAAATTCAAGAAAATTCAATATACAATATTGATGTGTAATAATGTTTGCGGAAATATTCAACAATTATGAATGTTAATAATTTTAATTTTTTAAGTATTTAAATATAATTTAAGTAACCGGGTACTTTTGCATTGCTCTAACCTATATTTTGTTTAATTAAATTTCCTTCTTTTATGTAAATGGGCATCCGTTTTAAATTGCATTAACTTGAAAACTAAAACGTTTTAAAACAAACAAAAATATTATAATCAGTTAAAAATTTAACTTAAGCGAAAGTACCCGTTTAGAAAATAAATTGCGAGTAGTTGTTATTTCATACATACACAACATTATTGTCATTATACAAATCGGTAGAGTTCTCGCTTGCCGCAGAGTGAGTGAGACAAGCATGAACTTTTATCGATCCACTTTTCTTACACAAACACTTTTTTAAAGATAACATTGAATTGAATTCGAAACATGTGACAGCTTATCGATTTGAAACGATCGAATCGAACAGAAATCGATTTAGATTATTACACAACCAGTGTAGGTGAGAATTTCGTCAGAGTGACGTCAAATCGGTGAAATGAATCGGTAATTGCGATCGTTACGAGTTACAAGAACGAGCTACAGGTATCTTCGAACTTTATTATATTATTCTTGACACTATTTTCACTAGGCTTTATACCTTTTGGCTAGCTTTCTGTAAGCAATTTCTTTTTCAGTGCAGTAACTGTGCAGAATTATCTGACACACCTGCTCTTCGATTTGAGGCATCGCAAAAACTAAGGCCCTTATTATGAGTTGCTTTCGACGTTCGATCTTCGCTGGTTGTCGAACAACGAGTATCGAAAGTTAAATTCTTATTATGAGCAGTGCAGCCCTATCGAAATGTTCGCTGCTCATCGAAATTACAGTCGAATAGGATTTTGCTTTCGATGCGATCCGTGCAATAACTGTTAAAAATTTAAGTATTTAATGATTGTGTTTTCCTTTTTAAAGACTTAAAACTAATATTGAAATGTTTTTGTAATTTTTATGAAGGTCTAAGGTGGTGAGCAACAAATCACAGTAAGAAAAACTGGTCTTATTGATGGAGGCAATCTTTGATTGCAAAGGATATTTGTTCCAAAGTTCAGGCGACAAAGACATGGGAAGCACAGAACTGCACAAGCCTACTTGAAGTCTATTTCAAATATAAGTTCAAGCTAGCTTGAGCTTGATAATTTTGAATCAAGTACAGCTTGTAATTGAATATATTCTAGCTTACAAGCGAACGGCACGAAGTTTCAAGTAAAGGAAAGCTTGATGCCTTGGGCAAAAAGCTTGAAAAGCTTGAAATTGAAGGCAAGTGTCCAATTAAAGCAAGTATCCAAAAAATTCAATGAGCTTGTTTAGAGAGAGCTTAAGCGTAATAGGACTTTTAAGGATTTTAAAGCGTAAGGACTTTAAGGAAGGTTGGAAGTTTTAGGGGTAAATGGTTTCGAAGATGCTGTCAAACTTTAAAATTTAAGATGGCGGATAGAGTTGCCACCTCGATTTTTTTTATTTTTGCGAATTCTTTCAATTTTGAAATTCTGATAACGGATTTGATTTCGAATATAATGTCACAGTTTTAAAATTTAAGATGGAGGTTAGGGTTGCCACCTCAATTTTTACCACTGTATTGCCACCTAATAATATGTATTTTTAAGAGTTTTAAAGATCATTTATCAGTGTTAAGGGGTCGCTGAATCCGAATCCGTCGCCAGAATTTGTGGTAACCCCATTATTAAAAAATTTTATAATTTTGAAATTCAGCGACCCATTTTTGGTGTACCATTTTTTTTGCCAGCCCCGAATTCATAAAACTATAAAAAATTAAGGTGGCAACCCTATCCACCATCTTGAATTTAAAATTCTGACTTTAGATTCGAAATCAGCGACCCCTTAACACTGCAAAATGATCTTTAAAACTCTTAAAAATACATATTATCAGGTGGCAATACCTCCATCTTAAATTTTAAAACTGTGACATTATATTCGAAATCCGTTGTCAGAATTTCAAAATTACAAGAATTCGCAAATATAAAAAAATCTAGGTGGCAACTCTATCCGCCATCTTAAATTTTAAAGTTTGACAGCATCTTCGAAATCATTTACCCCTAAAACTTCCAACCACGGAGTCCACAGAATCCGTAAAAGTCCTATTACGCTTAAGCTCTCTCTAAACAAGCTCATTGAATTTTTTGGATACTTGCTTTCATTCAATAATTTGGATACTTGCGAGCTTACAAGCTTTTGCCGATCGATAAAGCTTTTCAACTTTCTGCCCGACAAAGTAAGTCGAAACAAGCCAAACCAACGAGCAAGCATGAATATGGCTTGTATCTGTTTGGTATTTTTGCAAGCTGGATAAAGCTTGCTTTTTCAAGATTGGATACATACTTGAATTCAAGTGCTTAGGACCACCAGTTAAAACAGCAAACTGGCTTAAGATAAGCTAAAGAAAGCGTTGCTCAACCCTTTTCTACTTCTAGCCAGTTCAAGCTTTCATCCTCTTCTGACGAAGCGTCGAATCTTATGGAAATTATTTTCGTCATAGTTATAACTTTTTTGTCTTTTTTTTTGCAATCAACTTTCAAACCAATCGTATTTAGTTGAAATAAAACAACAATCACCTGATAGAAATATACTACCGTGAAGAAGCAAATTGAGCGAAATTCACAATAGCGCTACTCTTTGTCGAAAGCACGTTATAATACCAAATGCAAATTCGTTCGATCAGGCCATTCGACTACAGTCGAAGATCGAACGCAGCTCATAATAAGGGCCTAAGATAGGAATAGAGAAGTTAGAAGGTATACTTAAAGTAGAAGTGATTATACTTTCTAACGGTGCTTACCGCATTGCAATCAAACATCTGCACTGCGAGAAGTATTGAATTGAAAGGGTGCAGTTTCTTTTCGATACATTCCTTAGATCAAAAATAAATTACTGTAAAAATATATTTTTTTAAATATTTTCTCATAGTTTTATTTATGAGAAATTCAGAAATCAAAACCTTATTTTTAGAGAATATAGTAAACCTACGCATAACAGATTTAATTTTGAAAATCATCGACTACATATTATTTCGTAAAATTTCATAAAAAATCAAACGACCCTTTCTACTTATTCCCCGCTTTTGTATGATCTAAAAATACAGCGTATAGAAAACCATATCAATATTCGCGACTCCTCCTTCGAGGTTGTTAAGAATTTGTGATGGTTAAATCGATTTCGAATATAATCGAGAATTGACTTTTGCCCAAAATAATCAAGTATTTCGACGTCGAGTTGCGCTTTGAAATTATCGGAAAAATCGCGTATATAGAAAATATTTGCGTCGGTAGAAATTCACTTAGTTTTGCAACTGCAGAGGTTTTTAATGCTCGTCGAGCAAGAGTAAAATATTCTGAATATATGTTCTTTATGGCCCGGAGCCCTTTTTTTTCTTAACGTGTACTTGGAGCTCCTCAAATGGTTTAGGAGATAAAATTCGTGAAAGTTTCAAAATATTACTATTTCAAGTGTATAAAAACGCCTTGTGTACTCTTGCACGAGTATTGTTGAACAAAAGTTGGTTCGGGGGTTCCTCGAAACAAAAAACTAATAAAAAAGTTATTTTTACAAATTTTATTAAATTTCTGAAGTCACTTGATTGTGCACAACGTGTTCCGGTTGAAAAAACTTCAAGATTTAATAATTAATACTTAAACTAATACTGAAGGTGTCGTGGAAAGTCCAATATGAGAATATGACAGATGGACAGTGTTGCCGTTGTGAGGGTACAAAACTGTTCACGCCTTAATTTTTGTATGTTAAAGTAGAAGAAATGTAGTAAAAAAATGTAGTAATCAACAAATAAAATCCTTTCAGTACTTTAAGAAATACGAGGGATAAGTCGTAAGACAATGCTTATAGCAAGTGTTTTTAATTTCTTTCCTTGTTGAAAGAAATGTTGTTGATGGTGATATTAATGTGTGCTACAAAAAACTTATGAAGTAATATGTGATTCGAATCACAGCAATTTTTTTAAAAAAAATGTTCAAATATTTTCTTAGTTTCCAGTTAGAGCTCACATGGCATAATAAACGGAGGCAGAATCCTCTGACTGTACGGATTCATAAACCCGCCAGAGTACCTTCGTGATGTCTAAAAGGTAAAGCCAGGTAAAAGGGTGATGGTTGGAATACAATTGATCTCAAAATGAGTTCATTCTTGAGGCACGGCTCTTGAATGATTAATCTATAGCAACGTAAAACAAAAGGTCCACCTTGAACCCTGGTTGTTGGTGCCAAATCTTAGAGAAAGCATACTTATGGTATTAAGTTATCATAACATATAGAATTGTAATGCTTTCGATGGACGATCAACCCAATATAACTTGAAGTACGGGGGCAGTCATCCATGAAGACGAGAAGACCTGATCTATTGTTGACTGCAGATCTTTGTTTTAGAATGAGGATTCTATATAAGAGACATAATAATCCTTGACCTAGTATAGTGCCAAGATATACTACGGCATGCTTCCAAGTTTTCCGAAGTAGGATTTTAAGAAATTAAGCTAACAAAGTTACGTAAATAAGATTGTGGATCTCTTGCGGTATTAAATTTACGGGGAAACCAATGGTTATTTTAGCCTAGACATGAACAATTCTAGTGACTGAAGGTGTCACAGTCAAATATAAATGTTCTAAGAACTTTTGGTCTGTAGACGGGCTGTTGAAGAGCCTTGTCTAATGGAAACTTTTGCCCGGGTATTGACTGTCATGGGCTGTGGTCCTTCGGGGTTTCATTCGTACTGGCTGTGGTTGGAGACCAGAAAGGTCGGTACACCTTGCTTAACTCGGGTTGGTAGCTCCCGTAAATTACTAAGAGAGTGATGGTAGATAGAATTCTCGATGAAACAGCAAATGTTAGAAAGGTAAGAAACTACCAGATCAATATACTGTTACCTTTGGAATTTGAGGACAGGTGACGGGGAAACCTAAACTATCTGAGAAGTGTCTTTCAATTGGTGGGGAAACCTGATTATTAAAAGCAACAATACAATAGGTCTAGTGGTATGGTACCGCCTCCTAGTTTTCATAGCAAGTGCAACGACTCACCTTTCTGGCGTTTGAAGCCAGTCGTAACAAAATTTATAACGTTTTATCTGTTCTATGACCACCAAATCATACGCGTTATTTAGAATATTTTCAACCAAGATTGTTATATTTATTTTCAGATTTTATCCTGAATAATTATTTGTACAATATTCAATTTAATCCATTTGACTTTACGTTACAATTAAGATTTACAAACTAAATTCGTTATCTTAGCCACACGATAATTTATGCAACTTGATGTTAGAAAATTATAAAAGTAATGTTATATTGGTAACAATTAATGACAAGTTTTCATGGGTGTCTAATATAGTTAATAATCGTATATTATATAATATGATTATGAAATATTGTCACAAAATTATGCAATTTATTTTAAGCAGGTAATTAGGATGGTTAAAAATAGGATATTTAATTTAGATAATAGAATAATAGGTAATAAAATTAATATAAGAAACAATAAAAGATTTCACCAAGTCCTTTTTAGGTGGTAGCTGGTGTTCTGCTTGGTGTAGTTGAGTGTGTGTGTTTGTGCGTGTTTTACTGAATGATTTGATGATTCTGTTTGTGAGCTGGTGGGTACTTGCGTAACTCAGAAGTGATGCGTGTATAAACCTGGCGCGGGACTTGGGTTAGCAAAGTTGCTAAATTTATAGTGGGAATGGTGATTGGATGATAAATTCTACTTACGAAAACGATGAGAACCTTCCTCGAAGAAGTTATGGTTAACAGCCCGAGTGAAAACTTGGTGCTGTTTTAGCTAAGGATTTGGGAAAAGGATTATTGAAGGATGAAAAGGCTTCACTGATCACACTTCACAATATCACTACACTTATTCACTGTTGGTTAATCTTTCGGCGGCGGCCAGTTTACTTTTTTCAAAAAAAGCTGCCAGAAAGTAGCAGCATGAAGGCATGGAAAAGTCAGTAGAAGGCAGTGTGTCGAAATTCAGCATTGTATTGGACGGCAACTTAAATGTTCAAGCAGCTCAAACATTTTTGTTTTTTCAGCAGGAGCCTCCTACGCACTTTGACGTCAGGCATATGAACTCTGTTGAATAAAACCATTATTTTGGCATTGAACTGAAATATTTGGGCAGGCTTAAAAGTTTTGTTTTCTACAGAACAGAATGATTTCGCCCTATACTGGCAGGTACATGAACTCTATTAAAAACAAGCATTATATCGGCATTCAATTGAAATGGTCTAGCAGCTTAAAAATGTTTTGCTATCTAGACAACAGAATTATCTCGTTTATACTGGAAGACGCTTTTATTCTGTCTAATTCTTCTGAGTTCTAACTTTTTACTGGCTTTAACTTGAAATTTTTGAAAACCTTTTCACATTTAACATGTGAACTTGACAGCTACAATTATAAAGGTAAAGGTGCTTTATTCGTTTTCAATCATATTTAGTCGAACACGTATAATCATATTTGATGGAACACAAAACATAAGAAATATCATTTTCATGTAAAACAAAATTCATTTTTTAATAGATTGTGGCGAAATTTACTGTATTTCAGAAGATCTAATATACTGGTGTACAAGAGTGGTTTCAATATTTGATACGACCGTCGCACGGTGGTCAATCCCATTGGCCAAAAATAAAAAAATCAAAGTGGGAAATTTGTCACCAAGTGTGGCATCACTGTTTCTTAACAAAACAAGGTTTTAAAATTTATAGTTGTTTCTGTTTTATTCCATCTGTACCCTTTAAGAACAGCTTCAAAAGAGAGAGTAATAGCCGATAACATTGACTGCGACTAGCGACGAACGCCAATTGTCAAAAAATAGAACTCATGTTTTCTTACGAAGATATATTTTTTGAAGACGGCACGACAAAGAGAGAACACGACCACAATTGTTGCTGCCGCAGACTTCAATCTATTTCTAATTTGATAGACGACAAGAGCGAACATAGCAGAGTTTGTTTATGTTTTGTATGAAATACAGATTGTCGCTGTTGCGTTCATTATAATCAAGTCGTCGAGACTACTGCGACATTTCTCTCTGACGGCAAGTTTTCGTTTTGTCGGTGAACGACTGTTGTAGTCAATGTGTATCGGCTATAAGTAAGCAGCTGGTTTTTGCAGTGTGAAAAAGTGGAAAACTAAGTGCAACTTAAAATTAATTAAAACAAAAGAAAAGAAACTTGTGTTGAAATAAATCGAAATGAATATTGAATCAAATGGTATTTACTATATTTTAAAATAATAGCAATGTGTTAAGCTTGTTGTAAATTTGTTATAGAATTAATTTTTTTCCAGTGTCATTGTTAGTGTTCGTTCGTCCATATATGTAAATTTTAACTAGAGTTTTAGTTGTGTTCCCCCCGTAAAGTCTCCAATGGGATTTTTTTTGGTTTACTAGTTAATATTTCAAGATTCTAAAATTGCTAATATGAGCTGCATATTTCTGCCCGTCTTTGTGTAATCCCCCTCAGACCCAACCCGCCTCGTTGTTTTTATGTCCAAATATGAATTTTTGTGTGGTGTTTGTTAATTTATGTTCGCGTTGCTCTGTAATTGTTATGCATGTAAGGAAATGTGTTTGTTTTTTTGTTTTTCATCGAGTTTTAATTTAATTGTTTCTTAATTTGATCCTTGTTATACATTGTTTCTGCAATAGGCACAGTTTATAATTGCAAAATTCCGCGCTCACACATTTTTGATATTTGGTGCTCAGAAAGAGGTACAAATGCTGAAAAAGTTATAAAAGTGAAGGATGCCGTGAAAAGCTATATTAAAAATGAGGGCTACACATTTGAAGAAAGTCAATTAGAAACATGCTTAAATTATAATTGCAAAAAAATTTTACAATTTTGGCAAAAATGCAATCGTATGAAAACAAGAGTTGAAAACACATATTCTCATTGGCTTGCCCAAATGGAGTCTATTTTATTAAAGTTACAAACATCTGACATGAATAAAGATCGAGGACGTCCTAGATTAAGTTACGGAGAGTGTTCAAACAGGACAAAGCGACGACGAATAGCAGAAATAGAAGAAATTGATGTCTCCGCCGCTGATGATTTGCGATTTGCTACCTTACAAAGAAACCCAACGATTTTGCAAGCAAATGTTGCTGTAGTTATATCGCTTATAACTGAAGCAGGTTTAACAAAACATCAATATTTGACAATAAGAAGCTTTATAAACACTAAACTTGATAATCATTTTTTACCTTGCTACGATAACATTTTGAAAGAAAAAAAGAAAAGTTACCCAGACAAAATAACTGTCAGCGAATCTCACGTTGAAGTTGAACTTCAAAGTCTATTAGAACACACCGATATTAGATATTAGAAGTAATATGCGAGAAGTAATATCCGAGTCGGATATTAGAACTACAGAGCGATGTTATTAATGAAGTTTTGGATGAGTCCGTAAACAGCCTTACATTAATAGGAAAATGGGGCTTTGATGGCAGTTCGGGACACAGCGAGTACAAACAGAAAGTTGAAAATAAAAATTTGGATGATAGTAAATTATTTGCAACATCATATGTCCCGCTGCGACTAGTAACAAAACCAGATGAGGCTGAAATCGCCAAAATAATTTGGAAAAATCCTCGACCATCGTCCACCCGCTACTGCCGTCCTATCAGGCTCCAATTTAAAAAAGAGACAGTTCAATTGTCCATCGACGAAGAGTCATATTACAAGAACAAAATTAAACAATTAACTCCTACAAAATTCAAAAATGCTAAGAATACGATAAATATTGACCATATTCTGCAACTTACAATGGTGGATGGTAAAGTGTGTAATGCCTTAACTCAAACTTCATCCGCAAAGTGTTATATATGTAATGCAAAACCCACCGAAATGAACAATATTGAAAAAAGTCTGCAGAAAGAAGTTAAAATAGATCACTATGAATTTGGATTGTCACCTTTGCACGCATATATTAGATTTTTCGAGTACTTTCTTCATATAACGTACAGGCTTGACCTAAAACAATGGCAAATTAGGTCTGTAGAAGGAAAAGCAGAAATGCTCAAGAGAAAACAGAATATTCAATTACAATTCCGAGAAAAAATTGGACTAATAGTCGACAAGCCAAAAACTGGAGGGAGTGGGTCTTCCAATGATGGAAATACGGCACGAGAATTCTTTAACAATGCTGGTTTATCTGCAGAAATAATAGGCATTGATAAAATAGTAATTGAGAGATGTGCAACATTGTTGCAAGCTTTGTCTTCAGGGTATACTATTAATGTCGCCAAATTTAGGAAGTATGCACTGGACACTGCTAAGGAGCTGACAAATAAATATTCCTGGTACTATCTTCCCCCCTCAGTCCACAAAATTTTAATTCATGCTTCAGATGTTATTGAATATGCACTGGTATCGATTGGAGAGCTCTCTGAAGAAGCCGCAGAGTCCAGAAACAAAGATATAAAGAAATGTCGACTCCAGCACACGCGTAAAATTTCACGCATTTCAACAAATACTGATTTGCTTAACCGTTTACTTTTTACTTCGGATCCTTTTATAATGGGACAACGAAAGTTACCATGCAAGGACAAATCAATTTTGTAAAAATCTGTTTTTGAATTGCTAGATTAAGTCTTAGTTTTTTTATTTCAAAGAGTTTTTGCTTATACTTTTAAGCAACCCTCCTTACCCTTTTATAATTTTGTATTACATTTTGTTTTATATGAAATTTATCACTATTTTTAATTTTTTAAACTAATCTTGTAAACAAGTTGTTAACATATGAATTAAAAACAAGTTTCGTACATTTTCTCAAGTTTTTGCTGACGTGGGGTGAATGTGGGTGCCGGGGTACGGTAGGAGGGGGGGTTATGAGTCATCAACCACTCCCATTTTATCAGTAAATAGTTCTGACATATTTATAAAGCTGTGACCAAAGTTTCACGATGACACCTACAGTGGAAGTATTTTTGGCCGCTAACTCCATACAGTTCCGACCACTGTGGGTCGGTTTTTAATTTTTTTAGTGCATTTGCTAATTACTACATAAAAATCAAGTTAATATTATAAGTTAAATAGAGTGCTGCTCCGTCAAAATACCACATGCATGATAAATTCCTGGGATCATTCATAAATCTATTTTCGCATTTATTGCGACACAGTTCGCCATCGTAAATATTTTCTAGCCTGTCAACATTTTCTTTTTTCTGCTAAAATGGTGAGCACTTGTTTGCAGAAATCTGCAGAAAAGTTGAGCAGATATCCGAATTCGTCTGTGCTATTATATTCCTCGCATTTCCTTTTACTGGTCTGTAACAGTTGTTGCAGTGCGCCGTACACTCAATAGCGGAATTTATTTTTATGAAATGTTTTTTAAAGACAAGTGGAGATGGGCGAATCAATCAATTCCAACAAACTGCTTAATGCAGAACCGCTTAATTTGTGTCATAGAACGTATGCTAGAATTGAGGTGAAGACTTCAGATATTGATACCGGAGATCCTAGAACAAATCGATCTTTTCCAGCAATTGGATCTTCACTATCCTCGTCTGATACATAATTTTTTGATTCTGGGAAGGATGAGTGACCAGCGAATTCATCATCTTAATTAAAACCTTTAACTAATTATACGGTACAAACATTTCTCTGTTAAATTTCGTTCATTTATCATTTATGAGGTATTTTGACGGAGCAGCACTCTATTTAACTTATACTATTAACAAGACTTTAATGTAGTAATTAGCAAATGCACTAAAAATTAATCAAAACCGACGATCTTATCAATTATTGAAGTCACTCTTGTATTAAATAAACACAATGTATTAAAAAATGAATTTTGCATTACATGTAAATGATACTTCTTATGTCTTGTGTTCCATCAAATATGATTCTTAGTGTCCCACTAAATACGATTGAAAACGAATAAAGCACATTTACCTTTAGAAATTTTTAAACAACGTTTATTTATGCAAACTTTTATAATTGTAACTGTCAAGTTCACATGTTAAATGTGAAAAGGTTTTCAAAAATTACAAGTTAAAGCCAGTAAAAAGTTAGAGCTCAGAAGAGTTAGACAGAATAAAAGCGTGTTCTAGTATAAGACGAGATAATTCTGTTGTCTAGATAGCAAAAAATTTTTAAGCTGCTAGACCATTTCAATTGGATGCCAATACAATGCTTGTTTTTAATAGAGCTTATGTGCCTGCAGTATAGGGCGAAATCATTCTGTTCTGTAGAAAACCAAACTTTTAAGCCTGCCCAAATACTTCAGTTCAATGCCAAAATAATGGTTTTATTTAACAGAGTATAGTGCGGCTGCTAAAAAACAAAAATGTTTGAGCTGCTTGAACATTTCAGTTGCCGTCCAATACAATGCCAAATTTCGACACACTGCCTTCTACTGACTTTTCCATGCCTTCATGCTGCTACTTTCTTACAGCCTTTTTTGATAACAAGTAAACTGGCCGCCACCACATTTCAGCATACTGCCAGAACTCTGCTCATTTGCCACAATTATCTATCTATACTATTACATAAAAGGAGACTCACGAAATTTGATCCAGAATAAGCTCAATATAACACGGCAGCTATGTTGTGTAGTTGCTTTCAGTGAGATTCTTGCTGTCATACAGTGTTTATTAATTTTATTTGCAATTGTTTTGAGGGGAGTTGCCAGAATTGAGTTATAAGCATAAATTATGTTTTGGAGCCTTGCCATCCAGCTTTTCCCCAATTGAGATTGTGTTAGTTTATCTATACGAATACATAAAAGTGTTGTGACACTGCATGAATGTTTGACAACCACGCAAGAACCACTGAACCGATTAAGATTATATAGGAATAAAACAATTTGTCATTTCAACTAAATTGTAATATGCTGTTATATTTGCCACGCCTACTTTTCATTTTTTGCAAAAAATTCTATACTTCAGACGATTTTGGTCGTATTAGACTACAATTTGTTAATTTACTTTGTATGGTTACTTGTGCTAACTTTACTAAAAAAGGGCATAATCTACTTTAGTTACGACCACTTTACTGGGGATAAGCGTGGAGTAAGGCAAAGTGCACTAAGCTTAAGCTAAATTGTGCTGAAATTCTGGCAGTCGATTTGTTTGGAGTACGAGATGGTTTAAGTTAAAAAATTATACCACACTCCATTACCGCCCACAATTAAACAAAAATGGTATATTTCGAACGGTTTTGGTCGTATTAGACTAAAATTTGAAAATTTAGTTCATACGGTTACTTTCGGCAACTATTCTAAAAATAGTGAATATATAAAATTTTTTTTTCCGAACAGCATGAAAATATAGCAGTAAGGTGGTCTGCGGCAGGACAACGTCGGGGAACACTATAAATCAACAAGAATGATGTATATATCAGAAGGTTCTGATCGTCATGCATTGATGTTTCACAAGGAAACGTCTGATATGTGTTCGAAGGTCAATTTACACACTTTCACAAGTTCACAAAATGATCATAAAAAATTTGTTGAATCGGGTCAGAACAACGTCTGTTGGGTCCAAAATAAATATATAGATAAGAAAATAGATTAAAACATAGATATATGTATATGATTTTGAAATGGTTTGAAATATTTGAAAACATTTTTCACAGAAATTATTTTTTAAGCTCTATTTGAAAATATTTTTCACAGAAATTAATTTTGAAGCCGTAGAATATTGTAAAAAATATAATATTTTAAGCAATTTAATTTTTATCAAAAAATCATATGGGTGGGGGATAGGTGGCCATGATTTTTAATGACAGAAACTGTTTTTGTGAAAATAGAGCAATTTTTGCGGACAAATTATGTTATATGAAAGAGTAGGGAAAGTAAGAATTAAAAAAAAATGTTTAACAAAAGCAACTTTTGGCCTATTTTTGATCACAAATAGTATATTTTAGAAGTTTTGTGAAAACAATATAAAACATTAAATTAGTGAGGTAACGGTAAACGTTTTCTCATTTTCCCAATTTACTTAATTGAACTTTAAGACAGAGAAAATTTGATGTAAATCGATTTGAAAATGGTGGAGATGTTTGCTTGCTAGGCCAAAAGAGGAAACTTCAATAGCTTTTTTCTCATTCTGAGGCTTTATAAAATGCGTTATACTAAGAAAATCTATAGTTTTTGAGATATTGCAATAATTTAGATGTCATAATAACGGGATTTTTTGACATGTCTACTATCTGTACAATATATTTCCAAGAAAGCTTTCATTTATCGTTATTTTTATTAATCAACGACTTTTCATACTAAAATGCGTTGTACTGAGTATGTCTATAGTTTTCCAAATATCGCCAAGAGTTTTATGTCATTATAATAGATTTGTTTTTTAAATTTAAGAAGAGTATATTAATGGTCAGAATCTATCCAATGTTCAGAAAATTAAATTTTTTATTAAAAATTTAAAAAAATTTTTACCCAAATTTTGTAACCCATTTTTTTATTAAAAGTTATGCAGGACTTTTTCAAAAATCAAAAACAAAAAGACTAAAAAAGCCAGGTAAATTTATGTCATCACTACGATTATCGTTTAAAGCTTAGTATGCTGTAGAAACGAACATTTTTAGGCATTTAATTCTACACGCGAAATTTTGGTGTAGACTCAACTTTAGCACATGCTTACCATAACGTGTTTGTTGAATGTGTTAGTTGAACATTATTGTTGAACGCCAAATTTCCACTCCAATTAAATGTGCGAAAAGACAGCGAAATTTTGACATTTTAACTCTCCAATCATGGTTGTGAGCTTGACTGCATTTGAAAATTTTTTTGGTTCAACAGCGTACTAACCAACGAAAAAATAATTTCTCTACCTTTTCGCTGTCAAAAACGCAATATATTTCTTACGGAAGATTTGTTTTCGCTTCTACAACATACTAAGCTTTAATAAGGTATTCAAATGAAATAAAGTAATTTTTTAATATTTATACCATTTTTTCATAATATATCAAAACAAAGACATTGGCCCATTATCATAGTCAAAATAAAAGTCGACTCTAAATTTAGTATAAGGATTTTTGAGAGTTTTTTTAAAATAAAATGTTGTCAAAAAGCTTGCACTAAATTTAGGGTCTACTTTTATTTTGACTATGATAATGGGCCAATAATTTTTATATTTCGCATTTGATTTAATACAACTAAACACTTTAATTTTAAGATTTCAAATTTTTACATGGTATTTAATATTTTTATCGCAGGCGAAGCAGCGGGTATTTGCTAGTACTGGTATAATGCCATTTCCCTGTCGAATATTTTGTCTGGGGATGTTTTCAAATTTAGAAAAAGTAATATCATTGCTCTTCGTTTTTTTTAATGCTTCAGTTAAGCGAGTATTTAGTAAATAATAACACTAGTTTGAGAAACCGACTCGATACAAAAACAGTTTTATCATTTATTTTTACTAAGGAAGGAATTAATAAAAATGGTGATATCCTATTTGAATAAAATCAAAAAATGTTTGAATTGAATTGGAAAAATAAAGTTCCATATATACACTTTATACTTATAACTAAAATTTTTTCACAAAAGCATACGTTAAGACCAAGGTTGCCAGTATTGTGGGAAAAATCCCATTCGTGGTAATTTTTAATTGGTCTTGCGAATTTTTTTTTTTGGGAATTCTCATGGTATTTTTTAATTCAGCGTGGTATTTTTTAATTGGCGTGGGAATTCAGTGCGGTATTTTTTAATTGCATGGGAATTTGGGAATTTTTTCTTAATTTTTTTTTTTACTATTATTAAGCAAAATCTTAATCATAAGGTCTCTTAATAATATCTTCTTAATAATCTTAATAATAAGGCCCGATTTCTAATACGCACATTTATTGCATTCCCCGCAAAATGATTTTTTGCACGTTTAAACATGTTCTTATCTGCATCACGATGCAAAAAAAAATTACTTCGATTGCGCATCTGTGAAGCGAGTGACAGTCGAACGAAGTCAGCGGTAGCGTCAACAACGTGGTTGATGTAATATTGTGCTCGCAGTAAAAGTCCGTTATTCTACGAATTAACTATTGCCTGTGTCCAGCTTTGAATTAAAAATTAAGAGAGGTATTTTAACGAAAACAAAAAGGTTAATTGATCAAATCTAACTGTGGTGTATTCCGAGAAAAACTTGATTAATGAAATTATATTGAGAGCGCCTAAAAAGGCCCAAACATTTTTTCTTTCCGGCTTTCTTTTTCCGATCTCATGTCCACACCTAAATCTATCTGGCAGAAAAAAATACGAAAAAGAAAGCCCTCAACTATAAAGGTCAGCAAATTACCAAAATTTTCTTAAAAAAGCCAGAGTAACTTTATTTTAATTTTCAAATAAAAGTATTTTTTCGAAAAATTTTTTATAAAAAAAAGCTATGAATAGCATTTATGTTTAGTATAAATGTAAACCAACATTTGTAATAACAATATGTGTTTTTATTTTATTATTTTCTGACTGTTTTGTTATGTTTCTAAAACCGTTATATATTGGGCCTTATTTAGACATGGTGGTCCTAATATGGCAAAAATCAGACCTTTTTAAAACCTTCTAAGCTGGATATATTTTTTACTTTTTCATGCTTTATTTTTATGTTTTTGAAAAAAGAATTGAATAAACAAAAATACAAAATTGCAAAAATAAGATTAAGCAAACCCGTTTCTCTTCTGTCTGTTAAAAACCGTTAGGTTGGCCTTATTTGGGTAACTTACCTTAGTATTTGATGATCGACGTATATATATAGAAGAGTATAGCTATAAGTTTACGCTTTCTTAAATTAAATTAAAAAAATTTCGCTTTTTTAAGAAAAAAGAATATGAAAAATATTATTTAATGAATTTGTTTTGTTTTTAAGTTTGTTCATTAGACAGTTAGCTAAAACTTTGCCAAAACGTCCACCAAACTCGCGAAACCCAGCTAGGGTTTAACGCACCTCTGGTCATAGTATCGATCCTATATCGCTGAATCCTGTTATTGCGTTTACAATTGCACAGTGTAATCGATATGTTGTGTGCACTGAATTATTACACTTGATTATATATTTGCATTCTTTATTTTCTTTAAAGACTTATTCGCGATGAAATGTGTGTGTCACACATTCAAAATATTCATAAAGTATATAATGAAATGACAAATATGTATAGACTATTATTAGACAACTTCATCAACATTCCTAAGACCATAGACCCTAAAATTTTTTTTCAGAAGCTTATATAAATACCGAGTATGAAAATTGTTTCTACAATGACTTTACTTGCTTAGATTTAGGCGATGTGCTAGAAATTGTACTTGAAAATTTTGAAACGAACAGTGATCTCCAAAATTTTAAGAAAAATTGAAAAAATTATTTTATTCTAAAACGTTCTAAGTGAATTTAAAATATTTATATCTGAAGTCACAAAGCACAAATATTTTTGAAAACTTTTTACTTATTTTATTTTTTTATTTTTTATTTCTGAAGTCACTTATTTATATTACTTTATATTAGAAATAAGTTCCTGAATTTTTTAAAAACCATATTGTGTTGAAATTAACTGTTCATCTCATTACAAATCACAAATATCTTTAAAAACTAATATTTATTTTATTTTGTTTATATTTTATTTTTGAAGTCACTTCCATTATTTTATATAGAAATAAGAACCAACATTTTTGAAAAATAACATTGTGTTGAATTAACTGTTTATCACTTCACAAAGCACAAATATCTTAGAAAACTGCATATATATTTTATTTTGTTTATTTTTTATTCTGAAGTCACTTTAATTACTTGATATTAGAAATTAGTACCTAAATTTTTGAAAAATCATATTGTAAAAATGAATTGCTTATCACCTCACAAACCACAAATATTTTTGAAAACAATATTTTAATTTTATTTTGTTTATTTTTTATTATTTTATTTTTATTAGCATAATTTCGTTTTAGAAATTATTTAATGAAAACAAACAAATAAAATTCACGATCCCAAATATATGACTTAAAATATATGATATGTTATACAATTAACTTTATGTGAATTAACTATTTGAATGTTATTTATTTGTTATAGTTTTAAAACAAAGACAATAAAAGCAAAATTTTCTACACGGACGGATTTATTTCTTTTTATTTAAATGCAAATATTTCTGGTATTTCTTAATTTTTTTAAATTTCTTATACATATGGGATTTCTCGTGGTATTTTTTAATACGTATGGGATTTTTTGTGGGATTTTTAAATGCATATGGGATTTTTGGTTGTATTTTTAAAACGCGTGGTATTTTTGTGGTAATTTTTAATGATCGTGGGATTTTTTTGGTATTTTTTAATTGCTGTGGGAATTTTTTTGTTAACCTTTACCATGGGAATTTTGGTGGTATTTCATTTTTGTTACTTTGGGAAAAAGGTAATTTTCGTGGGAATTGTTCCGAATTTTGGCTGGCAACCTTGGTTAAGACTAAAAAATCTTAAATTTTTTATAAGGAATCCACAGAGCGTTTTAATGTAGATATCCAATAAAATAGAAATTATGTATGAAAAAATATATATATGTTTTTGTTTCATTGATAAATAAAATATCGTTTCAAAAAAAATTTTGAGGAATTTAACTGAAATTTGAGGAATTTGTGAGGAATTTGGATATTATAAAGTGGCAACACTGGAATGTTGGCACACATGTTGTGCCTCTGCTGTTTTTGTCTCAAATGTTTCACTCAATAGCGTATGTTGCTGGCTCTCCTCTCGTTGGTTGTGAGTGCCATGGTGTTGTAGTACTGACTGCGGCTCGCAACATTTTCGCTCTAATGGTTTTGGACCATTACTTGGTCTGAAATTAACTACAAAAAAATCAATGCTAAGTCCCATAATTTATGCTTCTTTTCATGCCTATTTTCGCAGAATTTAATATTCTTGTTTCACCTCTAATGGATAATGGCTTAAAGGCGAAGGTGCCACAATATATTTCTTTGCTAGGCATACTATCAGGCTGCTATTTTCCTACCTATTATCATACTTTATATGATGACATTCAAATGAACAATCCAGACTCCGTAATTCAATAATCGATTTTTATTTGCATATTGATTTTAAAAATACAATGTTATACAATGGGGTCTCTTTACTTTAAGATTCGGCTCGGAAATCTTGCCGGCCTCACGGCTCTCAAGCTGACGTCTACCTCCACAGGGAATTCGAACGCATGCTCTTATTACCACTTTTTAGGTAGAAGTGGTGGCATAAGGTACATTTGTACCCCTGGCAGGTGGTGTTATTTGCCTTTCTTTTAGTGGCGGTCTTAGGACGCTGGATGTGATCGGTGTGACTTTGTCACACACGTGCCACTTAACCTCGTCATTTTCCCATTTCTAATCCGTGTTAGAAATGGGAAAAATTAAGGAAATTGGCTTCGGTAAACTTCTGGTGCCCGAGATATAAGACCTTATATTCATTTGTTTGAAAAAGTTAAAAAATTGCATTCAAGTATATATTTCTCAAAAACAAAAAAATGCGTATGCAAAAAATATAAAAAAAAAAATATGCAAATTATTAATTCGCCAAATTTAAGGAAAACGTCAACTCTATAATCAAAATTGCCAAAATTTAGACAAATAGATAGCATTCAAAAGTTACGTGCTGCCTCGAGTGTACTTTTAGATTGGAATATCCTTCACACAGGACCTTGTGGGTAAAAATCGAGAGTGGCATCATGTTTGCCAAAACATTGTTAGTTAAAGTCTATATTTTGTTTTGCTTTAAAACATATGTAGTTTTTCCTACAAAAATCAAAGCATTTTGAGATCGTTATTTTTACAGTTTTTCTTAAAAAACAACTTTGTCCTTGCGGGAGAGGAAGACATCCTTATTTTTTCCTTAAATTTTTTTTGGGAGATCTTGACCACCCTATTCAACTTTTGAGACCTCTTAGAATACGATCTAAATTTTTCGATACACCCTACTACCCATCACTATTAAGAATTCGGTCTCCCAAGTAGATACACCCTATATTTTTAGATTTTTTTTATTTTTTACTATTAAAAATGGAAATTGGTTTTGTATGAAAAAAATCGAGATATGACATACATACATAAACGATTTGAATGTTTCAATATTTTTAAATTGTCTCTTTTGCTCGGTTTTCGCTATGCAAGTAGAAAATCCATATGTAAAAAGCAAGTAGGAAATGTTGATTTTGATGAAAAGAGCAATGTTTTTCTTACTATAATAATTAAAACTATTTTAGTTATAAGGCTTGTCTTTTGAATATTTATTGCATATGTGCTTAAGTAAAAAAAATATTTTAAAGGTATTTCTAGCGTATTGCGTGCGATTGTCCATCAAACAGTATTATTTTTATTCATCCGAAAAATTCAACGTTAATATGAAAAGCGATCATTTGACATCCATCGTTATTACTCGCAGTATCATATATTAACTAAAAGAGTTTATGAAATGTGGGAAAATTTAGAATCGAAAAAATAACTTTTCCACATTTCAAATTGTGTGTTTTCAATATGATGAAAATCAATTTATTTCATTTGCTGAATTTTTTGTTTGCGAAAACCTATGTGCAGAAAATATTGATTTTCTTTATATTTTAGAACTTTTGTACGTCTTGGAGAGTTTGATATAAGCACGGAAACTGAAACTCAACACCTTGATGTCAACGTCAATAAGGTAAGCAGAACTGAGTGACCAGATTGACCACGACACATTACTTTTGTCTGCAGGTTGTAAGTCATCCGAATTTTGGCAAAGATGGACGTAATGATTTGGCGATACTCTTTTTGATTGAAAATGTAGAATTTACTGGTATGGTACTTTGTGGCGCCTACACAACTATAAGCAGCAATTATTTATTCTTTACTAAACAGATCTTATCTCTCCAATTTGCCTTCCATCTTCCCCGAACCTACGAACAAAATCTTACATTGGAAATAATCCTTTTGTTGCTGGTTGGGGACGAACCAGCCCCGATGGTGGTGGGAATTCAAATATATTGCAACAACTGCAGATTCCGGTACTTGAAAACTCGGTGTGTCGCAGTAGTTATCGTGCCAACAATCGACTCTTTTCCGAAGAGCAATTTGACAATTCGGTGATTTGTGCAGGAGTTCTAGCTGGAGGAAAAGATTCGTGTCAAGGTGATTCTGGTGGACCGCTAATGATGCCCGAGGTAGACGATTCATTATAAATACTTATTAATTTTTAAATTAATTTTGGTTAAATTATTTCAAAAAAGTCGTACAAAGGCAAAACACGCTACTATTTAATCGGGGTTGTTTCCTATGGCATTAAGTGTGCACAAATAGGTGTTCCAGGCGTTTACACAAGCATACAATATTTCATGGATTGGATTGAGGAGCAAATAGCCGAAGAATAAAGCAAACATGTTCACAAAATGCATTTATAACATTAATTATAATACTATTAGTATAATTTGTACTAATTACTAATATGATAGATAATATTTATGTAAAAAAATAATTTTTATGTTCAACGTGGGCTGAAGAGTCTTCGATCTGACAATGAAATAACGATGCTACTATTATGAAACTATTTTATTCCTTATATTTTTATTTAATCTGGAGTAACGCACTAATTGTAATGGTCCTCTTACATTTGTATGACTTTCTTGTAGTGGTTGGTGTCAAGTCCCTTAAAATACCAAATTATATCCAACTCAACTTCATCATTTCAGTTAAATCTTTTGCCAGCGAAAAATGTTTTCAATATAGAAATAGTCACAAGGGGCTTAGTTTGGAGAATACTATGAGTGGAAGCGCATTCGTGACACAATTCCTTCAATTTAGCGAGCCAAGTGAACTGGAGTATAGTCTTGGCGAAATAACACTTTTTCTTCATTTGCTGACGTTTTGCCTTGACATTGACGTCAAATCGATCCAATACCATATGCATCCATGGGCATCCACAGGGAGAGAGAAGGGAAGGACACTTGCCTCCCCCCTAGGCTGTCAAATTTTTTATATATATTCATATTATATATATTATATATATTCATATCATTCGATTTTTCATAAAAAAATATGTAGGTTATAGGGAGTCCAATCCCGGAAACTTTTCTCGATACCGGGATTATCGGGATTGAAAACTTTAAGAATTAAATAATTCAAGACGTTTTTAATACAACATTTTATTATTTATTAGTTGAAACTAAAAAATGAAAATGAATTCATTTATAAATCAACAGGTCAGGGCCGTAGAAAAGGGGGTTTTCAGGGTTCAAACCCTCCAGAGGGTCGAAATTTAAATAAAAAGTAATGCATTTATATAATTATTTCATTGAATCACTTAACATGTTCTAAAAAACTTAAATCATATACTGACGTTTACGTGTCATAAAGTCTTTGTTAGGAGTTGAATCGTATAAACAACAACAGTGAAAACCACTGTATCGTGATGTATTGGATCAAACGTGATACATTCAAAACTATCATCACTATTGTTTTCACATCCTTGACATCGGCAATTGTGAATGATGGCAATAACTTAATTTTTAGTTTTTTAAATATCTTAAAAAAATGTCAAGTTTTTTTTAAATTAATATTTTGTCTTTAATGCTTATACTTTTAGAAATTCTGGCAATGAAAAAGCACTCAAAGTCTTTCCAACGATATCTTAAAAGTGAGGATCGCATTAGAAATAATGAAGTTATTTAAATTTTAGTGAAAATAAATTCAAAAAAATTTAAAAAAGGCACGAAAAACAACATTATCTACAATACTATTGAAAAACTTTAAATTTTTTGATGCAGATTAGATTACCCTTTTCCGGCTTTAAATATCTTTAAGTTTATTTTTTTAACAACTATTCTACCAGCCATTATATTTACGAAAAACATGATTTTTGGAGGTGTTTGCAAAAACAGACCAAGGTTATTGTTTAGAGGGACACACATGGAAATTTTTTCTAATGGATGTATAGGTGCCTTAATATATTTACTTGCATATATAACATACAAAAAACTTAACATAAATTCAATTGTGAGCTTTAGATCAAGTAAGTTTTTAAAGAAGGCAACAACAACAACAACAACAACTCTGTATAGAGTCAATCACTTAGCTGACTAGACAGTCTGTTTCGGAAATCGCTACATTTTCCTCTTCAGTTGTCTTTGAGTGATAAAGCTGTGATCAACTCACTGTTTAAACTAGTATACGAGTGTGCAGATTTTGGAATTCATTCTTTTGAATTGTATGGCTGCTAATCATATGACATTTCAAAGCAGTAGGCTATTTATAGATCACCACCTTTCAGTTAGAACACTAGCTTCTGGCGAAGCAAAAAACTTGTTTCATTTCTATGGTGCATTTCGACAAACTATCGAACACCAATGAATATTAAAATAAATAAAGAAGCAACTAGAACAGATGGCAACCTTGATAGAGTTGGCCTTTTTCACATGGAGCAATTGAAAATCAATGCAATTGCAACAAAAGTTGCTAACAAATGTATTTATACTGAAACCTTCACATGAAACAACCCTACGGGTGTTACCCGTACAACCCTATCACGTGATAGGTCCCCAAGGGATAGGGACCGGTCCCAGTTCTGCCACCAACATATGAAACTAACCGGTCACTTTTGAATGGCGTTGTCATTGGCAGGGGTCAATTTCCACCTGATGCATCACATTAGACCTGTCCAGTGACCAGCCTAGAAAAACAGATTTGTGAGATCCCACCCACAACTTTCCATATTTTTATGAAATTACACAAAGCTTACATTTTAGTAAAATATTATTTTAATTTAATATATAAGTGCAACTTATGTTCAATGAATTTAAACATAAAAAAAAGTATTTTTAAAAAAATTAAATCCAATAAATATTTTGATTAACTTAAAAATTGACAACTTGTGTTCCACGACATCAAATTTTTTGTTTAAATGAACTGATTAATAATCAAACTTGTGAAAAGTTTGTTACGGCTGGCTAAAAGGGGTTAATAGTTTCTAATACTTCGCACCCTGTAATGCCTCCACAAGTTGCGCATTCATTAATGTGCACATATACCCCCGCTATCCCACACTCTGTTGTCGCGTATAAAAATAATAAAAAAAAATATATAATATGTATATGCACATTAATTGGAGCAAGTGTCATCATGACCATATTTGGTCATGCGGCAAAGATTTTGCGAGAGCATTAATCACGGCAACTAGTTTTGACCAACACACTTGTCTTTTGCTTGCAGCATATAATAAAAAAATATGAACATGAAAAAAAAATTACCTGCAACCAACGTTATCATGACCATATTAGGTCATGCGCAAAACACTTTGCGAGAGTGTTAATACATGGCGACCGGGGGAGCACAAAAAGAATTTGTGCGCTAAAGAGTTTAAGGGCGGCGTGCAAAGTTAGTTGCTGGTCTAGAGTCAAGCCGTTAAGGTTAATAATATGCTTGTCGCGGATATTGTGCGCCGGATAAGAAAACGAAAAAAAAGACCAATGTGTGTGTGTGTGTGCTACTATGCTGTGATGCACTCAGCAGCAAGAATTGAAAGTGAATAAAATGATTTTAATTTTGTTCAAATTAACAAATTGCATTTGTTTTGTTTTCCAACAAATAATACTATAAATAAAAAAAACACACTCTTATAGACGCGTAATTTTTCTACAAAAATGTTAATATTAAAATTTAACTGGACTAAACAAAGCCAAAGTTAAATAACTTTCATACAAAAAATAGCTAAGCTAAATCGATCGAATATTGTTTTTTTTTCGAAACGCGTTAAAAATCAAATCAAATTGATTAAGAATATTGAATAAAATTGCATTTGAAGTTATGTAGTTACACACATGCAAATACATATTAAGATTTGTAGATTCGTGTATTCTATTCAATCAATTATTGTTGAAGCACAACAAGAACACGAACTAGAACAACAAAACCAAACAAACAAAATGTAACAAAATAAACAAGAATCTCTCTTAAAATTACTCAATAAATTTTTATGAATAACTAACATAAAATGCTAAAAAAAAGAACATGAACATAAAAGAAAAAAAAAATAGACGGTAAACAAAGTGTTAACAAAGTTAATATAAAAAAAATATGTAAATTTGAATAAAGTGAATACTGTGAAAATACTTATATGAATAAAAATACAAATGAAATATTCACACAAAAAAGAATCATTATTTTTGAACTATTGTAAATCTGTTTCTAAGAAAAATTTTTATTACTATTTTGCAAAACCTTTTGTGCAAACATAAGATGAGCAACTTGAATATGTGTTTGTGCGACTTTTCAAAAACAAACAAAACAATGAAAAAAAAGCTAAAATCTAAATAACATAAGTGTTTATTTACCACATATTTAATGTGACTATTATGCTGTTTAAGCAAAAAATGTGTTGATTGAAGTAACGCTGAAAAAGTTTTTAAAAGTTATCAATGGAATTTAAGTAAAAAAAAGAAAAAATGTAGACTCAGCAATTTTATAGAATGAAGTATAAAGTAAAAAAACAAGAAAAATGCATTTAAATAAAATCTAAAATATTGCCAAAACGCTAATAAAAAAAAACTAAGACAACTAGTTATTTCTGCGCGTTTAGCATTTAAGCTATTTCTGATAAGAATATAAAAGCTAAACTTAAAATGAAACAATCTTTTGCAGTCTTTACTTTTGAGCCAAGTAAAGTGTTCAATTCATCACTGTGTAACTAATGGAATCAAATAAAATAAACACACATTAGCATGATACATATATACAAAAATTTACATATACGAATACACAAGAGCTGCAACAACAACAATCAACTAGCCGATAAAATCCGGACAGCAACCGTGGCCACGGATAAAAATTAAGTATTATATTATATATTATATTTTATATTTTAATATATTATATTTTGTTTTATAAAAAAAAACAACTAAAACTAAACTTATTTTGGGTTTTTTTTTGCATTTTTGACTAAATGATTAAATGAAATTAAAATTAATAAAATGAAACACTAATTTTTCCTTTAAGGGAATGCTGAGGATGTGTGAGTGAGGTAAATGTAGAGGGGGCTCAAGGTTGCTATCGGGGGTAAACAAATGCAGGGCTCTTAGATTTACCACAGAACGGGAGGGACAAGTGAGCTCAAGTGGCAAACCACCCAGCCACGAGAGTCGGAGAAATTAATGAATTTTTCTTTTGTAGTTTTTTTTATTTTATTGCCTATCAGAAGCATGCAACTTTTCTGTGCTTACGCGTTTGAAATTGCGGGAAGAACACGACCACAGGTAGGCTAGCCGGTGCAACCTTTTTAAGCATGCTAATTTTTCCCAGTTTCAGTTTTTCAAATAAATAAATATATTTTTTTTGTGAATTTTTCTTTAAGAATTTTAAACGGCGCGTAACAAGTTTTTCTTTTTTGTTTAGTGTTTTCGCTAACGCCATTTATTGCACGCAACATGATAATGTTATAATTTAGAGGACAGCCATTGGACAGGTTTTATCAATTCGTGTTGCAAGCTGCCAATGTCGCTTACCGCCGAGAATTTGGCAGATCAATATAAAATCGGAACGTAAGGATGAATTTGTATTACGCTCGCAATAGCACTTGAAAAAGGGTCAATAGGAATTTGAATTCGCTGTCGATGAAAATGCCAGACCAAATACAACAGCCGAGTGCTTGGATAAATTGCCTTCGTTGTTCAAGAAGAATGGCATGGTGACCGTTGGCACTGCTTTGACTATTTGAAATGGCGCTGCCTCTGTTATACTTGCCTCCGAGTAGGCTCTTAAGAAATATAATCTTAAACGCGGGCTGCCTACTCGTATGTGGACGTTTTGACCAAATGTTTTGAAGGTGTCTGGCAAATAGCTAAAATACATCGATCTTATTGATATTAACGAAGCTTTTGGTGCACAAACTTTATCCTGCGCCGATGCACTTGGCTTGGACATGGCCATATTAAATGTTAACGGGGCTGCCATTGCTTTGGGTTATTCACTTGGTGCCAGTGGCTGACTTGTAATAGGTCATTTGATGCACAAGATGCAACGCAAGAAGCTGAAGTATTCCATTGCCTCTCCATGTAGGAGGTGGTCTGGACAGCGCTTTGTTGCTGGAAGTTTTATAAGTTATTTGCATCTTCTACATGTGGTTTATTTTCTACTTTCTGCTGTTTCTACATTTTAAAGATAGCAGATAAAGGCATACATTTTTTTTACACTCACGAATATTCACGGATGATGAGCAAGTTTGCATTGACAATTTCCAAAATGTTCTTGAACTTTATCTTTAACTCTAAAACTCACTTTTTTGGGACTGAATAAAATTTATTAAAATTTGTATGAAATTTAAAGATTCAAATTCATTGCTTTTCAAAGGAGGAGGAAAAGTAATGAAATCAAAAAATTAAACTTTCGGTTGATTGTGCCCATAAATTTGTTAAATAATTATTCTGTGATATATGCAATTTTTTTCTTTCAACTTTGAATTTTCACACAATACGAATACAGCTTTGAGTTTGATTAGATTTGTCTCCGCTTTTATCATTCAAAATCGGTCCGTGCTGAGTAAAATGAAGCTTGTCCCTTAACAGGCACAAAAAACCTGTTCCGTGACGAGTTATATCAGACCTATCCTGCGATAACTGCTCATTTGAGCTGTCACGGGACCAGTCTTTTATGGGCATTTGACTATGCTTTCCCGTAGGGAACTTGTACTCAACAAGTTGGCAACACATTCGCAACCAGTTCCATGCAACACGGCTTGCTGCAATTTGAAACGGCGATTTGTTACACCCAAAGAAAAACCGCATGGTAAAAATAAATATGAACATACTTGATTTTTTAAATAGTTGAATTTAATATGAAATACTTTATTTTAACTGAAAACATATTTAAATAAATAATTAAATATGAATGAATTTTTAATTAAAATTATGATCTTTTATTATTAGCACATGCAATTTAATTTAAAGTGGAATAATTGAGATCAATATGGTAAAATTTATTTTGACTTTGGAGAATAATTAAATAAACTTTTTTGACACTTCCTTTCTAATATTTATGCACTTTGGTTTAAGCATGAAAACCATTTCAATCAATTTTTTTCATTGTTATGAAAAAAACAAAGTGGATGAACTTTAGAATAAATATTTCACCCTTTGAAGCTAAATTAAAGGCAAAAATAGTTGATTCAAAGTGAGAATATTAAGATTTAATATGTTTTTTCTCTGGGTGTACGTTTGCGATATGTGTTGTGTGCTACGAAAACAATTAATCAATTAATAAATATGAAATAAGTGCAGAAAGTGGATAAATATCCTTTTTTATTCTCAATTTATTTTTTATGTCTATTTAACAAAGCTTTTATTAAATAAGTGTTTGTGTTGTTGTGAATTTTTCAATGTTGCGTTGCGACGTGACTTGCTCATCTGAAAGCGTAGGTTGCAGTTCAGGTTAAAATTTAAGTGTTTTGAAACTTTTTAAGCTGTTGCGTTGTAGTTGCATTACTTTTAAATTGCTCCATGTGAAAAAGGCCTTACTCATGTCCAGCTGAAACTTTACCTAAATATTTCAAATATTTTGCGCTGCTTTTGTGATCGAATGTCAGACTATCGGAATGATTTTTAATAAATTTATCGATTGACAGCTTTGTAGACAATGAGAGCAACTTGTTGCTCTATTTTGGCAACGTTCAATAGCTGGACCGAAAAAAACGCAAGCGATAAGTTTCGAAAATTCTTTATTAATACACTAGCAGATTAAACTTAGCAAAAAAAGACATAAGAGAGAAGGGAGATAAGATATACATGCTGATTGTGGAATTTGGCGGATTAGTTGCGGAAGGAGAATTACTCGTTTTCGTTGGCTTATCGATTGTAGAATCCGGCGAGTAGTTTCGAAGTGAATCGGTAGCAAAGTTTTCGGATTCGTTGAAAACGCAGTCCATCCGCACTTCATACAAATTTTTTCACTTTTCATCCGCAACAAAATTTGTGCGGATCTGTGCGGATATTCATATTTGCAGAAAATTAAAAAAAAAAATAAATGCGATACATGGTTACAGGGTAGTTTGAGGTCGCTGAACTCGAATCCGGTGTTAAAAATATTCGTACATATCGCATTTTTTTTCTCAAAGAGAATTTTTTATCGGTGTTCAACAACAAAACAAGTTTTTCACACATAATTCGAGATGTCAACTTAAAGCTGTATGTACTTTATTCCGCCTTTACACATACCAACCAAGTTGAAAATCAGGTAATCAGTCTTTTTTAACACCTAAATAAAACGCCTAAAATGTTTGAATTTTGTATTAGGAGTATTCCCAATAACGGGCAAATAGCCTTGCATCGTGGGATTTGCAAAATATGATCGCGAATATTTTTAACTCAACAGCCTTCGAAATCGAAAAACAACGCAATCGAGTCCATTTCCTTAACAAAATAAAAAAATTATTAGCAGCGTATCTAGCTAACCCTAGGTCTACACGAGACAAATTGTCATGACAGTTTCAATACACTCACACAATTTTTACTAACACACTCATATTTTCTCAGTTGTCAGCTCAATTGTCTCAACAATCAGGCAGGCAATTTAACTAACAACGATTTGACGTAGGCTGACATTTTTTGACATTTTCTTCTGTAAGAAGAACAAGAACAGAGAAAAATTTAAAAACCAAAGGAAACGTCAAATAATACAACAATTGTCTTCAAATTGTTAGGCCCACATACGTCACGCTAGACAATTTGCTTGAAGTTGACAAAAATTTGACAACTTATACGGATATAAACAATTGTTATAACAATTGTTACGTGTAGACGCAGCGTAAGGAAGAAACATAATCGCTGAACCAAATAAGCAGGAAATAGCATAGGAATCTGCAGCAGGAGCAGCAGAGAAAAAGGATGAAATGTCTTGGTGTGGATCCAGATGACTTAGGAGCAATGGAAACACCATAATATATGCAAAAAATATCAACACCAACAAAAAAGAGCTGAGCAACGCTGAGCTGCGGTGAAAGGAACACTCGCCAAGAGCTGCATATTGCCAACACAATGTTTTAAGGATGTTATAAAAATAAATTTATTGTATTATTACATTTAAATTGTCTTTTTCTTTATACATTTCACTTTTATTATAAATAAGTTGCACTTGAACAAATTCACTCGTTCCTTAAGAGGGGTAACACATTAACACTCCTGAGTGACACTCAAAAATTGAACCACAAAAATTTCTGAGGTTGATTGTTGAATGACGAAGGTACACACATGCAAACCTGCGTAAAAAGAGCGAATTTGAGCATGAGTGTCATTCATGATCTCTAATGCCGTGGTTATGCTAGCCAAACATGCTCGGTGTTCATTTTCGTTAATTTATTCTCTTCGCTGAAATGTTTGTTTGGTGATTATGCTATGTTTGTTGCACAGTTGCATTTTATGTAAAAATAAGTCAAAAAAACAAATAAGAAAAACCCTTTTTGCATTTTTATATACAATTTTACGCATATTATTCATATTTACTATAAAATGTAAAACGAAATTACCGAATTAATTCAAGTTGAGATTGGTTATGCAAGGGGCTTTATTTTGTGTATTCAATTATTTAAGACTTCTTTTGAATTTTGTTTTTAGTTTTAATAGATATGCAATAAGTGTTCATGAATTTGTTATTTTTCTTTCAAAATACTATTAGATTACTTCAATTAGCACGATTTTTTGTTATTAGTTCAACACGATTATTAAATTAGTTCAACAAAGCAATGCTTGCTGTTTGTGTTAAGGGTTGCTTGAGCACACAATTGATTTCACTTTCTAATACTTGTTGCTACTTTTTTGATACTATTATTAAAAATGGCATTAAAAAAGGCATCACCGGAAGTTGTTTCAATCCATGGTGTAAGTAAACCAGGGGCCAAATTACAGCATCCATGATCGAGCAAAATTGTACAAGATTGATAGGCACTTGTCTCGTCGTGCCCTTCGTAATTTTGCTCGATCACGGATGCTGTAATTCAGCCTCAGGTGTTAGTGAGTTTTTGACAACACCATGAATTTCTTTGCTTCTGTCAAAAAATTGTGAGCGAAAGAACGGAACTGTTGACAGTTGTCAAATTGTGTTATTTGTTTGAGTTGCTAGATTATGTGCTATAGTTTTTATTGTGCGAATTAAGTATAAATAAATATTTAATGCAATTAATTGTGCCGTGTTGTATTGACAAAAAGTTATTGCAGTTGTCTTCGCCGATTTGCCAAGTTTGCCATTGAATGTTTTGGCCATTTTATCAGAAACATGCGCTGGAAGGTGCCGCCGACATGAAGCTTTAGCCAGCATGCAAATTGTCTTGCATTTACATCGTTGTTTTTTTTGCATAACGCACAGCGTCTCATATATTTTTTATTGTTTTCCATATCACTTTATTCTCACTTTAATCTCAGTAAAAATCTTATAAAATTGCAGAAAGACACGAATTTAACCAAATTTGTTTTCATTGAAATTCACCATCAGCTGTTTTTGACAAGAGCGGGGAAACATAATTTTATCATTTTGAGAGAGAAGTGTCAAACTCACTAACACCTCTATTTCTTACACCATGTTTCAGTCAGCAATCAAAAATGTTCGGTCTGAGACTGAGAGAATGAATATGAGAAAAAGTTCATTTTTAATTTTATACGTGAAACAATAACAACAAAAATGTTCGGCAAACTTGTTTGGCTAGCATAACCACGGCGTAATGTATACCTCGCTTTAATTTTGTTTAGACAGCTGAACATCTGTTTTTCGGAGTTCGGAGTGCGGATCGGTATTGCAGTTCCCTCGCCGGATTCCACAATCAGCGAGATAGTTAAGATAGTTAAGTATTGCATATTTGGCATCAACACAACTTGGTTTTTGCAGTGACGAAAAGTGGAAATTTATTTAATTTTTCGCTGAAAATATATAAATGAATATCTGTGTATGAATGTGATAAATAATTACCATTTAATATAAAATAAGTTGCAATAAAAACTTATTTTGCTTTTCTTTCTTCTTCCAAAACTATCGCGCAGTATAAATATTCATGTTGCCGGTTTCTTGCTAGAACATTTGACTTTTGCAATAGTTGTAAGATTTTAAGAGTCTGTTTGGAAATGCATCATGATGCGCAAACTGCCTTTGTAGCACAAGCAAAATGTCCGAAAAAGGCCAATTGCAAACATCAAACATTCTAAAATGTAATTTTTCTATCAAGCGTCACTCATCATTCACATTAAAAAATTCGCGCTGCAATTTAGACGCTTAAAAATGACAGTTGTGCGCATACTGCAAATCGTGATGCATTTCCGAACAGACCGATATTGTGCAATATTGCTGCAGTTATGGAGACTCGAACAAGCCCATTATTATGCACTGGCCTTGTTTAAAAATGTGAAGTTTTGATCACTTCCGAAAGTTTTTGCTGCTATCACACAAATAGATGACGTATTGCAACACAGCATGTGGGTTTTATAACTTTAAAAATGTCCCTTATTTTATGCTCAAAAAATTGTCTTTGAAATATTTTGAAATAATGATGTCTTGCAAACACGTTCCGATCATGCCCAAACAACATGTGGGTCTTTTGCGTGCAATCCTTGTGTGAATAGTCAATCTATTGTTAAAGATTAGCAATAATTTTTGCAAGAGCAATGCGGTGATCGCAATCAATTGATAATGCCGTGTCACGTGGGTCCCCTCAGTTGTTCATTGCAGTTTCTTTGCCTTCATCGGGTGGATGTTTTCATTAGCTGAAATTTATGTTTTCATCTCGTTCAAGGCTCATTTAAAGTTTTGAACAGATTTTGTGCATTATGCAGATGTGCTTCTAAGGGCTGCAGGTCAAATAATTTGCATATTTAAAGATGCAAATTCATTAATTTTGCATTATCGTGCAATCATAGTGTTTTGTGGAGAGATTCATGCCACTATAGAATGGCAATTAAATTATTGTTAACGAGTTTGATAACATTTGTTTTGTTTCGAAAACTATGTATGTGTTTCAAAAATTTCAATGTTAAGCATGTAGTTCTTGCAATCGTTGTTGTTACATAAATGCATTCAAAACAATCATAAATCACGTCAATGTAAATTCAAATGCTCTCTGTTTGATGTGTCAGAAGATATATGGTGCCAGTTGATGGTTCCATAAGAGATATCTTTGGAAAATATTGCATCTGTTTATTTTCTGAGAAATTTCTGGTAAAAATGGGGATTATGAGAATGGGGATTTGACGAAGCGGCAGCGATTATATAGATTTTTGTTTGCATGAATTTAAAACGCGGGCGAATTTATGTTAAGCTAAGGCTGCCATAAGTCTACAACACTTCTCAAGAAACGAAGAATAACTTTTGCCAGCAGGTGTTACTTTGGGCTCAGTAGGCAATTGAGAAGCAGAGCCCTCTTTCGACGAACAAAAATCACGCTCTATAAATCGCTATCATGCCCGTCCTAATGCATCACAAATCTGGACGCTGAGCAGTTCAGATGAAAATTCTTTAGGAGCATTCGAGAGAAAGATCCTTCGTAAGATCTACGGACTATGAACTATATTACCTGTACGCTGACATCGATATAGTTAAGCATGTAGTCTCGAAATCGAGCGGTTTCGCTGGCTAGGTCACGTTCAGCGCATGAAAGACGATGCTCCATTGAAGAAAATATTCAATTCGGCACCCAGCGGCGGTCAACGCAGAAGAGAACGACCGCATCTTCGTTGAAAAGACCAAGCAGAGAACAACCTGACGAATGTTAGAATTTCCAACTGGCGCCAGCAGGCGGCAGACAGAAATGGCTGCCGAAAATTCTTAAATGAGGCCAAGACCGACATACGGTTGGTTGTAGCGCCAACTAAGCCAAGCCAAGCCAAGCTTGTAGCGTCAACTAAGTAAGTAAGTAAGTCTGCAGCTGGGCTCTTTATTGTGAACTCATACCAGGCCCGTACACAAGGAGATTTTGGGTGTTAAAACCCCCCTTAGGGTCTAGAAAGTATAAACATCTAATATATTAGAATTAAGGCAACAACAACGTAACAGCGTAAAAGGTTGCAAACCACTTCAATTTTGAACTAAATTGAGGCCTATAGATAATATAGATAATCAGGGAAGACAGAAATATGCACGAAAAAATCTAAAATAAGTATGCTAATATGCTCTAAAAAATGGCAAAATATGCCATCAAATAAGCACGAAAAATGTCGACGTCGGAGTTTTATTATTCAAAATTTTATTCAATAGTTCATAAAAAAAACAAAAAAATAGCCCTTTCAAGGCGTAAAAGTAAATATTTCAGTTTAAATAAATTATAATTTTAATTATAAAGTAAAAATTTAATTCTATTTTAATCTTTAATGAATATTTTCTTTGGTAGCTCGAAGCCAATGCCAAAAGTCTCCTTCCGGACGAAGTCCATTATTTTATATGGTGCTTATAGCAAAAACAGTGTATTGCATTCAGCGATTACACTGAACAATTAAATGCATTTTTATATTATCAAAAAGAAATTTTCTACGATTTTCAGCCAACAATGTTTTGTATTGTGAGAAAGACCGCTCGACATCGCAGGATGTAGTTGGGCACCATTTAAAATAAGGGACTTCGTTCGGAAGGAGACTTTCGGCGTATGGATCCATTGTCTGTGAGTTTTTAAACAAAATATTTTTTATACATATATAATATAACATCTCTTTATAAATATATATAATATCAAAGAAATTACAATGTTGCCAGATGTGAAGGAAGTATCAAAATTTGCCCGATTACAAGCTAAAATCTGTTCGAAAAGTTAAAAATATGTAAAAATATGCACAAATAAGCACAATCGTTATAAATATGCAAAATTATTAACAAAACGTCCAAATATGCAAAAGTATATATTATATGCATTTGCATATAATTGTCTTCCCTGTAGATAATATAAGGACTTCGGCATAGATAGCGATTTTAAGTTCGGGCAGGGTTACGATGGTGCGATGGATACAGAGAGGACTGTCAGTAACAAAGGAGTGGTGCAACACAGTGGGATTAAGTATCAACCCAGCGAAAACCACCATAGTACCTTTTACTAACAAAAGAAGCCTGCCAAACCTCCGAACAATGAGAATGGATGGCACTGAAATTCCCTTCAAAGGAGAAGTAAAGTATCTGGGACTTACAATAGATTCAAAGCTTCTCTGGAGAAGATATGCAGAGGTAACTACAAACAAAGCAACGCGCGCACTCATGGTATGTAGGAGCCTGGCGGGGAAAAGCTGGGGTTGTAACCCAACAATTCTCCGCTCGATGTATACCATGATGGTGAGACCCATCCTCACCTATGGTGCAATAGCATGGGCTGAGAGAACCAAGCTAACCACAATGAGGAATATGCTAACAAAGGTGCAGAGACTGGCCTGTGTATGCATCACAGGGGCCATGAGGACATGCCCTACAGCAGCACTAGAAGTAATTCTGGACCTAACACCCTTACACCTTGTCATAGAGGGAGTAGCCAAGCGAACTCTGTTGTGCATTGCAAAAGAGGGGACAGGTTTAGGTAAAATTATCAGCAGTAGAGAGAAGGAGGATATTGCAAAGCACACTCCCTACATCGATCTACCAAGAGACGATATAGTAAAAAGGTATAACTTCGAAAAACACTTCGGAATTAAGCTTAGTACCAAGAAAGAGTGGGACAGCGAGATGATATCGCAAGTCAAGAAACCACACAGTATAGCATGGTATACAGACGGGTCCAAGACATTGGAAGGTATAGGCGCAGGGGTGTACGGGCCAAGAACCAAGCACTTTGAACCTATGGGGACAACACCCAGTATCTTCCAAGCGGAAATCCTAGCAATACAGCTGTGTGCACAATTCAATCTGGACCGTAAATACAAAGGTCAGGATATAGTTGTGATGTCAGACAGCCAAGCAGCAATCAAAGCATTAGTTTCCTGTGAGATATCATCGATAATAACATGGGAATGCCTAACAAAACTCAACGAACTAGGCAAGAATAACACTGTTACTATACTTTGGGTCCCAGGACACAAAGGAATACAGAGCAACGAAGAAGCCGATGGTCTAGCGCGATAGGGTGAAGCCACAAAATTTATAGGACCAGAACCATTCTGCGGATTGCGCACACATTCTATAAAAGAAGAACTAAGAAGGGAGGAGAGGCATAAATGTTCAAACCTTTGGAAAAGCCTCCCAAAGCTGAGACAATCCAAATTGCTCCTCAGAGATTTTAACACTCGGAGAGCAAAATTGTGCATAAGCTTAGGCAAACCGAATCTTAGGATTCTAACGGGGTTCCTTACAGGACACTGTAAACTCAAATACCACCTGATGAAATTGGGCATAGAGACCGATAGTAACTGCCGTTTCTGTGAAGAAGCAAAGGAGACTCCAATACACCTACTTACAAACTGCGACGCCGTGGCTCGCAGACGTAAACTAGCACTGGGGAACTATGAGCTGAGTCTAGAGAAGGTTTCATCCCTTGAACCTAAGAATATTCTCAAATTCATTAGAGAAATAGGGCTGGATGAAATTCTGTAATCCGAAAACCCAGCGGAGCTTTGAGAAGGAGGTACAATAGATCTCATTTAGGTCGCAGTACGCATCTCCACCACACAACATTAACATTAACATTACGATGGTGCGGCTGTCATGAATGGTACAGTACAAGGAGCACATGCGTATGTAGCGGAATAAGAGCTAAAGGATGCAGTTATTAAAGTTAAGACATCGCAGCCGAATTTCCAAATACCACAATATCGCCTCTCGCATTTCAACTTATAAAAAAAAATATAAAACTTTTGATTTTCAAATTGCTATAATGTGGTCGCAGCTCCAACTAAATACATTTGTGATCAAGATTGTCCATTCACATTCTTTGTTCTTTTTTTCCCACTAATTAATAACTAGAACAGAAAAATTTAATAAGCGTATTAATCACTAGTTTAGAAACGTCAATTGAAATGTTTACAAGTTACATTTCACTTTGGCTATGTTGTAGAGTTGCTATTTTAAAATAATTAAAAATACTATATAAATGACTTTTTTCAAAACGAAAATCAGAAATATTTTTTTAAATTATTGAAATCATTTTAAATGATTAATATAGGTTTTTTAAAATTTCTTATTATTTTTTTTTTAATTTTTGTGTTTGAACATAGGCACTTTGAGGATTTTTGAAAAAAATAAAGTTTTAACAGCAATAACTTTTTTATCCGAGTTTTGTTTTTTTAATTTTTTTTCACAATATAGCTAAAGACAATGCTATAGCACCACGTTACGTCGTTTTTTTTTTAGTTTTGCATTTTCGTATTTTTGGGGATTCTGGGATTTTGGTGTCTACACAAAAGAGCTTATTTCGACATTGTAAGATGTTCAAGAAAACTGAAAAAGTCTAGATATTGTTGTGCTTACAATTCTGAGGCCAACAGCTAATATATGATGTAAGCATGGATAAAAAAAGGTTTAAAATTTATAGAGATTTCAAATTAAAAATATATCCTTTTGTGCAGTCACTGAAGAAATAGACATTTTTGATAAGGTTTTACTTGAAAGTTTTCACAGAAATAATTATTTCACTAAACACGTAAGTGCTCTATGTCGGGCTCAATACGTTCACATTCTTCGTCGGTTTCTCATTGTAGTAATGAGGATTCATTGCGGACTTTCATTCATTGAATAATCAGTTTCTTACCTTAAAGGGCACTTGTAATTGAGTCTTTAAAAAAATTTGATAAGACCGTTTAATTAAATATTGTACAAAGACTAAAACCTTGAAATGATAGGATTAAATATGTTAAGTGCTAAACCATAGTAAAAACAGCTTTTTTCAATAATGTTAAATAGGAACTTTTGAACAGATACTCCTTATTTGCATTAAATGCTGTTTCAAAAAATATTTCAATAATATTTCATTGCAATTCCTCAAATTTGTAATTTTACAATTTTTTTTTATTGAAACAAGAAATAAAATAACATTTTTCGAAAATTAAAACATCACAACTCGAATACTTTTAATCCAATTTTTATGTTTGTTAACTCATTTTTGTTAACACAAAAGAACAATTACATTAAAAGCGAAATGGAAACTTTTTAAAAAAAAAAAATTTACTTCAAGAGATGTTTTGAACTCTTGTAAAACGCTTTTTATTGGTCTCTTGAGCTAGTTTTAAAAGTCTATCAATCAGCACGAAACTTTATAGATTTTATTTGTATATCAAAACGACTACATATTTTTAGTCTATGGCGTCAACAATTTGGCCTATGAGGGAGCAAACATTTAATATTCATATAGTTTTTGATTATCTTTTTTTATTATATAGTTTTGATCATATAGTTTATTTTGATTATAGTTTTGACATCAAAAACTGTCAATATTTTTTTTAATCAAACCCCCCCCCCCCTTGGGTAAATCCTGGCCACGGGCCTGACTCAGACATACCTACCAGGTATGCTGCAAACAGTACCCCTAGCTTGCTTGACTTTTTGCTTGTATCCGATTTATCATGCCTGTTGTTGTTTAACCAAATATCTTTTGTATCAGATCATGATTTAATATTCTGCACATTAAATTTTCAGCTTCATCATGACTGGATTCCTAACACCTATTCATACCGTGATTTCAAATCTATCAATTTTAATCTCCTGTTTCAAGAGCTTCTTACTTTTTAGTGGAATAATTGTTGGTACCAAAACACTGTTGATGATAAGTTAAATGTGTTCAATGTGCAAGTTATGGATGTCTTTGATCGTTATGATCCAATTCATTCTATTCACTTAAAAAATGTGTCATGTCCGTGGTTCAATTCTTCTGTAAGAGCTGGAATTAAAAAACGGAATAAATTGTACTCTAAGTGGAAAAAATAGTCTTCAATCTGAAACTGGCAAAATTATAGATTATCCCGCAACCAAGTCACACTCCTGATAAGAACAGCTAAATTTAACTTTTTTCGGCTAAATTAAATACATCTCTCCCATCTACATAAGCAGCTGTCTTCTGCTAAAGTCTGTCTTCTCTAAATCTGAAAAAATTAGTTATTGGAAACAAGGACCATGTCAAATGTAATATTGAACTTAGCATTTTAAATGATTTCTTTTCCATGAATACCTCAATCAATACTAACTCCAATTTGAATTCGAACTTAAATGTTCTGACCTAACTAGTAGTTCTTTTGAGTTTTCCGTAGTTAATGAAGATGATGTTGCAAGGAGTATTTTGAAGCTACGATCAGGAGAAGATCAAATTTCTATAAAGTTTATAAAAAATATATTGACATATATTTTAAGCCCATTGATGCATATAATAAATTACTGCTTCACTACTTCGTGCTTCCCTAAAATGTGGAAAGAAGGAACTATAATCCCTTTTCCTAAGAAATCATCAGGTAAAGAACCAAATGATTTCAGACCCATACGCATCCTCTCGTTTGTCAAAAATATGTGAGTCCCTTATGGTGGAACAAATTACTAATTATCTAAGCCTTAACAAGCTCCTATCACCACAAAAATAAGGATTCCGTTTAGGACATAATTGCTGTACTGCGATGACTAAAGTTATTGATGGTATACGAATTGAGTATGACCAATGCTTAGTTACTATTCTTTGCCTTTAACACGGGGGTTACACGAGACAGTACTGTCAAGACAGTCGCAGCACATTCACAAATTTTTAGTTACTCACTCTCACTTTTGTAGCTGGCTGCTACTGTCTGCTCTACTGTCTTAATTTTTTTGTAGACAGTTGGCGGGACAGTATCTAGGGCAGTAGAATAATATTTAGCATATCAAATGACAGAAGATGATAAAATTTAATAGATTTACTTGGAAATTTGCAATACTTTGGCGTGCTCGTAGTTTTATCAAAAATTTCTTCATAAGATATACATTTTTTACTATTTTGTCTACTGTCTTGCCAACTGTTTTACCAACTTTCTGGACTCTTATTCACAGACACAAAGTTTGACAACTAATACGTATTTTTAACTGTCTTAACAGTACTGTTTCGTGTAACCCCTGTGTTAGATTTCTCTAAAGCATTTGATACGGTAGATCATCATATTTTTTGTAAAAAGTTATCATGTTTCTTCGGGGTTTCAAGTAGTGCTGTGAAGCTTATGTGGAGTTATCTAACTGATAGATCTCAAAGAACAAAAGTTGGGTCTATCTTTTCTGAATTTAAATCTATTAAATCTGGAGTACCACAAGGATCTCTCCCGAACAATAACAAAAGGCAGCATCTCATTTTTTACGAGTTCGAGTAAATCAACTTTTAAGGTTGTTTTGTTGGCCCTTAATTGTTTATATCTTAACAAATATAAAATCTAGGTTATAGTACTGTTTATCTTAACGTAAACATTAGAAATTATTATATGTTAATAGTAAAGTAGTTATTACATAAAATCTTTCTATATTTGACTTTTGCGTATATTTAAAAAAAAAATAAAAGCTTAAAAGGCAGTAACTGTTTAAAGTTGCTACCTTTGTTTCTGTATTTTTTGTTTAAATTATACTTAAATACAAATTTACGAAGGCTCTAAATTGAGATGTAAAGTTTTCAAACCCAAATAATTAAAATTTCTGTGTATCCATCTTTAAATAAGCTTTACCTTTTTTTCTCTGTATTTGATAGTTTCAACGCTTTTCACTTCATTTTGGTATGAGGAATCGTGTGGTAGCCATTAGGATTTTCACATTGGTTTGTTTAGAAAAGTTATTTCAATTATTCTGGCCAAAAACTTTGCTCAACAAATAAATATGAAAAAATTGCATCCTGTGGGTTCTTACAAAACTTGACACTTTGAGTTTTCAACATATGCTTAATGTAAATGTACTTTTTGAATTTTTTTTATTTCAAAATTGTTTTAGTTGAGGGTCGAGGCTTGCGACGAACTTAACAAGGTTCGCGCATTAAATTGTTTATACCGACAAAAATTATTATTACTATAAAAATCAGCAAGTATAGTTAGACTGTATTTATTATTAATTTATAGCACTCATGCAAGTAAAAAAGGCAGCAAGTCTAAATTTTTATATGAAATTCTTACTCGAGTTGCTGCCTTTTGTTTTGGTAATTTATGAACATTTGTATAGTTAACCCTTTTTTACATCATCATTACAAGAGAATGTAAAGCTGCACAGAAAAACTGAAAACACAGATATGCAGATCATAAGAAACTTGGTATAGTAAAGAAATAAAATAAAAAGGCAATAACTTTAGTTACTTCCTTATGTTTTTGAACGAGACATCTGTTCTTAGTCCCTTACTGTTCAGTTTGTTCATAAATGACATCTTTTTGATATGTAATAGTGTCACCTTGCAAGCATACTCTGATGATATTCAAATTTCTCTCTAGATGTGTTGATCTTATCAATGATCTGAGTTGCAGAATGAATGAAGATTTAGAAATAATTCATAAATGGGCGGTAAAAAATTGTCTTACTCTTAATCCAAAAAAATCCTACATTTTGCCAATATAAAAAAAACAACACTTATATGCAAGACATTCCTTCTATCTACTTTGGTAATACTCCACTTAAATTTGTAAGTAAAGTGACTAATTGACCTAGTGTCAGGTTTTGAGTTAAATTCTTCACTTACTGTAGTTAAATTGTGTAGTTAGTAAAATTTATTGTACATTGCGTAATCTAAGACTATCTGCCCCCTTTACACCTACTGAAACAAAAATAAGGTTGGAGGTTCAATTGATCACTACTAATTAATCAGCTACTTTGTAGCTGTTTATAGTAAACTTGACTCCCAATCACTTCATAAAATACAACTTGCTTTCAATAATGCTTCTCGCTATGTTTATGGTGTACGTAAGTTTGATCATATCTCGTTTTGGAGTAAAAGCATTCTGGGTAGTGGCTTTGCCTCTTATATGAATGCAAGGAACTGTATATTTTTGGATAATATCATTTATTCAAAAACTCTGATGTATCTTTATGAAAAATTGCAATTTAGCCAATCAAATAGAAGCCGAAATTTAATGCTACCGAAATCTAATTATTTGGATTATGGAACTCTTTACCTAATAACTTAAAATGTGCTCAAAAGAAAGGGAACTTTAGACTTTTAATTTTTAAGCATTTTTCTTCTTTTAACTTTTAAGTATACGTTTTTTAATCACTGAGATAGCCAAAAATCTATTAGTCGCATTATTTAGATATGAGATTTGTTTCAATTAAAAAAAAAAAGATATAAATAAGTTTGGAATTAATTCTTAGTTTTTAAGACACTTATTTCCGCTTATTTCCAATTATATATGTACTATAAAATAAATTATTCTTTATGTACTAATTACTATCGCAATAAATTAATCAATCAATCAATGTGGTAGATAAAAGCAAGCAAATCATCAAAGAATTTCCTCATTAGTTACTATTTGTAAAAAGGAACTCACGACTAGCACACACATTTCATCTTGTATGCGACTATTTGACAGAAAACAAAACTCATTCCATTCTGCCATCTCCGTTTTCATCTGACATGGCTCCATGAGGGCACGCTGACATAACCCCAAGTGGCGTAACTGCAATTTTTTGTTTTGAGATTATGTCCCTCTTTGTATGAGGAGTGACATAGTACCAAAATTTTAAATTTGGATTATGCCACTTGGGGCTATATCACGGCATCCTCCTTGAGACTTTTTCCTATTCCCACAATTCAGTTACCACTTCACAGAAAGCGTTTTGAGTCGATTAAGGCGATAAAGGAGAATTCGCAGAAGGAACTTAAGGCAATACCAAAGCGTTTTGAAGATAAGAGGAAGCGTAAGAATATGTGTATTGCTTGCAAGGAATATTACTTGGCAGGGAATAAAAGGAATATCGAAGAGTAAATAGACCGTTTTAGTTTTATTGAAGTATTTCGGGTACCTTCGGGTACTCATCTTTTTGACACTGTTAATTGAAAATCTGGCCAAGGTTCATTTATAAGGTTGTGTCACTTGAGAGAAATACACTATTTTTCGGCCTTTGTTTTAACTGTCACTGTGCTTTTCTTTGTTCTATGCATTTATTTTCTTACTTTATTTTCATTAATTCTGATAGTTCGACCGATCTCGCTCTCAAGTGCCACAACCTTATAAATGAGCCTTGAATCTCCTATTTTGAGAAACTGGACAAATGCTTGCATAAATCACACAGGAAAGCTCATATAATAAAAACTTTTTAACAAAAAAAAAAAAAAAACCAACTTCAAAACCACTACAAAGTAAAAAATAATTTGATATTACTTTTCACATTAATTCTTGGTCAAATTTGTTAATTTATTTATATATATTATTATATTGGAAATCTTAGTACTATACATTTTTTCTATTTTGTATTATTATCATAAATATATTAATTTCTCCATGAATATAAAACCTTTAAAGCCGGAGCGTTTATTTTATAAAAGTCTGATTCTATAAGCGCCGGCTTTAAAGGTTTTATATTCATGAAGAAATTAATATATTTATGATAATAATACAAAATAAAAAAAAATTTATAGTACTAAGATTTCCAATTTAATAATAAATATAAATAAATAAACAAATTTGACCAAGAATAAATGTGAAAAGTAATTTAAAATTATTTTTTACTTTGTAGTGGTTTTGAAGTTGGTTTTTTTTTGTTAAAAAGTTTTTAGTTCTTCCTTTTTAGAGATTACTAGCTGAACCCGGTGTGCTTCGCTACCCTCCTCGTATAAAATAAAATTAAAAGTATTTATATATTTACAAAAATTAATTTATTTAATTTAATTATTGCAATGCTTCGCCTCTTTTTTTGTTGTAAACTAATTAGAATTCAGCACTGAATCGCATGTAATTTGCTTCATGCTCCCCCTTTTTATTTTTATACCAATCAAAAAGCAGCAATTACACAATCAGCTGTTTCGCAGTCAGTTGTGGGAGAATGAGAATGGGGTTACCCCACTCTCTATTTTAATTAACACGTATTATAAAATCAGCTGTTTTGAAGACAGTGGTGGAAGAAAGAGCCCCATTCTCTTTCTTTTTATTGTACATTGCGTAATCTAAGACTATCTGCCCCCTTTACACCTACTGAAACAAAAATAAGGTTGGAGGTTCAATTGATCACTACTAATTAATCAGCTACTTTGTAGCACTATTTTAGTTAATATGTATTTTAAATTTGTGGTAAAGCCGTTAATAAACGTAGTAAAAAAGTAGGTGCAGAAGTGTGCATGGTCGAAAAATATTATCATGTAATAAGTATTCCTGAGTCAAAGCTGAACGCTGTGAAAATTTAAGATCGGTTATCAGGTCCAGCCTCCAATATATCGCAAACAATGGGGCGTGCTCCGTCCACTTTTCTTTTGGTACGTATTTCTATTCATGCTAATACCATTTATAGCAAATACTGCCGCCTTTGATCAAAAAATGCCCAAGATATAACGATTTTAAATTTTGGAATATGTGGGCGAGGCCACGCCCCTTCGTCCACTCACAACTTTATATAGTCAAGAATTTATTATTTCGTAAGAATATCCTATTGTGAAAATTTAATGACTATCGGTCCAGTAGTTAAGACTATATTGAGATTTTTAATTTTCCTAAAAAGAGGCGTGGTCCCACCCACTTTTCTCCTGGTAAGTATTCCTAATTATGCCAATACCATATGTACCAAATAGCATCAACGTAGGTCAAAAAATGCCCAAAATATGGCGATTTAAATTTTTGGGTTATATGGGCATTGCCACGCTTCTTTGTCTATTAAAACTTCATATAGCCTATTATTCTTTCCAGAGTCATAGTAAAATGCTGTGAAAGTTTCAGGAAGATCGGTACAAGGGTTTGGCCTCCTATAAAGCACAAACAAACAAACAAACAGACAGACAGACATTCATTTTTATATATATAGATTGAAAGCAGATTAATTATAATTAAAGTAAAATGGGGCGAAAAGGGGGGATTTGGTAATAAAAAAATCTATGGCTACCTTACCTGTAGATAAAAAGTATACAAAACTTCAGATAAATACATATTACAAAAAAAGTATTTTGTAAAGCAAACATTGTTAGTGGTATAAGTAAGTATCTGAATTAAAAAAGGGGCGGTACAGTGGGCGTGTTTCACAGTAATATGGCGACGTTAACAGTATTAGCAATATACTACCAAATAAAAAATAATCCGTTGGAAGGAACAAATTTGTACAGAGAACAAAAAGTTTAAAACTTAAATTTGGCGTGAAAAAGGGCGTGAAAGGGGGCGTGGCGTAAGAAATGTTTATTTCTACCTCGCCTGGAGTATAATGTGTATACAATTTGAAGTAAATCTGTTAAAAACTATATGGGAGCAATTACATAATTTTAAAAAAGTGGGCGTAAAAGTGGGCGTGGTCAAAAAAGTACCCTATTAATCATGCCAGAGTCCCAGTTAAACGCTGTGGAAATTTCAGGAAGATCGGTCCAGAGGTTTGGTCTCCTATAAGGTACAAACAAACAAACAAACAAACAAATAAACAAACACACATTCCATTTTATATATATAGATGAAGATGATAGATGATAACAATTTTCCCATTCTTGTAACGAATTTTCGTACCCTAGTGTCAACATTAACTGAAAAACAGTATTTTTCTTATATTGCCACGCCTTTTTGACCAGTAACGCCCACTTTCTTGACCGTAAATTTTCATAATTATGCCTATCCCTGTACCTATTTTTAGTATTCAAGTGTCAGTATTATTCGAGTTATGGCTTTTTTCTAATATTTTCTAATTTTTAATAATTATAATTGTTCCTAACCCTGTACCAATTTCCAGTATCCTAGTGTCAATATTTCTCAGTGTACTGAGATACAGTATTTTTCTTATATTGCCACGCCCTTTTGTCCAACAACGCCCACTTTCTTCACAGTAAATTTTTATAATATGCCTACCCGTGTACCTAATTTCAGTACCCAAGTGTCAATATTATTCGAGCTACAGCGTTTTTTAATATTGCCACGCCCTTTATCGAATAACGCCCACTTTTTCGAACATAACTTTTAATAATTGTGCCAACCCTTGTACTAAATTTCAGTTCTCTAGTGTTCATGTTATTCGAACAATATACAATACAATACGAATATACAAAGTGTTTCTTATATTGCCACTCCCCTGTTTCGAATACCGCCCACTTTTTTAGACGGGCACCTCCACGTGTGATATCTCTATGTGTTTACAAAGAATTGTGGCAATCGGGCAAGTACTTTAGGAGTTATCGATGTACATACATTAAAAAAAAACCAACTTGAGAACCTCCTCCTTTTTGAAGTCGGTTTAAAATAAACATACACACACACTATGTGTATTTTGTTGGTGATTTATTCCTCTCGTCACGCGAGCATTAAAAACAGCTGTGCGTTTGCCAGTGTAATAAGAATAGAAAACACATTGTATATACTAATATGTTGGTATTTTGCTTTACTTCTATCGTGAAGCGCAACAAATGCTCTACTGCAGCAGCTTTTTTTCGTACAGTTATTCCATTGGCTTTTTCATTTATTTTATCATGCGAAATCATACGAAGCGGTCGTGCTTTAGAATTTGTAGTGAGATTTTGTTAGTGAGAAGTTTTATTTTCAACAATTCCAGAATTCCTAGAAAAAAATCTTTGTAAGTTAATTAGCAAACCAAATATTTAGTTAAATTTAGAATGTTTTCTTGCTATTTTTGTGATCATGGATGCACCACACCCATGTTGTTGATTGCTCATCTTAAAATCATTCATGGCTGTGGGGAAACAAGCACATTTTTTGTGCAAAAAAATGTGGTCAAATTTTTCAAACAATTCGATCATTTAAAAAGCATATCACAAATTGTTCACAAGATAATGTTCAGAAAAAATAAATAACCAAACGTGAGACTAGCTCCAATGAAGTGTCAAACAGATCATCTGTTGAAACATTCAACATTATACAAAATGATTCAAACGAAAAAAATGTGCCGCAAAAACTCTCAAAACAAGGCATAACTTGGTTGAGTTTTTGGGGTGCAAAAAAGTCTTTCAACAGGTTAATCTCGTTATTCAATTGATAGCTTAAGCTTATTTTTACAAAAATTTTTACTGTTTTACTTTCATCTTTCTAAAACACATTTATTTATTCCGCAGATAATATCATATTTGAAATAATATACCTACTTCACGCCGTTTTAGTGCCATTATCCACTGCACTATGGGTAAAATTACCACATTTTCTAGCGGCCGTAGCCTAGTGAGTAGAGTGCGTGGCCGCTAAGCTAAAGAACTGCGGTAGCCCGGGTTCAATTCCAGCTCAGACAGAAAGTTTTTTCAATTGAATTAATTTTTCTGTTCGGTCGTCACCTCTCTGCAGACAATGGCAAACCTCAGAGAATAAAAATTGCCATGTAAAGCTTCTTGAGAACATAAGCCGTTCGAAGTCGGCATAAAAGGTCCAGTTCTCGGTCATTTGTGATCAAACATTCAATAACACGCACAACACAATTGATCAATAGAAGCTAGGTCAAAGTCCTTTCAAGGGCTGAAATGGCCAGTTTATTTTTTATTATTTATTTCTAGCCAAAACCCACATTTTAAAGTTCTCTTAAAGGCAACAGTTGTACTTTGTTTACAATGTACATACATCAGATATCACATATTAATACTTGTTTTTGTATTATGACGGTATTTTTAAAAATTTTAATATGTAGTGCACAAGCAAAACCACAAAACTTAAGTCCACTGTTATTCGTTGCATTGGCTTTGTGGTTTTGCTTGTGCGCAGTATAAACTACCTTTTGTATGCAAAATGCCGAAAATGCAATATCTCTGTTAATATTTCAGAACACTAATTTTATTTACTGATTCTGAAATGTGAAAAACAGATGAATTTTTTGGTTTATTAGGCTCCGAGAGGGAGAACAGGTCAAAAATGGCAACTTTTTCATAAAAGTTCAAAAAATCAATTTTTTTTACATCATTTAAAAAAACAATTTTTTTTTTTAAAAAAACTATCTTTATTCTATACTATAAAAAAACAATTATGAAGATATCTTGTTTGGGTTCTGAGGTATGAATTTTCAAAAATCATCATTAAGCAGAAAAAGAGTGAATTTTCGTACTTTGTGTTACCACAACAACATGTGGTTTGATGCACCTCCTGGATACCTTTAAAAATATATAGTTTTTTCCATAACGGTGTCATAAAAAAAAATTTAATTTTGGCGTGAAATTAGTCATATATCAAATCCATACATCAAACAACGTTCATTTAAGATTTTAGTAAGCCAAAATGTTTAAACTCGAGTTTTGAGAGCAGTTTTTGTCGATATAATGAATTATTACAGTGTGACAACTATGTTAACGGAAAATAAAAATTGAATTTGATATTTGAAAAATCATAAATGCTGGCTCGCAGCGAATTAAAATAGCGATTGACCATGTATGAGAAAAATCCCAATTACTTTTTTTAAGTTTCATTCAATTCAATTCAATTTATTCGTATAGTTGTAAATATAAGTACACTAAGACACTTTATAAGTGTACTATAAGTACACTTTATAGTACAACATAAAACATTAAAGTGATAAACTTACTTAAATATTATAATAATAACAACTCATTTTAAAGACAAATAACTTCATTTTAATACAATAATGACTTAATGAAGAATATAATGTATAGACTGAGTGAAAAACAGAAATCATTAGAGAAAGTACTTAGAACAAGAGTATAAAGATACTAAAGAGTAGAGGAAAAAGAACCTCTCCCAGTGATTTCCCTAAGCCTCCGTGGTAGAGAATTCCACAACCTAATGGCGTTGATGAAGAAAAGTTGAGAAGTTATTAGCGAGTTGTGCCTCGGAACTATTAAAACATGGCTTCTTCTGGACATACAAAACTGAAGTTTTTCATATAGATATCTATGTGTTTTCTCATGAATTAACTTATGCAGGTACATACAGTTTCTGGCATTGAGATAAGCAGTCAAGTCACATCCAAGTATTGCATTCCGGAAATTAGACAGGTGATCAAATTTACGAAGGCCATACACATAGCGTGTGGCGTAATTAAATGCTATTTGAAGTTTTAACTGGGAGGAAGAGTCAAGTATACTATATACCACCTCAGAGTAGGTTATCACAGATAGAATAAGTTGTATAACCAACTTACGCCTAATACTAACTGGAGTCACGCTTGCAGACATTCTTAAATTACGCAATACATAATAAACTTTTTTGATAATACTATTAACATGATCAGCACATGAAAGCGAAGAATTAATATAGAAACCAAGATTAACAATTTTCGACACAACAGTTAGCTTGTAAGGACTAATCCACAAATCAGGGACATCATTAACACAAGTTTTACCTCTACAGACAGGAAGTACATATCAGAGAACAGCTTGAGTGCATTCAAATGGCGTTTCGATTGTCTCGTCAATAAACGAGCACCGAATGTGCTTCCTGCATTTAAATTAATGCGCAAATGCATGTACCAATCGCTGTTGATAAGAATGCTTAGAGTGTGAGCGCTAGCGATTACGAACGTCTGCGACACAAGAATGTCAAACAAGGCAAGACATGAGGAACAATCGCCAAAAGCAAGGAAAATCCATGCTTTTATGCTCATTCGCACAAAGGAAAAATATAAGTTGCATTTTTTTATTCTGTGAATGTTGTTACCAGACACAAACATTTGCAATATTATAAAATAAGATTTTAATTAGAGTTATTATTGCACAAGTTGGCAAAAAAATATGTCAACAATCAACTTCTGTGCTAATTCGACTGCGAGGTGGATAGCAAGAAGCGAATACGATTAATATAAAAATTACTTTTATTAATATAGCCAATGGTATAAAAAAATTTGTTTGAAGCCATAACATTTGATTGGAAAGAGATATTGGGGTTATTTTTCATGTAAATTATTTTTGAGACATTAAATATAAAAACAACATTTTGGTATAAATAAATTTTGCCCAAAAAAAATCATAGGGCAAAAAAAAAAAGACAAAACCAGTCCAACAATTTTTGCCACAACTAGACGATTTATTGCAAAAGAATGCTATTTCATGTAAAAGGTAGTCAGGAATTTTATATAATAGTACAGATGATTCCCCAAATATTTCGGCTGTAGCGATAGCCATCAGTGAGCTGGAATGGTTTAAAATCACCTCTAAAAATCAAGTTTTTTGTAATAATATTGGCTGGTGTGGTAGTTTAAAAAAACGGTCAGAATTATAGTTATGAAAAAGTTCTTCCAATCAGCATTAACAAACATTCAATTTTTGCATTCAGATTAATGAAAATGTTGTTTTCCGTGCATTTATTAATTATTTAATTACTTATTAATTATTTTTAATTACACACAAAAAAACGTAATTATTTCAAATGCTATTTTCACTTTCAAGATATCGTTGGGAAGGTTTTGAGTGGCTGCAATTGATTGATTGATTCCTGGTCAGAATTCCGTGTATTGATATATACTAAAACTAAAATATTAATTATAAAATAAGAACATACTGAAAAATATTGTAAGAAATTAAAAAACAAAATACAACTTATGAAGATATATTAATTTTAAAAGTTTTGTATAAATCACATGAATTAAATTGCGAGCTTTAGATCAAGTAAGTTTTGTATTAATATTTTGAAATAAAATATATCAAAAATATGAATGAAAAAAGCATTATCTTTTATCCGATTGCATATATTTCAATTGTTAATGCAGATAGGAAGAGTTTTTCCGCCATATAATTTCTGGCAGTTTATTTCTTAAAACTATTACACCAACCAATATTTTGACAAAAAACGTTATTTTTAGAGGCTATTTCAAACCATTCCATCACACGAATGGCTATCACTAGAATCGAAATATTTGAGAAATCTTCATAAATGCTATTGCAACCAAGGATTATTTTGAGGAACTGACACAAACAACTTAACTTTCAGCCATTAATATTCATCGCTCAAAGATAAAATATATAATAAAATATAATGAGTTATGTGGCGAATGAAACGAATATTTTATTAAATATTCTTATAAAATATTTAATATATTTTTTTACAAGATATTTATATTGTATCTAAAATGTTGTTTTATTATTTCTTATTATGTACTAAAAAATATTTTTATTATACAGGGTCCGCCAAATAGCTTTCTTTTTTGAAAACTCTATAAAAAAAGACTACTGAATATTTTCTCAAATTTCTTTTTTTATTTGAAAGTACAATCCTTCCGGTTATTAATGGAAAATAATTTCATTCAAATGGCTGCCTCGGCTGGCCATGCAGTAGCTTACACGATCGGTCCAATTTTTAAGCACATTATCGATTGTGTGCAGCTGTATTTCACCAATGGCTTCACGAATATTGTCCTTTAAAGCGTCAATTGTCTCTGGCTTGTCGGCGTAACAATTATCTTTGAGGGCACCCCACAAATAATAGTCCAACGGTGTCAAATCGCAGCTCCGAGGTGGCCAAACGACATCAGCTCTGCGGCTGATAATGCGATCTTCAAAAACAGGGCGCAAAACATCGAGTGTAGCTTCGGCTGTGTGGCACGTAGCGCCGTCCTGTTGAAACCAAATGTTGCCAATATCCTCCTCTTCAATTTTTGTGAACAAAAATTCGTTCAACATGGCCCGATAACGATCGCCATTGACTGTAACGGCCACTCCTTGCTCATTTTCGAAGAAAAATGGCCCAATTATGCCTCTGGACCAAAATCCGCACGAAACAGTGACTCGTTTTGGATGCAGCGGCTTTTCAATGTATGCGTGCGGGTTTTCTGTGCCCCAAATGCGACAATTTTTCTTGTTTAAATGCCCGCCAAGATCAAAATGAGCTTCATCTGAAAAGATGATTTTTTGGAAAATCGGCATCATGATTTTCAAAGTAATGTCGCAATATTTCCCAGCGTTGTTCAAATAATGTTAAATACAAATAATAGTCCAACGGTGTCAAATCGCAACTCCAAGGTGGCCAAACGACATCAGCATTGCGGCTGATAATGCGATCTTCAAAAGCAGGGCGCAAAACATTGAGTGTAGCTTCGGCTGTGTGGCACGTAGCGCCGTCCTGTTGAAACCAAATGTTGCCAATATCCTTCTCTTCAATTTTTGTGAACAAAAATTCGTTCAACATGGCCCGATAACGATCGCCATTGACTGTAACGGCCACTTCTTGCTCATTTTCGAAGAAAAATGGCCCAATTATGCCTCTGGACCAAAATCCGCACCAAACAGTGACTCGTTTTGGATGCAGCGGCTTTTCAATGTATGCGTGCGGGTTTTCTGTGCCCCAAATGCGACAACTTTGCTTATTTACATACCCGCCAAGATCAAAATGAGCTTCATCTGAAAAGATGATTTTTTTGGCAAAATCGGCATCATGATTTTCAAAGTAATGTCGCAATATTTCCCAGCGTTGTTCAAGCGTATACACAACCATATTCGTTCAGCGGAAGGATAAAACTTATTATGTGTGAAATCAGACATGAGCTAAGTGTTACCATTCACGAAATAAGCACTAGTTGAAAAAAAAAAATCATTAGATGGCGGACCCTTTAGAAACAATAAAACAATTACATATCATAGAAAAAATATATTAATAACCAGGGCTTGTACTCTGATGACCTAAAAACTGTCATAAGTGACATAAAAAATGAAAACAATTACATAAAAAATAAAGAAAAAAAATGCCTTAAAAATAAAACATTATTAAACACGTACTGCTGTAAGAAACTTAGGTAAGTTTGCAGAATAAAGATTCTATTAGTTTTAGGATGGTGATGTGAAAAATCTGACTAAACTAACGTGTACGTGTGATTTCACAAGTAGTGTGGATTACACCTAGAGCACTACATTCAAAATTATTCTTAGCATTCTTTGAATTTAAAAATTTTTAAGATTTATACACTTGAGTCGTTATAATTGTAACTTTCATTTACGGATGTTTTTATAGGTTAGTAATCAAGGGTTAAGCAAATTCTTTTATATATTAAACTAATTTTTGTTTTCAGTTTTACTGTATCTACTAATATAACTACTAACATAACCGATTTTAATTTAAATGTAACATAATTTTAAATTGTCCATATTCGCCGCTTTTGATAAATATCACAGACATGTATAATTTTGATCAAATCATATTCGCCTTTTTTGGACTTTTCTAAACATATTCTGGCACCAAGTTCTTGTAGAACTTTCGCAGTTCTTACACCCGAAATTAGAGGTATTTAATTAAATGACTCAAAATTAAAGACTAAAGTGTTTTTTTTCAGTTCGACTACACCACATAACCTAAAATTTTAGCCATTTTTTGACAAGTTAACAGTTGTACAAAATTTGTTTTATTAATAAATACCTGCTCGTTTTAAAAAACTGCATACATTTGGGCTGAATACTCATTTTTCTGGGCTTTTTCTATAAAATTGTTTAACTGCATTAATCTGTATCACGAAGCATCACACCAACGACAAGCAAGACACGAGAAGCAATAGAATTTCGTATAGAAAAAAGTATTGCTTCTCGTGTCTTGCTTGTCGTTGGTGTGCTGCTTCGTGATACAGATTAATGCAGTAATAAAACTTTGCAGCACACATCGCTTCTTTCCAACAGTTGTCAGAAGGATCTCTTTCTTACTTACACAACTTAGCTCAGCTCGTGACATTTGCTAAACCTGCACTCTCTCACATTCATAAAAAAAAAAAAACAAATTAATGACAAGTTTGTGTTGGTTTTCATCAAACATTTTTTAATTGTGTTGGAGCTTTGGTAACGCTTGTCTTGAAGGGATAAAGAATGTTCATTGAAAGCAAAACATTGTTGTTATTCTACCGACAAATTTCAATAATAGTTTGATTACTAATTTAGGTCGCTTTCAAGAATAACTTTCATGCAAATTTTAGCTCAGGTTACTTTAAAAATTTACTGTCATAAAACTTGCTACTGACAATACTGATTGCTCCACAGTAGATAAAAGAAAACAATAAACTAAAAGGAACAAACAGCACAAAGAAGAACTAGCTGCTAGAGAAGGTCAAAGAAGTATGGAAACAACAAAAATTCATGCAGCAGCTGACACTCGAGCTTTGAGCGAAGCATCCGAATGATCTCGTGGTCTGGAGGCTGCCTTTGCATCAATTCGCAATCGTGACAAAGTGTGCTTTGCAACAATCGTTGTTTACGAACTCGAGCGGTATATATGCATTTTTTTCTTGTGTGCGATTACGGCTGACGACGATTGTTACTCGAGTGGCAAAAACTGACGAATGGTCTCATGCAAATCTCTGGCACATATGATTTGGAAGAGTTTAGAAGAAGATCATTGCTATTTGCCCTCTCATTAATGCTGTTGAGGTCCTCATTCATTATGCAACACAAGTCATCAACCAGCCCTGTTCTTCTAGATAAATACATTTGGACATCATCAGCATATGCATGGATAGAGGCATGACTGCAGATTGAAAATATGTCATTTAAAAATATAGAGAATAGGAGAGGGCCAAGTATAGACCCTTGTGGTACGCCACTTAAGACAGATTTATACCCTGAGGACAAATTGACCAACTTTAACTTTTTGAGACCTATCACACAAATAACTGGACATAAGATTTACAGCACTATCACAGAAACCAAATGGATACTTAAGCTTACTACACAAATGTTGATGGTTTACTTTATCGAAAGCTTTTGAAAAGTCAAGCCGACAAAGTAAAGTCAAATTGCCAGCACCATGTTCCGGTCGTATATCGTCAATGACCTTAACAACAGCGGACGAACACCCGTGTCCAGACCTAAAACCTGATTGAAAAGGGGATAGCAGATTTTTATCAACTTAATGATTAGTTATTTGTTGAGCCATGAGCTTCTCACAGACTTTAGCTAATGGCGATAATATACTTATGGCCCTAAAGTCGTTGACATTTATTGGCTTTTGCTTTTTTGCAACAGGAAGAACGATGGCAACTTTCCATAAGTCAGGGAATACAGACGATATAAAACAAAAATTAATTATATGCGTTAGAGGACCATTAAGTTTTCAGAAAACTGGTATGCACCTCGTTTTTTATTTAATTTTTCTTCAAAATGGGTTTTTAAGCATGAAAACTGAACTGATCCTCCGGCAGTTGTATTAATAGCAAAAATCCAAATTGGAAAAAATTTCAATGAAATGATAAGCGGAGTGCATACCAGTTTTTTTTAAATTTAAACTTAAAAAAGTTATTTGAATTTTTTAAAAAATACCCATTTTTTTTTTCTTAAATAGCCAGTATCAATTTTAAATCGCCGTGCGCCAACATTTATCATTTTTCAAATTCTACAATACTTCGCTAACTACATTTCAAGGGCAAATAGGAACTTTTTAGCTAACGCGTTGGGTTAAAATAGGATTTTCGTTTATTAAAATTGTTTAGTGTGCCAGCCAAGTGTTGAGCAAAATACTATAAGTTAAAATCAGTTTTTAGCAAAGGCTTGCCCAGTCTTCGATCTAGGGCGAAGAGATTATCTAAACTTGTAAGAGATTATCTAAATGAAAAACTTGCAATATTGTTGCAAGAATTAACATATTTAGTCAGCTAAAATTCAAGTTCTAGATTTATTTGCATTTTTGGCTAAATCCCAGTGTGCATTCGTTCGATGCGCTACTAGCAGGTCTGTAAATGGATTTCGTAGCTCTTCCGTGCTTATATCTTAGCCCATATACATAAATAAAATTGAAAAATGTTCAAGTTTTTCGCTCTCGTTACTGCAAAGAGGACTGCTAAAACCATTTCTTTAAAATTGCTAAAAAAAGGGGATAAATCCAATGATTGTAAGCAATTGTCCCATAATTTTTTTAATTTCTTTGATTGCATCTTACTTGTTTTTCTTATGTATGTAAGTATGTAAACTAAAATCTTATAAAATGACTTTCTTATTTATCCAAGGTGTAATATTCCCTGATAAATCAAGAAAAAAAATTGAGGTTGCATTGAGGTAAAAGTTTAAGACCCGCGAGTATAAGTATAAACAAAAATATATTTGCAGTATTTTGCAATTAGAACAACAACTAGAAACAACAATTACAATACAATTTGATACTGCAAGCTTACAAGTTCTTTCAAATAGTTATTCATTGAAATAATACAAATAAAGACGTGATAAATTATCGTGGTTCTAATACCATTTTGTGTTTAAAAGTTGAAAAATCAGTTTAGCGTGATTAAAATTTTGTGTGTTGTATTGGTACTAAAATACCCCGCAATTACGAAAATACTTCGAATAAAGAATGAATTCGGTTCGGAATCATCTTGCGAAAATTTAGAATTTTGTTTTACTAGATTGGCCAAATCATTGGCGGAAACTGTCAAAACGAAGTTGACAGCTCATAGAAAGTCTGAAAATGATGAGAAAAGGTAAATTGACCACATTCAGCGGAGTTAACTCTTATGAACTAGCGATACCTTAGTGAGCGATGTTTTTCTCTAAATATGTAGTTCTCTAAACGTTTAAAAAGTTGAAAATTATTTAATTTAATTTTTATAATTGTTTAATTATGTAAAAAAATCAATTGCAAATGTTTCTCAAGAAATTTTAACACAACAATCACTTAGCAACTGTTGACTCTACTGAATGCAGCCGTTGATTTCCTTTTGTTCTCATTCGTAAGTGCTGATTTTGACAATTTTGGATATGAGAAAGAGAACGCAGTCCTAAATGCATCTACCTTCTCTAGTTCTGCCATGGATCAAATCTCACATTGTTTATATGTCAAAAAATTAGAAAACAAAATATTTATAATGAAACATTTTCTTTCCATTAACGTTCGTAAAATGATTCTTTTATTTATTTAATACATTAATACATACACTTTTTCGAAATTCACTAAAAATTAACCTATCGATAACTTAAAAACGATGTTACAGAATAATTTTTAAAGCTGATATTTGAAAGTAGAGTCCCAATTTACATCTAAATTGACTGTTCAAACTTTAAAATCTGAACATTTTTGGAATTTTGTGTAGCAGTGTTATTGTTATGAAATTTTATTGATGAAATCATAAATCTGGCTCCAAGATAGATGTTTCTAACTATCGAGGAATTGCAAAATTAAGTGCAATCCCTAAGTTATTTGAGAAAATCATAACTGATCAATTAACTCACTTCGTGTCTTCCACCATTTCTGTCTATCAACATGGTTTTCTGAAGGGTAGTCCACTACAACAAACCTCTTAAATTTTACTACGCGTGTTATAAATGGTTTTACTTTGGGACTGCAGACTGATGTTGTTTATACGGACTTTAGCAAGGCTTTCGACAGTGTTAATCATAATCTTCTATTGAAAAAACTCCACCTTATTGGGTTTCCTGTCACATTATTAAATTGGATAAATTCGTATTTATCTAGACGTACTCAAAAGGTTTTATATAAGAATTCTCTTTCAAAAAGTATTTCGGTCACTTCTGGCGTTCCTCAGGGCAGTCATCTTGGACCGGTTTTATTTTTACTATTCATAAATGATCTTCCTTCGGTAATAAAACACTGTAACGTCTTAATGTACGCTGACGACGTGAAATTTTTTCTTTGTTACAAATCACCCGAAGAACGACATCTTTTACAATCTGATCTAAATAGACTTGTGGACTGGTGTAGCTTAAATATATTAAATCTCAACTTAAAAAAATGCAAGCAAATGATATTCTCGCGTAGATCTGCTAATAACATAAATTACACTATAAATAACACTAACTTAGAAATAGTTTCCAGTTTTCTCGATCTTGGTGTTATTATGGATTCAAAACTTCGCTTCAATCTCCACGTTAATATGGTGATAAATAAGGGAAGAGGAGTCCTTGGTTTCATTAAAAGATGGGCTAAAGAATTCAGTGATCCCTTTACTACTAAATTATTATATACCTCTCTTGTAAGGCCAGTTCTTGAATATGTATCAGTTATATGGAACCCACAATATAATGTCTACATCGACGCAATATTATGCTTCCATCGTATGAAATACGCCTTAAAATTATTTTACTACCTTCCCTAAGAAGCAGAAGAATGATGCTTAATGTCATGTTTCTGTATAAATTACTTCGTGGCGAGATTAATTCGGAATATCTCATCTCAGCTCTAAATTTTAACATCCCAAGGAGAGGAACTAGACATTTTCTGTTTTTCAAGTTGAGTCAGTGCAGTTCTAATTACGCTCTTCATCAACCTTTACGATTTATGTGCAGTGATTTCAATGATAACTTCAACATGATTAATTTTTCTGATTCGGTAGACGTCTTAAAACGGAAAATTATATTACATTTAAATAATTAAATCAATTTAACTTCATCCTATTATACCTAACGCAATTTATAACAATGTAATATTGGTAATTGAGATTGTTCTGTTTCTCCTTTTTGTCTCGATATTATGTTTTATAAAGTAAGCACCATCAAATATGAATCGTTTTTAAAACTTACTTTTTAATTATTCAATATTTTAATTTTAAATCGAATTGTGATTTACGTGCTCACGTGGTTTCCTGTTTGGAAATTAGACTGAACTCACACTATCACCTGGATTGGTGTGCCAGAGTATATCTCTTTTCCACACAAGTTTATGCCTGCGTTGGCCCAAATGCATATCCAACTAATTGGGATTTTGATTTGGCGGATATGAGATTTATCTCATTTCCACGTAGGTCCTTGGGTTGGACAATGGCCGCAAACCAGTTAAAATGAGTTTAGTGTTTTGGATTGTTTTTGAAATCAGGACTGTTTTTCGGGTACCTTAAATTGATAATCACTATAATTTAATTCGATGTTGCTTATTTATATGGAATTGAATATACTTAAATACGCGTTTGTTATATATTAAATTTTTAAATTCCGCTGAAAAGCCAATTAATGTGCTTAGTGGAAAATCCTAATTGCCAATAGGGGGTATGTTTAGTACGTAGGTGCATTCTGTCTGTCCCGGCTGATCCGGGCAGGATCTAGAGTGTAAATCGTGCATGCTTATAGGTCGGGTATACGTATCTTTGGAAGATTCATACCTCCGGGCGAATCCAAGAAAAAAAAATAATGGGTTTATGATAACTGAAAGAGCAAATGTATGTTATAGCTGTTATGTCGTCTATATATGTATCTAGCAAATACTGCATCACTAGTTGTCTCTAATCGTGTCGTACAATTATTTGAATCGCTTATTATTTGTAAATTAAATTTATCAAAATTGTTTACATGCCTGTGTACATGGGCCTCCGCAGGGGGGCTCTTGCCTGAGCGGTAAAAATTTTTTATATATCTTCATATTAAATCAAAAAATCCATAATATTAAATTTAAAAATTTTAAGAGATAAGCAAAAATCTTTCTTTGTTGCTCTTAAACTTAGGGTTTTGAGAGCTTTGTGAATAAAAACTTCGTTTAAGTTGTAGAAGTGCACAATTTTGCGAAACATGTCGCACTTGTTACACTAAAGTGTAACAACTCAAAATTTGAACATTTTCAGTTGAGACGAAAAACTTTTTCCGTAAATATTAATAATATATTACAAGGAAAATATAATGTTATTGCAAGAAAATATCATTAAAAATAATATAACCGTTGTTTCATTTTTATTTGTTTAGTAGTTGCACGAAAATAACAAATTTTTGAGTTGTTACTCTTTTCAAGAAATTTTTTTATAAACATAGTGGTGTTATTTTGAGTTGTCCCTGTTTAACTGAAAATTCCACTGGAATTAATAAACATATTAAAAAAATACAGGAATGCCAATTTATTAATGTTTAATAAAAATAAATAGTATTTATTCACATCCAGTAATTCGAAACAAAACTTATTGCTTATAAAAAACAAAATTATCAATAAATTAAACTTAAATTAAGTATCTATTAAGTATTTATAATATGTCTCATAAAAAATCTTTGGAATAATGTTCTTTTTGACCAGGTCCCGTATATCTCGTTTTTTAACTTCTGATAAAGGCAAATTTTCCGAATAAACAGAGCGTAGGCTGAAATAATTAAAAGTTTACAAAAAACCAGTTATGTTTTCGGAACGAAAAAGGCTTAATCATCAATCGTATAAATATACACATAAAAAAATTTATTCTGATAAATTATAACAATTACCAGGGTATAAAAGAAAAGACATACATACATAAAGCTAAACAATAATATTTTTCTATTATTTGTAATGTAAAAAAAACTTACTTGAAGCTATTCCAATATTCAGTAGACTTCAAGTTGTTTTTTTGTACATTGAATTTTATAAACTCTGTGTCCTTATACGACGTTTTATAAAAAAAAGAGTCAATTTTGTCCTTATCCACGCGTAGAACTTTCATGTTACGCCAATTAACTTTATGGAAATGAGGTCAACATTTAGAACAAAATTTTGACCCCATTCTTCTTGTAGTAACTTCAGGTCGTAAAATTCATTATGCGATAATTCGTGAACTGTGTGTGGTGGACCAGTCTTTTTGGCGGTTGCTAGTAACGTGGTATATTGATCTGGTATATATATCGGTTTTCTACCTAAATATCTTTTTATTTGGCTTTCTATTACACTATGTACATTATCTCTTACATTTTGAGAGTGGCCTTGAATTAAATATTTATGTGTAATGCTTCGTAAATTGTACTTCTGAACCGCATAAAAATACATTGAAAGTATATATATATTTTTTTGCTGTCCACAGCAGTTGTCAGAATAAAATATTAAGTCTAAATCTTGAACATTAATTGACTTTTGTACAAGATTTTTAATATATAAAAGTACGCATGTTCCTATTTCATTTGAACCACGCTTTCCTTCGGTTTCGGTCCAAAAAAAGCAATCTACAACTTTCGCTTTAAGGTCACTGTTTGTAAAATTGCAGCAATTTATTTTACTTTTATAATAGAAGATTGAGGAAAATCCTTTTGGCAATGAAAGAACTGCCTGTAGATCATATACAGCTACATTGAATTTTTGTTTGTCCAGATCTTTTTCTTTTCTGCATAATTCCTTTTCTTCTTGATGTAAAGTGTAAATTTCGTTCAGATCATTTCTTTCATTTCTGAATTTAAAAACGATTAGCAGAGATCACATTGATCTTTTTTTGGCTTAAAAAATTAAATATTAAAATCTTCTTTGAATATCATGTACAACATAGTTCTACTTCCAGGAGTTAAATTATCAGATCCTCACAATTCTTTATAGTCCATGTATAGATCTCCAATACTTTTACCGCTTTCAATGAACTCGCGTGTTGTTTGAGCGCGTAAGTAATGGGATTCGACTTTTGGTATATTTTTTATAAATTCCTTTATACTGTTCTTAATTTCAGTTTTCTTCACACGGCGGTTGTAATGTTGTTTCTTTTATTTTTTTTTTGGAAGAAGATTGTGATGTGTACGAGAGTCCAGAGTTTCGTAAACGTTTTTGACGGTTCTGCTTTTTGTTTTGGGATTTGTATCTGGAACATTTTCTTTTTTTAGCAACTGTTACCTGTGACTTATTTTCGGAAGAACTACTCGCAGTAACTTCAGACGAATAAAAATCGTCCTCTGAACTGCCGCTAAATGGATCTAAAGTACTATCACTGCTTATATTGGTTGTTTCCATTAAAAGCTTTGTATTGGCATAGTGTTCTAAGTTTGAGCACGTCAGGTCATTGAAACAGCAACAACAGAAATTAAGTATTTCATAAAATAACCTGCGAGGGTAATATTTATATAGTTTTAATTTCATGATAGTAATTTTGTGCAATGAATCAAACAAACAATCATGTTTGCTTGCTAACTCATCTTTTACATTGGGGAATTATAACACTGTAAGTAAAATTTTAACTTTCGAAATGACACAGAAAAACACCGAGACACCCCAACTTAATTTTGGGCTGCAGAACACAATGGTATATTCCGTTTTAAAAGATTGGGTTAAAATCAAGTGATATTCCATTTTTAAGTTTGTATTGTCTCTTTCTCTTTCAAGCGATTTGTTGGTGTTTTAAGAAAAATACATCAAAATGGCGTATGAAATTACTCAATAGTGACACACACGCAATACAAACTTAAAAATTGAATATTTCTTGATTTTAACCTAATCTTTTAAAACGGAGTATACCACTGTGTTCTGCAGCCCAAAATTAAGTAGGGGTTTCTCGGTGTTTTTCTGTGTCATTTTGACGTACTTACAGTGTAATTGACAAAGTTGTTCTGATTCTCTTTTGGAATTGCCATTCGTTTTTTTCACAATGTAATTCTGTTAGATCAATTCTCATAGAAAGCTACGCATAAAAAACGGCGAATGAGAAGAACAGAAGGAAAGTTTTTTCCGCGTTCCATTCTTCTCACCACTTTCTCATAAAAACTCGGCAATGTGGCAGTTATAACTACCCAATGTAAGCACACACTAAGAAAACTTTATTTTTTATCAAAATGACCACAGTAACGAATTTATCATCATAATGGTGACAATACGATACAACACAGTAGAATAAACTTACCTAATGAAACTAAAGAGTGATAAACCGAAATAACACGTAACTTAAACAAACCGTTATATGTTGTAAATAGGAACAATTAAAAATGTTACACTTTATGTGATACACTAACGAACCAATTTGTTCAAACACTTGGAGACTACAAAATTTCTTGTTGAACCGAGTTTAAACGTCCAATTTAGGTGAGTTAAGCTGGGTTTAATTTGACTAAAGTTTAAACTCGTACTGAAAAATTGGTCCTTAACGTAAAGAATGTGTTTGGATTAGATGTTAGCGTGTTGAACTATCAATCGAAAGAGTGCGGGTTCGATTCTCATTGGTGTCTTAGAAATATTTTTATATTCTCTTGACGCAAGCAAAAAGCAACAACAACAATTCTAAGAAAAAGGTGTATGGAAAAAAGTGTCGTTCTTGAGATTTCACTCAAGCAAATAACAAAACAAGGCCGTAAAAAGCTTCGCACAAAAATTAGTATTTTGTTGGATAGCCACGTAGTCTAAATCCGAATTTGATTTTAGATTTGGGCCATCACATCTGGTAATTGAGATATTGTCACCCAAAAAATTCAAACAATGCTGTTAGTTAGGGCATATTTGAGCGAGGGATCGAACTTTTCGAAATGACTTAATGAAGCATTAGATGCACAGTATTTAAGTACAATTTATTGCCTTCAGAACCCATTTTGACTCGTCTCAAAATCGTTTCTATCTTTGAGATAAGGCTTGCAAGAATTTATGGTTTCAACGACCATTTGCATTGTTTAGCTGATGAAAGGAAAGGAAAGTCAGCAAAACTTAAATTTCTTACAAGCGATATCTTGTAATTGATTTAGTGTTCCCATTATTCAAATCGTAACCAATTATTGCACTATTTCTTTTAAATGAATAGTACCAACATTGTTTTTTAATTTGCTCACATTTAAATCAAATGCGGATGAGCTGCATTTAAAGTATCCATAATATTTAAATTGAAAACGTACCCTATTTGCATAAAATACTTTCACATTTAATTACAATACAAGTGGATTACCCTTTATTATTAGGAATTAATAAAATGGGGCAAAATCGTTGTTGAAAATCATTAAATTATATGCGTTTTCTTTGATTTCACTGCCTTTTTTTCATTAGTGTACAGTCAATCATGTTTGACACAGAAGGTAAAAGCTCGTCGTGGGGTATTTCCGGCGTCTTCACTCGCAATGATGGCACTGCACAAGGCATCCATGATCTTCTATGAAGATTTTGACAAACTTTGTACAATGTTTTTCGCAAACAAACGACTTTTCTTTCGCACAAATCACACACGATTGTTTTAGAACTTTCATGATTTTAAATGTTTATTTGTTTATTTAAACACACAATAATTCTTATTTCACACACTATCAAATAGCTGTTAAAATTGCTCAAATAGCGAAAACGACAGTAAAGTTCTTCGTATCGATGTGAAATTTTGCAGGACGTTAGTTTATGATAATATAACAACTGTTTGCTATTCATGAAAAAGGGCGTGAAAGGCTCACACGCCCTTTTTGCACCCAATGAATCAGTTATAATTTTTTGATCGAGTAATCGCGGCCCTAAAAATAGACCAAAATGAACCCATTTCGTGGCTCTTGAATTTCAAACCAAAATCTGTGTAAATAAAAGTAAAGCTGCACGGTAAGAAATCTTGTACTTTTTTTTTTTTTTTTTTTTTTTTAGACTGAACCAACGCTCAGGGGATGCCCCCTATAAATGCGTAAGCATTGTGTTGATTCGGAAGATGGGTGATAGTTAGTTGGAGGGTGGATAGATGGAGTAGTGTCGGTGAAGATTTGTTTTGAATTTGCACAGCTCAAAACTGCCGGGAAACACGCTCGCAGGGAGACTATTCCACAACTTAACCGCGCGACTAAAGAACGAATTATCGCGGTAATGCGAGGTTCTATTAGGCATCGATGCTATGGTAAAGGGGTGGGCTTGGACAGCTGCCCGAGTGGACCTGGGAAACACACGAGCTGGTGGCGTCAGGCCATGTATCTCCCTTGAACACTTCCCATGGTAATACCTATACAGAAGGCTTAGGGAACCTACATTACGTCGATGCTCAAGAGAGTTGAGAGAGGATAAAATACTTTCATCTCCTATCAAATATATTGCACGACGTTGAATTCGGTCCAGAAGCTCCAAATAAGATCTTGAAGCCCCTGCCCAAATGTGCGAATTGTACTCCATTTTCGGCCTAATATATGAGGTGTAGATCATGCGAAGATCAGCTGAAGTGAAATATTTTTTGCACCGTTTTAGAAAACCTAGGCACTTGCCCGCTTCTTTCGACACATCGAAAATATGATCATTCCAACGAAGATCACATTGGATCGATATGCCCAGAACGTCAAGAGCGGCTGATTCCACAAGATCCACACCATTCATATTGAGGGGAGCTAAGGGGCAATCCATCCGCTTGTGGGTTAACAGACAACACTGGGTCTTGCTTGCATTTAACTCTACTCTAATAGCAAGACCCCACTCGGAGATTTTTTGTAGATCATTAAGGAGTGTGTCATTCATAGTTTGCCTTTTTCTCTCAATCTCCATAGAGCTTGGGCGTTTTTGAATGAATATGAATGACAAATGCTGCTGTCGTCCGCAAACGAATGAATTGGGTTATACGTCAACGACAGAAGGTCGTTGATAAAAACCAGAAACAAGGTTGGCGATAGAACTGAACCCTGCGGTACTCCTGCGTTGATGGCGTGCTTCTCGGACGAAATACCGTCAACTACGACTCGAATCGTTCTGTCCTTGAGAAAACACGTGATCCATCGAGCAAAATTACTACCAAAACCATATGCAGCAAGTTTTGACACGAGCGCTTTATGCCACACTCGGTCGAACGCTTTTGAAATATCCAGAGCAACAACCCTGCGCTCGCCGAAAAAGTGAACGCATTTATTCCATTCTTCGGTTAAGAACGCCATAAGATCACCAGTAGAGCGAGCCCTACGGACACCATATTGACGGTCACTGAGCAGTTGGTTGTGCTCCAGATAGTTCATAACGTTGAAGTTTATTACGCTCTCCATAACTTTGGAGAGCGTAGAGCATATCGCAATGGGTCGGTAGTTTGCAGGGTTCGTGGCATCACCCTTTTTAGGTACCGGCTGGACATTTGCCACCTTCCAACAAGATGGAAATATTCCTGTTCTGTAGGAGATGTTGAAAAGGTTGCGCAAAGGCCGAGCCAGCGAAGAAGCACACATTTTAAGCACAATTGGCGGTATGCCATCAGGACCAGAGGCTTTGTTAACGTTGAGATTTGTAAGGACCCTTTTAACTGCTCTCGTTCTAAAGTATATCTCCTGCATTGCAGAAGATCCACCCTCAACAAAGGGCAGTGGCTGATTGCTATCCGAGAGAGTGGAATTTTGTGCAAACAATCTAGCCAATAGGTTCGCTTTATCAGCCGAGTCAGTGAAGATTTGGTCATCTTTTAAAAGAGCTGGAATCGATGACGATGTCTGGTTCTTAACTCTTTTAACAAATGACCAAAAATTTTTGCTCCCTTTGGGGCAGAGAAGAACCTGTTCTCGAATGCGAGCTTCGTGCAGAAACTTTTCGCGTTTTAAAATTGCATTGCAGCGATTCCTTGCCTCGATGCGAAGTCTTTTAGTATCAGTATTCTTGTTAGAACGCCAATTCTAAAAAGCTTCCTCTTTGGACCTCACTGCAATCCTGCAAGTCTCATTAAACCATGAGTGGTCTTTTGGTTTAATGCTTCTCATCTTATTGGGGATGAAAGACCGCATACCCAATAGAATAATTTCTTGTACCATGACAGCCGCGGCATTCACATTTCTATCAGCGAAACATAATTTCCAATTAAAGCTGCGATAAAAATTATTTAACGCAGTCCAATTTGCCCTTCCATAAAACCATGCAGTCCTCTTCGGGGCTTTAGGCGTAGAGGTGCAGGGGTTAGAATATGGAAAAACAGCGGATATGGTACAATGGTCCGAGTTACCAAGAGGTGCGTTGACACTCACATCATATTTTTCATGATGTGAAGTCAGAAAAAGGTCAAGGATATTATGGCTTTGCAAATCACTTTGGGGGAAAAAAGTGGGTTCCTTCACTAGTTGAATCAGTTGGTTCGATTCAGCAAATAGCTCAACATATTGTCCAACAGGTGTCAATGGGCCCGAGTGACGTAACCAAGCCGGGTTGTGGACATTGAAATCGCCTGCTACAACGATCTCACTGTCAGGAAACAACCCCAAAATATGCGTAATCGAATCAGAGAGAGAGTCCAGTTTGTTAAAAGTGGGCTCCCTTCCTAGATTCGGACTTCTATAAATAAAGCAGAAATGTAGCAAGTGAGAGCGAAGCCTGAACCTAACCCACATTGAGCTAAACTCTGGATCGGTCACGCTCAGACTCCGCTCACACTGGTACGCTACATCTGCTCTTATAAAAAGGGCAATGCCCCTATGCAAAGAAAACAATGGCAGTAAGCGATACCCAGGTATGTGAAAATCCAGTGGATCTGCATCCTCGGCCACCTGGGTCTCGCTCAGTGCCATTATTTGTGGCCTATGTAGAGTACAATGTACATAGACCGAGAAAAAATTCGCCCTCAGTCCACGAACATTGCAGAAATCTATGCGAAAATGACCCGACATTTCCGCACCATGCAAAAATTAAACAAATATGGGCATATAAGGTAATTAGTTACGGCTGCAAGAGAGCTGCACAACATGAGCAATATAAAAAGTACTGAAGCAAGTGTTATGCCTTTACTTCAGCACAATTCAGCCCACTGTGCAACCCTACCTACAAACGTAACTAATGTGAAAGGATGGGGGAGTTGACGGAACCGAAAAAAACAACAATTACTTACACCGCGAGGAGCATAGAAAAGCCCCTCACATGGTCAGACAAAAAAACACCAATGTTGTCGACGGTGTTGATGCTGCTGCTGGCGGCTGGCTCTCTGCAAAACAGGTTTGCTGTTGTGTTGTTGGTTGGAGCTGCTGAGTCTTTGTTGTTTTGAACCAACTTTGTTTTTGTTTTTATAATTATTTATTTTTGCACTGCTGATTGTTAGTTGAGGTTTAATTTTATTTAAATTGTTTAAAATAAAAACATATAACATTTAAATTGTACACTATCGCGGAGAATATTTAGACACGAAACACACGGAAAAACATTAAATCCACGGGACAAACAACTAGCTTTTAAAAAAATCAAATTTATGACGAGGACGGACGGACGCACGTCTACGCCCAACGAGATCACGAACGCAACTCAAACTAAACTTTACTAAAATTAGTAAAGCTTGGATTAATATATATATAAACAAAAACACAAACATTTGAACCGAGTCGCCTAATATTAGGTCTGTTTCCCGTACTAACTTCAACTAATTGTAATAGATTAGAGAGTGCCATTTTGCATGTTATTTCTCTCTCTCTCTCGAGCTTCAAAATAAAGCTTTCAAGCAACTTCAAGCTACTTGAATCGAGTACGGGAACAGACCTATTGAGCCGTAGCATTGCCAGGCTAACTTTTTGCAGGTCTTAATCCAAATATGGTATCCAAATTTACTAGAATTTAGAAAAAATTGTATTAAAAACAAAAAGTAAGACAGAATTGTACTTAATTTTAAACCAAAAAGGCTAAAATTTTAACCAAAAAGCTAAAATGGATGCTGTAATATTTCTTTTGGTTTAAATTCTAGTACAGATGAGTTTAATTTATGAGTTAGTATTTGCAAAGTTTAAATTTTAAACCCCAAAGTTTAAAAAAATGCACTAATATTTTATTGGGACTAAAATTTAGTCCGAGATTTCTAACCGTGTGAGTGTGCAACACTCAGAGAAGTTTCAAGTTCAGTTGCTGCTTTAGTTTTAAAGAATGAACTGGAAAAACTGACTAAGTCGAGCCAGTAATAATAGAGTTTATACATTCTTTCAAAACCTCATAGATCAATAATGGTTTATACGAAATTTTATTTTTTTTTCAACTAACTCGATTAAGTCTTATTTTATTGTTAGCAACGACTTTGAAACATTTCACTTTTAGAAAAAAACGAAAAAAAAAAAAAAAATTTAAGGATCTAAAAAATTTGCGTTTTTTCCTGTATTATAACTAGTGTCGGACATTTTATAATATTCAGCTGAAACCAAAATCGAAACTTTTTATTAGATAATATGAAAATTTAAGTTTTTACAAATAATTTTTCTTTTATTAAAAGGAAACAAAAATAGTTTCATACAAGTAAGAAAAAAAATTTAATACAAAAACAGTATTATTTGAATATTGAAGTTTATAGTAATTAATTGAAGTTTACTTTAATAATAAACGAGGTAATTTTTTATTTTATTTGTTATTACAAAAGCTATAAAGTATGTTATTAATTTGTTATTGCATACTTTATATCTTCAGTACACACATCCAAAAAAAACATTATAAAATCAACTAAAAACATAATGATTTTACACGTTTCCCCAATGATTTTGCTTCATAGAGATTTATAGTAAAATCATTGTGATTTTCCTGTAAGAATCGCAACGAATTTTCATGTTGAAACATTATGAAATCATGTAAAATCATTATGATGGTCATGTTGATTCCTTATGAAACCATGTAAAATCATTATCATGTTCATGTCGAATCATTATGAAATCATGTGAAATCATTATGACGATCATGTTGAATTATTATGAAATCATGTAAAATCATTATGATGGTCATGTTATGAAAATCATTATGATGGTCATATTATGATAATCATGTTGAATCATTATGAAATCATGTAAAATCATTATTATGGTAATGTTGAATCATTATGAAGTCATGTAAAATCATTATGATGATCATGTTGATTCATTATGAAATCATATAAAATCATTATTGTGATCATGTTGATTCATTATGACATCATGTAAAATCATCATGATACTCTTGTTGAATCATTGTAAAATCATGAAATCCAGCTGAATCCTAACCTCATTTTGAAATAAAAAGAACTTAAAGGTGGTTTTTTTTTTATTGAAAAATATAAAAGAAATTTACGACGTATAATTATAAAACTTTATTTCTTCTAATATAAACATACCTCAGAGTCTAATATAAACATACCTAATTTTTTCTCCAACTAAATAACTTTTCTCTGAAACGTGCCAAAACGTGGTATAGCTTCCTGTATATCTTCCTTAGATAAATACCTTAAGCTTACGCAGTCAATTATAGATTCTAAAAAAAAATAACATTTTGAAATTAGGAGTATTTACGAATCGTGCAGTTCCCAGTGTAGTTGAGGACTTGCGCACTTTACAAAAACAAAATACACGTACGTGAAAAATATGCGCAAGTGGTTTTCTTTTGTAGCCTAAAAATTGAGGACTTGAACCGTTCACACTGAAAATTTTTACAGCTTTGTGAGCTACCCAGTGATATGAGCTTTCAGTGCTTGAATATTGTTGTTAGTGCTTTTTGTTAATAAATCTAAAAAGTTATGTCACCGCCATGGCTTGGCGTTTTGTCGTTGGATGGATGTTTTGTCAGCCAAAATAAAGCATGCATCCAACAATAAATTGACAAGCAATGCACCGACATACTTTGGCGATGGAAAACTGTGATAATGTACTAACACAACCATCTAAAAACAGCATGCAAATCGCGATGCTGTCACTGGGCAAGAAAAAAACTGTAACTACACTAGTAATGTTTTTAATGTTGTTGCTGTTGTTGCTAAAGGGCCACGGGAGCCCTCGTCTTTAACCATGCACATTCCTGCTGTAATAACTTTTTTAAAATTAGGCTGAGTTCCTAAATGCATTTATGCAATGCATCAGTGTGTTTTATTTTGAATTGGTTCGAAGCTTTTTAACCAAAACTGCTCAACTAGACTATTTTTAAGAATGTCAACAGAGTTGCACTGTTTTCATAACTAAATTTAGCACCAATTCAAAACTAAACACACTGATGCATTGCATAAATGTATTTAGGAACTCATCCTTAATCATAATTTGGGGATACTTACTTTTCAAGTAATGTTTCACTTCCGACAAATTAAATTGTTTTAATAGTTCGTCGAGCTCAGCCTCATAGTTATCTTCATGGATAATAATATTTTCGAAAAACACCACATTACCTTCTGCTTCATCTACCTCCACTAGCACTTCTTCACTTGTATTTTCCATTAAACACTTTTTAATTTTTGCACGACGCTACCTGCAACTCGCGATTAAACTTCTGATATGCAAAAATTCACCAGAACTTAACGAAACTTCTTAAGCACGCTAACAATTTTTTTTACATGATGATTGCATAATGATTTTACTGAAATCATAATGATTCTACATGAAATCATAATGATTCGACTTGAAATCATGTTGATTAACTTTTTACATGATGCAATAATGATTTAAATGGATTTCATAATGATTTTACATGAATTCATAATGATTTTACTCTGCAAAATTAATACCAACACATACACACCATAGACGTGTGCGTGCGTGTTTTTTTTTACATGATTTTGCAATGATTTTTCATGAAATCGCAATGATTTTAATGTTGCTGTCACCACGAAATATGAAATCATGTAAAATGGAATCAACTATGCATCACAATGATTTTACTATGCAAAATTTTTCTGTGTGTACTCAAAATAGTATGCACCTACAATGTACATTTTTATAGAATTACAAAACAAAGTATTTTGGTTTTTTTTTCAAAGGATTAATGGTTTAAAAATAGAAATATTTCGTTTTCTTTTCCTATATTCCACACACACAGAATTCGTTCGGAAGTTTAATTATCAATTTTTGGCTTCAGTAACTATAAAACTTTAATATTAATTGCAATAGAGATGATAAAATCGAAAATGATAGTATCGAACGCATAAAATCAACCAAAATGTTTTGCATTAACACGAGAAATCAAATTATAGATGAATTCATAATTTTTGTTTTGTACAGTGCGGTGTAAATATTTTTATATTTGAGTTAAATGACTGATGCAAGAAGTTTTTACCAAAAGTTTCGGGTAGTTTCGGTTATTCGGCCATAGCCGAAACTGATAAAAAGGGCCGAAACTGGCCGTAACCGAAACCCAATATTCGGTCGGACACTAATTCTAACGCTTTTAAACCGTAAATAATCGCATATGTTGATATTATAAAAACACACTCTGTTTCATTTCTTGATTTTATAAATTTGATTTTGTTAATGGTTCATTAACTTCATTCGACATATCGATTAGGACTTCATTTGGTCAAACAAGGTTAGGTCTTTAACCAGAAAGGAAAGGGATAGATTATTTAGAGGAATTGATTGGAACTATACGTGAATTATTAATTAGGTGAAACAACCGTGAAAGAAAATTTTAATTGCTTTTAACCGAGGCTAGTGTTATGCCTTAACCTCGACAAGCATTTCAGCCCTTTTGTTGTGTTCCTGTCCTTTAATTCCACATTTTCCACAATTTATTTGTGGATTTTTAGTTTTCCATAATTCTTAAATGTAGGAAAGAATAAAGAAAGTGAAAAGAATCATGCCCGAGCCCGGATTCGAACCAGGGACCTCTGGGTTGATAGTCTAGCGCACTCTCCACAAGACTACAAAGGCCGAAATTTGCGGAACTTCAACGATGTCTGGATATTTTTAGAACAAAACCAAATTAATGAAAATCTGTTTTTATTAAACAGCGGTTTTAGTACGATTAAAAAACCGAAAAATCCATTTTTGAAGTATTACAAGGTCTGTACTATTATATTATTATTATAATTTTTGTTATGCCAAAACGTTTCTATGAGTGAATTCTATATCCTTTTCGAAATTTTCGGAAGTACGTATTCTGTGAAAAGTAAAAAGATGCAAGCAAAAAAAAACTTTTATTATCAAAAAGTATGTTTAGTACAAACAAAACTCTGTTTGGATGAATTAGCTCATATGAATTAATTTCAATTCGAAAATTTTTAAAGATTGTTTCAAGGAGCTCTTTAAACTCTTGAAACTCCCGAGTGGGAAAATTCATTGCACTCGATGGGTTAACATATTACATACAGTGGCTCACAACGAAAGTCGGGCAGGCATTTCTTAGCACTTTCGCATAGGTTTCAGAAATGAAAATATAAGAAAAAACTTGGAGTAAATATTTTTTTCAAAACTTTATTAATTGGTGAGCAAAATTAAACAGAAACATAGTTAAAAATTAGAACATAACGGTAAAACAAAATTAATTCAAACCAAAGCTTTAAAAACGAGCTCACATTGAAAGTTGGGCAGATAAGGAATTCAATGCTAAAACTAAGCATTTAATATTTTTCTAAGAATAGATATTTAATATTATCAGCTCCAATGTATTATCAGCTCCAATGTGATTCCACTCTTCACTTAGGATACTTTTTTTTATATAAAGTACACACTTCTTTACCAAGAGCGTCGTATGTTTCAGGTATTGTCTTGGTAAGACAAAAAATTATCTGCAATACCTTATTTACCCGCACTTTCTTTTACTTGCGCCATGAGAATGTCAAGGAACATATTTTTCTCCATTATACCTTCAATGAATCAAATGAATCCTTCCAACATCAGACGCAGCCCCAAACCATGGCTGATCCTCTACCATGCTTAATCGTATTTTTAGAATTTTTATTGCAAAATTCTTCATTCGGTTTTCGCTTTCCATCTGAACCATATAAATTAAATAAACTCTCATTGGTAAACAAAACCTGAACAAAAAGTTTATTTTTTAAAAGTGCTAAAAATCCTTATGTTTTCTGTTTTATTAACCTTGCTCCAGAATAGAAATTCTTTGTTACATTTTATTTTCTAATACAGTGCTTTCTTACTACCCTCAATTTAAAAATTTTTTTTTCTCAAAACTCTTCAAATTGTTTCTGAGTGTACACTCTTTTTCAAATTTTAACATGACCTCTAGTTTTAGAGCAAATAAAAATGTCTTTTTTTATTTCTCTTAAAAAATACCTTTCATCTTTGCAGCTAAGTATATTTTTAGCTACTGTACGTTCTTTTTTGCATATTCTCTTATCTTGTATATAATGCTTGATTGTATCGTGCACTGTTGATTTACTTTTTAAGGCAATTTGTGAAATTTGTCGCTCGGATTTTCCTTTCAAACAATAATCTATCACGATCTGCCTTTCTGCCAGTGTTGATTGATTCACTTTTCGAGAAATGTTTATTTTTTTAAGTTTTGCGTTTAACTGAAGTTATTCCAACAGTAGCAAAAAGTTGTAAGCAAGAATAACGGTTTAGGGACCACAATTTGCATTTTTTTTGTACTTGCCCGATTTTCAATGTGAGCTCGTTTTTATAGGTTTGTTTCGATTTAAATTTGTTTCAACGTTATGTTGTAATTTTTAATTATGTTTCTGTTTAATTTTGTTCACCAAAAATTAACGTTTTGAAAAATATATATATTGCAATATTCTTCATACATTTTCATTTCTGAAATCAATGCGAAAATGCTAAGAAATGCCTGCCCGAATTTCGATGTGAGCCACTGTATAGCTATATTGCCAAAATATTTATAACCAAAACATATAAAAGAAAAGTATATCAGCGAACTTTAAACACTCTAAAAAACAAAAAAAAAAAAAAATATTGTTTGTTTTTCTATAGTTGTTTATCTATAGTTTTTAGTTTATTACGTTAATTTTCTATCCTTTTTAACTTAATAGAATTTTTTTAATTGCTTTGTGCGAATATTACCGAATCGTTGTTTTTACAAATTAAATCCAGAGGAAATTATACAAACAATTGCAAATATATAAAAATATATTTATTGATTTTTTGATTCATCAGTTTTCATAATTCGAAACCAATTCTTGGATATGAGCATTCGGATTTGCAAACCCGATAATATAACCTCTAACTATCATTAATGGAGTATCTTTTGTTTCTTCCCATGATCCTTAGTAATAATCCGTATTAGTTATTCGTAAGAGCATTTCTACGAATAATATGCAAATTCCAGTCCTCTAGACCTTTATTCAGCATACACTCAATCATCAGTCATCCTCATCGTTATCCAAATCGTCACTGTCACAAGACCGAATACGGTGCAGTTTTCCAACAGCAGGGACGGTTTGGTCATAAAAAATGATCTACGCAAACAATGAGACACAAAGGGTTGGTAGCCAACAACTTTGTGCTTAATCCAAGTATAATATGCAAATGAATTGCCAAAAAAAATGACCTTAAGCAGTCTAGCATAATTTCAATGCACCAGAATGACAGACAGACAAAAACTCAACACCAACCAGGACAAAGGGTTAAAAAGTATTGAGGTTACTCAGGTAAATAAGTAAAATAGAAGAAAACATGCTAAAAAAAAGGAAATTTCTCTTTCCTTTCGTGGAGAGAACTCAGATGCAGGATGAAATATTTTGAAAAGGTGTAGCTTATATTAAAAAACATTGCACGGCCTCGCGAGGACGTGAAAATATTTGCTTAAAAAGGATCACGAATCAATGGGAATCTCGATTTTTTTTCTTTTAATAAGAATATTTCTGCATTTTAAAAATAAAAGCTACTTTGTGGTATACACGATAAATGGCAAATTGTAAAAGCACATTTTTCAAAAATGCATTATTACGTTTAAATTAGTAGTTTAAATGTAATTTGTATTGCCTAATATTCATGGACTTAAAATTAATAAATTATAAAAAATAAAATTAAGCCCATAACACGTTGTGACAGTCTTCCTGCAGTTTTGAAATAACCGCGTGCAGATTTACCCATAAACTCAATCATTCTGTAACTGATTAAAATTTGTATGCCAGTTCCGAAAAAATTATATACAGACCTTTCAAACGATAACCAATACTTTGTGGAATTTATGTATTTACGATGTGTATTTATCAAGTAAACGCAAAGATTCAAATTTTTTATTTCAACTTATTCAATTTTACAATTTATTGAAAATAAATAAACTCAAGCAGTTCTTTGAAATTTAAAATATTTTTGGATTAAGTTCCATAAAAACTGCACGGTGATGTTCTTGATATTTTTTTTTCCTAGAAGGAAGAATATGAAGACCTTGAGTTTTTGACAGTTATATATTGATTCTTTAAGTGTAGGTAAAACTTTTTTTTGATGCATAAAAGTGTAATATGAAGTGCCAATACGCCGTCAAATGACACGTTAAAAAAGGTACCCAGACGTTCTCATACCCACAGCACGTGCATGTCATCTGATATAAAAAAAAACAAAATATTTTATAAATTATATTATATTATTAATATTATATTATTAACCATTATAACATTAATAAATAGTAGAAAATAACAAAAATGGCGGACATTTAAATTTTTAGTAGCGTTTTTTTACATTTTTCGCTCTTTCTTTCTCTAAATAAGAAAAAACCGGCCAATATTATCTAAATTTAGGTTTGGCATCCAATAAATTTTGTTTACTTAAAAATAAAAATAAAATCCAAGTCAATCCATAGAGTAGTTCTTGAGATATCGGCATGACATGATTTTTCTGAAAACCGCTTTGGGAACATATGCTTCACATCATAAGGTATCGAAAAATAAAATAAAAATTGTGTTTTTTGGTCGAACTTCATGAGAACCTGCTCTTAACTCGTAAAAAAAGATATTTTCTAATATTAATACGACTGCTATGCTTTTTAAACATCGACTGTGACGGGAAAACATCGGCAAAGGTAAACAAGTATGAAAAATATCAAAAATATAACATTTACTTTATAAATACACTTAGAATTTATACGAATTCCACAAAGTATTATATATCGCTTAGAAGTTCTGTATTTCATTAAACTAAACTAAACCATTAAGAAATCTTGAATTGGCTTATAACTGATTGAGTAACTGGGTAATAAGTGCTTAGAGAAACGCAAAACCGGGTTTTTTTACGGTAATCAAAATTTTAAGTGAATTGAACAACTTTTAGGAACAGTTTCGTGTTGTACTCGACCAGACCTACAATATACCAGTGTAGGTCATAACAAAAGTACATGCAGTTTATTTTATTTTGTCACACCGTGTAATCATTCTCTTTGAAGATGAAACCAAAACATCCTCAATAAAAATATTAGATATCTTATTTAATGCTGATTAACATCAACTACAAGCTGAAATAAATGACACGAGTAGTTGATAATCTGTATAACAATTGGTACAATAAACAGAAACAAGGATTTCATTCACACTTGCAAAAATGTGCAAATTTTTTTTAACAATAATAATGTTGTGAAAACATCTATTGATCATGCCCAAAAAACCTTTGTAATACTGTCTTTTCTTTTTGACTTGAGTGCGTTTTCTTCTCGGGTACAACCCTTATTTGAACCCTTGTCAAGCAATCTATAGTCGCTAGATTAGCAATAACTTTCGCAATGATCGCATTCAATCGATAATGATGTGCCACGTGGCTATCCTGAGGTGTTAGTGATCACTTATTGTTGTTGTTGTCCTCAGTTGCTTTGACTAACTTTGGCCAAAATTAATGGTTACTTCAACAAATGCTCTTTAATACAAATTTAAAAGTAGTTAAAAACATGTAAACTTCCAATTAATTCTAAAAAAAAAAATTATACAAATTTAATAAAGAATATGTTACGACATAAGCTTACATACACAAAAAATAACTGCGTGAAAAAATTTATCCAAAATATCAAACAAAAATATTATTCAATGAAAAGTAAACAACAACTAAATTCTCACGCGAAAGTGAATCTTAAAAAAATCTCCAACTAAATACCCTTACTTAAAAAAAAAACTAGGAAAAAATGCGAGAAAAATTAAAGGGCTTTTAATTTTTTTTTTTCATAAACGTTCTTCGCATACAAAGGATAATCAATCTGACGAGTATTTGGTCGAACTAAGACAACCCTTTGTTTGAACATCCTTTTGCAGCAATCTAATCTGCATAAAAAATACTCGCCTCTAGACGTGAGTCCCCGTTTGTAGAAAATATGCATGTGAGTGTGATTACTTTTCATCTCAGCCACCACCGTAAGCATCTTCATCGTTAGGCTAACACATAAAATGACAAATACTGTTTTATCAAACCCGCTTAGCTTTTTTTACACTATGATTTTTTTATAAAATATTTAAAAAAAAATATTCAAATTTTTCTGACGTGAGAGACTGATATTTAAATATCCTGAGAATTTTTTGATATAAAAACATAATTTTTTTAGTTGTATGCAATAAGATTTTATTCGCCTGAGGCTATTGATTGAAACCAGAATACATGGGACAATAACTTAAGGTTGTGTTATTTTTAAATATTTAAACTACGTTATTGACCTGGATCGTAACTGTTATAAGGGTTATCGAAGAATTTTAAATAGTTACTTCAATACCTTTCCTAAGAAGAGTACAATTTTAATTGTTATTTTTTTAACAGAAAAGAAAAAAAATTTAATTTAACTGTTGACTTTATATGATTTAAATACAAATTTTAAATGTTTGATAGTTTAAATCATACTTGATTTTAAATACAAATTCTAGTTGTTTGATTGTTTAAAATCGTTTATTGAGCTTAAGGCCAAAGTTAGAACAATTAATTGTTCTAACGAATCTTTCCAAAGAAACAACAACAATAACAACGCTGTGAGTTTTGTATAAAATATTTTAGAAGTTTTGGGAAAAAAAATTATTAAAAAAATGATTGTATATATTTGTTGATTAACACAAATAAAAAAAAATTAATTTAACTACGATATTTAAAAAATTATACAGAAAAAATAAAAGTCCGGGAAAGTTTTTTTAAAACACTGAAAAAATAAAAGCCTGAACTGATTCTTATTTTTGACTGAAAAACAAAAGTTGAAAAACAACAGTAAAAGTAGCCGGAAAAAATAAAATAAAAGCCCGAAATATTTTTATTTTATATTAAAAATTAAAAAAGTAATGCAATTAAAGTCTGAAGGCTAAAGAAATTACAGCAACAAGCAACTAGGCTTTACCTAAGTACATTTAAATATTTATAATTCGATATATAAATAGTTCCTAATTTAAGTCCGCAATATATAATTGTTGATTTTTGTCCGAGTTTCTAAGAGTTTCATTTAATTTTTTCCTTTCTGTTTAAGAATACAGGTTAAGTTAGATCTTAGGACTTTCTTTAAGATCTTAAGGGTTAAAATTTAAATTATAACGGAAATTATATTTCAATGTGATTATTTTAATATAGATCTTATATGTCTGAGATATCTGCAAAACCATGATTTTTTAATGAAAATTTTGTTGATGACGGTTACTTACAGTCCCTGGTAATTGGAAATATATTTCTTTTGCCAAGGGGTGAACTGGAACGAACAAACTTTCAAAAGTCGCAATGAAAGTTTGTTCGTTCCAGTTTGTTGATTCTTAATTTTGGGATCAGTTTTTTGGGAGAACTGCGGTGAAAAAATATTAAAACGGTATGGCTAATTTTGATTAATTGCGATCAATTTTACAATTATTTACAACGTCGCAAGCCAGAAGATTTAATCTTTGACATCGAAGTCGTAGTGCGATTAGACGGAATGTTGTGAATCAATTCAATGCAGATAAAAAGGAAATAGCACAAGAAGAGTGCCGTGTTAGTATGGCCGGATTTCTTGCTTCACAAACACAAGAACAAAGAGAGGCACTACGTCAAACGGCAAGATTGGCAATGAGAAATCGTTGAGATTATCACAAAGATTAACAACGTGCTAATCTTAGACGCACAAGAAGAAATGATCCAAGTTTTGATTTGAATCGAGTAGCATTTCAATATGATTGCCAAATTGATTTCAGTTCGCATCCTTCTGTTTGAATTGTCCCCATGGAGGTTGTGTGCGACAATTGCGGTGCATTAAGTTCTCTTAAGAAATTAATGGATTGTGCTGGCTCAGTGGCAAGGTCAAATTGCCATTATTGCCTCCGCTACCTGAACCATTGCATTAATTTCTTCGGGGCAAAACACCAGAGCCACAACACTTTCTATGGAACACTCAAGGATACAAAGGATGTTTTCATATAACTTTCTTTGGAGCAGATAATTTATTTTCCAGAGAGTATACGTAACTTTTATTTGGTGATCATAAATAAGTAGTTTTGACTTCGTCTTACACTGTACATACATGCAAGTTAAAATATACCATCGAATTGCGTCATTGCAACCGCTTGAAGACGAAGAGCATAAATTAATCCAAATTTTCATGGATCTGCAAACATGGAAGAACAAATTGATCGCTTCAATAAAGAAAATGCCTTGGTGGAAAGTAAATAACATTCATTTCAACATAATTAAAATACATTTAATTTTTTTACATGTAGTAAACTTAAAACAGCAACATCGGAAATCTCAACGCACCAGCCCATGCAGCAATCCGAAGAAGTTTTCGAGCATAACTACAACACCAACTCGTATAAAAAAGGTACAGCTGAATCAGGCATGTCATCAAGCAGAGATCGAATACAGTTTATGACCTTTCGGTTAATCCCAAAGCTTTATTACTTACGGCAATAAACCAATAATATATAAATGTGTTAAAAAAGTACCCGGCGAAAACGTGAGCTCATAACCTAATCAACAATTGAAAACGGTTCTCAATTCATCAGAGATCATAATAATAATAATAATAATAAACTGGCCATTTCAGCCCTTAGAAGACTTTGACCTAGCTTCTATTGATCAATTGTGTTGTGCGTGTTATTAAATGTTTGATCACAAATGACCGAGAACTGGACCTACGTGTTTTATACCGACTCCGAAAGGCTTATGTTCTCAAGAAGCTTTACATGGCAGTTTTTAATTTCTGAGGTTTGCCATTGTCTGTAGAGAGGTGACGACCGAACAGAAAAATTAATTTAAATGAAAAAACTTTCTGTCTGTGCTGGAATTGAACCCGGGCTACCGCGGTTCTTTAGCTTAGGGGCCACGCACTCTTCCCACTAGGTTACGGCCGCCATCAGAGATCATTCGCTTTCCAAATCTTTACGTTTAAAAGACACACCAAACAAATCTTCCTGGATTATAGATACTTCTTCCATCATTCTTAATTTGCTGAACTGACCAAAATATACTACAAACGCAACAATATATTTACAGTTCTTCAATGAAATTAAGAACTCATATCTAGATAACAGCCGGAAGTTCATATTTACAGACGCTTCCAAGACAAACTACTCTGCTTCATTTGCGGTGGTTGCAGAATAAAATACGATAATCAAAACCGGACTGTCGGAATCACACGTATCACCATGCTATAATTTACGTCAGTACTTGTAAAGAAAAATTAGTTATTTACTCAGATTGGTACTCTGTTTTGAGCGCTGTTTTCTCCCCGTTGTAAATTCCTAGCCATATTCGAATCTGGAAATGGACTAGCTTATTCTACTGTCAGCGATAACTCCAATATATTTATTTTTCCAGACAGAAACTTAAACAATCACAGCAAACTTATTGGACTTTATATCATCATAGGTACAAATCCCTTAATCCATTCTGCATAAGACCCGACTACTCGAAAACAATAAGCTTCTGCTGTTTACTCGAATATATTATTTTAGTTGCGCTAAAACTTTATAATAAATAGGTGCTTGTCTTCGTAATAAAAAGTGAATATTTTCAGTTTAAAAAAATTAATTATGCTATAATGATGTGTATTAATGATGTAAATAATTTTACACATAGTGCTGTGCTGCAAAAACTTAATAAATATATGCAACCGGGTACTTTTTCATAGCTTAAACATATACTGTTTTGCTAAAATTTAAACTTTTATGTAAATAGGCATTATTTATGAATTGCGTTACCTATAAAACTAAAACTTTATTAAGAATAACAAAATATTTCAATCAGAAAAAAAATTCGACTTATATGAAAGCACGCATTTTTAAAGGTTTTTCTATTTTCTATTTTCTATAAGGTATTTCGAGTACTTATACAATCTTAATAATACACAACATTACTGACATTAGATAAATCGATAGAATTCTCACTTGCCGCACAGCCAGTGAAAAAAGTTACACATTGTTATCGATTAACTTTACGTAAAGAAACACTTTTTTAAAAGGTTCCATTGAAATTAAATCGGAACATGTGATAGCTTATCGATTTGGAATGAACGAATCGAACAGAAATTGATTCAGATACGTACAGAAACATTGCAGGTGAGAGTGACATCAGAGTGACGTCAAATCGGTAAAATGAGTCAGTAACTACGATCGCTACGAGTTACAGGGCATTATAACTAGTGTCCGACCAAAACCGGAATTTCGGACAAAACCGAATCCGAACAATCGGCCACTTTATAATATTCGGCCGAAACCGGAAACAAAATACGATTTCATACATATAAAAAAAAAATTTAACATAAAGAAGTATTCTTTAAATATTAAAGTTTATAATAATTAATTGAAGTTAATTATAATAATAAAAGAGATATTTTTTTTATTTTATTCCTTACACACTCAAAACAGTATGTACAGTGTACATTTTTATAGAACTACAAAACAAAGTAACATTGTTTTTTCTAAAGGTTTAGTATTATAAGAATAGAAATATTTAGTTTTCTTTTTCTTAATTCTACACACACAGAATTCGTTCTGAAGTTTAATTATCACTTTTTGGCATCTTATTAAAAAAAATTTAATAATAATTTCAATATCTATATCTATATATATAAAAATGGATGTATGTATGTGGGTATGTGGCTTTATCACGTATAGACTCCAAAACCGCTGAACCGATCTTTATGAAATTTTCAGGGAAACTGAAGCCACATCTTGAGAGTGTTCCTGTGAGGTTTGGTAACGATTGGACGAGGGGGCGTGGTACATACAAGCCAAATTTGCGCTATCGATCACAAACCAATAAAAGAATATATATCAGACGGTTTCAATCGTAAAAAACTAAGATTTGGTAATTTTGTTCAGATTATTATTGTCGGTAACTGTACAGAAAATGGGCGTGGTCGTAATATAAATACGCCTACTTTTTCGAAATCATGGCAATTCCAGAGTTCTACAGATTTTTACAGTGAAACTTGCGGTGTAGGTGCTCCAAGAGGCGGTCACTATATATAAATGTTTTCACGCCCACTTTTACCGCCCACAAATCAATATCTATATACATAAAAAGCAAAACGATGTGTGTCTGGATGTGTGATGTCTATAGACTCCAAAACTACTGAACCGATTGACCTGAAATTTTGGCAGTCGATTTGTTGCAGGTACGAGATGGTTGAGCAAAAAAAATTGCCACACCCCCCTGTAACCGCCCCCAAATCAATAAAAATGTTATATTTCAGTCTGTTTGGGTCGTATAAGGCTAAAATTTTGTAATTTAGTATTTACGGTTACTGTCGACAACTGTACTAAAAATGGGTTTTCACGCCCCCTTTTACCGCCCACAAATAAATGAAAATGGTTTATTTCAGACGGTTTTGGTGGTATAAGACTTAAATTTGGTACTTTGGTTTGTGTAAATACTGACAGTAACTGTACAAAAAAATGGTTTCCACGCCCCCTTTTTGCGTCCACAAATCAGTGGAAATGCTATATTTCAAGCAGTTTTGGCCGTATAAGACTTACATGTGATACCAAAGTTTGTTTGTTTACTTTTGGACACGGTACTAAAAAAAGGCGTCATCGCTATATAGCCACACCCACTTTTTGAGAAATCATGAAAATTGATTACTGGGTCGATTGAGTTAAAATGTTGGCTTAGTTTGTACGGTTACTGTCAGCAACTGTACTAAAAATTGGTTTCCACGCCCCCCTTTTACCGCCCACAAACCAATGAAAACGTTTTATTTCAACGGTTTGGGTCGTATTAGACAAAAAATTTGTAAATCAGTACATATGGTTACTTTCGGCAAGTGTACCAAAAATAGGCTTATATTTCGCATGGTTTTGATCGTATAGACTAAATTTGGTTATTTAGTGCATGGCTACTTTCGGCAGCTATACTGAAAATGGTGAATATATTTGGCATTTCTTGATATGTTCGTATATGGCAGTAAGGCGGTCTGTGGCAGAACAATGTCTGCCGAGAAGAGTGAGTATTCCTGTGAGGTTTGGTAACGTTTGGATGAGGGGGCGTGGTACTTCCCATACAAGCTAAATTTGCGCTTTCGACCACAAACCAAATAAGGGATATATACCAGACGGGTTCAATCGTAAAAACTAAGATTTAGTAATTTTGTTCAGATGGTTACTGTCAGTAACTGCACAAAAAATGGGCGTGGTCGCAATATATATGCGTCGTCTTTTTCGAAATCATGGCAATCCCAGAGTTCTACACATTATTATAGTGAAACTTGCTGTGTAGGTGCTCCAAGAGGCAGTCACGATACATAAATGTTTTCACGCCCACTTTTACCGCCCAGAAATCAATATCTGTTTATATAAAAATGAATCGTGATTTGTTCGGATGCTTAATACTTGAAAATGACTGGACCAAATTAGATACTTCCTTCTACGGGTTTGTTCGTAACTGCATCGCAAAGGTTTACGAAAAAATAATGCCACACCCCTTTTATCACCCACAAATCAATAAAAATGGTATATTTAAGACGGTTTTGGTCGTATTAAATTAAAATTTAGTAAATAAGTTCGTATGATAACTGTCATTAACTTTAATAAAAACGGGCGTGGTCACTTATTCTACGCCTACTTTTAAGAAAATATCAAAAACTTCGAAACTATTGGCCCGATTGAGCTGAAATTTTGTAAGTGGCTTTGCTTTGAGTACGAGATGGTTTAAGAAGAAATGCCACACCCCTTTTTACGTTCCACAAATAAATAAAAACTTTGTGTTATCGAATAGCTTTATAGTTATAGGTCGCACAGCTTAGAAATTCGGTATCCGACCACAATCTAGACGTACCATTTCAGTGATGAAATTTTATGGGAGTTGGTCAAGGGGGAGTTGGACCTCCCATACAACAAAATTTGTGTTATCGAATATCTTTGAAGTTATAGGAATCCAGCTTTGGAATTCAGTTTTTGGCCTCAATTTACACATGCAGTTTCAATGATTTTATTTTATAGGCGTTGGACAGGGAGGCGTGACAATCTCCCTCACAACCTAAATTTGCGATATCGAATTTCTTTGAAGTTATAGGTTGTAAGAATTCCGTATTCGGCCTAAAAACGTGACACCTCCAACTTAATCCATATTTGGGATATCAAATAGCTTTGGATATAAAGGTAACTCAGCTTCGAAATTCAGTATTCGACTTCAATTTACACATGCAGCTTCATTGGTAAAATTTTATGGGTGTAAGAAAAAGGGGAGTGGCACCTCCCATACAACCCAAATTTGTGCTATCGAATAGTTTTGGAGTTATATGTTGCACAGTTTTGGAATTCGGTATTCGACCTCCATGTACACATCCAGTTTAATTGATTACATTCTATTAGCGGTGATGAAGAGGGCGTGGCACTCCTATATAACCCAATTTATGGGTAGGGCAAAGGGGAGTGGCACTTCCCTTACAACCCAACTTTGTGCTTTCAAATAGCTTTAGAGTTATAGGTCGCACAACGCCGGAATTCAGTATTCGACCTCAATTTAGACAAGCTGTTTAACTGATAACACTTTATGGGTCTTTGACAAGGGAGAGTGGCAGCAACGCGCAGGGTTTAAGCTAGTATGTATATAAAAATGGATGTATGTATGTGGGTATGTGGACATGTGGACATGTGAGTATGTGGATATGTGGGTATGTGGATATGTGGCTATATCACGTATAGTCTCCAAAACTGCTGAACCGATCCTTATGAAATGTGCAGGGAAACTGTAGCCACATCATGAGAGTCTTCCTGTGACGTTTTGTAACGATTGGACGAGGGGGCGTGGTACCTGCCATGCAAGCCAAATTTGTGCTATCTACTACAAAGCAAAAAAAGGATATATATCAGACGGTTGCGATCGTAAACAACTAAGATTTAGTAATTTTGTTCAGATGGTTACGGTCGGTAACTGTACAAAAAATGGGCGAGGTCGCAATATATATACGCCCACTTTTTTGAAATCATGGCAATTCCGGAGTTCTACAGTTCTACAATGTTTTCACGCCCACTTTTAACGCTCACAAATCAATATCTTTATATATAAAAAGCAAAACAATGTGTATGTGTGTGTGATGCCTATAGACTCCAACACCGATTGACCCGAAATTTAGCAGTCGATTTGTTTCAGGTATAAGATGGTTGAAGAAAAAAGTTCCCACACCCCTCTTTTACCGTCCCCAAATCAATAAAAATGCTATATTTCAGTCGGTTTGGGTCATATAAGGCTCAAATTTAAAAATTTAGTTTGTACGGTTATTGTCGACAGCTGTACTAAAAATGGGTTTCCACGCCCCATTTTTCCGCCCACAAATCAGTGAAAATGCTGTATTTTAAGCAGTTTTGGACGTATAAGACTAACATTTGGTAATTAAGTTTGTGTGGCTACTGTCAGAAACTGTACTAAAAATTGGTTTCCACGCCCCCTTTTACCGCCCACAAACCAATGAAAATGTTTTATTTCAACGGTTGGGGTCGTATTAGACAAAAATTTTGTAATTTAGTTCATATGATCACTTTCGGCAAGTGCACTAAAAATGGGCCTGTCCCAATTTAGTTAAACTCACTTTTCAGGGGGTCAGCGTGGAGTGAAGCAAAGTGAAGCAATGCTGAAGCTAAATTGAGCTGAAATTTTGGCAGTCGATTTGTTTCGAGTACGAGATGGTTTAAGGGAAATAACTGTGCCGCACCCCTTTTTACCGTTTACAAAACAACACAAATGCTATATTTCGTACGGTTTTGATCGTTAGCAGCTATACTGAAAATGGTGAATATATTTGGAATTTCTTGACATTTTCATATATGGCAGTAAGGCGGTCTGTGGCAGAACAACGTCTGCCGTGTAATACTAGTTATATATAAAAAACAAGTTTCTAGAAATTGTCTGCTGCATTTAAAACGTTTTTTACGTATTGTGAACAATTTAATTTTTGTCGCTTAAAACATTATTCGCGGCTGTGCTTCAATTGATTGAATAAGTACCTTTCTTGAGAACTCACGAGTTTCTTTTTGTCAGTGCTTCACAAGTATCGTTACGGTAGTAGTGAAGTGTGACGGATTCCAAAAATCAATTCTTTAATCATTGGAGCAAAGACTTTGCAAAGTTTTAGAAGAATTTAACACATCGGGAAGTCAGCTATGTATTTGAAAATGTTTAGACATTCTAACCTAGAAAATAATTTTGTTTTGTGGTGAAGGCAATCGTGATCGAAATTTACAAATTACTTACGATTATCGTACAACTATTTCTCGACAAGCATAGAATCAGAACAGTGCTTCTCATCAACGCGTTATATTTGTAATAATATCCGAACAAAAATCTCTATTGAAAAATAAGGCGCGTTGATCAGCTTAATGTCTTACTTTAAATATAGCTAAAACAAAAAATATAATTTTTAAAAACTTTTTCCAACGTTAATTTGCCTTAAACACAAAATAAAATGTAGACAGCATCTAACAAAAAATGTTTAAAATTTATTTAATTATACCTTAAACGGTTCTGTATTTTATTTTATATATTTTTTGTTCCTTAAATTAAAACAATTTGCTAGTCATTAATATTATTTAAAATTTTTTGTGTTTATTAACAAAAAGGGTATTCCCAATTGTGTGGGATCGTGGTATTGTAGTTGTTTTGCCATGGTTATAAAACACAATTATGAGTACCCTTTAAAATAGAATTTGTGGTTGGGAACCTTTTACTATAGCTTTTTTGTTACTATGCAAATAAATTGCAAATAAATTGGATAATTAATCCAATTTGGTATATATTAATATATGGCAAACAAAATGGAGCGGGTCAGTTTTCTGTTTGCCAAAAGTCTGTATTGTCAAAATGCAGTTATTTTTACAGTGTTTTTAAAATACTATTTGTCTAAAAACCTGTATTTCAATATTCTGTTTTTTAAAAGTTTTGCTTACAAAAAGTCTGCTCTCCATTTACAGAATTTTATCTGTATTTGGGATACAAAATGGTGTTTTTTAAGATTAAATTATTATAAAGTTGTTATTTTAAGCTTATTTACTTTAGTTGTTCTTAGTCCATATTTTGCAGAACTTTTGCATACAGAATTTTTAAACACAGTTTTATATTAATGCAGAATTTTGTATACAGAATTTCATACACACAGATAACTGCACCGAACCCCATAAAAAAGTTTACCTTGCATCTTGACTGTCATCTATTTTTTCAATTAGAAAATAACTGGCAACCGATCAGTTGTTTATGAAACTTTAAGAACCATGTTCGTTAAACATATCATTGGCTACTTAAAATTACCAGATTTTTGGTTTTTAGAGATTTCATGTAAAACAACAAAAAATATAAAAACCACTTGGTAAAGTGTGGTATCAGTATCACGAATTTTTTTAACTACACTGAAAACATCGCAATTGTGAACACCCTTAATGTGTTTTGTTTTTTTTTGTTGCTTTATAAATGAATTAATGTATTGCATGAATTTAATTGCGAGCTTTATATCAAACAACTACACAACAACTACAACAACTACAACAAATCTGTATAAAGTCAATTACTTAGCTGACTAGACAGTCTGTTTCGGAAATTGCTACATTTCCTCTTCAGTAGTCTTTGAGTGATTGTGAAATATTTACTTTGATTATCAGAGTTGTGAAATATTTACTTCTTAAAGTTTTGTTACTGAGATTTTCACATGCCTAGTGCCTAGCCGGCACACATACATACAGATAGATCTTGACCCTTTGGGCTTTATGAAGCAATCAGTATGACCCTTAGACTAAAAAGTTTGGAAACCCCTGGTTTGATAAATATTATTGATGACGGGGTGTGTAATTTTGCTCATCACATTCGAGTTTTTGCGAGCCCTGAAATAACCAGTAAACAGTTATTTATATTTCGTACATAATTTTAAAAGATATAAAAGCAGTTATATCTAAATGGCGCTTCATTCATTGAGTGTCTGACAAATATGTTTTACAAATATGTTAGTCACGATTGATGCGGATCTGTCAAAATGAATTATTACTTTTGTTAACAATTAAGTATGCGAGAATCTTAATAGACTAGCTTAACCCTTTTATTTCATTCATTTATTTTTATTTCTGATAATTCATTAATAAAAAAAATTAAGTATTCCATACAAGCGACTTAAAATTTATTTGTCGATTTCTCATACATAATGTAATAAGAACACTTTGTGTTCATGAATACGATACACAGGTCATTTTATATGCGACTTTCTCTCAGAGCTTCGTTCGTTCGTATAAACTATAAATTGAAATGTTGTTCGTTCGTTCGTAGAAAATATATTTTCATTCGTTTGTTCGTAGAAAATAGAAATTAAAATATTTTTCGTTCGTAAAAAATAAAATCAAAATGTTGTTCGATCGTTCGTACAGTTTTTTCTACAAATGAAATTCTCTGTTGTTATTTGTGCAGAGAAATAATAAAATTTGAAAGAAATCATATTCTTCTAGCTTATACCAGAGCAAAATCTTTCATTAATTTGTATGCTATGCTTTAGGCACACAGTGGCTCAAAACACAGGTCTAGGGTTAAGTAAGTTGTTCAAGTGTCGCTTAAGGTTGTTTGTTTTGTGTTTTATTAGATAAACCGCAAACCTCAACTGGAAATGAAATTATATTGAAATATCAATTAGATCAATCTTTATTAAATTAGAAAAAACTGTAATTTGAATATAAATAGAACTAAGAAATTCATTATCTATTTTAGATTATCAAAGTGTTGCAATTAGATTTAGAGTTTTTTAATTTCAGGTTAAGCCTGAAATATACAAAGTATGTTTCTGTACTCGATTCAAGTAACTCGAAGTTGCTTGCAAGCGTGTTTTTACAAATTTTTGAAGCTCGTGAGAGAAGAATAACTAATCTATTACAATTACTTGAAGTTAGTTCTACCTAATAGGTCTGTTTCCGTCCTTTTTGGAGAAGAAGAACAAACATAAAATTGCTCTCTTGAGTACAGAATGTGCACAGAGCGTGCTAGAACTCAAGACTTCGAGTAAATTAAGAACAAGCATCAAGAAGAACAAGCAAATGTAAAATGTTTGTTTATGTTTTTCACAAATATTCACAAATTGTGCTGCTAAAAATAAATTTAAAAATTGCAGTTTCTTTTGGCCTTCCTTTTTTAACTATAAATCAATTATTTAAAGTAATTTTATAACTTAAAACCATGGTTAAGTAAATAATTATACAATGGCTTAAAACAACTTTACTTCACAATCAAATTGATCATTTTAATTGGCGTTCTTAATGTTTGGCACGATTTTATAGCTTAAAACAAATTTACTTCACGAACAAAATGACGACAATTTCAATTGGCGCTATTTACGTTTGACTCGTCTGCTATCAAAATCAGCTGTTTTGTGCTTGAAACTTACTAGAAGCTGTTTTCGTACTTTTGCCAATATTTTCAAATACCATTTTTACTCTCTCAGTTCGAGCTTACCAGAAGTTACACAAATCTTACACGTGTAGAGTACGAAAACACAACTTATGTCACTCTAAATTTTATTACAATTAATTGAAGTTAGAACGTAAACATCATGATACAAAGAACTACAGACAAAGTACTGCGCTTGTCCGCCATCTTTGTTGTGACGTAGTTCGAGCTTGTCAGAGTAGCTAAATAAAAACGTAGTCACAATATATTTAAAGGGGATATTTTATTTATAGCGTTGAAGAATTATCGACATTTTCTTATTGAAACTAGGTTAATTGAAATGAAATTAATTACATTATGAATATATTTATAAATTATGTTGACTTTATATAGTTATGTTTATATAATTATGTTGACTTTATAAATACAAATTCTAAATGTTTGATAGTTGAAATCATACTTGATTTTAAATACAAATTCTAGTTGTTTATTAGTTTAAAATCGTTTATTGAGCTTAAGGTCAAAGTTAGAACAATTAATTGTTCTAACGAATCTTTCCAAAGAAACAACAACAACAACAAAGTTTTTTCGATATTAAAAGGAAAAAATCACTAGCTGATCTTATTGCAATTTCGGCGCGGCTAAAGGCTTCATCAGAAATCTTTGTGATACCCGTGCAAGCACGCACTAACGCACTGCACCACCGGGGCGATGAGATTTGAAGTGTCAATTTCTCAGTTTTTCTTAATTCCATAATTTCAAATTTGTTATATTTATTTTTGATATTTATAAATAAATTTAAGCAAATATATTTTTCAGTACTATTATTGAAAATAAATGCATATATAATAGGGGGCGTTTTCTCGCATTTGTTTCCATAGAAAAAAATAGCTCCGTTACTTGATGTGTTTGACAGCTTTTTGATTGCTTCTTTGTTTTCATTTTGTTGCTCTTCTCGTTTGTTGTTTCGTATGTTAAAAAAAATTGTAAATTCATTTCATTGCCCGAATTAAAATCATTGGCCCATTATCATAGTCAAAATAAAGTCGACTTTAAATTTAATGCAAGCTTTTTGACAAGATATATTGAAAAACGGTCAAAAATGCTTATACTAAATTTAAAGTCGACTTTATTTTGACTATGATAATGCGCCATTGTTATTCTCATCAAAAGCATTTAAAACTTTAGTACTAATTTTAATTACATAAAATATAATTTTAAATTATAATTTACACTTACTATAAGTTCACAATATTAGAAATTAATGCAATATTTCTTAGATGCTTGCAATTATGCTGCTTGCTGCTTGTGTTTACTTTTTGCTTTTTCACATTTTCTTTTGTATGTATGCACCACGTGTTAGAACTGACAAGCCCGAGTGACGTAGTGCGCAGAAGATTTCATTTTTTGCGCACGGAGTATGCTATCTGTATATCTTTGTTTAATGCGTAAACAGACTTATTAACACAAACGGCAAGGCTTGAAGATAGCTTTGTTGTTCAAGTAGAATTGTAAAAATACTAGTGTGTGTATGCTAAAAGTTTTCATTCCAGTTTTGGTCAACTTGCTTGTCTATCAGTTATTCGTTTCAGTTATTTAGAAAATAAGATATTTTCTGTAAGATTTTGTTAATCTTAGACAAATCAACAATCATGCATGAGATTTCAACTAACATTCAGCAGTGGCGGATCCAGAAGCTATATTTGGGGACCTAAATTTATTACGTTTTTAATATTCGTCCGAAACCCAAACAGAAACGAAAAATTTATATTCAAATTTTTTAAAATAAATATTTTTATTTAAAGTATACAAAAAACATAACATTTTATACATTTGTATAGAAATAAAAGCGTTAAATATAATGTTTTTTTCATATCAGTGTTAAATTGAAATGCATTGAGAAAAAGGTTTGGTGCTAAACTAAACTAACTAAATGCATAAGCTTTGTGCCTTTTTAAAAATATGGTTAAATATGGACAATTAACACATTTTGGTAAATATTTCTAAGTATATTCGTAGCTCGTTTAACTCACATTTGCTAAGTCAAATCAGTTATTTATTTGAATAGTTTTGGTTGGAAAACTTTGTATTGCTCTGACGTATGGCACTCTAACTAAAAAAGGGGCAGAACTCCTAATTTTGACTTTTTCATGTAAAATTATGCGTAGTGCAGTGTTTAACTATCATCTTCATCAAGTGTCAACATTTTGTACACGTCCTTGAAGGGACTTTGACCTAGCCTCTTTTGATCAAAAGTATTGTGCGTTTTATAATATTTTTGAACACAAATGATCGAGAACTAAACCTATGAGTTTTATACTGAATTCGAACAGCTTGTTTTCTCTATGTATTGCATGCACATATCTTTGCTTTATCAGACATACAAATCTTTATTACATCAACTTTCAAAAAAATATATATTGTAACTCTGAACATAAAATTTTCCCTGAAATATAAAGTCGTAATTGTCTAAATTTATGTTATATCCGATTATATCATTAGCTAACTCAAGTATGGCATTAGGCCCCTCAATTAAACAAAGCTTTAGGTGGTTTGAGAGTTTTATTCAAATGAAAATTTCCATATAAATGTTGTAATAAAATTGTAGATACATGCTAGGAGTTTATCTATTTATTTTATTTTGATACACACAAAGCCCATACATTTATTAGTATTTATTTAAAATGTGCAAGAGATAAAAACGAAGACGATCATTGATTAAAATGATAAATGTACTTCATTGAAGTAAAGTAGTTAAAAATAAATAAAAAAATATTTAAAATGTCTGGTATACAGCAATTCCATTTTAAACGTACCGGAAAAATAAAAATGACGGAATGACCATATCCGATTTGGATGAAATGGAGCATCACTGACGGAAATAAAAAAACTTAATTTGGAGGAAAAAAGTTTCACGTGATTTTTGGCGGAGTTACAGGGTGCACAAAATTTACAAAAAGCGGTAAAAACGTCGAAAATTGATATTTATTTAAATTCATATCTCAAACATTTCTGAACCAAATGCTAAGTTTGAACTACCGTTGGAAATGTAATTAAAAGAACTTTGTTCTGAAAATTTGAGCAATTTTGGTGGCTGGGGTTCCATCAATTGCGGTAAGGTAATTACCAGAAACTGATAGTACTTTGCTTGAAAACAAATATACATATGAAAAAATGTCTAATTTATCTTGTTTCAGCTAGAAGGGTTGACCTCAAAAATTAGTTTATACTATGTAATTGTGATGAACCCGCAATTTTTAAGAAGTTTAGGGGAGAGGCAATCGCCCTGATTGACCCAGCTTTGATCCGCGTCTGGCTTTAAGTGACGAAGCTACTATCTACTATGTAAATTCTACTATACATTAGCCAAAACATAAACATACATACAAACACATTGAACGTGTTTACATTAAGTCATTTAAATTTTTGTTTTGTTGTTGCTATGAGACGTAGTTTATGAATTTGGTAACATCATCAAAACAGTTAATTGTTATTCCAAAGAAATATTTTTCAAGTTATAGCCTTTAAACAAGTTTGGTTCAGATTTTTATTCTGAACGCAATCTTTAAAACAGATCATCAGACTTTATTGGCTGCGTTTTGAGTGCATGCTATATATTTTAGTCACAATGCCACTGAGTCGATACGACACATTCGGAAGTTGGAAAATCCAAAAACAAAAGTAGTGGATCTTATTCCGGTTATTTATAAAACTTGCAACATAAAGGTGATTAAATTAAATTTAAGTGCTTCATTAATAATGATTCATAAAAGGCTGCAGTCGGCTTCAGCTTTTCGTGTTTTAAATTTTTATATATACATAAAAAGCAATTGTTGTTAGTATGTTATAGCTCAAACTTTGGCAGTAGATTGCGAGATGGTTTTGTAGTAATAAAAATTAGTTTTGGATAATGGGTCGGGGCAAACCCCATATAGCTCAACCACCTAAAACGCGATATCTTGCTACTAATGAAAGCTAAGACTTTAAATTGGTAAGGAGGATGACTGAAATGTAAGATTGCAAAAGAAGGCGTGTCACCTCTCATACAACTCCAAAATCGAAAACACTATTATTTCGAAATGAACCGTCCGCTTGAGATCAAACTTTTAGAATATATTAGCTTGAACAAAAGTGTACTCGTAATTCAAAAGAACTTTTCCATAGGTGCTTTAAACCGAAATCAAAAATCTTTATTATTTTTTTTTTCAAAAGATCAAAGAACCAAGTCATGTGCCTTATACAAATAAGATTTGGCCTTTGACCTGAAAGGAAAGGGATAGATTATTTAGAGGAATTGATTGGAACCATACGTGAATTATTGATTAGGCGAAACAACCGTGAAAGGCAATTTGAATTGCTTTTAACCGAGGCTAGTGTTATGCCTTAACCTCGGCAAGCATTTCCAGCCCTTAGTTGTGCCTGTACTTTAATTTCACATTTTCCACAATTTAGTTGAGGATTATTAGTTTTCCATAATTCTTAAATTCTCAATAAAATTAATCTATGATCAGATATTGGATCATCATCTAAAGCAAAGTATATTTGCAGGAGAAATATCTGTAATCACGTGGTCAATAATTGCTTCACAACCATTTCCCTTTCGTGTGAATCTATTTTTATTTGTATAAATCGTGTTAACATAGTTTATTGTTTTAGAATTATTATTTGAATGTTGTGATTTAATAAATTAGTGTTTTATTACAATAAATAAAACAAGAAAAATTTCGGAGAAAAATTCATTCACACACGTGATTGTTATATTCTTATAACATAAATAATCAAATATTTCTTAGTTTACTTCATTTATTTTTTTAATTACATATACGTAAAGCGGAAAAATTCTCCAATCATATGTGTAATAGATAATAAATATTTATTTAGGAAATGACATTTTTTTAGCGTGTATGAACCGAACAACATTACAATTAACGGTTAAACAAATCGATCGATATATTATTAAACTTAATTTATTGATTAACCTTGACTCGATCAAGTATTCAAAATTTTACAGCAATCAATGTCAACTAAAGCGAGCTGCAGAAAGACGCCTTCACCACTTGACGTTTGGCCAGTTCGGCGGGGAGAGATGCGAATTGTTATTGCTTCCCAAGACTGGCGCAATTTAAGAAGCTTCGTCCAAAGTTGTTTGTGATTAACTTAAACAGTCCGAATAAGTACGCGTTTGCGACAAGTTGAAACAGAAATTTTATTTCGGCTTGAATAGCAGTTAACTCAATCTGGTCAACAAACTGGAATGCATAGAATTTTGTACTAGTGATGATCGAACATTTGTGCCAAGCAAAAATGTTAGCGTAGTGTTGAAATACGTTCTAATTAACAAAGTGCAGTTGAATGAGATTAAACAACAACAGTAACAACATCAACGACAACAACGAAAGTTTTCTGTGATAAAAAAAGTTGAAACTTTTTTCCAACTAGCATATCGTAATTTTGCACTTTAGTCAGCTTTAAAGCCATAAATATATTTTTTGTACTAAGTAAAATCGAAAGAACACAACGAACATGAATGTGTTTTTGGTTTTGTTCATGTGGATTGCGTGTTTCGCGCCGATTTTTGCGCAACAGTTTAATAGACGTCAAGGTAATGGAAAAAATATATGTATGTTAATTGCATACTTAAGTTCCCTCATGTGCTTGTTTTAAAAGGGCAGTCATCATTTTCGTAAAAAAACTAAATACTTTTAACTGTCATTCCTAGGTTTAGAGCAGAAGATCCCGGTAAATTAAAGCTTAGAATATAACTTAGCACATTGAGAATTTTGATGGCAAACTCGTTTTTCAATCTACATTGGTATATTAGCTTAAAACATTTTCACTTAAATCGGCTGTGAATTTTGTTTCTTGCTTATTACGCTTAGTCTGAATACATCTCATACATATGTATTGATAAATACTAATTTATTTAAATTAAATAAAAATCAAGTTTTCTTCTTAAGTCTTTTGTTATTCTACATCGCACAAGCGATTTGTTGGTTTCATCGAACGAAATGATGACTTTTGCTTTAAAACGCAAATTTTTAATAAGAAAACACATAAAAGTCTGTAATGGCTAGGTTTTTTTTAATCGGTGTTATTGACAGAACATCTTGAGATAAGATGAGACCACATTTATGCCGGTTTTTGTCTAATCAAATTTCAAAGAATTGCGCAACCGAACTATGAGCAAAAATTCACACCATATTTAAGAGCTTATTTTTATGTTTATCAGTTTAAAGTAGTGAGTATGAAAATTCAAGGCTTATATTTGACAATTGTTTGTTTTAAAGAAGTCACACATCATGACTCAAAAAAAATAATTCATTTTCCAGAAGAAGCATGAATCGTCTATCCATTGGAATCGGTACTATAACTAACGATATTTTGGCAAAAATATCACAGACTATAAGTTTCTCAAGTTTTAACTATAATACTTTATAATATTATATAAAATGCATATTACGTATCTACATCGGAGTAGAACTTAAAAACTACTGAATCGAATAATTTTTTTTCTAATATAATGAATCAAAGTAATTTTCGCACTTGTTTTATGCAATAAATCAAAAGCATTGTGTACATTTTATTAAATAACAATTTTATACTCTAATCATTCTTTACAACTCTTCATTATTAAATTCGAATCTTTCACCGTTAATTTTTTTTAACAATTTTAAACGATTTGTGAAGCAGAGGATTTGCAGTTTTGAGGAACATCATCCCATATTTTTATTAATCGTCGCTTAAATTTAGCTTCCGTCATGTTACTTATGTTCGTTAATTTGCTCAACATTATACCCCAAATAAAAAAGTCCAGGGAGCTTCGGTCACGGAATGACGGAGGCCATTCGTCAACAGAAATAAAGCTTGGCAAATTTGCTCTGCAACAGCTTTGAACGATTTTTTTCCTTATGTGCTGGAGTAGAATATGTCTGAAAACAAATTTACTTGGCATGCGGCATAAGATTGTTCTTCAAAAAATATTCTAAGTAATGTTTCGAATAATGTAACGCCTTTTTCGATGAAAAGAATGGCCAATTTGCCTTTTTCGGGGAAAGCGCCCCAAACCATGACTGACGAAGCATTTTGAAAACTTTCAATGGGTTTTTGATTCTTGAGAAATATCTGCCTCGCTATGAGGACAATTTGAGCAGTTTGTGAATTTTTTAATTTCCCGCGTAGTAACTTTTAATGCAACACTGATCCTGTCAACTACCATCTGTTAATAGACTACTGTCAAAATTTTAGCTCGCTTTAACGCTTAGTTTGTGTTTGGCAGCCATTGACAGCAGACGATCTTGTGAATTTTGGTGAAAATGGAAAAAAAGTGAATTTCACGTGCTCATCAAGCATTTTTTTTTTGGCCAAAAAACCATCAGCCAAACCAAGGAAAGGCTTGATAAATACGATGGTAACTTTGCACCATCGATTGAAATGATTCACAAGGTGTTTACTGAATCCCGATGCGGTCGTACAAGCACAAGTGACGCCGAACGTTCTGGGCGCCCAAATGAGTCCACCACGCCAGAAATGGTCACTAAAATTGAAACACTGCCAGGAATAACGCTGCAAAAGCATTTTTTCGCAAAACCTATTTTATTGCAGATTGCCGTTAACATGACTCTAGCAATAAGAAAGTGTAAGTCAGTGGTAGAACGTTGTAAGTTACATACAAAATTATTAGAGCTGAATTATCTAATGTAATTGATAAGCCCAATAGATGCACAAAAAGGAAGTCCAATGTTGAAAATTAAATTGATAATAAGAATAAAAGATTGAAGGATTGTGGTTGTGAATATATTTCAAGAAAAAAAAGTATACCTCCACAAACGCTCCAGAGCAGGTAAAATGGAATAACGTTGTAAGTTCACATTACGTTTTTAGGTAATTAAATTGTTATTATATAGATATGTGATTGTCTATGCATCTTTTCTTGCAAAAAAAATCAGCATAAGTGCAATAAAGGAACATTATTTTAAATCCTATAATAACAACTCAAATGAATAAACAGCTTTTTTAACATCTTTAATCGAATTTTTATTCAAGTAGATGATGAAAGAAAAAGGATCTCCTTGCAACGGCTTCATATTTGCCTGAAAAGAAAGTTGTATAAATCAATCTCCAGTTAAAGTAAGAAAAATATTAAGTTTGTACTCGAAAGCACACAAAAATATTTTGGTAAAGGTCCTACAATATTATCTTTTAAGTTCTTCAAATGAGTTTTTGCTTTTGTTACTAAGGGTTACTAAGGGTTTTTATTTAAGCAAATAAAAATGCTAATATTTACATTTCATTTAACGAAAAGGATCCAATCAAACAAGTTCTTCTTATATGAGTACATGGGCGTCCGCAGGGGTTGCGGGGGGCAGCGAAACTTTTTAATATATCTTCATATTAAATAAAAAAAGTTGTAAAGTGCATTTAAAAAATTTTACGGGAAAAGCAAGAGACTTTTTAAATTGTAAGTTGCACTTAAACTTGTGTCTTTTAGAGCTTTGTTTATACAAACGCCATTTTTAGTTGTAGGAATGTAAAATTTTGCAGCAACTTGTATATTGATAATGTTCATCATAATTAATCAAAAAGTCGATTTTAAATTATTAGAAACTTACGGCTTTTTTGATTTCATATGACGATATGTTCATTATGTATGTAAATATATGTTGAAGAAATTACAAAAGTACTTTTTTTGTGTTAATTTATAAATAAAGCTGATCTAAACCATGCATTTTTAAATCGACGAATTCTATTTGTAATTTTAACCCACGAATAGGATTCGTAGAATGGACATAGTTTGGTACCTACTACTAATATTTTATTCGTATTCATACAAAAACAAATGTATATAGTACGAATAAATTTGTTGCATGTATTAATGATCCTAATACCTAATAACGAAAAAAAAACATTCTGTCTGAGCTCAGGTTTGAACCGTGGTTCTTTAGCTTACAAGTCACATAGTCTTCCAGTAGGATACGGCCACCTTGCAATCATACATTTCCTTATCGATGGTTAAGCGGATAAAAGTGATAAGTGAACATTTTTAAATTTTCAGAAACGCTTATTTTCAATATTTTCAGTTAAAAAAAATCTTTTTTTCCGGAAATTTAAAAATTTTGACTTATCACTTTTGTGCGCTTAACCACCGTTTTATTTGGTAATTTTTCGACAAACCAGGCTGAAAGATTTCGGTTTTAGATTTTTTAAAGTCAACTAATAATTTGTAGATTCAACCTACGAATAAATGTTTTCTACTTATATTATTTTTAATTCGTAAATAGTACGAAATCATTAGTAAATACTACGAATGTAATGGAAGAATTTAAGTAGTTATTAGTACGAGAAATGTTAAAGAATGATATCCCTTATTAGTCGAAGATCATTCTTCGTAGGAACAGATAGCAAGGGGCATTTAACTTAATAACGGATATAAGCTTTGACGAAAGGCAAATTTATGTTTTAAAGTCTTTGTAAACAAGCAGAAAACAAAGAAAAATAAACTTTATAAACATGAATGATTTCCAAAAAGTCGGCATAAAAAATAGTTTTTCTTTCATAAAAATGATCCAATTTTAATAATTTTTTAATTTTTCCTAAATTTATGAAAATAGCTAACAACCCTGCAGCATTTAAATTTGAGAAATTTGCAGCGATCTAAGCTGTGGCGAGACTTCTATTTCAAAGGCAAAGAACAAATTTGGAAATTATGAATAAAGTAGTCCAATTTTGAATCAAGGACTAATTTTTTTAAAAATCATATGAAAAAGAATGAATTGTTTTGGGATAAGAAAACAATTTTACATTTGAATAAGTTATGGTCAAAAGTTTTTTTATTACTTAAATGTACTTAAATTTAATACTTTCAAAAATTTACGTTTTCTTAGCGTCACGTGGTTGTATTTAATTCTGGATTCAGAATCAAACCTTGCAGGGAGGTTCTGGAATATGTTAAGAAAATGTATGGAACCCACAACTCAGAAATATATTTATTCATTTTTGAATTTTTCATTTTGAATTCACGTTTTGAATGAAAAAAAACTTTTTAAACTATTCATATAATAATTTTGTTGTGGACTGGTGTCAATGCGCTGTGAGATCTTATATATTAATAGGCAAACATCAAATATTGTCGTACACTTTTTCAATATTAATTTTAGAATAAGGTCAATGAAACTTATATCATTCGAAAGGTACTGCGCCCTATATGTGCAGAATCTAAATATGATAAATTTTAAATTTATGACCTCTGATCCGAAATACTAAAGCTGAAAGTTTGTATTGGGGGTTGGAATTAGTTTTAAAGGTTTTCTAAGAGATGGCGTAACTATCAATAGATCGCATCGGGCACACCTGTGACTATATTCATTTCAAAGCACATTGTCTAAGCTTAATTTTTCAGTATGTGTCATTCAACTGAAGTGTAAACAACATATATTTTTTTCTCTGTGAACATGTCGACTTTCGTTCCAACAAAACGCAATTTGCGGGAAGGTTTACTTTTGTGCTTCCATTTGAAGAAAAAAGCGGTTGAAGCACAACGCACGCTTACTGAGGCTTACGGGGACTATGCTCCATCGATTTCTACTTGTGAGTACTGGTTCCGTCGGTTTAAAAGTGGTGATTTTGATACGGAAGACAAAGAGCGTCCGGGCCAGCCGAAAAAGTTTGAAGATGAGGACTTGGAGGCTTTGCTCGATGAAGACCCGTGTCAAACCCTTCAAGAATTGTCAGAATCATTGGGAGTCGACTTATCAACGGTCGGCAAACGCTTGAAGGCCATGGGAATGATTCAAAAGCAAGGAAATTGGGTGCCGTACCAGTTGAAGCCGAGAGACGATGAACGGCGATTTTGCATGTGCGAACAACTGCTTCAACGGCATAAAAGGAAGAGTTTTTTGCATCGTATTGTCACTGGTGATGAAAAGTAGATCCATTACGATAATCCTAAGCGAAAAAAATCGTGGGGACCACCCGGCCATGCATCAACATCGAGGGCCAAGCCGAATATTCATGGCGCCAAGCTTATGCTGTGTATTTGGTGGGATCAGAAGGGTGTCGTGTACTATGAGCTGCTAAAACCTAACGAAACCATCACTGGGGAACGTTACCAACAACAATTGATGCAATTGAGCCGAGCATTAAAGGTTAAACGGCCGGAATATGCCAAAAGACACGGCAAAGTGGTTTTTCAACATGACAACGCACGGCCACATGTTGCAAGAACCGTCAAGGAAACGTTGGAGGCGCTGAATTGGGATGTGCTACCCCACCCGCCTTATAGCCCAGACATAGCCCCTTCCGACTACCACCTATTCAGATCGATGACGCATGGCTTGGCTGAGCAGCGCTTCACTTCTTACGAGGATACCAAAAAATGGGTCGATTCGTGGATTGCCTCAAAAGAGGAATCGTTCTTCCGGCGCGGAATCCATATGCTGCCAGAAAGATGGGAAAATGTTGTAGCTAACGATGGACAATACTTTGAATAATATACATTGTACCGTTGTTTCTAAATAAATGCTCAAAAACCGAAAAAAAACCTTTAAAATTAATTCCAACCCCCAATATTATTTTTAGTAAGGAATCTCAGGGCTAGGAAGAGGTAGAAAGGTAAATGAGGTATCAAATGAAAGATCTGGCTGCACAGTATGATTACATTTTAGATTGGTTATCTTCGACCTGAAAATTGAGCGTAAAAAAGAGCATTTATTAAATAAAAGCTAAACTGTAACAGATAGAAGAATATAATGTAAGAGGGATTAGGTGTGCAGAAAATACTTTCAAAATTTTGCGCCATCTCTTACAATACCCTACAATAAGCATTTTTTTATACAACAAGAGTGACTATATATTGTGATGGTGAAATTTCTTACAAATAGTAAAGTCTGAAAAATTTCCGTTATTTTGACATAAAAATAACAGCGATATCTGGAAAACTACAGATGTTCTCAGTACAACGTATTTTTGTATGAAAAGTCGTTGGTTGAGGAATTTAACGGTATACGAAAGCTTTCTTGGTAATATTTTCCACGGATAGTATGTTAAAAAAAATTCCCTTAAAATTACATTTAAATTATTTAGATATCTCGAAAAATTTATATCTTCTCAGTACAACGTATTTCCTTGCAGCGAGGCCATCGCCTCAGAATAAGAAAAAACTTTTTAAATTTCAAGTTTTGACCTTACAAGCAAATATCTCAGCCATTTTTAATCGATTTTCAACAAATTTTCTTTGTCTGAAAGATCAACTTAATGACTTTAGGGAAATAAGAAAAGATTAACCGTTATCCCATCAATTCAATGTTTTATATTGTTTTAAAAAAACCTCTAAAATATTTAGATTTTGCTCAAAAAAGAAGACAAACGTTTTGTTTTTGTTGTAATTTTTTTTTCTTATTATATTTTCTTTTTTCACACTCTTTCATATTGTTATATATCATTTATTGATGAAATGATATATAATTTATTTGCAGGAAATGCCTCATTTTGACACATAATTCAATAAACAGTTTCTATCATCGCAACCCCCTTTGAATTTTTTGTTGAAAATTTAATTTTTCAAAATGTTGTTTTTATATTTTTTAAAAAGTTCTACAGCTCAAGAAATAATTTCTGTGAAAAAAATTTTCAAATATTTCAAACCACGACAGCGGTGATCTATAAATAGCCTACTGCTTTGAAATGTCATGTGATTAGCAGCCATACAATTCAAAGGAATGAATTCTAAAATCTGCGCACTCATACATACTCATACTAGTTTAAACAGTGAGTTAGTTGATCACAGCTTAATCACTCAAAGACTGCTGAAGAGGAAAATGTAGCGATTTCCGAAACAGACTGTCTAGTCAGCTAAGTGATTGACTCTATACGAAGTTGTTGTTGTTGTTGTTGCCTTCTTAAAAAACTTACTTGATCTAAAGCTCACAATTTAATTCATGTAATTATTTCAAACCACTCCAAAGTTATATACACAAATCTTTATACCTATATAACTATAAGCAATTTCCTTAGCTACATCTTTTTATACAGGGTGTTCAGTATAAGAGTACGGATATTTACGGAGGTAAAAGCGGAGGTTGAGTTAAGAAAAAAATAGTATTAGAATAGGTCTAATTAACCCTTGCGGGGCTAATTGGTATTTCATGACTTTGATTCATGCTATTGTTTCTAGCAGAAAAACTGACTCATGGAAAACTTATTTTAAGAATTCATTTAAAAGGCAATAAATTGACCTTTTGAACAACATATAAACGAACCAACCCGATTTATTCATTACCGAGCTGTGCTCGTGTGAAGATGAATTAAGTCCGTTGAAATACTAAAAATATAAATGAAATGAACAAAATTAAATTTGGGAATATTTCGAGCATGACACGAGAACTTTCCTCTGTGTAATTAGTACCAAAATCTCAAAAATTTAAATTAAATAGGCTACGTTTTCTTTATGCTCATTCTAGACCTTTTTTTGTCTTTGCCCCGCCCCTAGAAGAAATACTGCAGACGCCCATATATGAGTATGCTTTAATTGCATGAATTTTTAAAAACCATCGCACTCTCTGCTTTGCAATGTGGAATAACGTTTTAACAGCCAATGGGTTTTAGATATGCATCGTCTTTCCTTTTTAAACATTAATAATACTTGATTTTCTGACCAAATATTACTATAAAAATTTTTTACTAAAATAGTTTATTTACCTAAGTATTTCCATAATGTGTTAAAAACAAGTATCTAGAAATTTTCTGCTGCATTTAAAACGTTTTTCACGTATTGTGAACAATTTACTTTTTGTCGCTTAAAACGTTATTCGCGGCTGTGCTTCAATTTACGATATCGTGTTGGCCGATCGCAGAGTTAAAGTGCGCGAGATTGTTGAGGCCGTAGGCATCTCAAACGAATAGTTGTGGAACATTTTGCGAAATCATTTGGATATGAAAAAATTATCCGCAAGATGGGTGCCGTGTTTGCTCATTCTCGACCATAAATGCGATCGTGTGACTGATTCTAAGGCGTGTTTGCGATGTTGAACAAAAACAAGAAGAATTTTTTCCGTCGATTAGTAACCGTGGACGAAACATGGATCCATCACTACACACTAGAGACAAAGGGACAGTCAAAACAGTGGACTTCATCCGACCGAACGTGCTCCGAAGAAGGCGAAGACGGTGCTATCGGCTGGATAGGTTATGACGAAAGTATTTTGGGGTAAGCACGGTATAATCTACATCGATTAACTTCCACCGTTAGGCCTAGTACTCTGTTCGTTTGCATGAAATTTCGCTGGCAGCATCTATTTATTTGTTGCGTGAAATTTCTGACTTAAAGTTTGTTTCGAGGAATTCCTATGGCAACGTTTCTCACAGAGTAAGTTGGGAGATTTCATATGATCTCTCTCTTTCCACTTCAAAATAAATAGGCAGTATAATTAAATTGTCGTGAAAAAATGCTGCTCAGAAACATGTTGCGATAATTTCACGCAGCGGAACAGAGTACTGCTCTGACGAATATGTTCTAAATATTTCTACGCTTGTTTCGCAGCTGTCACTTTTTGTATGGAGATTTGAGTGGAATTTCACATGAAACTGAACAGAGTACTATGCTTTAAGAATGATCAATGGCGAATACTGTGAAGCAGAATTGGACTGTTTCAACGACGCTTTAAAAGAGAAACGTCCCCATTTGGTATGTGAAAATTTGCTGAAACATTGAAAGAGCGCTACAAATTTGATTGAGAAATCTTTGCAATTTAATTATTTACATAATTAAATGATTATAATAATTAAATAAAATAATTTCCACCTTTTCTACGGTATCGCTACCATAACAGATTACAACAGTTGACAATGCTGAATGCGGCCAATTTTCGCTTTCTCATCGGTTTGAGATTTTCTTTATGCTGTCAACTTTGTTTTGACAGTTTCGACAGTGTGTCTCTCCGAAATGCATTTACCTTCTCTAATTTTACTATGCTTTCAAGCAACTTCAAGTTACTTGAATCGAGTACGGAAACAGACGTATTGTTGTTATTCTGTTCATTAGAATTTTAGCTGTGTTAATTTACTGGTGGTTTTGTTGATCCGAAAAGAAATTAAGTACTCTCCCTGAAGACGTAGGTTTCGCGTACCAGTTGAATGTAAATTTATTATCTTTTATTATTATTTTCATGTCGAGTCAAGCCAGAGAGTTGTTTGATTCTTCCTCTATTGTAAACTTAAGTTTATGATGATATGAATATTAGGGTGGGTCAAAAAAATCAATTTTTGTTTTTTTTTAAAGTGACACATAAAAATGGGTTGCTAGACACCTTAAAACAATTTTTCACCAAATATAAGCTCTTAACTTTAATAGGAAGATGCTCCGCATCGCAGTTTTTTTTCTCAGTCCAATAGAAAAAAATTCATACCTCATCATTAATTGATTGTACAAAGAATTGTTTTCCAAGATTTTCATAGGAAATTTAATGCTCTACAAAAAGGTATCTTTATTTTTTCCGTAAACCTCACCATTTGAATGATATTGGAGAATTCAGTTTGATAATTCTAAGACATATTTCATTTTTGCTTATGTATTTTATAACTCGACAATAAATGACTATTATAAAATGCGCAATACGAATTTTTGTAGGAAATTAACTGCTCTATAAACATGGTATCATATGCTTTGTCGATTAAATTAAGTGTTCTAAAGATATTCATCATCAAACTTTCATGTTTACTGATTTTCAGAGTTTTTGATTTGATAATCGAAAAATTTCAATTTAATTTATGAATTTCATACAAATTTCATTTTTTGTCATTAATATAAGTATACAAAAAATAAACTGGCCATGTCAGCCTTTGAAAGGACTTTGACTTAGCCTCTATTGATCAATTGTGTTGTGCGTGCTATTAAATGTTTGATCACAAATGACCGAGAGCTGGACCTAAGTGTTTTATGCCGACTCCGAACGGATTATGTTCTCAAGAAGCTTTACATGGCAATTTTTACTCTCTAAGGTTTGCCATTGTCTGCAGAGAGGGGACGACCGAACAGAAGAATTAATTCAATTGAAAAAACTTTCTGTCTGTGCTCGAATTGAACCTGGGCTACCGCGATTCCTTAGCTTAGGGGCCACACACTCTATCCACTAGGCTACGGTCGCCACTACTACACGGTTAGAAATCTTGGATTAAATTTTAGTCCCACTAAAAAATTACTGCATATTTTTAAACCTTGCGGTTTCAAATTGAAACTTTTCAAATACTAACTCATATTCAAAACTTTTCTGTACTAGAATTGAAACCAAAAGAAATATTACAGCATCAATTTTAGCTTTTTGGTTTAAATTTTAGCTTTTTGGTTTCAATTTTAGTCTTTTTGGTTTCAATTTAAGTACAACTCTGTATTACTTTTTGCTTTTAATACAAATAATACTAAATTCTACATGTACATGTGGATACTAAATTTGGATTAAGACCCGTAAAAAGTTGGCCTGGCAATGCTGCGACTCAATATTAGCTCTGTGGTTAGAGTAGTGAGTTTACAAACTCAGTGTCGTGTGATCGAATCTCGCGTTGTTTGTTATTTTTTTTTAAATATTTGAATCCAAGCTTGTACTAAATTTGAAACCAAAGCTGTATTAAAACAATTTTTTAGTATTTTGTACATACTAGATTTGAAACCAAAGCTGGTGTAGACTTATATGTAGTACAGAAAAGTTTCAATTATAGTACAAGATTTCTAACCGTGTATATAAGTATTATTTGAGTTTTATTTTCAAAATATTTTTTAAAAAAATCACTTTTTGGTGATATTATTCCATTAAATTAAACAAAAATTAAATGTCTTAAAATAATCAAACTTAAATCTTCAATATCATTCAAATGGTGACGTTTACGGAAAAAATAACGATACCTTTTTTGTAGAGCATTAAATTTCCTACGAAATTCTTGGAAAACATTTTTTCTGTACAAACAATTAATGATGAGGTATGAATTTTTCTATTGGACTGAGAAAGAAAAACTGCGATGCGGAGCATCTTCCTATTAAAGGTAAGAGCTCATATTTGGTGAGAATTTTTTTAAGGTGGCTAGCAACCCATTTTTCCGTATCACTTTTTTTAAAAGAAAATAATTGATTTTTTTGACCCACTCTAATGGATATAGCTCGTCAAGTATTTTATTAAAGTCGTTTACCTGAAATGCCATCCGCATATTTAAATATTATTGTTATCGTCATAATTTGGCCCTTATTATGAGCTGCGTTCAATCTTCGACTGTGGTCGAAACGCCTGATCGAACGAATTTGCATTTGGTATTATTACGTGCTTTCGACAAGGAGTAGCGCTATTGTCAAATTCGTTCATATGGTTTGTTCACGGTAGTATATTTCTATCAGGTGATCGTTGTTTTATTTCAACTAAATACAATTGGTTTCAAAGTTGATTGCAAAAAATAAGACAAAAAAGTTATGACTATGACGAAAATAATTTCCATAAGATTCGACGCTTCGTCAGAAGAGGATGAAAGCTTGACGGAACTGGCTAGAAGTAGAAAACTGTTGAGCAATGCTTTTTTTAGCTAATCTTAAGCCACTTTGCTGTTGTTCTAACTGGTGGTCCTAAGCAATTTAATTCTGGCGTGAGTTCTTCCCATTTCTTTTTCGCATGAACTTTGGAACAAATATCCTTTGCAGTTAAAGTTTGCCTAAATAAATGAGACCAGTTTTTCTAACTGCGGTTTGTTGCTTAGATCTGCATAAAATTTACAAAAACAGTTCAATATTAGTTTTAAGTCTTTAAAAAGGAAAATACAATCACAAAATACTTAAATTTTTAACAATTTTTGCTCAGCACGCATCGCATCGAAAGCAAAATCCTATTCGACTGAAATTTCGATGAGCAACGAACATTTCGATAGGGTTGCACTGCTCATAATAAGAATTTAACGTTCGATACTCGTTGTTCGATAACCCGCGAAGATCAAACGTCGAAAGCAACTAATAATAAGGGCCTTAGTGTTTCAAACTTTGTATTCCTTCGTTTAGTAAATCGTCCAAAACTATGTCCGCTATGTATGGGGAGACCGGATTTTCCATGGGCATTCCAATCACTTGACTGTAAATTCTTTTTTCCAATATATTATAATAGTTAGTATTCTTTAAGCAGAAGTTTAAAATTTTAAGGACAGCGTTTTTTATGGCGGTGTGTTGGCTTATTGTTAACCATTTTTTCATTATTATTTTTATTGCTAAATATATCGGTATGTTGGTGAACAAAGATACCGCGTCACAAGAGACTAACACCTCATCTTCTGGTCGCCAAATCTTTGAGTTTCTCCTTAACTTGGTTTGTATTTCTTACAATGCAGTCCTTTAATACGATGTTTTAAAAAACCCCTCCTATGTGTTTGGATAAATTGTACCATGGAATTTGAGTTAATTTTTGTTTCAGTTGTTTGAATATTTGTTTGCCGTTGTATATAGTTTTTACACAATAGTAACTAGCCTTTTTTTTAAAAAATGACATAAATGTAAAATGACCTTTAAAAACTATTTTTTTATTAAGTTTCATAGTCAGTCCAAAAGTAATAATAAAGTTTTTAGCTGACGTCGCGAATGTGTTTAAAATAATTCTAATTTCGAAAAATTATTTTAAGTAGATGTTCTTGAATGTATAAACTATCGGAAATAAATTTTTTGATTTTTTCAGATTTCTAGACTAGAAATTATTAATGCTATTTATTTATGCCCCATTATTGCTATTATATTATTAATGCACCATTAATGCTAATTATTTCATAAAAGTAACAGAAAATATAGCTTAAAAACATTTCTGTGACAAAGCATTTCTTTTGGGATTCCGTTAAACTTTAATCCATCAGATCTGTTCAATCTTATTTTTCATCAGCAAAAATTAATTAATTTTTTCATTTATTTCGATTCGATGGCTTATTGAAATAACTTGGTGAGATTTATTTGTATAGTCCTTATTGTTTCGGAAGATTCTTAGTTAGAAATACGAGTAGAATAAAAAAAATATAATTTAAAAGGTTTATACTTATGGAATTATTTTAATCTTTATTTGTAGTAAGACCGAACTGCATCACACCTGAACGATATAATGGTTACTGTTTCACTTTAAGCCAATGTCCAGAAGTGGTCAACATATTTACAACACAAAACCGACGAACTGCTGAACGATATGTATTTGCACTGCAAAGAAGTTGCGGAACACAAAACATAAATGGAGATCCTGTGGTAACTTCTCAATAAATTTTTCTCTGTTGATTGCTTGGTTTCATGCTCACATAATTTTGTTTCTTTTCTAGGTGTGTTGTACAAGACCTATGGCAACTTTCGAAGCCACTACTTCATATCCTGTTACCCAATATCCAAATCCATTCCTACCCATTCCGCAGACCACACAGTCACCTTTTGTAGAACCAACTTCATCAAGAAACACAAGAAACCCACAAACTCAAAATCCGTTCCCGCCAACTCAAAGTGTGACAACAGCCCCAACTCTTAGCCCAGTAACTTCCGCACCACTGATTGAAAGTAGAGCGCAAACATGTCGCGGTCCCGATTTTCGTGAGGGTGTTTGTATGAGTAAGTTTGTGACTTGATCGATATTTTGTGATTTTCAACCCTTTTTTCTTTTACTGACAGCCATAAACCAATGCGAGCCACTTATCAATGAATTATTAATAAAACAAACGGATCCAGAATTTGCGAATTTTCTACGTGCCTCAAATAAGATTTGTGGTGGCACAGGATCCATTGTTTGTTGTCCATCGCGTGAGCAGATACAGATTACGACAGCTAGTACCCTAATAAATTTACCAAATTCTGATGAAATACCGCGTCGCTTGCCAAAAGTATCGGAGGGTTGTGGTTATTCCGATCGCGTATTTAGGAAAGTAGTTGGTGGAAAGGCGGCAAAGAAGGGGTCCTGGCCATGGATAGCGTTGATCGGTTATCAGGACGATTTGTCACCGTTTAAATGTGGCGGCAGTCTGATAACAGCGCGTCATGTAGTTACCGCGGCCCACTGTATTCGCAGAGATCTGTAAGTTAAACAAATATGTAGTTGCCAACTGTCTTCAACATAAATGGTTTTGTATCAATACAGCACTTTTGTAAGACTGGGTGAATACGATTTGACGACGGATCAGGAAGCACAACATGTCGATGTGCGGGTTGTCAGGGTATGGCTAGTGTAAAAAGATTATCAGCATTGCATATTGATTTGGTCATGATTTCTATTACAGATGGTGGCACATCCGGAATACAGTAAACAGGATGGACACAGCGATATAGCTATGTTATACTTGGAGCGTAATGTAAAGTTCTCAGGTAATTACGACACTGAGAAAATTATTTCGGTTGAATTATGCAACTGTTTTGCTTTAACGCCAATGTGCTAATTTTGGCTCAGTCATCGTTTGATTGTAGAAAAGCTGCAGACAGTAAAAATTATTTTAAAAAGTCCTTTAAGAACGTAAATAGTCCCTGGTGGTTCTACGCTAGATTCACAGATACAACCTAGAACTTGCAGATGTCTACCTCAAGGCAGACCTTCACTAAATTTAAAAATTATAAATGTTTGCAAACTCCCCAGCTTCTGATCAGCCTAACCTAAAAACACCCGAGTAATCTCCCGTACAATAAGAAAAGGCAGCAATTGTTTTTTTTACGATTTCGAGTAAATTAACTTTTAAAGATTTTTTTGTTTAAATTATATTGGGTGTATGCGTTGAAACCCGAACTTTTACAACAGATGGCCCCTCTAACAAATGCTCTGTAGCAATCCAATGACATATATGTCATTTTAAAGCACATCGGTCAGCTGTCAAAGACACTAAGACAATTTGTTAACATTTGTGCGCATAAGTTTTTTAAACTCATGGAAAACTTCGAAAATTGGTGAAAAAACAGCATTTGCGGGAAGTATTGTTGGAATACTTGTTGGCCAAGAAAACTTTTGTCGAAAGTTATCGTTTGCTGGTAGATGTTTATGGCGACGATGCTCTATCTAGGACACAGTTGTTTGAGTAATTTAAACGCTTCGAAAATTGAGATTTCGACATCAAGGACTAAGAGCGCCCTGGTCAAGAGAAAATGAGATCAGAATGGACCGATCCACTACGAGTTGCTGAAATCAAGTCAAACCATTACGGGACCTTTTTAGCTACAACAATTGATTTGTTTGAAGCGAGCATTGACAATGGCCGGATTATTCGTTCAGGCACGAGTCTGTAATTTTCCATCATGACATTGCTCGATCACACGTTGCTATACCGGTCAAAAATTAACTGCAGAATAGTGGCTGGGAAGTTTTACCAAACCCGCCATATTCATCAGACTTGGCGCCATCCGACTACCATTTATTTCGTTCGATGCAAAACGCCCTCACAGGAATACGCTTTACTTTTGAGCACGGTATCATAAATTGGCTTGATTCGTTCTTGGCCTCAAAGGACGAAGCCTTTTTCCGACGCGGGATTCAGTTGCTATCAGAAAGGTGGGGAAAAAGTGATCGCAAGGGATGGACAATATTTTGAATAACATGCAAATTCATTAATTAATTAAAATAAAGCATTATTTTCATCCAAAAAAGTTCAGTTTTCAATGCATACACAAATACTTAAGTACAACATTTATAAAGGCACTAAATTGAGTTCTGCATTTTATTTTACATCTCCAGCACAAAGACAAAACTAATAACAACAGTAACAAATTTTTCCTACTATAAATAGCAGCAACTTCAGTTAGACTGTACTTATTATTCATTTATAGCATTCATGCAAGTAAAAAAGGAAGAAACCCTAAATAACACTGTTGGTTAATCTTCAAGGTTTGAAAAGACACAAAAAACGCCCAAACACGTTAACTTAATTTTCGGTCGTAGAATTTAGTGCCATACTCAGTTTTTCCAAATCAGATCAAAAATCGAGATATTCAGATATTTGATATTTGACATTTATTTGACTTTCATTTGAAATAGTTTTCATCGATTTTTAACAATTACTTTTTATTGTCTTTTCAAAAATACCTCGAACGTAAAAATTGAGTTAGAATTGTTGAACCTATGATTTTTCAATAGTTGACCAATTTCGCTTTTTCTTCCATTTTGACCAAATTTTAATATATAATCTTGAATTTTTTTTACTCAAACTAGTGTTTTTATTTCATAAGTAGACTAAATACTGAAAGTTTAAGCCAAATCGGAGGTGGTCAAAATGTGTGGTCTCCAAAAATAAAGCTTAAAATGGGTCTAAAAGTGACTAATTTTCAATCGCAAATATCTCGAGATTTTTATCTGATTGGAAAAAACTGAGTATGTCACTAAACTCTATGACCAAAAAATAAGTTAACGTGTCTCGGCATTTTCGTGTGTCTTTTTGACGTCCTTACAGTGTTATTATATGAAATTTTTACTCTGTTTGCTGCCTGTTGTTTTAGTAATTGAGCCTGTCTACACTGGCCTCACTCAACCGACTCACTTTGACACAAAAAAGTTGTTAAATGTTCACACACATAAATTGCCTCACTTTGTCTCTACATTTTCTTTTGTACTGTGTTTAAGCTAAAACATTTTAAAGCAATAAAAAACTAGTGTTAGTTTGAGTGTGTGCTTCGTAGCTGTATATAGCACTGCAAAACCGGCAGCTATAAGCGCATAAAAGAAAAAACACTCAAAATGACAAATGTCAAACCAAAATGAGTCGCAAAATTGTAAAAGTTTTTTAAACTCTTTCCTCACGGTATATTTACCTTCCCACTTCCTCATCTGTTCAAAAGACATCAAAGTGAGTCGGTTGAGTGAGGCTGGTGTAGAACAGCACATTTATGATCATTTTTAAAATTAACCCTTTTTTACATCATAATTACAAGAGAATGGAAAGCAGCACAGAGAAACTTTAAAAAACAGATATGGGGGCGTCCATTAATTACGTGAGGTGCTTTGCACAAAATAACATATTTACACTGAAAACACGGATTTTGAACAATCTCACGTGTAATTAAAGGGGGGAGGGGGTCTAGCCAAATCTCACGATATTCTCACTAGGGGGAGGGGGGTGGTATAGCAACGAAATAAAATAAAAAGGCAGTCAGGCATGTTCTGCATTCCACTTCCGAGTGGAAGTGAAAATAAATCATAATTAAATTCGATATTTGGTGGTCGAAATATCATTTTTTTCGTTAATACAATTAATTATATTAATAAATTAAATGAAATACAAAACGAAAAAATGGATATATAGAACACCATACATCGAATTAAATTACGATTTAATTTCACTTCCACTCGGAAGTGGAATTCAGAACATGCCTGAGTAACTATAGTTACTACCAGAGACGTCCCGTGGTACAGGCGAAGCAGGCCCACGTCTGTAGCGCCAAATTTTTAGGGGCGCAAAAATGACCCATATCTGTATATAGCCCTTAACAATCTTTTAACATTGCCAGGTAGCGTATCCAGAGGAGAAAAAAGTTTAAACTAATGAAAACTTATCTATGTTTGAAAAAGTCTTTGTTTGTCGGTCTTTGTAGTCTAGTGGAGAGTGCGCTAGACTCTCAACCCAGAGGTTCCTGGTTCGAATCCGGGCTCGGGCATGGTTCTTTTCACTTTCTTTGTTCTTTCCTACATTTAAGAATTATGGAAAACTAAAAATCCACAGCTAAATTCTTGAAAATGTGGAATTAAAAGAATGAAACAATTAAGGGCTGGAATGCTTGCCGAGGTAATACTAGCCTCGGTCAAAAAGCAGTTCAAATCGTCTTTCACGGTTGTTTCGCCTAATCAATAATTCACGTATTGTTCCAAACAATTCCTCTTAATAAATCTATCCCTTTCCTTTCAGGTCAAAGTCCAAACCTTGTTTGTATAAGGCGCATGCCTTGGTTCTTTGATCTTTTTTAAAAAAAAAAACCGTTTATCTTCACTGTCTCTTTTGTCAATTGAATCTGATATATGTACAAATTTAGATAAAGATAATATTTTAATGGATTTTGCTAGTGCAAATCCTGCAGAAAATGTTTAAAATGTTGTTTCTAATAAATTTGTATTATTATTTAATTTTATGTTTACGTTCGTCTTTTGAATAATCACAAAGTAAAATTTAATTTTGTTTGTTTTAACAATATTTTGAAATATTCAAATTTGTTTTTGCTCCTGAAAAAAATACTTTATTTTTATTTTTAATTAATATTTCACATTTTTGTAAAAAAGAAATATTTCTATATAATCGGGAAACCCTGAAAATTCATAATAAGTGGGGCTAGGATTCTCATGCAAATGCGTGCTTTTACTGGGCATCTTAACATGGAAACGGTTAAGTTATCTTAACGAACCATGAAATTTCATCCAATCGTTAATGCATATTTTTGCATATTTTGCAATAATTGCATGGTTTCGAATATTTACAAAAATGCCTATTTTTGCATATTTATAGCGCATATTTTTGTATATTTGACAATGCATGTGGTTTTTGCATATTTTTACATTTTTTGATTTGCAATCATTTAAACTTAATGCGACATATTTTGGGAAAAGATAACTTGTAGTTTTTACTTTTACACTTACTTCATATTTTTGTTGTTTTTGATAAATCAAAAAATTAAAATTAATTGTTTTTAATGGTTTTGTTAAATTACATGTAATATCTATTTTTGAACCGAATATAATATTATAAAAAAAATATTTTCAATTACATATTTTACCTGTTTCTAGAACATATTTTAGAGTTATAAATGTTCTTATATGCGTATATCTTCGATTTTTTAGTGCATGAGCCCTAATAAGAAGTATATAAAACAATATGAAGTATTGTAAATGTGTGCAAATTAATAGGGACGCCAAAATAATAGTTTGCCTGTTCCCACCAAATATCACGTGACGCCTCTGGTTACTATCTTTTGTTTTTGTACGGGAGTAATGTTCTTAGACTCGACTTGAAACCTACAGAAATTGAGGATTTAATTCGAGTTTATTCATTCATATAATACTAAACATTTTTGTTTATGTTTAAACCAAACTAATATACCTGGTTTGTTTATGGATAAATATTAAAATTAATTCATTAAAGTTTAACAATTTCTCAAGATCTTTAACTGAGAATCAAAAAACTTTTTCATTGCGGTTTTATTAGAAAATGATTTTGAGTGGAAGATGACTCGCCATACAAACTGGTCATAATTTTTTCCGACAAAAAAGTTTTATAAATATCATTCTTTAAACTTGTTGGAGTTGCTTTATGAAAGTGACCTTGTCTGAGGATAACCATTCTACTGCAACTCCAAATAGAACAAGAGTTCTAATGACCTCTGTGTACAGCCAGTGAACGATACGGGACACACTTTTGCATAAAATAAACACATTTCTCAATTTATAAAATTTTTTCTATTTGCACAGCAACCATTTTGCCGATTTGCATTCCAACATCTCCAGAGCTGAAAGCAAAGAGCTACATTAATCATACTCCATTTGTGGCTGGGTGGGGTAAATTAATGGAAGGTGGCAAGTCTGCAAATGTGCTGCAAGAACTACAAATCCCAGTATTGGATAACTCAGAATGCTTGGATGCTTACACGAAGCTAAAACGGGTATTCACGACGAAGCAGTTCAATTCTGCTGTTTTATGCGCTGGTGTTAAGGCAGGTGGTATGGATACCTGCCAAGGTGATTCCGGTGGTCCACTCATGACATCTGAGGTAAACAATTTTCACTTTTCCCTTAACATGCCATTTATTGATCAATTATGAACTCGTCTCCGCCCTTTATTTTTATAGGTTGTTAACAAAGAAATGAAATTCTTTTTACTTGGTATTGTTTCATATGGAATCGGATGTGCACGTGCTGGTGTTCCGGGTGTTTACACAAGCATTCAGTATTTTTCAGACTGGATAGAGCAACAAGTTGCCGATACGCAATGATATCACATCGTTAGATGAATAGTTTTTGTTATATATCTGGAATTTGATTATCTTAAAATAAATTTAAAAAATTAACTTAAACAAATCTGTTCGTTAGTTTTTAATGTAAACTACTGTTTTTTAGTCTAAACTGCAAAATCAGTCATATCAATCCATCTATATTTAATTGAAAATAACAATGAGTCTCGTTACCTTTGCGGACGATCCGAATCATCCGATGAGGGCCGATTTGGGTCAATTTGCAACCACCATCCGGATAGTTCTCAACCAGACGGACTTGTTTCAAGAATTTCCATGCTTTGAGGACAGCACTGTCAGCAGCACGACAGAAGTGGAAAGGATGTACAGCGTTTCCTTTGAGACCACCATAGATCTTAGTGATCGAGCAAACGCCAATGCCAGTGGACAATTGCAGGAGTCCGAAAGCCTTCTAACATACCTGCGTTAGGTTTTTATAGACCTTCCACACTCCTTGCAAACACCGTTCTATTGCTAGTATGAAATGGGAAAATTGGTCAGTATTCCGCACTCGCTTTGCTGAAAAGCCCTTCTAAAAACGCTTTTTTGAAAAAGCATTCTTAAAGTAATTTCTTTATGAGCCCTGATTGTTGCACTTTGTTCACTATTCCTGAAATAGGTGCTCTCTCCGCAGGCCTTCGAACAGGCCTTTGTTAAAATTTAATAGACCTTTCACACTCCTTGCAAACACCGTTTTATTGTTTGTATGGAATGGGGAAATTTGTCAGTACTTCCGCACTAAAAAACCTTGCTAAAAGTGCTTTTTTAAAAATGCATTCTTATAGTACTTTCTCATAAGCCCTGATTATTGCACTTTGTTTATTATGTTAGCTATTGCACTTTAACATCATTAAAAAAATCATTAGTCATTACCTAATATATATTCATAAAAAAAGTTAAGACAATTTTTTCATTTGATATCATTTGATCATTTAAGACAATTATATATCAGGTAATCTGGCATTGTAACGCACTTCATTAACATTTTTTCACATTTAATTTAGATTTCATTTATGTGTATATTATTTAATATAGATAATATTAAGGGCTTACTGCAATAACGTAATAAGCCACATAATCTAAAAAAACAATTTTTTAGGCTAAATACATTTCTCAATTGCGGATGACAGCCCAATTGCGGATGACAGCGTCGAGGTTCCGCTGCCCGACTATGATGAAGTTCTTACAGCTATAGCTCGGCTTAAAAATAACAAAGCCGCGGGAGCTGATGGCTTACCTGCTGAGCTGTTTAAGAACGGAGGCGAAGCTCTACTTAAATGCATTCACGAGCTTCTATGCAGAATATGGTCGGAAGAATGCATTCCGAACGATTGGAATCTCAGTGTGCTTTGCCCAATCCACAAGAAAGGCGATCCCACTATCTGTGCCAATTACCGTGGGATAAGCCTTCTTAATATCGCATATAAGGTCCTGTCGAGCGTTTTATGTGAAAGATTGAAGCCCATTGTAAACGAACTGATCGGACCTTATCAGTGTGGCTTCAGACCTGGAAAGTCCACCATCGACCAGATTTTCACGCTACGACAAATCTTGGAGAAGACTCAAGAAAAACAAGTCGACACCCACCATCTTTTTGTCGACTACAAAGCCGCCTTCGACAGCCCAATAAGGAAGCACCTGTACTCCACCATGTCTGAATTGGTATTCCTGCAAAACTAATACGACTTTGCAGGATGACACTGAGCAACACCAGCAGCGCAGTTAAAATCGGGAAGGACCTCTCCCCACCATTTATTACCAAACGAGGTTTCAGACAAGGTGATTCCTTATCGTGCGACTTTTTCAACCTAATGATGGAAAAGATCATCCGAGCTGCTGATCTGAGACGTAGTGGCACAATATTCTACAAGAGTGTTATGCTGCTTGCGTATGCTGATGACATCGATATCATTGGCCATAATACGTGCGAAGTCAGTGCAGCATTTTCCAGATTAGAAAGAGAGTCAAGTCGAATGGGTCTGGCAGTGAATGCAGATAAGACGAAATACTTAGTGTCAACAAACAAACAGTCCCAGCGTCTTGGAACCCACGTTACCGTTGACAATACCTCCTTCGAGGTTGTGAAGAACTTCGTCTATCTGGGATCCAGCATTAATTCAACCAACGACATCAGCATTGAGATCAAACGAAGAATAACTCTTGCCAACAGGTGTTACTTTGGGCTCAGTAGGCAATTAAGAAGCAGAGCCCTCTCTCGACGAACGAAAATCACGCTCTATAAATCGCTCATCATGCCCATCCTACTTTACGCATCACAAACCTGGACGCTGAGCAGTTTAGATGAAAAGACTTTAGGAGCATTCGAGAGAAAGATTCTTCGTAAGATCTACGGACCAATCTGCGTCAATGGCGAGTACCGAATACGGTGGAATGATGAACTGTATGAGCTGTACGCTGACATCGACATAGTCAAGCGCATTAAAATCGAGCGGCTTCGCTGGCTTGGTCATGTTCAGCGCATGAAAGACGATGCTCCAGTGAAGAAAACATTCGATTCGGTACCCAGCGGCGGTCAACGCAGAAGAGGACGACCGCTTCTTCGTTGGAAAGACCAAGTAGAGGACAACCTGACGAAGCTTGGAATTTCCAACTGGCGCCAGCAAGCGAAAGACAGAAATGGCTGGCGCAAATTCTTAGATGAGGCCAAGACCGACATACGGTTGTAGCGCCAACTAAGTAAGTAAGTAGTAACATTTCTCAATGCATTGCCAACAAGCACTGAAGAGATTATGGATATTTTCAAGTCATTTTCTAACCTATTTGCAAAAGTTTCCGTGTTAATTCCAATTCTTCATACAAAAATAAGTTTTTTTCAAAACTCTACAGTCGATTATTTCAAAATATTTTGTATGTGGCTTATTATGTTCTTACAATAAAAAAATAAAAAATAAACTGGCCATTTCAGTCCTTGGAAGGACTTTGACTTAGCTTCTATTGATCAATTGTGTTGTGCGTGTTATTAAATGTTTGATCACAAATGATTGAGAACTGGACCTACGTGTTTTAAGCCCACTCCGAACGGCTTATGTTCTCAAGAAGCTTTACATGGCAATTTTTACTCTCTGAGGTTTGCCATTGCCTGCAGAGAGGTGACGACCGAACAGAAAAATTAATTCAATTGAAAAAACTTTTCTGTCTGAGCTGGAATCGAACCCGGTCTACCGCGGTTCTTAAGCTTAGAGGCCACGCACTCTACCCACTAGGCTACGCCCTTACAATAAGCCCATCATATTTAATATATGATTATTAAGGCAATTACAGTAAAACCAATTTAACATTGTAAAATATTTTATTTACATTTAAATAATCATTAAATAGTCATTAAATAACAGGTTTTAAAAAAAAATTATGATAATTTTTTTATTTAAGATCGTGTGCTATATCGCACACCCACTTTAAAAATGACAACTCAAAATTTTTACATTTTCAAGAGTACCAAAAAACTATTTTTTTCTTCAATGTACTCCATACAAAACAGAGAGACAAAACGATTATTTTATTTAAAAACTAAGAATATGTATACAAAATTAAGACAGCCGATGTCGATGATAACACAGTTTTACACAAAAAAGTAAAAATTTGAAAATTTTGAGTTGCGTCACTTTTGAAGGGGGTGTATATATTTTTGACATAAGCCCTTTGCGATGCCAAGGCCACGAAATTAAGAATAGAAGAAAACTGTTCCTCAAATTTTATGACGACTTCCGCAAACAAAAAACTGAAAATGATTTATGGATATGCAACTATAATGTCCGAACCCTTAATTGGGAAGGTGCCTCTATCCAACTGTCTGATGTCTTAGAAAGATACAAAGCTGATATCACTGCTATCCAAGAAATGCGATGGAAGGGACAAGGTTGCATTCGGCATGCACCCTGTGGTATCTACTACAGCGGCCATGCGTAGAAGCACGAGTTTGGATGCGGATTTGTAGTTGGTAAGAGACTACGGCCCCACGTCCTGCGATTTACACCTGTGAAGGAACGACATGCCATAATCCGGCTAGGGCGGGCAAGGAAAATATATTTGGTCCAACAGGTAGAAAGTTTAGCCTCCACGACAACACCTCCGATAACGGAATGAGGCTGATTGACTACGCCGCAGCTCGAAACATGGTCTCCTCCAATCGATGATGTATGCGCGCAGTGGACACACATTTCAAGCTCCATGAGTGCGGCTGCTGAATAGGTCATTGGGTACCACCACCCTCACCGAAACAAGTGCTACGACTAGGAGCGTCGCGATGCCACTGCAGAGAAAGACGCTGCCTACAAAGCCACCCTGCAGTCGGTTGTAGCCGTGGGAGCTGATGGCTTACCTGCTGAGCTGTTTAAGAACGGAGGCAAAGCTCTATTTAAATGCATTCACGAGCTTCTATGCAGAATATGGTCGGAAGAATGCATTCCGAACGATTGGAATCTCAGTGTGCTCTGCCCAATTGAAGCCCATTGTAGACAAACTGATTGGAACTTATCAGTGTGGCTTCGGACCCGGAAAGTCTACCATCGACCAGATTTTCACGCTATGACAAATCTTGGATAAGGCTCAAGAAAAACAAGTTGACACCCACCATCTTTTTGTCGATTACAAAGCCGCCTTCGAAAGCCCAACAAGGACGCACCTGCACTCCACCATGTCTGAGTTTTTTATTCCTGCAAAACTCATACGACTTTGCAGGATGACACTGAGCAACACCAGCAGCGCAGCTAAAATCGGGAAGAACCTCTTCCACCATTTGTTACCAAACGAGGTTTCAGACAAGGTGATTCCTTATCTTGCGACTTTTTTAACCTAATGATGGAGAAGATCATCCAAGCTGCAGATCTGAGACATAGTGGCACAATATTATACAAGAGTGTTATGGTGCTTGCGTATGCTGATGACATCGATATCATTAACCATAATACGCGCGAAGTCAGTGCAGCATTCTCCAGATTAGAAAGAGAGTCAAGTTGAATGGGTCTGGCAGTGAATGCAGATAAGACGAAATACTTGGTGTCAACAAACAAATAGTCCCAGCGTCTTGGATACCACGTTACAGTTGACAATACCTCTTTTGAGTTTGTGAAGGACTTCGTTTATCTAGGATCCAGCATAAACTCAACCAACGACATCAGTATTGGGATCAAACGAAGAACTCTTGCCAACAGGTGTTACTCTGGGCTCAGTAGGCAATTGAGAAGCAGAGCCCTATTTCGACGAACGAAAATCACGCTCTATAAATCGCTCATCATGCCGGTCCTACTTTATGCATCACAAACCTGGACGCTGAGCAGTTCAGATGAAAAGACTTTAGGAGCATTCGAGATCAAAAATATTTTCGAATGTGCTTATTATAAAAAGGAAATTAAAAAGCAAAGTGATCCAAGTCCATACACTCGGTTTTTCAGATTGCGAAAATTGATTTTAATAATTTCGAGCTATTTATAAAAAAGTTACACCTTGAAATTCGTATGCTTTTAATGTGTAAAGTACTATATTAAATCCCGCCGTATGAAGATTTTAACCCATCTACCCTTAAATCGTTGATCTTTTGTGATATCAAGTAGTCGCTCTTACATATTGTAAAATTATTCTTGGATTTAATTATGTTCAAATAATATCACTGCATCATTTTAAAAATTAATGATGTTTTGCAAACATCTATTGAGCATTCCCAACGATCCTTCTGCAACCTTTGTTTTTCTTGACTTATTGAGGTGTTTTTTTCGCGTACAACCCCTTTGCAATTATTTTCGCAAGAGCCAAGCTGTGATCACTTAATTGATAATGCGGTGTCACATTGGTTCCCGAGGTTTAAATTGCAGTGTTGTTGTCTTCATTGAAGTGATGTTTTCATTATCCAAAACTGATGTTTTCAACTCGCACAATTCGTATATCTTATAGTATGCACAATTGTGGATTATGCAGATTTGATTTTAAGTGCTGATGGTCATATATGTAGTTTGCATATTTAAGCATGCAAATTTACAATTTTTGCATAATAAGGATAAGCGGATTTTGCGGAAAGATTCACCATAGAGTGCCACTATAGAATGGCAATTAAATCATCGTTTACAAGTTCGATGAGTTTAATAATCTTGTGAGAAAACTAAACTTGCGCTGTTACAATGTAAATTATTTTTTTATGTTTTGCTTGCATGCGTTTATACTATTTCAAAACAATCATAAATCACATCAAGAAAAATTTGAATGCTCAATGCTGAGTAAGCCCAGAAGGCAATGATAACAATGTGAGAGATCCTTAAATGATAATGCCGGAAAATCTTGCATCTGTTCATATCATAAAAGGATGGCTGCAAGAAGAAAATGTGCATGTCTTATGATAAAAAGAGTTAATTCGGTGAAGCGGTAGCGATTATATCGGTTTGTTTTGTTGAAAAAAGCGCGGGTGAAAGTTAATGTTATACACAAACCACAATGTAATTTCAAAATGTATTCATAAAAGTGTAGAGAGCGTATCCACCTTTCTTATTTAACTAAGTGGATGCATTTGTGACCCCTTAAAGAGGGAATATCTAGCAATGCACGTATGTATTTTAATGAAAGATTGACAAGAACGCTATAATCTTTAATTTGAACAAGCTTAAAGAAAACGAAAAAGATCAGGGGAAATCCATGTGTTCTTTTAACACAAATCTAAGCATATGTCTCTGAAGGGTTTGCTTAAAATAATGTGTTGTCTTTCAGTGTTAATGTTTGCACTACAACTTTGTCAATATTTTAGGTAGAAAAATAAATGAATTACACACCGTTGTTTTTTATATTTTCTATTTTGCTCTTTCCATTTAACATTTTCTTTGAGAAAACAAGGAGTTCTGAAGCACATGCGCCTACTTTACAGCTTCTACCTTTTATACGTGTATATTGACTTTGTAAGGAGTATAGGTTTAGCAAAGTATACCATAAGAATAGCATCCCCAACTGCGTAAATTTAACCATATTCATTAGTTTGTCCATCTGTCTGTGGACACAACTACGGACTTAATTTTGAAGCTACCGTTACGAAATTTAAAATATAAGAGTCCATCAAAAAAAATAAAGATAAAGTTCTACGATAAGCCAAATCGGATGAAAACCTAGCACATGAGCTTTGATTTTTAGAACGATTTCACAAATCTAGGGAAATGATTTCTCATAGACTTTTTCTATGAATTTTAGTTCGTAGATTCCAAATACGTTAACCATTTTTCTTCTTAAGAATAGTTTACGAGATATCATTTAGAGAATTTGTCGTTATTTCTAAAATTGTAAGTATTTCAAGTATATCGATTTAAAGGAATTTTTGTAACGGTACGCAACATTAAGTGGAATCGATCACTCGAGATCGATTTGATTTGATCACAAAAAAAATCACTTTCTTAGACTTCGACCGCCTGTTAAAATACAATTCGATTTTACTAAAGCATAGGAAGAGAGCAAAATTGTCTGTCAAACGAATAGCAATCTAAGCAGAAAATATGGGCAAAACACTAAGAAAAGTGTCGAAAACAAGTTTTGTTTTTATGATATTTCGAAAACCAAGACAAAAAAGATATGAGAAATCATTTCCCTTTAAGAGTAAACCAGTGAAGTCCTGAATATGAAATTTGAGAAAATCAACTTCCATACAAATTAACGTCATCAAAATTCACAAATTAGCCTTTTCAGTCGTTAAGTCCAGTGTTGCCGTTTCAAAATTTTTGAGCGAAGTGAAATTTCAAAAAAAGTGAAGTGAATTGAAGTGAAATGAAATTTCTTCAAAAAGAGAGGGAAGCAAAGCAATAAATTTTTAGATGGCAAAGTCAAAAATTGGTTTCAACGGTTAAAATACTCATCTTAATTTTTTACAAAAAAGAAATAGATAAAACGAAATAACCCAACGGGCCGGCATGTCAGCAGCTTCCCGCAGGAGCAAAACGTCAGCACTGTATTTTGTTGTTGTGCAGCGAACAGTTCAAAAAGCTTGAAAATAAAAATAAGCTGCTGACCCAAAGTTTTCCAAGAGAGACCTTTTTAAACAATTCAAAGGAAGCTAAATTGGAGTGCTTTTTCCAGCTTCCTCCAGGAGCAAAACGTCAGCACTTTATTTTGTTGTTGTGCAAGCGAACAATTCAATACGCTTCAAAACAAAAATGAGCTTCTGACGCAAAGCTTTCCAAGAATAGCCTTTTAAAGCAATTCAAAGTAAGCTAATTTGGAGTAATTTTTACATTCCTTCCTTGACTTCCTATGACATACAATGTTAAAATATCAATGGTGTGTCATACGTCAGGTTAGCACTTTCTCGCTTTCAGCTGACTTGTAAGCACTCAAAAAGGCCTTTGCTCCAACAAATTTCATAAGCTATGTATAGCAAATTTCCAAGAGCATTTTAAAATTAGAAAACATATATCCAAAATTTTTAGAAATTTGTTTCATTTCACTTTCCTACTCTTCTATTTGATTTTCTTTAACCGAATTCGGGAAAAGTTGGATAATTGGAACCACACTACTACCCAGCAATGCCGGATCTAAAATTTCTACCTCTCTACGAAGAGGCTCGAGAAACAATTTCATATTTTGTGTCGATAAAGTAGCTGATGTATGTCCGGTGCCCGTGTTGGTAAATGTTCGACCTCTGCACCTAAAGAAATGCTAGTTCTGGGATACCTTGAGCAGGCACAATGTACGAACGAAGATTGAATCGGGCATGCGTCAGTTTATTGTGTCCAAATATAGTCGCTCGTTTTTGAACACTTTATTGACAGATACACAATTACTACAGTACTATTTCAGGTGATTTAGAGGTACTTGTCGGGTATGTTTCGGGTACATTATAGTTAAGTCTCAGGCCAGTTTCGATACATATCAGCTTCTTTATTGACACAATATATGCAGGGGCGTACCGAGGCCATTTTGATTGGGGGGTATCAATGTATTTCGGCCGACTGGATACCCTTAAGTCTCGACTTTTTTTTAAATACAACATAGTTGAATTACACTGAGCAACACATTTTTCTAACGGAAAAGCGGACAAAACAGGATGATAGTACTGGTTTATAGTTAGAAAACCCTAAAAGGGTTTTGCAAAGTTAACTCGCTTTTAAAAGACATAGGCCTTGAAAGTTTGAATCTTGCAGAGTATTTTCAAAATGTAGTGCTTATTAGGGCGTATCAAATGACAATTTTTTTCGAAATTCGCATTCTAAGAGGTCTCAAAAGTGGCATTGGGTGGTCAAGATCTACAAAAAAAAAATTAAGAAAAAAAGTTATGTCTTCCTCTCCCGCAGGGACAAAGTTGTTTTTTGAGAAAAACAGTAAAAAATAACGACCTAAAAATACTTAAATTTTTGTAAAAAAAAACTACATATGTCTTAAAGCAAAAGTAGATCTTTATTTACTTTACTAACAAACAATGTCTCGCCAAACAAGATGTCACTCTCGATTTCTACCCTCAGTGTCCTGTGTGAAGGATATGCGAATCTAAAGGAACACTCAAAATAGCAAAAAACTTTTGATTGTTATCTGATTGTCAAAATTTTTGTGGCATTGAAGTGTTAAAGTTTTCCTTAAATTTGGCAATTAACAATTTGCATATTTTTCGCAAATGCAATTTTATAACTTTAAAAAAAAAAATTAATATAAGGTTTTATATCTCGGGCATCAGAATTGGTACCGAAGATAATTTTCTGAATTTGTGTTCTTCAAATATTTCTGAAGAGTATCTTTTTAAAACACCAGGCCAGGACCGCGATTCCTTTTCGTGCATCGATTTTTTAAAAAATTTTTCTTCCTAGCATTAAAATTATATATTATATCGTCAAAACAACTTATCTCAGCATTGACAAAAATGTTAAACTAAAATTTTGAGCTTCTAAACTTCTGAGCTTGCCATTCAATGGATCTCTCAATTGATATAACAATTGAAGATATGAGTTAATGAAGATGATATGTCACAAAAATTTAGTTTCGAGAAAATTGAAAATCCGAAAATGCGCGACATATCACTTTCATCCACTCATGTCCTCAATTGTTGTTTAGATGTGTTTTAAAGAAATAATAACCAAAAAGTATATATGAACAAATTTGTAACATTTCATGATAAGAAGTATTTTTTGAAATATAATAGGAAAAAAATGACGGTCTTTTCCTGGTGTTTTAAATAGATACTTTTAGATAGCGTTTTAATAAGTAATATTTGAAGAATTCAAATAGCGAAAATTATCTTCGTTAATAATTAAAGGCCATAACATTTCAAAGCGAGCTAACTTTCCTCTAAGGGTTTTGTTGGTCTAGATCTGTACTATAGACCTGTTATGGTCGCTTTTTCGTTAGATTCCATGACCCTTAAATTGTGGCACAGTGTTTTATTAAGTTACTCATCCGTTCGATCAGTATAAATAAATCTTAAGAAGTCTTTTTCATTTGAACGGCTAAGAAAAACACTTTGTAATTATTTTTACTAAAAACTTTTTTTAATAATGAAAAAAAATTGTGCACATCAAAATGCATATAATTAAGTATGTTTCGATTTTTTTTTTTTTGGTTTGGCCTTTTATCTGCTCTCTTAAGCTTTTCGCAATTTGGACATCATTTTTCGAATCCAAAAAGGTGGCAACATTTCTCAGCTTTTACAACAGGTAACTGAAAATTTATTCAATTCATCTAAATGATAATACTTGAAACTATAAGATTACGTATAATCAGCCAGCTAAACCTCGTACCTGTTTTCGGCGCCATTTTCGGTACCGTTTTAAGAAGTCCTGAAATTTTTAACCCACATGTAGTAACACTTTTCAATCTTTCTATCTTTTTCAAGTGAAGAAGATCCCTTAAAGGCAGTTTTCATATCGTTCCCTCTATTAAAGAAAATAAAATAAAATAAAAGCATTTCATTATTATCGAATCAGCATTTAAAAATTTATATTCGTTTTTGTTTTAAAAATTCATAGTTTTATGTGTTAAAAAATAAACAGGGCTTTCAATTTCTTTTACATTTTTCCTTTTTATTTTTCAAATTAATTAAAAAATAGTATTTTAAATAAAAAATACAAACTTAATTTTTAAGTATAACATTTAAATATTAATTCTTATTTTTTTAAGGTAGCTTATGCTGCGCAATATTATCTATGTTAATAAGATCAACTATGTCCTCTTCCGATGAAATTATTAATAAGTCATTAAGACGTGAGTAACTTTGCGTGGTTCTTAAATATTTTTTAACTAATTTTAATTTGTTGAACATTCTCTCATTTCCTGAAACAGTAATAGGCACTGTGCACAGCAAACGGGACATTCTTTTAACTGCAGGAAGAGATTTTTTATTGCATTCTGAAACATTAGCTGTACCCGATAGAGATTCTACGTCTTCGCATAGATCATAGAATACTTCAAATTCCGCTTTCAATTGAAGTGAATCAAACAAACAATTTTTTGGTAACAATTTTATTGATTCTAGAACTCGCTTTTGGGTCAAGTTAGTAGAAGATAGAATTGGATTAAAGAGTTCATACAGAGGCTTTATTGTATCTAAGCAACTGCTTAATTTACCTCGCATCAGTGAGGTTCTCTTATCCAATACAAGTTTAAATTCTCTTCTATAAAAATAGTTCATCGAAAAATAAGCCGCGTTGGCATTGTTATCATCCAAACGTTTCGGTGCAAGACGACGGCGATGGCGAATTGAGAATTCCTTTTCAGCATCAACATTAAACGATTTTAACAATGCAACAGCACTACTAATTAGGTTATCCGTACCTTCAGAGTCCGAATTTATTTTTTCTAATGATTTAAGGGTACCAGAAATAAATTTCATGGCACCTAAAATATTCAGTTCAACAGCTTAAAGAGATTCAGTCAGGAGTTTCATATTTACTTGCACATTTTTCATAAAAACAAGACTTATAATAAAGTATACAGAAATGAGTTGGTTTGATTAAGCTTAGAGCTTTGGGAAATTTCGTTTAGAACATCAACAATGACATAAAGAAATGCTTTTATAATAAATGAATTTTGAATGCAGATTTAAAAATGGTGTTCTTTTTGCCATCACCTTGAGTTTAAAAGTTAAAATGGACCTTTTTTCAATAGTTTGACTAAATCCTTTAAATTCATTATTTATTTATTTATTATAATTGCGTTTAAATTAAAATGTTAAGTCTATGAAATTAAAAATTTTACATCAGAGTTCTGAGCTAAAAAATTTCTTTTAATGTTTTGGCCGATTTCGATCATTAAATTTTTTATTACAAATGTTGGGTATTTCTCAGAATAAATAATCTCAGAAAGTTCTACAAAAATGTATTAATTCGGGTTTAAAAAGGGAAATATGTGTGGCGACTGAGTAAACCTTTGTTCGTTTGGGCTTGTTTTATTCCACTTATTTTTTCAACTTTTTGACAAGGTATTTGTATCAGGGACTGTTATCATAAAGCTATATCCAAAAATTTAAGCATTAATCATAATTTTATGATTTTCAAGTTTTTGCTCAGATATAAAAATAGTAATCTGATTTTATCTTTTAAACCTTAAATAAAAATCATTAATATTTTTTTGGACAAATAAAAATATAATATTCGGTTTTTATTTTTGGTCAAGGACACGGTTGCACAATTGAACTAAAAATGGTTAATTTTTCATTTGGTCCGCTGCTCTCTTTTACATTACTGTTTCCGTACTTTTTTAAAAAAATTTATACTACTTTTCTGAACTTTTTCTGCATTTTGTCACTAAGGAACACTGGACTCGTTTACAACAATTCAACGCTGATACGACTTAAAATTAATTGGCCGACTGAAGTTTTTTTAAGGTACGACTGAAAGTGAATTGGCCGACTGAACTTTGTTTAAGGTACGACTAAAAGTGAATTGGCCGACTGAAGATAGTTTTGGGTATGAATTAAAATGAAATAGCCGACTAAAGTTGGTTTTTGTTATGAAAATGGCAATAAAAGGTGCGACTGGCTTTGATGCGTTCATAATTATTGTTTATAAAAATCAATATTTATAAAATTTTAGTAAAAAATAACAATTTGGCCGACTTTAAAAAAGTAAAGAGGTTAGTCTATATGCAATCCCTGAATATATGCATTCTTTTCTTGGGTCCTGTTCGCTAAGGCTCGTTTGCATTCGGCTTAATATCAATGTGCAATTAATTTTTTTTCTTAAACTTCGCAGTTTTTCGTTACTACTCGTAGCTTTTAAAAATAAAATTGAGTCCGATACTCGGGACTTATGTGCCTGAGTAGTTTGGTACGGACATAAATTGTTTCTCGTGAGGGTTTTCGAATTGACTTTCTTAAGTATTTGTTAAGATAATACTATAAACAAATTTAGGAAGTGTTTTCAACCAAAGCCTAACTTATGCTCGGAAAAGCAGAAATATGTTCATCGATATAAAAGTGGAATCCACAGACTGATTGCATGATTCAAGAGCAACTTTCTTGGCGCGTGGAGGAGAATCCGTACTTATAAAGAACCTTTTTTGCTGTTCTAGTCAATTTTCCTCAAAAAATTACGATTGTTAATACATTTTGATACATTTTACATAAATTTAAATTATCTTGCCATGAATTCTACCTAGCTTTTTTTTGCAACGCGCCTTTTACAAGTGAAGCTTTTTTTTTGGAAATGAAAAACAAATGCTGCCAAATTTGACAGTCTGTTATTTCTAAAAAGAAATTGCACTTCGGACCAAATAGAAGTGTTCATGTCAAAGAGGAAGTGTCGAAGTGTGAGCCTCGAAAAAGAAGTGAAACACTTCAATCGAAGTAAGCACGGCAACACTGGTTTAGCCTCTTATAATCATTGGTGTTATGCGTGTTATTAAATGTTTCTACAATATGATTGAGAACTGGACCTACGTGCTTTATGCCGCCTCCAAAGGTCTCATATTCTTAGGAATAATTATATGACAGTTTTTACTCTTTGAGGTTTGCCATTGTCTGTATTGGACGACAGAAATATTTATTTCATTTGAAAAACATTCTGTGTAGATATCGGAAATTGAACCAGGGCTTTCTTGGCTAACGGGTTAGACACTTGACCAGTACGCCACGGCTGTGACATCAAAATAGCAATTCCTTCATAAGCTTTACAACAATATACATATGAAATTTTACTCAAAAGATTTGCTATTGTAAACGTTCTAGTTTAAAATGTGAAACATCTCATCAAAACCACATCTATCCTCCTTAAAAATTGACATCATCAAAATAAAACTACCATTACTTCAAATTTGGATAAAAACCACGCCCCATAAAAACTGACTTAATCACAAAATACTTCATCCAAGATTTCACTAAACTATTACACTAAAACACGGACATGGGGGGTATTTTAACTTCTTCCCAGTGAAAGATAACTCTTTACTATGTTGAATACAAACCGGGATTTTGAGGGCTTACATTATGTCAAAAAAGTAACGGGAATTGGTAGTTATTCAATCTATTTATTTGTTTATTCATATGAATCATCAGCAAATTTTTAGGAACTATTTCACAAACTTTAGATGATATATCAATTTTATCTTGGGTCTTATTTCATTATGAAATAAAGCCCAATGAATTAAGCCCCAATTCGATTTTATTTGGAGCTTACTTCATCTGGTTTTTATGGGGTTATTTTATTTTGTTAGGGGGTTGTTAGGGGGTAATTTTCTCTTAATTTGGTTATGTTTACAATAAAAATAAGTTTAATTTTTTTCCCATATTGTAATTGTTTATCATTTTCAGCATTATTTTTTTCCGTGTAGTTGCACCTTTTACAAATTATGCTTTTTGTAAAAGACGCATATGAAACCAATTGTCTGGTGGAAGTTGTTGAAATAGATTTATTTTTTAGTTTACCTACCAATTTTTAATTTTGTTCGTATTTCTTGTGTTAAAACTTTAATAAAGGTTTTTTTCTCATATTGTAAAATTGATAATTTTTGGCATTATTTTATTCTAAATGGCGCATATTAAAAATATTTGCCCTTGTCTGGGAAATGTTCTTATCAAATGCTATGAAAATGTGCAACACAAAACTTTAGATATCGATCCGAAAAGTCCGAATAAATAATCTTTATTTTTCAGATCTTAATGCTGAAAAGGAAAGTTAACAAAAAAGGAAGCATTGCATCTGATTGGATTAAAACGTCATGGAAAATGTCTGAAAATTATTTCTGACTAGTTCAAAGCAGTGTTGCTGTAAAGACGTCAAACCTGTCGGACGCGAAATTTCGGTCTGTGTCTTCATAATTCTTCTGAATAGTAATGAGTGCCCATAAGAATAGTCATCACAACAACCATGAAAAACTGTGGCTGCTTGAGTGTTCCAGACAAGATATTTCTTGAATTTCCAACTACAGAACCTTCATTATTACATTAGATTGGGACAGACAGTATCAACGCTTTTGAATTTGTTCAACTTTCAAATTATTCAATTTCAAATTCAACGCTAGTTAAATTTGTATTGAAAATTTATTAACGCTTCACATTTTACTCCATAACTTCTGAACCCTTTAAGAGTACACCCTCATTTTATATCGTGTGAAAGGTAGTGGAACGTATAAAAAATTAATATAATGATAATGAAAAAAATAATAGTGTCTGTTGCTAGCATGGTATTAAATTTTGAAAATAAAAATGAGTTAACTTACTGCAATTTTTTAAAAAGTTTAATATTTTTCCCTGAAAAAAAATCAAGTAACCTTTCCAATGATACCCTATTTACGAAAATCGCAATAAAATTGACTGAACTACGTGGTCTTAACATAGACCCCATTTTGGCGTTGCTTGGCTGTGAGTCCGCGAAAAAAATTCTTAAAATTTCAAGCTCCGGATTTGGTTTTATAAACAATAAACCAATAAGAACAAAATTTGAGCCAAATCGGAGATGATCAGTGCAACTGATATAACTCTTCAATGTGAAATGAGCGAATACTTTTTTGTTTTAATTTTCTTTTCATCATTTAGATCATATCTGGAAAAAGAAAGGATAGAAAATTACAAGGTTTTCATGATTATAATCTCTTTTGATGGGCCTAAAATCTGACTTATTTGGATTTGTCGCAAAATTTCAACTTCTTACTGTCAAGCATTGAATGTTAAAAATCATAATTTTTTTTTTGCCAACTTTCTGTTTTGTCTCGAATTTTAATAGAAACCTTGATCGGACAAAAATAAAAATCTTCCATCGTGTTCAGCGACCTCGAAAACATAAAGCTAAATCACGAGATAAGCCATCAATCGACACCAGGCCCTATCAAAGGGGGGGGAGGCAGAAGGGACTCGATCCCCGGGCCCCGCATCTGAAGGGTGCTCCCAAATTAAGAATATCATATAAAAAAAATATTAAACAAAAATGTTCAGATGAAAAAATTCCTACTGGAATTTTATATGTAGAAATGTAGTATAGGAATACCATTCAAATTTACTTGTAACCGATCGATGAAAATTGAGTCTGACATGGAAAAATATTATGGAGTCAACGTGTTTTTAGCAAATATTGATTCCATTTTATATGATCTAAGAAAGCGATTTGAAACACTTGAAACTCGTTTTCATTCCTCTGTCAATGTAATAAACTGAGCTGCGAAGACCTGCAGCCAGCAGCACAAACATTTCAGAAAACGTTCTCGAAAGAAATATCGCGTGAGAAAATTATATTTCTCAAAAGAATACAGTCAGTCAACTTTAAGAAGAATTATAAGCCAAGGAATCTATTTCAGGAACTATATCATCTTTTAGGCGCATGCATGCTTATATAAGAGTGGTGCCTATTTGTTTTCAGAAGTAATGATAACGGAACGGAGTTTTATTTCTTTACAAAACAGAAGTAAATTGGGAAATATTCATAAAAAAATAATGATATTAAAACCTGCCACAAGTGATTTTAAAGTTGAAAATCTGATTTATATGGGCAAAAGTCTTCTTTTTATAAAAATTTTTAAAAAGATGGGTCGCATCACGTTCTTCAACTAATTTTTCTTCAAAATGAGTTCTTAAATATCTGTGGAGTTTTGACAAAACAACTTAAGTCGATCTGAAATTCATTGACAAAACCGTTTAAGTTGATACGAAATTCATATAGTTGTTTTGTCAAAACTCCACAAAACTCCAAAAAATCGCAAAATTCCAAATTAAATTATGTTTCAATAAAATGCAGTGGTAATATTATTTAACTTAATTTTTTTTAAAAATCCTTACAGTGGCATTTACAAACCCTAGGTACTTGACTTCTTTCAAAAATCCTTAAAGTGGCCTTTCTGGCACATCGAACACACAAAAAAAAATCATAACATAATCGGAAGAAAATTAAAAATATTTTTTTTGAGATTTATTAAAGTAATTTTAAAGCTCCCATAGACGGACGCTCTAATAAGCGGCCATTTCCCATAAGCGGACACATTCTTGGGAACGATCAATTTTTGGTTTTTTTTCTATAGAAAATGCTCTCCCATATACGTACTTTTTGATAAACGGAGGCGGACACACAAACATGTCTATTTATGAAAAAAAAAATCTCCCATAAGCGGACGCGAAGTTCTAATAAGTGGACTATTTTGTCTCTTTTAAATCACAAACATTACTGTTTTTCTCTTTTTTTTCTGGTATGGTCTTTTCGACAGTTCGACGTGTTTTTTTTTTCTCTTTTTACGAATTTACGTGAACGAGAAATAAGAAACCAAGAAACTTACTTGCATCGTATCCAAGAAACTTACGCCAAAATATTTTATTATTCTTCTGCTAAAACTATTATATGTCCATTTCTCGGTGTTTTTTTTTTCAAACTTGAATTTTGAAATTTTTGGGATTTTTTCCGCAAAAATACCCAAACTCGAAATTTCCAAAAAGGTACACTTCTAGCAAAAAATTTCATAACGACCAGGTAATTTAATGTAATCGCATAATATTTTGTATCTGTTTTAAACATAGTTTAAGAAAATATTTCCACATTTCAATGCATTTTTTTTAAATTTGCATTTTTGGGATTTTTTTAATACAACAAGGAAAAAATTTACATTGGGATTTTTTTGAAAAAAGACCATTTTCTCCCATATAAATTAGATTTTCAACTTAAAGGTCGCAAGCGGAACATTTAAATATCAATATTTTTTCTAAAAAGTTTGCAGTTTATTTCTGCTTTGTGATGAAACAAAACTCCGGTCCCTAATTCATTACTTTTCAAATAAAAATAAGGACAAATTACATATTAAACTATTTGTTATATTATATTGTTTTTTGTCCATTGAAGAATAAAAATTAATTTGAATGGGCACATCGCAATGCCCATTTTTTTTAATTTGAATTTTAGTATTATTTTTTATGACATTCCGACAAGCGGACATCTCTCATATGCGGACAAAAAGTAGGTTACCATCGGTGTCAGCTTATGGGAGCTTCCACTGTATATGTTTTTCGATTTTGTATGACTTTTCATACGTTCTTGAGGCGGCAAAAGGGTATATTCTAAAAAATGTTTTTAAAGCGGTATTTACAACTACTTTGAACAACTTTCTACCTACCATCTTTGGAGCCTAAAATACCATTTTACAAAATAGTTTTCTACTAAAAATAATATATTGATATTAAAATTAAGTCATGGCCACGACACATTTTACATGTATGGTAACACGGCAAGGGTGGCATATTCTTTCAAATCAAGAGCGCCGATTGTAGTAAGTCCGCCTCTGGGCCGATCATTTGACAAAATCGCTTAAATATCCTTTCCATACTGAAGATAAATCCGGATATATTGAACTAATATTGAACTTATATTGAACTATTTTTTTTAATAAACATGTCGTGTATACATTTAATCATTTTTTTAAAGAGGCCCCTCACGGGCCCTAAAAGGCTCTGCTCGCCACATTCTCTATCGATATATTTGTCAAAAATGACTTTATTTACGTTGCCAAAATTTTCGAAAATTGGAGACTAGCAGTGCCTAAGGAAGGAATACCCTTCGCTTTTTTGGGTCGGTCTAATGTCCAGGTTTAAGGCAATTGTATATTTATTTATGTATATATATATTACCTTTTTGTTTTATTAAATTGTTTAAAATTTATGCAAAAAAAAAGGGGTACATGAAAAGCATACCTGCAACAATAAATAAAGCAACACAACATTGTTGTAATTTGGTAATAGAAAATAATGATGGTTATGATAAGTGTAAATTTTTAAATGTTCAAAAACGTCGAATTCGTTGTATAATTTTCTTACATTTCAGTGTCAAAATTATAGTTTTACGAGTATGTATATACTCGTATATGATTATACGAGTATGTACATCATATTTACAAGAAATTTACATAATATAGATATTATGCAAATGGAGAGTCAGTTTAAAAAACCTATAACCTGCAGAAATTTTAACTGTGCGTCATCGGATGATATTTTCTTTGCATGGTCTTAGAGAGTTTTTTTAATAATTTTTCAATATAGATGGTCAAACTTTGAAGAAATCTTGTCCAAAGAGACTTACCGATTTATTTTGTGTCACGAAAATGCACTCCAACGACAGTCAAGACAATAGAAGCAATTCACATACAATAAAGTATTGCTTTTCGTTGGTGTGCTTTTTCGTGAGACAAACAAAAGCGGTTACAGTAAACTTTTCTAAGAAAATTTAAATGAAATTAAATTAAAAAATAATATTTTAACCTTTACGACTGCTTTGAATGTTACTTTTATAGACCTAAATTTTAAGGGCTAAAAATTCTACTTAAATATCTATATATGTAAAAATCTAATGGTGTGCGTATGTTACTCCATCACTTCTGAAGCGTTCTAATGGTGTTGTTTAACACAAAGAAGTGTGTTTAGCCAGTCATGGCACGGGTTTTTAAATTTATTTGTACAACGGATGAGCGGTTCTCGAGATATTGCAAAAATAGTGGATCCTCTTTCTCCCATACGATTTCTCATATAAAATCGCTGTAGCTTTGGAGTTATAGGTCGCAAAGCCTAGGAATTCGGTATTTGAACACAATTTTCAAGTGCCGCTTGACTGACAATATTTTATGGGCGTTGTACAAGCGGTGTGGCACCTCCCATACAACCCAAATTTGCGATATCGAATATCTTTCGAATTATTGGTTGCAAAGTCGCGGAATTCAGTATTCGACCACAATTTACACGTGCCGTTTCACTAATTATTTTATTGGTGTTGTACAAGGTGGCATGGCACCTGCCATACAATCCAAATTTGCAATATCGAATAGCTAGTTATAGATCGCACAGCGTCGCAGTTCAGTATCCGACCTCAATGTACACACGCAGTTTCATTGATTTCATTTTATGGGCGTTGGAAAAGGGGCGTGTTACCTCTCACACAACCCAACTTTTTGTTATCGTATAGCTTTGTAGTTATAGATTAAGCAGCGTCGGAAATTAGTGTTCGACCACAATTAACACATGCTGTTTTACTGATAACGTTATATGACGTTTGTCAAGGGGGCGTGGCACATCCCATTTAACCCAAATTTTTGATATCGAATAGCTTTGGTGTTATAGGTCGCACATCTTTGGAATTCAGTACTCGACCTCAATATACACATGCAGTTTCATTGATTACATTTTATGGGCTTTGGCACCTCCAATACAACCCAAATTTCTGCTATCAAATAGCTTCGGAGTTATAGGTCACACATTCTCGGAATTCAGTATTGGACCTCAATTTACACATGCAGTTTAATTGATAACATTTTTATGGATGTGTGACAAGGGAGCGTGGCAGCAACGCGCTGGGTTTCAGCTTATATTTGTATACAATTTAATAAAGAAATCAAACACAATATATCAATAAAGTCACATTTTAAGATTGTTGTGCTACAAAAAACATTATTTTTCTAACTCACTCTTTAAAACTCAAATAGTAAATTATAACTCTTGGCATTTCAAAATTCGTTGGTACTTTGGTACGCGTACCCACTGTCTAGTTGTTTTGGCTTTATAATTAATAAAGTTCAGTTTTTTTTTATTGATTTCAAAGCATCCACTGTTAACCGAGAGTGCCACCGCAAGAAATTTTTCGTTGATTTAAGCGCCCTTTCGATGATGTGCGACCTTTAGAGGAGATACAATTTTCCAATTAATCAAACAATTTTTCACTTAAAATTCTAGACACACCCCTTAAAGTGGCCCAGGTTTCAATTGAAGGTAAAATCGTTATAAAATAAAAAAAAACATTCCAACAATAAAATTTTACAATGAGTATAAGCGAGATACAATGAGTATAAGCGAGATCGGGCTTAAACAAAGTGTCTCAGTGCAACGAGCAAAAACTACACTAAACTACTAATAAAGTGTCCGTAAAAACTTTATTTGAATGCAAATCATTCTAGTGTTAGAATATATTACAGAAATTGTAATAAGGGAATTTACTCAGGAAACCCAAATTTTAAGATTTTGACAGTCTTACAAGAAATGGTCGATATGTACTAAATTGGTAAACCACCTACAACTGGTGATAACTGGTTCAAACAACAAAAGCTAGAAGAAAAATTTGTTCACATTGAGTACTTGAGGCCTCATGCACACAAAAATGTGTTCATATTTGCAGAAATATGCGTTCGAGTGTAACCCCAGTGGGAAAATCCATCCTTACATAATGCATTATTCCCCACTTATTTTTCATCGGCGGGGCATGAAAACTTCAATACCGAATGCCCATTACTTTTACTCAGGTATGATCGCCACTATAAGCTTTCGTTTGTAATGTATGATATGCATCATGCGTGCTTACGTGACACTGTACTAAGATAAAGTGTGGGGAATGTACTTCCGACAATCGGAATCGATCGGGCTTCCATGATTATGCACTTAATTTTATAAGTACCATATATGTATGATAACGTAATTTAAATCCCGAATGTGCATACTCTATTCTAATCATGCACGACGGAACATTCGTTCTTTTTGAACCAACTCACATGTTCGCTAAAATTTAATGAACGGTATTCATAAACTTGAAATTTAATGAACAAAATTAATGATTACGTATAATTTAATGAAAAAATTCATAAAAGTTTAATGAATAAAATCATTAAAATAATTGAAAAAATCATTAAACTTTATGAATATGTTCGTTAAAATTTAATGAAGTATTTCATAAAATTACTGAAAAAGTTCTAAAAATTTAATTAACACTTTCACTAAAACTTATGAAAAGGTCATAAAATTAGTGAAGAAGTTCATTAAAATTTTATTAAATTTATTAAATTTTAATGAAAATTTGAGTAAATTTTTTATTTATGAAATTGTTGAAAGAAATGGTGAAATATTTACACACCTAACCTAATAAATTTAAATGAAATGGTATTGTTTTAATATTCAAAAGTATATATTCCATACGTTTTAATTATTTTATTAATATGTTTACAGTCTGGAGTAAAAATGGCAAATAATAAGTGTTATTTTATTACATAAAATGAAAATAATTAAAGTATTTAAGGAAGAAATTGATTTGCTAAATTAAGAAGTATTTCAAGCAAAAACTGACTGACTCGTCTGCGCTAGCAATGCGATTGGCTTCGTTGATAATACACTTGTTGGCAACACACTCGTTGGCTGCACAGTTCGGAGCGCTAGCGCTTCTTTTTGTTTTTGATTGCTGCAAACATTTGCCAATAGTTTTTGTTTTAAAAGACTCTAAATCAGAATTCTTTCTTTTAAGATGTCTTTTATAAATATTAACACCACCAAACAATTGTGCGCAAAATTGACAACGCAACGTGTCCTTTTTAGAAATAAAATGCAGTTTTTTTATATGTTCTACAAAGAAATCTATATTTTTTTATTATTTTTTGCACAAAGCACAAAGCATTTTTTATTCTTTACGTTAAATATTTTAATCACTAGTAAATACACTTTTATTCATCTTTAATTTACTTCTAAGCACTTTTAACTTATTGCTTTTCACTAACAACAATGAAGTAGAACAATTTGTGTCATTATTCACTGCTACAATAAAGACGACGAGATTGTTTGGCAATTTTAATGAAGACGGTTCATTAACTTATTCATAAATTCATATTTCAGAGTTGCTCTGAAGAAATATTTATGAATTGCTTTCATTAAAATTTGTGAACTCGTTCGTAAGCTTTAATGAAAATTTTCGTTAAGTTAACGAAAAAACCATTAAAAATAATGATGAATTATATTTTTCCGTGTGGAACTCCACGATGGAAAATGTAAGCACTACTTACGTTTTCGCTTGCAAAAGAAGGTAAGCGTTAGGCGACGGTTCTAAATATATAAATTATTTGAAGATATTAAATAAGAGTCAGTACTTTAATACCAAAAATTTATAAATAAATGAGTCCTTCACTTTATTTATTAATCTTTAATAATAAAAAAATTGTGAATATCATAATTACGCAAAATTGTATGTTGCCGCAGCGGCGATCAGCAGACATTTGTTTTTTGTTTTTAGTTAATTATTTCACTGTCCGTTTTTCTACAATTCATCTCTTTCAAGCAATCGTTAAGAACTATATATAAAAACTATAACAAGGTGCTCTAAATATAACAAACAACATTCTTACTTTCGTATGATTCTATTCCTATCTTAATAAGCGAAAGGAAATCATGCATTATTTAGTAAGCACCTTACGATTTTTACGATAACTATATACGTATTTAAACATGTGTATTTGAATGGATTCACATGAACCTATGAATATGAAAATACATTTCTTTTGTTCTTTTTATTTATTTTTGTAAAATTTAAACACAAAATTTTTAAAACAAAATAAATAAAATATAATAGTTGTGTTTTTAAAAACTGCCATATATTTTTAGCTTTCAATAAAACTGTTTGACTTTTTTTTTACCAACTTTTTTCAGAAATTTTAGCTATAGTCTCAAACATTTTCTGGCAGCATTGGTTACATACCTAGTGTAACATTGGTTACATAGTGATCGTGAGTAAGTTTTCGTATTGCTGCATCATAGTTTGTTTGTTGTTATCAGAGGCCTTAATTTCAGAATTAATACTTACAAACGTTTCGGCTATTGGTCATGGAATCCTGAAATGGCCTGAAAATGGTTTTGGTTTTGCTAATAAAAGTAAAGATAAGGATTCTAACAATTCATAAAAATAGAATTGTTTTTTTTTTTAATACCACTTCAAAGGTTGAAGCTAATTATTCCTGATTACAGCGAAAAAAAAGAGTCTGTTTCCAGATTAAAAAATTCTCAGGATATTTCAACGCATCAGTCTCTCACGTCAAATAAATTTGAATACATATTTTTTTCAAGTTTTTTATAAAAATTTATAAGTGTAAAAAAGTTGTGCTATGATGATAAAAAAAGGATTTATCAATTATGTGTGTTTACCTAACGATGAAGATCCTCACAGTGGTGGTTTCCAAGGAAAGTAATCACACACTCACACACACTTTTAACAAACGGGGAATCGCGTCGTAAGGCGCGACTCGGAATTTCTTTATGCAGATTAGATTGCGACTTAAGGATGCTCAAACAAAGGGTTGCCTAGTTGCGACCAAATGTTCTTCACGTTTGATTATCCTTTGTGTTCGATATGCGTTTAAAACCCTTTCGTTTTTCTTATATTTTTTACCTTTTTTTTAGTTAGGTCATTTAATGTGTTAGGTTTTTAAGATTCACTTTCTCGTGAGAATTTATTTTTTATATATGTAAAATATATGGAATATATATGTATGTTTTATGTTATGAACAGTTTTCATAGATATATCTTTAAATGTAATTATTTTCTTATTTATTTCTTCTTTACACAATACTGCGTCTTTTCAATTCGAATGAAAGAATAATTGTTCAAAATAGCATTAATATTGTATGAAGTGGGCCAAAGCCGCTAAGGGCAATAATAATAAGAACAGGGATACGATCACCTCAGGGTATCCACGTGGCACAGTATTATCAAGTGAGAGCGATCACTGCAAAAATGATTGCTAATATCGACTATCGACTGCTTGACAAGGGTTCAAACAAGGGTTGCTCCCAAGGAAGAAAAAAACACACACAAGTCAACAAGTAAAGCCACAAATGTACAAAGGATCTTTAGACATGATCAATAGATGTTTTCGCAACAATTTTTTTGAAACATAAAGTGCACAAGTTTGAAGAGAACCCTTGTTGCTTTTTATTGTGCCAATTGCTGTACAGATTCTAAGAGCACGATGGCATTGGTTTCAACTAGTGACCGATGTTGATTTGCTTCAAACAAGAAATATGATATTCAAATTTGAATTGAAAACGATGATAATGGTTCAATCCTCCCATTGAGCTAATTTTGCTTTGATCTAATTGATCATCTAAGCAAAGATGATATCTAATAAAAAAGGTTTGAGTTGAATTTTAAAAACTTTGAATAACTCGGGATGTAAAGAAATATTATTTCTGCAAAATTTTTAATTATTTTATTTAAATGAAAGAGCGTGCAGCAGCTTTTTATTACTTTCTAAGCGAGTGTGAAGAGAGATTGATAGAGTGAAAAATCCATGTAAAAGAATCTTAGTGAGCACACTGATGAAGATAGTCAGTAAATCATGCTAAAAAACTGTGTTAGTTTCTGAAAAAAACAACTTTTTCGTAGTTGAATATTCTAGCACAATAATTTATCATATTCTTATAAAGTATACAAATTCCCATAGATTGAATTAACATGATGCTTTATTAAAAAAATGTTCACGTATTAGCAAAGCCGTGCAGTGTGTTTCAAAATAAGATCCATTTTACATCCTGCATCTGATTGCACACTACTACAGGATAAGGCAACTTCTATGGCTATGTCTGAATAAGAATTCTAATACTACCTATAAATGTATTTACCTGGGTAAGTTCGTTATGGATGGATGAAGCTAGCGTATTTCTTTTGTTACCCTTGGTCCTGGTTGGTGTTGGTTTTATTGTATGTCTGCCCTTCTGACTCGTTGGAATTGTGTTATACTGCTTTAGGTCATTTTTTTTTGGGCAACTTATTTAAATATTGTACTTGGAAAAAGTACAAAGTAGTTGGCTGCCAACCCTTTGTGTCTCATTGTTTGGTTAGATAATTTTTTATGGCTAACGTGGTGCTACTTCTGGAAAACAAACCAGCAGCAGTTCGATGTAGTGACAGTGACTAACGATTAAGATAATATTTATACTTGTGATAACCGAGCAAGTGCAGAGGGAAGGTCGAGTGAATTTCAATTTTCATATTTTGATTTAAATCAGCTGTTATATTTGAATGTAACGCCTTCAATTTCAGCCTCAAATTGAAGCCTTAAATTGAAAAGGTTGAATTTACATGAATATTTGTAATAGAAATTTTTTATTTAAAAATCCCGGGATCCCGAAATTCGATAGACTTCCCTAATATTCAACACTGTTAAACATTTAAAAAAAAATTTGTTTAGCAGCGCACTTTGGGGTATTTGACCGATTTAGGCACCTAAAATTATATTATTCGGAAAATAGTTTCTATTTAATTCTGTTATTTTATTTAAACACTGTACGAAATTTGCGATATGATTAACACTATTCAACATTAGTTGAGGAGCTTAGGGGGCGGGGGTTAAGCCGAATCTCACTCACTCTCACGTGGGGGAGAGGGGGTTCTCACAAAGATGACGAAATTTTTTATCTATACTAAAATATGACTAAATTTTACACAATAATATTTATATTTTTATTAATAAATCCAATTGCTTAGAGTAACATATTTACACTGAAAACATGCATTTTGAACAATCTCACGTGAGATTAGATGTGGGGAGGGGATCGAGCCAAATCTCACGATATCTCACTTAAGGGGGAAGGGAGTCAAAAAATCGCAAAAACCACCTCACGTTTAATGGACGCAAAATACAATTTTTTATCAAATCTGTGTTTAATAAAATTGACTTTTGACAGCTAAAATCGGTGAAATACCCGCATTTCGATTCCAAAAATCTCGAGATTGGAATAACTTCTGGCATCCCTAATTAAGACAATTGAAAAATTTATATTCCAAAGCGATTTCTAAGAAATTTTCAATATAGGAGTTTACGTGGATGAAAAATCAATCTAACTAGGTCTCATTTCTGAAAGAAATCGTTTTCTCCATGTTTCATGCAATTAATTTTAATTAAGTACTTTCCATTTCATATTGCTTTTATTATGTATCGAGGCGCGAGTCATAACTTGTTGTAAGTTGTTGTTTGTAATATGAACCCAGCAAACATTTTATGAGCCCTCCTAAAATAAGACTCTAAAATGCGTCATTTATGTGAAAGTTTTATAAGTGTTCATAAAAATGAGTCATATGCATGTTTTATGAGTGTTCATCAATAATTTTTATGCATGTTTTATGAGTATTCATAAAAAGAACTCATAAAAGAATCCATTTTATGCGATTTTTATGAGTGTTCATAAAAAAGACTCATAAAAGAACCCTTTTTATGCGTGTTTTATGAGTGTTCATAAAATGAAATCATAAAAAATACTTTTCATAAGTGTTTTATGAGTGCTCATAAGAAGGACTCATAAAAGAATCATTTTTATGCGTGTTTTATGAGTGTTCATAAAAGAATCATTTTTTAGCGTATTTTATGCGTCCTTAATGCGTGTTCATAAAAAGGACTCAAAAAAGATTAATTTTTATGCGTGTTTTATGAGTGATCATAAAAAGGACTCAAAAAAGATTAATTTTTATGCTCATAAATATTCATTGGAAGGATTTGTAAGAGAATCCTTTTATGCGTGCTTTATTAGTGTTCATGAAATTGAGTCATATTAATATTACATTTTTTTTGAGTTTTCATAAAAAGGACTTATTAAGGAATCCTTTTTATGCGTGTTTTGTGAGTGTTCATAAAACTCTTTTATGATTCCTTTTTATCTAATTTTCACTCATAAAAGAATCCTTTTTATGTGTGTTCATAAAACTCTTTTATAAGTCCTTTTATAAAACATGCATAAAAAGGATTCTCTTATGAGTAAATTTTAGTAAACGAAAATCGAATCTGAGTCCAATGTGTTACAAAAAAGTTTTCTATATACCTTTAAAATGTAATTGGCGAGGTTCCTAGGATTCCTGTGAATGCAATTTCTGTATAAATAAGGCGTTTGCCATGCTATAAAAATAATTGAAATGTTCATTGTGAGCTTCCAACGCCGGAGTGCGTGGAAGTGATTTAATTTGTTACTAAAAAGATAATCACTAATAATAAATCAAGTAAGTTCTTTTAAATTTTTCACTGTCACTAATAATAACGTCAAGAAAACAGTGTAAGAAAGAGAGAAAGAGAAATCGGTGAATGACACCACTGGTCGTTTTTTTGTTAGAGGGCTAAACTTTGACAACTGATAGCGACCTAAAAATCATATAAAATATTAAAACATAAAAATATCTCTCATGTAAAGATGTATAATATTAGATGTATAAACATTGTATATAATCGAATAATGACATGCCTCGATGATAATTCAAAAGTCGAAAACTAAGGACCACCCTAATAGTCATAAATATAAGGGTCTTTATTTTGAAAGTGCTAAAAAGAGTTATTATTTTTGTTATAAAAGAGTCTATTATATTTCTATGAAGGCTTACAATATAGTCTTTTATATGAGTCTTAAAAGAGTCTTTAACAGTAGTCTTAAAAGAGTATTTAACCCATTAATGACAACGTATGATATATCATACCCGATTAAAGCATTTTTCAAAAATTCCTCAAAAATTCTCAGCCACTGTAAAACTTTTGCTTCTAACAGTGTAAAAAAACCCAAAAGTATGCTTTTTCCAAAAAAAAAAAAAAAATTGACATTTTAATCCTTTTTGTTTACTTGTTCGCACCTGTTAATGCAGTATTAAAAGAAAAGTGAAAAATGTTACTCAGGTGAGTTATTTTGTTTTATAAACATCAAGAAAAAAGAAAATATAATTAAAAAAGTGCATTACGTTAACGTTGAACGCCCGCGCTACGAAATGAAAATTTTCCAATTTATCATTTTTCTATTTTATGTTTGTTTTTTTTTTTATTTCTTTACTTAAAGACCCCTTATGCGCTTATGATCATACGCTTCGCCACACCCAAATCCTTTGAATTTTCTTTTAAAAACTTGAGAGTTTTCCATCTTATAATAATAAAAATTTATGCTGGAAATTGTAGAAGCTCAACGGATTCTGATAGTGAGCATTAATGGGTTAATATGAGTCCTAAAAGAGTCATTTATGAGTCATAAAAAAGTATTAAATGTTTAATAGGGTTTAATGAGGATTTTAAGAGTCATAAAATAGTCTTTATTATGAGTCTTAAAAGAGTCTTTAACAGTAGTCTTAAAAGAGTCTTTAATAGTAGTCTTGAAAGAGTCTTTAATATGAGTTCTAAAAGAGTCACTTATATGGGTCATAAAAGAGTATTTAATATAGTATAAGTATATAATTGAGTTTTTAAGGGTCATAAAATAGTCCTTAATATGAGTATTAAAACAGTATTAAATTAGAGTCAGAAATGAGTCTTTGTTTTCGTCATAAAAGAATCACTAAAAGGAGTCATATCGGGGTACTCTCAACCTAGAGAAAAGATTTAAAAAAGAGTCTTTTTTGAGCGCATAATAATAAAAAAGCCTCATAAATAAGAGTCTTAAAAGAGTCTTTAACGAGTCTTAATGTTTGCTGGGACTCAGTCGCGTATGCATGTTGTTGTTTGTGCTTTTGCTGCATATAATGGTTTTATTTTTCCGTGTATTTTAATGTGGTATTGCAGAATGAAACAAGCAGCGCAGTTTGGGGTATTTGACCGATTTAGGCGGTCAAAATTATTTTATTCGTTAAAATTTTTCTATTATGTTTCCGACTAATAAATAATTTTTTTGCGGATTTACGTACATTTAATGCCGCTATGCGTACTTTTGAACTGAGAAGTGAAAATGTTGTTCGGAAAATTCCTGATTACAGTAGCTTTAAAAAAATTAATTGTTTTATCGATATACAATAAAAACGAAAAAAATTGAAATACATGGGTTTTGGCGGGAAGCTAAGCTAAGCTCGGTCGCCCAAGTACTAATTGTTATATAAGGTAGCTGAGCAAGATTTACAATACAGAAAACAAACGCTTGTAAGCTACAGACATATTTCCTCCATGCTCTATTCCTGTTGTTGCGAAGTCTTTAATTCCTTTGTGTATTCCAAAAGTGAGCACAATTTTTCGCAAATTTGAGGCTATACGGCACGGACTGAGAAAACATTGCAAAGATTACCACATAAGTAAATAAATTGAATCATCAAGACTGTTACCATTAACGTATTCTAATATTACATGAAGTCTTATATGAAGTAAATGATTTGACTTCATAAAGTCATCTGTTTTAAAATTGAATTCATAAACTTTATCTATTGAGTTGGAATTTACTATAATTTCTCAATCGAACTTGCATGGTTAATGGAGGATGGCATTCATCAATAGTAGTTAGACAAAGAAGTAAAATATAAGGAAATGGTGTTGCTTACACATACACTGTACGTGAACCGTCGCACCATTCGTAAATTGTGCGAGCGAGAAAGAGTGTGTTTTTTGACATTTTTGAGAACCCTGGCATCTGATTGGAAGACTCCTCAGCAAAATAGTTGAAAATAATTTAATTTTAAGCATTTTTCACTGCTCAAAAAGCAACAAAATTAAAGAAAAAAACCACTAAAACAAATACAATATGAGTTGTGCGGTTAAGAATTGTAATAGTTCCCGAAAACTTAAAAACAATGCGCATTCGTTCCACAGGTAAATATGTCCATACGGTTTAAATTCTTTTAACAAAAGTGCTTTATTTAGTTTCTAACGATATTTTTAACTTATTTGTTTTAGAAATGTATATATTTCTTATTAAAAATGGTTTTAAAATGCAATTTAGACCCCGTTGATTTTCCGCCAGTTTGATCAAACCACATCTGTCAAAACACAAACACTGCTTCAGGGGCGCAGTCATTTTTCGCAGTTGAATACATGTTTGGGGCGCTCTTGTTTTCAGCATAGTGAAGCAGATTTAGTACCTGTTTGTTAAATTTTTCTGATTTTTACACAACAACTAGGCAGAAACACCAAAAAAAAATAAGGATTTAAAAAAATTAACCTAATATAATTTGTTATTAAAGTTGAAGTTTAGAATTTATAGGCCTTCAAATATAGAAAAGTTACCTAAAAATCTTGCAGTTTTTCTAGTTTTTCAACAAAACTAAGCTTTATGGGTATTAAAACAAAGGTAATGTGCGTATCTATTCAACGAGGTGTCAAATTTAGAATTCCATAAAAACTCATTAAGATATAATTTTTTATAATTAGAATTTGTCTGAAAGACTAGTGGTTTCTCTTTTACGAAAGCAATACATTAAAAAGAGAATTATTAAAAAGATAACTACATTCAGAACTGCTGTAGACAGAGAAGCCTGTGTGGTACTTACTGAGGTTTGTAAGCCCTAAGCAGCATCCGAAAGCCTCCTTTTGATACATTTATTTTTTTTTATTAAATCTGGAAAAACCTCGCGATTTTAAGTAAAAAAAGGGTTGTATCTTAAATGTATGTATTTTTATGTTTGATATCTTGTTGAATAGATACTTGTATTATCTCTCTTTTGATACCCATAAAGTTTAGTTTTGTTGGAAAACTTAAAAAATCAGCTAAATTTTTAGTCCACTTTTTCCAATGTTGGATGCCTATAACTTCTAAGCCAAATGCGAGCGATCAAAAATTTTTTAAATAATTAGAGTTGTTGCTATTCTTGAAATGTTTCTAAAATTTTAATGCATAAGAACAAACTTTAACAGTTTGGGCCTTCTTTTACGATACAACCGAATACGGCCCTTTGTGATTGTTTCTGCATTTGTGTGAACCAACACCAATATAAAAAATACCACACTTTTCTGCTATTACACCACTTCCTTATATTTTACTTCTTTGTAGTTAGACCCTGAAGGGTCCTCTTAACAATCACATTGTCACTGTTTGTAGTTAAGACCAGGGGGTCAATTCTCGTTCTTCGTTATCGTCGTATCAAAAGTGTTTTCAACTTTACACGGAAAACGCGATTCCCGTTGTGTGTTAAAAGAGCAACAGCTGTTTTTTTTTTTTGCTGAAATAAAAACAAAGTTAACGCCGGTTGCAAGCGCGCGTTATCGACTTGCTACATTAGTTTCGGCTATTTTATGCTACCTAAAAACTGTGACCTTGGTTATATTTATTTATGCAAAATTCATTATATTTTCGTTATTTTTCAAAATTCTCGAAGTCTCCTCCTAAAAATCCTTGGGTTTTCTCAACATAAATCAATAAAAAAAATGTTGAAGTCAAAATAACGGTCATAAAATTATTATGTTCAATTAAGTCATTTTTGTAAATGTTTTCTACCATCTAATAAATTGTTTACATTTATTTTTCATAAAAGCTTTGTTTAATAGACATTCAGCAACTCTCAAATGCTATTCAGCAACAACTTTCCATTAGGCGAACAAGAATCGCGTTTTTGTGCGCAGTGAAGTGAACAAGTGGAATCGTTAAATGGAAACTATTGCGAAAAGCTTATTTTTCACTTCACTTTAACGCAAAATGGGAATTGACCCCCAGATCAAGAAGTCTATTACGACTATTATAAATAAAACTAACTTGTTGTAAGTCAAAACATAAATAACACGGTATAACAGTGAAGAAAAACTTGGCATAAGAGGTTGTACACCTGAAACATAAGATAACTCCTTACTTGGTTTTTTGAGTCTTGTGTCTAAAGAATAAGAAAAGTAACAGATGTAAACGTTAAGAAATGTCTAATTTTTTAATTTTTTACAACTTTAACCTTGATTTTTTGAATATTTTTCTTTGAAACCACTTAAATACACTTGAAGATTCTAAGCAAAATAAACATAAATAAATAGACCATTTCTTCATAGACTTCAGCATCGAAGTGAACTACGATATATTTATTTTATATTTTATTTCATTTGTGTTTTTTATTGTTTTTGAAAAATTTATAATTCAATAATGCAAGTATTTTTCAGTCCTCTGAAAAAACTGAACGATTTTTGGATGCGTTAAACTAAAAAAGCTTTTTGAATTTTTGAGCTTATCTAGGTGGTTTAAAGAAAAATTTTCAACAAATCAAGGTCAAAGTTGAAGACTGAAAAACTATTAAGGAATTATCTTCGACTTGAACGAAGTTAAAATACTCCCACTGCCGTATTTTAGTTTACATGAAGTCTTGAATGCTGTTTTATTTGGGTGACATCACTTTTATAGGGCGTGGCTCTTATCTAAATATTTCACATTTGCATCTCAGAGTCCTTTTTATTTGTGAGTGTATGAATGCGATACGTCGCATTTTCGCTGTTCTATGCATGGGTGAAGATGTAATGTACATACAAACAATTTTAAACCTTGAAAAAAGCCATGTTTGTGGCTGTTTTAAAAAAGAACTTCTTCACCAAGTTTGATTAAGTATAGATTTCAGTACAAATGTGAAACTATAAACTCAATTTTCTCGAAATTAGATTTTTGCAACATATTACCTTATTCACTCATGTGTTCATTTATGAAAGCTTATGTGCACAATATCAAGATTAAACATGAATGTTTTTGAAAATTTTAAAGGTTTTACTATTATAATGACGTTGCTTTGTATGGGAACAGGGCGGAATTTTTGGTTTTTATTTTTAAATTTCAAAAGTCGAAAGCATAGTTAAGATTTAGACTAATTTGCAAAATTTTAAATAATTTTTATGGAATTTATGGAGATTTTACTGATTTAATAAAGTCACTTTGTAGACGTGGTTTTTATTCGATTTTTACATACTCATACGCAAAGTGCATATTAAAAGTCTAAGCATATGTGCAAAATTTGAAGTCATGAGATTAATTTTTGTGATGTCATAAAAAGAGATTTTATGGGAGTAAGGGAGTTAGGCGTGGTTTTCATTCGATTTAGCTCATTTTCGAACTTGATCTTTGTTTTTGTCAGCTTTTAAATTACGGCTGTTATCGTGATCACAGACAGACAGACGGGCATGGCTAAATCGACTCAGGAGGTGATGCTGGTCAAGAATATATATACTTTTCTGTACCTGCCACGTCTCTTTTTCAGCATTACAAACGGAGTTACAAAGTTAATACAGGGTCCACTATCTAACGTTTTTTTTTCAACTAGTGCTTATTTCGTGAATGGTTACACTTAGCTCATGTCTGATTTGACAGATAATTAGTTTTATCTTTCCGCTGAACGAATATGGTTGTGTATACGCTTGAAAAACGCTGGGAAATATTGCGACATTACTTTGAAAATGCGAAAATTGTGTACGGATTTTGGAAGAAGAGAAGCACTGTCAGCTCCGTATGTTCGTTATCTTGTGAAAAAAGTGAAAGTAACTGGCATCCTCATCGATAAACCAAAGCGTGAAAAGCCAAAAGCAGTGCGTACACCCGAGAATATTGCTGCTGTGGCAGAAAGTGTGCGTGAAGCGCCATCAACATCAATTCACCGTCGTTCTCAACAATTGAACATTTTGGAGACATCATTGAGACGAATTTTGCATAAAGACCTTGGTATGACGCCATAAAAAGTCTAATTGGATCAGGAGTTGAAGCCAACTGACCATCCAATGCGTTTTCGCTTCGCTAAGTGGGCCTGCGATCGACTTACTGAAAACGCCGATTTTGCCAAAAAAATCATCTTTTCAGATGAAGCTCATTTTGATCTTGGCGGGTATGTAAACAAGCAAAATTGTCGAATTTGGGGCACAGAAAACCCGCACGCATACATTGAAAAGCCGCTGCACCCAAAACGAGTCACTGTCTGGTGCGGATTTTGGTCCAGAGGCATAAATGGGCCATTTTTCTTCGAAAATGAGCAAGGAGTGGCCGTTACAGTCAATAGCGATCGTTATCGGGCCATGTTGAACGAATTTTTGTTTACAAAAATTGAAAAGGAGGATATTGGTTTCAACAGGATGGCGCTACGTGCCACACAGCCGAAGCTACACTCGATGTTTTGCGCCATGTTTTTGAAGATCGCATTATCAGCCGCAGAGCTGATGTCGGTTGGCCACCTCGGAGCTGCGATTTGGCACCGTTGGACTATTATTTGTGGGGTGCCCTCAAAGATAAGTGTTATGCCGACAAGCCAGAGACAATTGACGCTTTAAAGGACAATATTCGTGAAGCCATTGGTAAAATACAGCTGCACACAATCGATAATGTGCTTAAAAATTGGACCGATCGTGTAGGCTACTGCATGGCCAGCCGAGGCAGCCATTTGAATGTAATTATTTTTTATTATTAACCGGAAGGATTGTACTTTCAACTAAAAAAGAAATTTGAGAAAATATCCAGTAGTTTTTTTTTATAGAATTTTCAAAAAAAAAAAAAGTTATTTGGCGGACCCTTTATAACCCATACGCATTTTTGTATGCCTGGGGGTATAAAAATGTGAAAGTTCTTATCGTTTCTACCTGTAACTTTTCCAATTCTTTGGACAAAAGAAAGGTTTTATTTACCGTAAAGAAGGTCTACTTTTCGTCTTGTAAATTTATTCAAAAATAGCAGAGTTATGCTAATCAATTCACACGCACCTCACAGAAATTGTTTTTTTTTATATATATCCAAATGAGGGTGGACTCAAAAAACTAAGTATGCAGTTATATTATGTCCTACTAGATCTACAACCTCCACAATGTCTTATGCCAAGTTTAATCCACTAATATAAGCTCAGCGGATTAAAATCACCCATTAATAAAATATCGTCAATAACGTCAATAATATTTATAACGTATTCAAGTATTGACAGCGTGTCTATCCTTTTAATTAGAGTTTAGAACAATTACGAACTCTTCAACTGGAACTGTGAGAATAAAAGAAGCTTCGGAAGGTTTATTTCCTATTTCTTGCATGAACAAAATGCATTTTGACCTAACACGATATTAAGTTCGATAAACATCAATACTTTTTCAACAAACATAACTGCCCTTGAATTTGATTGATTTCTGGGTTCAGGAGAATTTAAAACTGGACTATTGGGCAGTAGAGGAATATAAGAAGGTGACAAGGAAGTAACTGGAGTATTTTTCTAAAAAGGCGAGGCAGAGGGCTGCTTGACCTGAGAAGTAGAAGCAGATGTTTCGCGACGCTTATTTTTGTTTTTCCTCTTTTTTTTAAAATTTAATTGCATTTATCTGATGAAATGATTGTTAAGTCCCGGAAGAATCGGTCTGTGACAAAGATACTGTGATATTTTTTGGAATAGAAATGTATTTCATCAAAGACGTTGGTACTGGGTGCTGTTCTATCCTCGCTAAAAATGTTACAATTTCTCTAAAATTATAATTGAACGAATGAAGACTTTCCCAAAAAATTTATTTTTAATAAAGTTCATCTCGAGAAGCAAGATTACCAGCAAAGACCGGATCGTACAGATATTAAATCATGTAGGTAGGATTTGGAAATCGTACGAGCAAAAACAAATGTACACATAAAAAACAGAGTAACTAAAAACGTGATTGCTTTTGTTGTTGTGCACGCGTTTGTTACGGACATCAAGTTTTGATAGTGTTGTTTTTGTGTGTGAATGTTTTTGTTTTGGCAAAAGCTGGAAGGCAAAACTGATGATATAATATTGTTTCAAAACGGCCACTGTTTGACCCATGTTCTGTCGCTGTTTGAGCGAGTGCGCTTTTTCGATTATTTTTAGACAATGTTCGACCTTGTTAAGCCGTGCGGAACGTGTTTAACCGCAGCCGATTATATGTTTTTTGACATGAGAATGCTAATAGATAAAAATATTAGAAAAAAATAATGCCAAAGAATCATATAAAATTAAAAAATTGTACCTCTTTCCGTATTACTAATTAAACATTATTTATTTCGTATGATTTAATTACATAGATCACAGAATGCTTTATTATTATAAACTATGCTATGCTTATCTATTAATTGAATTAAAACAAAACTTATTTGAAGGCACTTTCTGTGCAATCTTAATTCTGTTCGGAATCCGACTTAATTAAATTGCACACGATAATTTTTAACATTTTACTATATAGTGTATAGATTTTTTATGAAAATCTTTTTAACAATATGTAAAAGCATTACATATCAGGTGAATTAATCTCACGTTTTATGCTTAAGGCATCATTTAAAGTTGGGCTCAACGCCAAGGCAGGATTGGCAACGGCAATTATTTGCCCTCCAGCGGCAGACAACACTTGAACTCCAGCTAAAGTTGAGGTGGTCATAACAGGTGTGTCCATAGAATCAGCTTGGGTGTGAGCTAAATTTGGTGAACTACTTTGTAGAGTCAGCTGTATGGGATGCTGATGACTTGGAGATTTCATCACAGAGTCGGCAGCATAGGCCACTCCAGTCTCTGTAAATTCTCGATCGATTTCGGAGCCATTGTTCTGCTGTTGATTGGCAAAGCATGCAATAAATTAAGAAGAAAAAATGGGAAGATTTAATAACTATATAGCTCATGAATATCTGAAACCTCTTTCGGTCATATTTGTTTCTTTATGTATTATTCTTATTGAACGACCATAAGGCATACGACAATGATATACTTACAGGCATGGAGGGTGAGCTAGAGTTGCTAAAGGAGAAACGTGAGTCATTATCGATATCATCATAGTCTGATTTACGTTGACTGAAAATATATAAGTCAAATTTAAATAATATTTTTTGAATGGACCACCTTCGCTGACTTACGAAAATTTGGCTATGTCCGCTAGATCAAAGGGCGGCTTGGCAAACTTCTGATACATGGCAAAAAGGTTGTAGCGAGAGTCGTCCATATTATCCTTTAATTTTGGCTTTATTTTTATTATGTTCATTAATTTTATAAATATTTCAAAAAATTGTTTTTCGCAAAAAAAAGCCACTGCTTGAAAGGCAAAATGAAAACACAGATTTAATGTATTTTGTTTTATGCAAAGCGCTAAAAATTTTATTGCCAAGTTTTGATAAAATATTACCAAATTTAAAATTTAAAAATAATACAAAGCAGGTACAACCAAAGAACAATTAATAGAAGTAAAACAACAACAACTACAACTACGTCAACACAAATAAATTTGAATAATAAACATTAATAACAAAATCTATGCCAATAAAACAGTATTTCTACAGTCAATATGATACTGTGTTTTAATATTCATTGTCAATAATAATAACTAAAAGTTCCTAGCACCAATGATTTATTTTACAAGTATCAACTAAATCATAAAATTGTTGAAAACATAAAAATTCGGGTAATAATTTCATAGATACTTCCGACATAGACTCTATAAAGCTTACTTTCTCAAGATTCTCGTAATTAAAAAACGAGAATATTTTTTCTGCTCGCTCTACTAACGGATGCAACCGATATGCATCGTTTTAATAAAACTTGGGTAATTTTATTGACATGGTACTATTTGAACTTTTTTTAGTAAAAACTAAGGCGTTTTAAAAATATGTTTTTTTATTAATCTGTTTGGCACAGAAAGCAGAAATTCCCTATTTCTTTAAAGTTATTAGGAAACTTCTGAAAAAAGTGGGTGTTTATATTGTCCAAAAAATCATCCATTGATTTTGAGCCGATTTGTATTTAGCCGGCGTTTTGATATTAAAGATAAAAACTTTCGATATTAAAGACTAAAAACTTTCTCGTCATGAAAAATATTTCGACCCTCGTTATGTTTTTGTGTACACGATTTTATATTTTTTGTTTTTTTTTGTATGGGGACCCCCAGAAGGATGGCAGATACAGTGTAGGTGTGCTCCAAAGAAGTGTTGAGGGGGAAAAATTAATAGGACCAGCTCTTAAATTTGACATAAGCTATAAAATAAAATGTTTTCTATAGTTTGCGCCACCAAAATAGATCCCCCTGCAACAGTGATTCTCAGAAGTGTGCCCGCGAGCAACGTATCAGTATTAGTGCCTTTATGCATGTAAAGCCGAAGTAAAAAGAACGAACATTAGTCTTATGGTCCAATTATGTTCGCGTAATGCAACGCAAGGTGGCCGTAGCAAATGCCACGTGAATTTCTGTTGTATGGGCTTTGTACGTATCTTGTTATGCACCACGTAACGAAGCTTAGAACAGTATAGATAAAACCAGAATCACATAAACTGTTGCTGTGAAAATGCAGCTATCACCAATGTTTTCACTTGAAAATTTTATATATAGTTAGATTGGGTGAAATAATTCAAGAATAGCGACAACTCTCTATTTTAATATTTTTTGTAGATGATATGGAGTTTTGCCTCATTAATCCAAATCTGAAAATATTTCCAGCCGCTCGCAATTGGTTTAGAAGTTATAGGTCCCCAAAGTTGGAAAAAATAGCCTAAAAATCTTTCTGTTTTTTTAGTTTTCCAACTAAACTCAGCTTTATGGCTATCAGGACAAAGGTAATGCGAGTATCTATTTAACGAGGTATCAAGCATAAAAATCAATGCATAAATTTTAATGACATAACTTTTTTTATACTTAAAATGGGTTTTCGCAGTTTTGCGAAAATTGATACCCATAAAGGTTAGTTCTGTTGGAAAACTGAAAAACTAGCTACATTTGTACGTAATTTTTTCCAACTTAGAAAGCCTTTTAATCCTACACCAAATGCGAGCGGCTTGAAATTTTGATATTTAGATAAGAGGTCAAAATCCATATAATCCGCAAATAAAAATAAATTAAAAACTAGAGTTGTCGCTATTCTAGAAATGTTCCAAAAAATTTTCAAACGCAGTGTGTTTTGTTTAAAGTTCTCAGTTTCATTGAAATAAAAATATAAAGGCATAAGAACAGTATTGTATTTTATAATAAATAGCGTTTTTAATACAATATATTTTAAGTAAATAAAAAGTTAACATGTAATTTTAACTAAATAGCAAGTGCAGCTACTTCCGAAACAGGCTTTCAGTCTGCTGTGTGATTGACTGTATACAGAGTTGTTGTTGCTGTTGGTATTGCTTTCATTCATAAATTACTTGAACTAAAGCTCAAAATCATAACCTTGATTTAATTTTTGAATTGAACGTTGACTTAGTAACAATATAACTACACAGATGATTACATTTAACATGCAATTATTTTTGTTTAAAATCAAAGAACCAAGGCATGCGTCTTATACAAAAAATATTTGGTCTTTGACCGGAAAGTAAAGGGATATATTATTAGAGGATGAATGGATTTTACCATATGTGTGTTATCAATTAGGCGGAACAAACGTGAAAGACAATTTGAATTGCATATAACAGAGGCTAATATTATGCCTTAACCTCGGCAAGCATTTATAGCCCTCAGTTGATCCTGTCCTTTAATTCCACAATTTAGCTGTGGATTTTTTGTTTCAATAATTCTTAAATGTAGTACAGAACAAAGAAAGCGTAAAGAACCATGCCCGAACCGGGGACCTCTGAGTTGATAGTCAAGCGCACTCTTCACTAGACTACAAAGGCCAACATTTATTAAAGATTAAATTTTTAGCCTTATTCTGGTGATTGACAACTGTAAACTCATTGACAAGCTAGTCTTTAATGTGGTATTTTTTTAGTTCATGGAGTTGAAAACATCTAAAATATTTTCCCAAAATTATTTATTGTGAATATTTTTCTGATGTGGACAGTTTTTCAAGTTATAAGTTTTCGTTTACATTTTAGAATAGAAATCTTTACAATTGCCAATAAATTTGCAATTTTCAATCACCAGAATAAGGCTTTTAATATCAAAGATAAAAAATACAAGCATAAAAGAAACAATTCATTGTATTTAAAACAGCTTAAATATAACTTAAGCAGTTAAGTTATATTATAGTGTTTATATTGGTTTATATTGGTTATAATATTTTGGAGTGTAAATCTCCAATTCTTCAATAAATTAAAATTCCTAATTCGGTGGCGATTTTTTCTTTGCATAAGGACCAAAAAATTGAGTAATTGCAAAAAAAAAGTGGTAAAAGTGATAGAATTAAAAAAAATTGGTAAATCTAGAACCATAGAGCGACGGAACCTCAAAATGAAATTTAACTTTTTATTTGATATACGTTTATCTTAAGGTAGTGAGATAAGATTCTGTTTCTATCTATATTTTCTAAGCTACGTTACGTGCTGCATAACCAGATACACACAAAGCCCATACAACAGAAATTCACATGACATTTGCTACGGTCACCTTACGTTGCGGTACGCGAACATAATTGGACCATTTCTCGTTCACTCTCTTCAACAAAGAGTGAAACAACAAGTTAAAATCGCTCGGTTGAATATCACGCTTGCTAGGAATTCTATTCGTTACAAAAAAAAATTAATAAGGTTAAAAAAAGAATAGTAATTCTATTCGTTACAAAAAAAATTATGAGTTTTGAATATGAGTTTTTCATAGTGCCACAGGGATTTGCAAATATGTATGATAAAACAAGTCACAGAACTATGTATAAAAGGTAACAGAAACTCACAGTCACAGCATTATTTAAAAATTTTCGCAACTTTAAGAATTTTTTATGAGTTTTGGTTTAAGTAAGTTTAATAGACGTGAAAACATAAAGTAAAGCAATCATATTAATAGTGTTAATTATTTAAATAAGCTGTCTCTATTTTTTTATTTTGTTCATAATATTTTTAAATTAGGTGTTTTAGTTTTGTAGATACAGAATATAGCATGCCAACGGTTTTCTTTTGAACTTTATATAACAACTTCACAATTAAAAAAATTGGGTTATTATTAGTGTCCGACCGAATATTCGGTTTCGGTTACGGCCAGTTTCGGCTATTTGGCCTCAATATGGGCCACTAGCCTAAACTTTTGGTAAAAACTTCTTGCATCAGTTATTTAATTATAATATAAAAATATTTACAATGCATTGTACAAAACAAAAATTATGAATTCGTCTATAATTCGATTTCTTGTGTTAACGCAAAAGATTTCGGTTAATTTTATGCGTTCGATACTATTCATTTTCAATTTTATTATCTCATGCAATTTATATTAAAGTTTTATATGTACTGAAGCCAAAAAATGATATTTAAACTTCCGAACGAATTCTGTGTGTGTGGAGTAAAGAAAAAGAAAACGAAACATTGCTATTTTTATAATACTAAACCTTTAAAAAAACGAAAATACTTTGTTCTATAGTTCTATAAAAATGTACATTGAATGTGCATATTATTTTGAGTGTGTACTGAAGATAAAAAGTAAGCAATGCTTTTGTAATAAAAAATAAAATAAAAAATGATCTCATTAATTATTAAAGTAAACTTGAATTAATTTTTATAAACTTAAATATTCAAATAATACTTTTTTATATTAAATTTTTTTCTTATACGTATGAAAAAACTTTTGCTTTCTTTTAATATAAAAAAATTATTTGTAAAAACTTAAATTTTCATATTAATAACCAGTTTCGGTTTCGGCCGAATATTATAAAATGGCCGAATATTCGGTTTCGGTCGGACACTAGTTATTATTACTTTTGTGTAGATGGGGCTAAGTTGCAAAGTAATGTTATGCGTAGTTTCCAAAACAAAGGTCAGAATTGGCTCATCATTTAACGACTATGAGATAATTGAGGACATAAACATAGCTTTTGGCAGCTTTTGTGTTTGTACACAGAATGCAGGGTTTTTTATATTTTTCTCTTTCAATTGCATTATTAAGAACAACTCTTTACCTTGAAAATTAATGATGCATATCATTGAGTTTTCCTTTTGTTAAATGATATAATAAGTTTTGATTTTAATTATTATACCAATTTAAATTTTTTGTAGTTAATTTTAATAATTTTTGGCTGTTTTGGTCTGGCTTGTTGTAACATATAATGTTAGTTAAAGTAAATAACTTTTATTAACATTATGTTTTTCTCCGACGTTTCGCCGATTTCTTTTCTGCTTTCAACAATTTTAAAATAAAAGACATTAACTTTGTATTTTTAAAGCACAATTGACAATTGATAATAATTTACATTTAAAAAATGACTAACAAAAATATTGAGCTAACATATAACACTGAACAATTTAAAATACTTTGATGCAAGAATTATTTTGTTGGGTTTTAAAGGCTCAGAATATGGAATCTATTAAGCCATCTCAAAATAGCTCTGATTTTGCAAAGAATATCAATGTAGATGGCCATTCAACAACTCATTTGGAGGGAAAGACAAATTGATAAGATATATGTACTATTGTTTTTGAGTATATATTAGAGTGGGCCGATTTGACGTGTGGGACGGTTTACATATACCCCTCGAATCCTTTTTTTGTCCTGTTATAAAGAAAATTTGTACAAACATAGTTCTCCAAATATTCTCGACAATTTTGATTTAAGATTCTGAATTTTTACAGAAAAGTTACTTAGAGAAAATCTTGAAGATTTGTGTAGTTCCTACTATTCAGCTGTTTCTAATTTTCCATATACATTGTTAACTCTTAAATTAAATGTTAAACCTAGAGATGTTAAACGTTAAACCATAAACTTTTTGCTAAGCTTTACATTCTTTTTGAAAATTGGATAAAACTGGACTGCGGCGATCCAAAGTAGTAACGAACTAAATAGTAAATGTTCTCTGATGTCAAAAACACTAAATGGCTCATTAAATCCACAAATGAGATATTTTTACATATGTTTTGACATCTAAATTCGATGGAAGAAAATGATATGTATTTAAAAATATAAGTCGTATCCAATCCCCGAATAGTCATTTTTTTTATACATTCCCACCGAATGTATTTTTATTTTTTCCGATGATGCAAACTGCTGTTTTTCTGTCAACCATAAAAAAACTTGATACATAATATTGCTATGATATGTTTCAATTTTCTTTCAGATCTACTGTTTTACATCACTTCGAGATGTAAAAAGGGACTATTCGTTAGTAGCTTCCATTCTGTAAAATAAAACTGCAGTAAAAAGTATATTAAAACAATATTGAAAATTTAAGAGCATTTGAAATTGATGATTAAAGACCTGGGATTAGGGTATTGTACTCTGGCTCTTCACCATAAGTCAGAACATCAGCTGCATGGCTACATCTATCTATATACATATACATAAAGTAGAATGTTTGTATGTGTATGTATGTTCTTTCTAAAAATTTAGCGCAACTACGTCTACTTATACTTTTAGCCCCTACAAATCAGTAAAAGCACTATATATCAGACGACTTTTATCGTACAAGACGAAAATTTTGTAATTTCGTTCATTTAGCTACTGTCAATAGGTTTAAAAAATATGGGCGCGGTCGTACTATAATCGAGTTAACTTTTCAGAAGTAGTGCTAGTTTCGCTGTCTTACATGCTTTGATTAAGGTACGCAGGTGCTTAAAATTCAAAACAATCACTTTTAAAAAACAATTTTGTGTTCCTAAATACGTACATCAAAAATTTGCTAAAAAATAGTAACATTCGAATTACAAACTAATTTGTAACTTTATCTAACGTAGAAACATAAAGGCAAGCAGGGTAGTATTCCGCTTGTAGGTTATAATGTCATCAAAAATATTTAAAGAAACACCCAAACAAAGCTGGGTAGCATTTCGCTAGTAGCTATGTATAATAAAAGTCTGATAGCAAGTGGTTCGAAAATGGTCTAAACGCTAAATAACTTAATAACCAATATTAATTTCATTGCATTTTGAATGCTTAGTCAAGTCCTTATTTTCTCATAACAATTTCATCGATCGTTGGAATAAAACAGATAAAATACTGTACAGTATTTGAATAACCTGTGGCACTGTCCCATCCCCTTCCTCACACCATTCTGTGACAAACCTTCACCAATAGCAAGTTAGGAAGTCAACGACTAGTTTAAAGATGAACAACCACCACTTATTATTATGTTTTGTGGAAATGAGTTTCAGATTTCGGCTACCATCAATAATTTTTGAGTCCCAAATCATTGGGATCTGAGTGGCTGCCTCATAAAACCCGATCTGAAATAAGAAAAAAAGCTGTTTTTCCTAGGGATTAAAAGCTGCAAAGCAAGATATTAAAGCATTAAAGCAAAAGCGTGGTCTTGATCCGGCTCCAACTTGCGAGCAACGCATTATGCCGAATCACTGATTGGTACTTGGTTTTCTTACCCGGTTGAAGTCAGTTGCTGCTGTTGCTGTAGATGTTTCCGTGGGCGATAGTCGAGGTCGCTTTGGTGTATCTGATGCATCGCTTGACTCGCAGTCCACACTCGAACGCTGTTGATGCTGCACTTGGCCACCCTGTATTTGTGGTACTAGACCACCATACCGTGCTATGCTGGCCGAGTGACCAAATCCAGCATCTTTTACAATTTGGCGTGCCAGTGGAAACAATTCGTCGCGCCGTGTGAGCAAAGCAGGCACAAGCCTGCAGAGTTGAGCCGCGGCCTCGTTGACGCAAACCTCGTGCAAAGTGAGCGGTTTTTCTGGTCGTCGCTTACAATCGAAACGCCCGTAGATAGCAGAATACTTGCGAATCTCGTCCATGCGACGTGGGTCGTGATCACTCATGGCAATAACTTGCTCCAACTCTCGACTGGTGCGTTTCTTAGAGGTTTGAGCGCGTGGTTCGCGTTGAGGCAACTGACGCGCGATCTTTTCAGCTCCCAGGGTAATGCGTGCTACCTGCATTTCAGTCAACACGGGCGTTAGTTGTGGAGAGCTTGAAGTAACCTGGTGAGATGTCACGCTGCCTGTGGCGCCGGGCTGCTGCTGTTGAGGCAGTACAGAACCTAAGGAGGCTGTGGGTAGAGGAAGTGTTGTATGGGGGAGCATAAGATTGGGTACGAGTGCAGTAGCCGGGGGCAGGGTTATCGGCAGGGTATGTGTGGAGGTTGTTTGTACGGTGCTTATTAGAGGCGTGGGATTGAATGTATGAGCTATGGAGGGATATTTTGACCGTGATGTAGCAGTTGCAGGGGTTAATGGTTCGGGGATGAATAATGATACCGTTTTAGTGGGAGTATCACAAAGACCTGAAAGATAAAAACAAGTCATTTTTTATGCAAGGACCTCCTGAGTAATTATCTTCAGAAATACCTGGAGTGCCTGATGGCATTGTACCCTGAAAAATTGAAGGATTGTTTGCCCACTCATGAAGTACTTTCTGCAAGCGACGAACATGCAGAGGCTTTGAAGCCATACCAACCAAAGCCATAATCTCGAGAAATTCTTCTTCGCCCGCTTCGTAAAGCTGTTGAACATCATCGCCTCCCATTTCTAGCAGCGTATCGTAGTAGGCTAATAAACTGGCACGTTGAAGCACTCGATACAGTTGAATTTCAGCCTCATTACTGGGCCTTGACGTTGCTATCACTGTGGTAAAAAAATAAAAACAAGTAAATATTTAGTCAGCTGGTAGAAAAAAGGATTACTTTTTAATGTTTACAACTTCACTCAAATAAAAATGAAAGTATGTGTTTAGATGTTTTTTTATATAAAAGTCTTTATTCATCCGTTCTTTTCAAACGGCGTTAGTTTTTTTTTTATTTATTTCATAAAACTCTCGCTCAGCTCAAACATTAATTCCCACAATATTTAAAACCCAGAAAAAAACAAAAAAAATTAAATTAATTCCATTTTTTTTTTGTGAAAAATGATTAAGCAGAAAAAAAATCGACGGACGCATGGACTAAAAGGGTTAGTTTGTCTGCCAAGCCAAAAATACTGGATATTCACACAAAAAAACCAACAACTTATAAAAAATGCTCTTGCTACCTAATCTGCAAAAAATGTGTGGCAACAAAAAATGCGCAGCCTTTATTCAAATTCAGACAGCTATTGCATTGAAAGAAGATCATCGTCTTCTACGCCATACGCAAAACCTACCCGACCGGCAACAACAACAACGATATTTCAATATTCTTCCTTGCATATGGAAATAGTGATCTTTCTTAGTTTTCTTTTTTTGTAACTTGTGGTGAGTATTTTTTTCTGTTAGTTTTTTATTGCTTTCGCTTAATTTTTTTTTGTTTAATATTCAGGATTTTTATGGGAATTATATCTTACAGTTCAGTTTAAGTTTTTCTTGTTTTAAGCACCTCAAAATTTAAACATTTTCCTGTAGATTATATGCTGTGTTTTCTGTTGAATAAAAATAAAGGAGCTCATCAATTAAAAGGCTTATTGCAATAATGTGATAAGCCGCATGATTACAAAATCGACATTTTGGATTCAATACACAAAATAATGAATAACCAACACCCACTAAAGATATTTCGGCAATTCGCTTATAATTTTCGGACCTATTTGTAAAAGTTTCCTTGTTGACTTTCATTTCTGTATACGAAAATACCAATTTTGAAAACTGTAAAGTTGATTATTTCTAAGTATTTTTTATGTGGCATCTCATGCTCTTCAATTATTCTCTTAAACTAGAGCTCAATAATTTGTATTTATTTATTTTTTTTTTAGTTTGTAACTAAATATGAAATTCCGACATGGTTGAATTTATTCAATTCACCAAATAAAGTGATGTAGTCATCAATTCAAAAACAACACAAATTTATTATTTTTTCTAATACTATTGGATATAAAAAGTTAAATTAATACGTTTGCTGGATAATTATAAAGACTTAATGTTTGTCTGAGTTTTAGTCTTTTTAAGAGTCACAGTGAAAAGAAAGAACCTATACAATGCGACAAAAAGGAAACGATCGAGGACTGAGCTTACTACTACAAAACCGTAATATATTTCGTGGCAGTCACTGCTTAAAAATAGTAAAAATGATTTTACTCATTTAACAATGGGACGAATTTCTTAAAGTGTGGTGCGTTTGGTTCATTAACATGTTGGACACATAAGGTTATTTATTTATTATAGGCGATTTTCTTTTTCCACATCAGACCACAGATCTGAGCAGATCTCATCAAACCGACCATAACCTGAGCTAACAACATCAGATCAAACAAAAATTGGTCTGATTTGGTAATGAAACATTTTGGGAACATTTGCATCTTACGTCCACTTAAATGTCAAGATATGTAATTTTTTAGATAAATAGCTAAATTTAATAAAAAATAGTACATTCTAAACTAGTGCCAGCCATTTTTTGCTTATTGTTGTTTTTTTTATGTATGCGTTGGCAGTCGATTGCTTAGTGTTCAGTAAAAAAATTCTGAGCTCGTCGACAGCATCTGACTAACACTCAGACCGTGAGCAGACCATGAAAAGAAACGCATATATTGAACACAGCTAAGTCTGAGGTAAAAAATAAACGCTGAACTGTTTTTGAAAGTTGTTGCTCAGCTCGGACACACAAAAGAAAAACGCCTTATGTTATCAACCACATTTTTCATTAACAAAAATATTTTCGAGAGGAGATTTCTCGAAAAACTATAACTAGATTTCTGTAGGGAGAAACCTAAAATAGAAGACAGGCGCGTAACCAAGAGGATTTTGAGCCCCGAAAATGACTAAAAGTCTGATATCTGAATTAGTTGTGGACTAACTAAGACACCCGACTTAGTGATGCCATAAAGCATCATCATCCTTAATGGGTTATATGTATATAATTTATATCTACTAGATTTTTCTTTTCTCGGCAATAATTCTGCCCTCTGAGAGAGGAAAATTTTTTGACACTTGGGACCAGGGATGGGGTGAAAAAAAATAAAAAATCGTAATTTTCACTACATGAAAATCGTCAAAATCGTCATTCACTACAAATCATTACTACAATACAAAAAATTTTTCTTCAAAATCATATTTTTATATTTAAGTATACAAAGGTTTAACTAAAAAATTAAATATCATCTTTAAAAAATAGTTTAGTATTAATATATACTAATATACAATTTAATAGATGTATTAATATAGATAAAAAATGATAAGAAGCAATTAGAGTTAAAAATTCATATAAAACTCTGAATAGAATTTGATTTCATGGCACTATTTTACCTCAAGGTAATTTTATATCAAGATTGGAAATAATGATTAATTTCTCAGTTAACCCTGGATAATCAATGTTAGTCGTTTCGACTAACATTGCTCACTTTTTTGATAACAATTTTTTTCGCTCTCATCTGTTCGTGTTCTCTATCCATATTGTAGTAACCACAATAGTTGTTAAGCTGCCCTCGTTGTGTTCGGATGTGTTTGGCTTTTCAATTGGATGGTGTGAATCTTTTTATAAATGTTGTGTACGTCGAAGCGACTGACATTGGCCTTAACGTAACTTTTTATACCCCCACGCGTACTGCGTAAGGGGTATATTAACTTTGTCACTCCGTTCGTAACGCTAATAAGGAGGCGTGGTAGGTATAGAAAAGTGTATATATTTTTGATCAGCATTACCTCCTGAGTCGATGTAGCTATGTCCGCCTGTCCGTATGTCTGTTTGTCGACACCATTAGAACCACAATTTGTGGTATGTAATGAAATCATACAATCGTAATGAAATCAAAAATATATGCTTATATTCAAAAAATCAAGAAAGAATTCGGGAATGGGCAAAATCGGATGTACACCACGCCTACCTCCCATACGAAGTGACTTTATCAAAACGGTTTCTCTTAAAATGCCACAAAAATTAATATATGAATTAGGAATTTTGCACATTAGCTTTGGAGTAAAATATTCACCACACATTTTAAATTTGTCAAAATTGAATGAAAACCACGCCCACCTCACGCAAAAAGTGGCGTCATTATAATACAAAACCTTCAACATACAAAAAACAAAAATAATAAAATTCAACAAAATGATGGTTTAACTTGATATTTTACACATAAGCTTTGATAATTAGGATAAAATCTGAGTTCTAAATTTTATATCTGGATAAAAACCACGCCCTATAAGAGTGGGGTCATCAAAATTATACAACATTGACAACTTCGTATATACTAAAATACGGATGTGGGGGTATTTTTAGTGGAAGTTAATTCCTTTGTTGTAGGAATAAAGTGTTTTGGTTATAAGTTTGTTATAGTGGTGCAGCGAATTGTGTCTCTTGTGCTTAACAATTGATTTCAACTTTTTTATTTTAATAATAATAAATAATGCTTTATTCGTTTGATGATAGAAGAGCCTTTTAAGTTTTTTTTATTTATTTACTATTTTTTTCAATAATCTTATGAGATATATCTCGAACTGATGAAAAATGTAGCTTATGAAAATATGTAAAAAATAAAAATAAAAAAAACAAAACGAAGACCAATATTAATGTTTTTTGATTTCGAGTAAAATATACATAGTTTTTCCATTTTCAACAGCTTTCAATGTATTTTATGAACAAACAGCTCCTCTATAATGAGTTTTGGAGCGTGTTGTCGAATCGACTAACATTGGTTATAACGTATTAGAAATATGATTGGCAATCCAGGGTTAAATATATAATTGCAATATAATCCAATTGAACTCCACTTGGCGGCAAACAGCAAGAAACAAAGAAAGCAAGAAAACAAAACATAAAAGGCCACACACACTAAATAATTGTTACAGTTTGACAGCAACTGCAACAACCCAGTACGCTTGCACGTTCTAAGTTTAGTTGAAATTCAATTTTAATCTGAACTTGAATCTCTTGCTTAAATTAAATTTTGAATAGTAAAAACAAAACGAGTCAACTACTAATCGTAATTTTTGGCATAAAAATGAAAGAAAATCATCACGTCATAATTAGTGCCAAAAAACGTCAAAATGACGATAAATCGTCAATGTTCACATCACTGTTTGGGACTGAATTTTAAAAAGTTTTTGAAAAAAGATCAGAAAAATTTAACATTTATTTAATGATGTGTTGGAAACATCTTTTGTGTATTTTTGATAAACTTCAAAATCATTAGACACTAGAACGGAAAAAATTTAGATTTTTTTCAGAAAAGCAAACGCCATCAGTGTGTACTGGAATCGCACAATCGAGCAAGGAGGTCAGGTATACAAAATATTGTTATTTAAACTTTGAATGAAACAACAATAGTTGGCAGAAAGCTATTGATTTTTTTGAAGGCTGATAACAATGTCATAGGCTTGGGCTTTAAGTTTTAAGTTCACCTCGATTCTGAACTGCGAGTTTTATAATGTAAAAAAGAAAACCTATGGGGAGTCTGCTCTATCACGTACGCAGGCATTTGAGTGGTTCAAATGCTTGAAAGAGTGTCGTACATCAGTTGACAGCTTGCCTCATTCTGCTCGTCCAGCAACTTCAATAAACGATGAAAATGTCAAAAAATTAAGGTGGTCCAAAATCATCGTTTAAAGAGTGTCGTACATCAGTTGACAGCTTGCCTCATTCTGCTCGTCCAGCAACTTCAATAAATGATGAAAATGTCAAAAAATTAAGGTGGTCGAAAATCATCGTGTGACCGTGATCGAGATATAGCTGGCGAGCTTGCTATATCGACTGGATCGGTGCACACCACTTTATATGATGTTGTAGGTATGCGACGATTTTAACAGAAGGTATACTATTAAAACTTTTTTAATCTATGTCCATTCATTTTAACTGCAACGTTAACAAAATTATTGCATTTTCGTATTCCGAAAAGGGTATTACATTCATTTCCACTAGCTGTTGCGCAATTATGATGCCATTAAAATATAATTTTTTAAATGGTATAGTTCAAATAATGGAATAAATAGTATACAATATTATAAAAAAAAATTAAATTATTAAAATTATGACATAAAAAAGTGGGAGATCTACAACAGTTTTGGTAAAGTGACCACACTGGATTCAGTACAAACGACATCTTTCTTGTTGTTAAACCGAAAATATAAAAAAATTAGCAGCAATGTCAGAAGAAATTTATAAATTAGCTGCTGTATTATGGTTTATGTATCCATAATTTTACTTAACTTTCTTCTGAGTTTCAATGTTTATGCTTAAATTTTCCATGTATTAAAAATTTAGCAATTGAAATTGTAATTTTTTGTCAACACGGAGGTGCCCATCTAAAAAAGTGGGCGGTGATAAGAAAAACACTATAACTCGAATAATATTGGCACTAGAGTACTGAAATTTAGTACAAGGGTAGGCACAATTATGTCAAATTACAGTAAAAAATGGTCGTATTGGACAAAGGGGCGTGTCAATATTAGAAAAATACTGCATCTCAAATAATATTGACACTAGAGTAATAAAATTCTTTACAAAAATGGATAGAATTGTTACAAAACACGATGAAGAAAGTTGGCGGAATTCGACAAAAAGCGTTTCAAAATAAGAAAAACACTGTATCTCAGTTAATATTGACACTAGGGTACTGAAATTTAGTACATAGTATGTAGAATATGTATGTATGTAGAATCATAACAATGCACGATTAGGAAAGTAGGTGGAATTCTACAAAGGGCGTGTCACTACAAGAAAAACACTGTGTCTCGAATAATATTGTGAAACTAGGTTACTAAAATTCGTTACAAGAATGAGTAGAATTATTTAAAAAATTTATCATAGTCTCTAAAAAGGAAGAAATAAAAACTTTTTTATAAGGAAATTTATATATATATATGATAAAAATGTTGTGGTTTTGTCTTGGCTCTCTTAATTACACAAAATATAAAGTTAAGTATATACACATTTTAATATATATCATACTTTGCCAAGCATCTCTTCTCTTCAATTTATGTATCAATTTATATATGAAATAAAGAAAACCAGTCTGGTATTACAAACTGAGCTGATAGCACAACAAAAACAAATTATAAAGAAATTAAAATTAATTAAAAACTAAGACAAAATTAAAAACTTAATATTGCAACGTGATACACTATACAATCGATGGAAACGTTTTAAGACACCGGAGATTTATAGTGAATTCAAAAATGCTAGGAAAATTGTTTTTGCAGAAATAAAATCAGAAAAAACAAAATTTTATTGTGAAAAATTCTCTTCTGCAATTGATAGCAAAAAAACATGGCAGGAAATAAAAAACATTGGAATGGGCAAGTGTAAAGGTAGGAAAAGTGATGATGTTGATGTAGACGATTTAAATATTAAGTTTCTAAATCTTCCAATGCCAGCAATCTCTCATGAATCTTTCGCTAACCCTAACAGCGTGCGAAGTAACAACGTTTTTAGTTTTGAATGCGTTGAGCAAACAGATGTTCTCGAGTGTTTTTTAGCTATAAAGTCAAATGCTGTTGGTTTCGACAATATTCATCCTGTATTTCTCAAGGCCCTACTCCCAAAATTACTACCTTTTGTAACACACATTTTTAATTTTATTCTCACTACTTCTATATATCCTTCCACTTGGAAACAGGCAAAAATAATACCGATTCCAAGAAGTGTGCAACGAATACCGTCCTATAGCCATTTTGTCGTATGTATCAAAAGTTCTAGAGCTAATAATTTTTAGACAAATGCGTAAGTTCATTTATAGAAATCATTTAATAGACGAATGTCAATCTGGATTCCGAGTTAAGCGAAGCTGTGTAACAGCACTAGTTGATGTTGTTGAAGACCTTAGAGTAGGTATTGATGAGAACAAAATTAACTTTCTAGTGCTCTTAGACCACTCAAAAGCCTTTGATACGGTGGATCATTCTGTGTTGTATAATAAGCTCGTGAATCTGTTTCATTTTTCCCCGACTGCTGCTAATTTGATATCATCCTATCTATCCAACAGAACACAAGCAGTTTGTTCAAATGGCATTGTATCAAAATTCCTACCAAATGACAGAGGTGTTCCTCAGGGTTCTGTGTTAGGTCCTCTGCTCTTCTCTGTATACATAAATTGCCTACCAAAAGTGTTGAAAAATTGTAATATTCATATGTATGCCGATGATGTCCAATTGTATGTTAGTTGTTCCCGTGAGTCTATCGTCCCTTGTGTTTCGAACCTAAATGATAATTTTCGACGCGTTAACGAATGGGCCACATCAAATGGCCTATGCTTAAATCCCAGAAAAACAAAATGCATTGTCATCTCAAAAAAACCAGTAGACTATTCACTCTTCCCAAAAATTAAACTGAACAATTGTGATATTAAATGTGTGGATAGCGTGAAAAACCTAGTTATAATATTTAATAGAACATTGTCGTGGAACACTCATATAGGTAGCACTATCGGTAAAGTGTATGGTATGTTACGTGTTTTATGGACAACTCAATATTTTACGCCCCTTAGAACACGTATCTTACTGGCTAAATCGTACCTTATGCCTACCCTGCTCTATGGGTGCGAAATATTTGCTAACTGTGACAGTTTATTTAAACACAAACTAAATGTTCTCTTCAACAACATTACTCGTTATGTTTATAGCTTAAAACGTAGAGATCATGTCTCCGTGCATGCAAAACGTTTATACAATATGACTCTCGACAATTTACTGAAATTTCGATCACTAATTTTACTGCACAAGGTGGTTTATACTAGGGAGCCGGTTTATCTGTACAACAGACTCGGATTTGCAAGATCACGAAGATCAAAGGTTTTATACAAATGCGTCATTCTTGTCTGGCATCGGAAAGACAATTTTTTGTGTATTCAATCCGTCTTTGCAACGCTCTACCAACTGATCTAAGAACAATTACCAATGCTGTGCAATTTAAATTTCGATGGAATATGTTTTTCTCCTCATTGCAATAATTGTAAATTGTAAATTTTCAGTTTTTACACAAGCAGAATTGTAATCTAAGCTATCAAGCAATACTTTTATTCGAATTTAAATTCAAACATTACTGTTTTATATAAGCTTTATTATTAAGTTTTTTTATTAGTAACTTGTATAATTAACCCTGTATCACAAATACTGATGAAATTAGAGGCTAGTGCTTTAATTATAAGACCTCGGTCTTGTTGCATTAGTATGTCAATAAAATATATAAATATTCCAAATATTCCAAAATATTATATATAATAATTAATAATTGCATTAATTATTAAATAATAATATAATTACCAAATTTAATTACCAAATTTGTCTTAAAAATTTATAGGTAAAGTAATTTAAAATTATTTTTACTTTGTAGTGATTTTTAAGTTTTAAGTTTTTTGGGTCATCTGATAAGAAATGATGCATAGAAAATAAAAAACTAATTCGATAAAAAAAATTTAATTTGCTATAACAAGTTAGTTATCAACCCCTATCGAAAACTCTTGCTGTGGGGCTGATACAAGACACAATTCCTTTTTATTTCAGATTCACCTATCCACTTATTTCATTTTGTATAGATCTCGTCCTTGACGCCCTCTTTTACTTAAATACGCAACTAAAATTTAAAAACATATTGTATTGTCAGAGAATTAATATTGTTAAAAAAACAAACCGACTCTGGCATGTTATAAAATGGCTTGAAAATAATATGTTAAATAAAAACTGTACTTTTTTCGCCTGAGAAACTAAATAGAATTCAGATCAGAAAATTATATTTCCTAGTTTCATCACTTACCAATGCCTTTGTATTTCTAAATAGATAAAGTTTATTACGAGTTTCAATAAATGTAAAAATCCGTTATGACAAAAAACACCCAAAGCTTTTCTTATACAGTCTTGTCTCTTTCTCACTTTAGTTTAATCGGAAAGATTTAAAAATAATTTATTTATAATAAAAGCTCGAACGGCTTTTGTACTCAAGAAGCTTTACACGGCAATGGTTTTCAGACAGGTGACGGCCGAAAAAAAGTATTAATTAATTGAAAAACATTCTGTCGGGGCTGGGAATTCAACGCGGGCTGCTGCGGTTCTTTAGCATAATTGTCATGCCATCCATCGAATTAAAACTTTGCTTTCCTTTGATCCTTTGAAGACAATATATTTTATCCCATGCGTTCTGCATACGGTGTATATTATCTTTGTGACTCCGTTTGCAACGCCCATAAGAAGGTGTGGTGGGTAAATAAAAGGGCATGTATATTTATCCGTTTATTAGTCTGTCTTGACAATTACAGCCGTAATTTTAGTGTTATCGTAATGAAATTCGACATTTTAATTTCTTTTTAAAAAATAAAGATTTTGCTCGAAAATAATTCAAATCGAATTAAAGTAAACACAAACTGGCTGAATGAAATTGGTAAAATTTCGCAAAAAGCAAAAAAATTACTTCTTATCGCACAAAACCAATTACTTCTATTCGCACAAAAACCATGATCTCAAATAAGCACTAAGTTTTAAGTATGGTAAAATCAAATTAAAACTTCGTCTTCCTTCCAAATAGAAGACTATATAAAAAAGGGAAAATCTCTTAAAAATTCTCAAAAAAAAAAATGTATGATTTCAAATTTTGAACATAAGTATTGATTTCGAATACGCACACTGAGCTTGAAATTTGGTAATTAAGGTACTATTACAGTGTGCAAAAATTTAAATTAATTTTTTTTCGTTAGAATATGGTTCTTTATGGTCTTAAGAATACGTATACAAAATTATAAAAAAATATATCAAATAGAAAAAAGGTTGTCGCGTGATTTTCAAGAACCTTTAAATCTTTAATCGCGTTTTTCTCGAAACAAAGTTTTTTGAATCGGCTTCTAAGATATCTGGAGTCCTACTTGATCGATTTCGATGAATCTTGATTTATTGTGATTCTTATAGACTCTGTTAAGCACTAGACCTATAAAAAGACAAAAAACTTTTATATTTTTTGTATGGCTGAAAGTTTTGGCAAAAAAAGGGTGTTTTTGTACATTTTTCTTTAAGCGCATGCAATTTTTTTTTTATTTGCGTAGGTTGAGTGCTCAACTACAATCCCTAACTCAAGAATGCACTTTGATTTTTTTACTTTCAGACACTTTGTAAATGCTGGAAACGAGAAGCCAATTGCAACAATTTCTGAAACACGCTAACTTCAACGCTTTGTAGAAAATTAACAACAACTATAAAGACAAAAAAAAATGTTTTATTTCCTCATGAATAATTCTTCATTATGTAAAAAATTTGAATCATTAAAATTAATAATACTAGGTAAAAAAAATAAATGAAAAGGGTTTTTTTTTATCGCTACACACTGTAATAGTACCTTTAAACGTTGCCCATCTTCCACACAAAAGTGACTATATGAAAACGCTTAAATGCCCATTTAAGTGTTTCCGCGACCAAAAATTAACTTATTATACCTTACTACTTCTAAAACTTTAACCGCGTTTTTCTCGAAAAGTGCTGCTTGAAACGGCATTACTCAAAAACTTTGGCAAGGATCGCTTCGAAATTTTATGCACTTGTATTTTATGCGCAGCAAATACAATTGGTATTTTAATCATTCGATCTTAATTTTAGAGAAATATTTTTTTTATAACCTAAAACAAATCACTTTTTTAGTCAAAAGTCGGTTTTTCAACTGCCATTTTAGTAAAAATCAAAATTTTTCAAAAATCTTCGATTAAAACCTAAAAAGTTTTAGCCTAAAAAGTTTATTTTAAGATGAACAAGCCTCGTAAAATCGTGTCCACCGCATATTTTCGGTGCTTTACTAAACTACTGATTCTTACTATAATAATTTTATATGTTAACCAAAAGTTAAAAAATTTTCTACAAAATTTATATAATTATACTGTAAAAAAAAGTGATAAAGAAAGAGTCGCTTTAAAAAAAAATTTAATGTAGGGTTTTTTGAGCTTAAAACACTTTAATGATTAAGGAATCATTAAAGTGTTTTAAGCTCTACAAATGCACAAAAATAAATTGAATTACTTTAACTTTTGAACATAAGATTTTATCCTTAATATGTACTTTTAGTTTGATATTAAGCAAACTCGAATGAAAACAGCAAGTAATAATAATAATAATAATAATAATAAACTAGCCTTTACAGCCCTTGTAAGGACTTTGACCTAGCTTCTATTGATCAATTGTGTTGTGTGTGTTATTAAATGTTTGATCACAAATGACCGAGAGAGCTGGACGTAAGTGTTTTATGCCGACTCCGAACGGATTATGTTCTCAAGAAGCTTTACATGGCAATTTTTACTCTCTGAGTTTTGCCATTGTCTGCAGAGAGGTGACGACCGAACAGTAAAATTTATTCAATTGAAAAAACTTTCTGTCTGAGCTGGAATTGAACCCGGGTTACCGCGGTTTTTTAGCTTAGGGGCCACGCACTCTACCCACTAGACTACTGTCGCCACACCGAGTACCTTTCTTTAAAGTGACCGAAGCTTTCATCATCAAAGCTTTTTTCAATTTCACAAAAATTAATGTAATTATTGATGTTTAAGACATAGTGTTTAATATATAAAACGTACTCTGAACTTAAAATTTGCAGAAATCTAATGAAAAAAACCACGTTTTTACCAAATAAAGTTATCTAATTAAAATAATAAAATATTCATATTATTGGAAATAGTTAACATGTATGTCAAAACTCACAGTTTTATACAACAAGGAGTAGAGTCAGTCAGCTGTTGCAAGTTTGTAGAATTTTCACCCATCAGTTTGTATGAAATAACCCTCTGAATACTTAAAAAATGCTTCAATGCCATTACAATGAATCTTAAAGCTAATTGCTTAACATTAACGCTTGATTGCTAAAACGAAGACAAAAACACAGAATAATTGTCAATTGCGTATTCGTTATGCTTAATAAGGACTTCATCATAAAAATCAACAACTTTTGGAGCTATAAACTATTAACTTATCATAATCACCTAATGATAACCAAAACGTCTGCCAACAAGTCCAGAAAAGCGGCACACAAACATATCGTTACATGACATTCTTCAATAGGAACATCAACAACAGCCACAGCATTAGCCACTGTAATGACAATCGTAAATAATTATGTGAGAATATTTCACAGGAGGCAACCAAAAAGGTTGCTAGACAAGCCTACAAACGCAAGAAATGCAACATCAGCCAATGCGATGAGCCTCACAGCACCAACAGCATCAGCAGCAATAAAAGCGGTAGCAAGGGCAGTGATCGCCGGTGACAGTTTGCCACCGTGTTCAGCAAGTGCAGCTCTGGACACCCTAGACACTTGTTCGTTTTTTCCGATGCCTTAACGTTTGAGTTCGTAACTTGAAGAACAAATTTTTTTTAATTAGAAAAAATTTATAATTAGTATAAACATGCGCACAAGTATCGATCAGATGAGTTGCATGAGATGCGGTTTGTACGGGAACAAGCGAGTGGATTGTTAAGGCAATGCTGTGCCGTGTTTATTTTAACCCTTTGGCTATCAAACAAGGATAAAATAATTGATATTGGTCAAATATTGAGGATAAAATGTATTTCGACTTTGAATCGCGTGAATTGCCAAACTCAAAAATGACAAATTACTTTATAGTCGGTGTATAAAGCCAAAGCATTTTATTGGTTTGATACTGCTATTATATATGCAGAAAGAATATTTAAAAACAATATATCTGTGGTCACAAGGAATAATGACTAATCTCAAAATATCTTAAAAACGCTATAAGGAATTTACTTTATTGCTTTGCCCAGAATTGATCATCACTTATGTCTGCACATATTTTGTTTGTAACGGTTCATATATTTAAAAAAAATTGGTCATAGTTCGTGCAAGAACAGATATATAATTTATGAATTATTGTGGTGCTAAAATAAATAACTGGGACTTTTTTTGTTGTATATAGAAAAATTTAGACGTTTAAAAGGGCGTGATTGCAATAGAGTCAAGTATCAGCAGGACCCAAGACGAACCAGCAAGTCAGATACAAATTGGTACGTTTCAAACGGAATTGGAATACTTACGGCTCAGTGACTTCGCAATAAAAAACCAAGCGCTTCACTAGCGCATTTGAAGCACTCCCAAAAAGCAGTAAAACGCTTCTTTCTCCTTGTGGATAGAGCATTTTTTAACATTTTCATGTCATCATATGTAAGCGCTTCGCTGTCGCTATAGTAAATAAGCACACCTAGCGAGATCAGAGCGCTCCGTTCTCTTTGTAGTATATATAGAAGCAAAGGGCAGTATATATAGAAAAAAATGTGCAATATATTAAAATAATTGCACTTTTTACAGAAAATTAATTCCTCCTGCTTTTTTTTATTTTGCTGTTTGTGTCTCTCTTTTTTCTCAAGTGCTACTCAAAAGCTTCGGAAAGTGCTAAAAAAAGAGCGCTGTGCAATAAACGTTATTTGCAATGAAAAGAAAGCGCTTTTAAACTGCATACAGGCAAAGTGCATACAAATTTTACTGTAAGGTATGAAATGATTAGAAAGGTATATTATTCCATCCTGCAATATATGCTTGATTATAAACTTTTATTAATTCTTTTGTAAGCATCAGTTCTAATTTCTAATTAAAATATAGATTTGACCAAAAACAACAAGGTCAATTGAGTTTAAATATTGTCAGTAAATATATTTCGAGTACGAGATAGGTTAAGAGAAATTAGAGGTGTTATAAGATAATGGGGCGCGGAACCACTCATGCAAATTCAACCCCTTAAATGTGATATCTTGCCACATATGAATGCCAAATACTTCAAATTGAAAAGAGACTTTTATTAAAACTAAGTGCATTATTCTGTATCAGGAAGCAGCACACCAACGACAAGCACGACACGTGAAGCAATACTTTTTTCTATACGAAATTCTATTGCTTCTCGTGTCTTGCTTGTCGTTGGTGTTCATTTTCGTTGTACAGAATTAAGAAGTAAGGGAAAACTAATGACGTGGCATCTCACATACAACTCCAAAAACACGATCACTTCGAACCTTACCCTTGAGTTAATTGAGTTGAAACTTTCAGAATATATTTGCCTCGATGTCAAATACATAACTCGTACCTGATAATTGATTTTTTGGAGCAAAGCTTCTTACACCCTGTTGTGTTGATTGGTCATCGACAGATTTTATTTAATTTTTTTTAAATAATAAAAGCCATACGTCGGATTCAAACATTAGGCAGAAGTACTATCCACTGAGCCACGTGCAATTTATGGATATCGATTTACTGTTAAGCATTTGGTTGCAAACAGAGTGGGCGCCCAAGGTTGATTAATATAGGTTAAGTCACTTGAGAGAAGCTCGGTCGAACTGTGAGAATGGATGAAAGAAAATCAAGAAAAAAAACCTGAATCTGTACAATTTTTAGCTAACAGCTACTTTGACAGTTCGAACAAAGGCGAAAAAAGAGGGTTTTTCTCTCAAGTGACTTAACCTATATTAATCAGCCGATGCGGACATACAGGCAGACAGTCTTAGGGAGCGTTTTATAGTGCCGATTTACGACCGAATCGAGTCGAGTTGAAACTCAAAAATGCATTGGGGTTTAAAAAATCCATGACTTGCGTTCTCTATTACAAGCACTTTAACTTTTTGTTTCAAATTTGACTGCCTGACTGTCCGTGTTCACTTTGCTTGCAGCTTTACTTTGCCATTGCATTTAACTTAAACATTTACATAAAAATTTAACATAGTATAAAGCGATTTGTGTGAAATGATGTGATGTTTTTAGCAGTGAACCTGCAATTGTAACATTCTTAAGTGGCTTAGTCGATAGTATTTCCACTTTATGATCAGAAGGACATTGGTTCAAATCTGCGTACGGCGTGTTCGAAACTGTTTTACCATGCATATGACAGGTCATTCAATACGTCCGTAGGATGAGTAAGAAAAAAATTTTTTGATAAAACTCGATTATATTATTCAACATAGTTGCCTTCGAGAGCGATACTATGAGTATAGCGATTTTCCAACTTTTCGATACCAATTTTATAGTACGACGTAAATAGTACCATTTTTATAATTTTTGGTCGACTGTGAGCTCACGCGGCTCCCACTTTGCACAGAGCTTTCGCATACCCAAATGTTCGTGTAAAATGGTAAAAACACTGCCATCTGATATCTTTACAATGTCAGCTAGCTCGTGCACCTTCAATTTGCGATCATTCTTAACCAATTTGTGGATTTTTTTGATGTTTTGTATAGTGATGGGAACTATCGAATTAAAATATTCGAATTGTTCGATAGTTCAAAATTATTCATTCATTCGATAGTTTTTTTTATTCGCTAGTTTTTTCATTTGCCTTTCGTTTGCTTACCTTCATGAATCATGAGTACTGCAAATTTAACTGGAAAAGTACGTTTAACAACACTGCTTGATTTATGTTTAAATGGAAATTATAAAGAAATCACACCAGTTAATATATATTTAGAGGTTTTTTAAGTCGAATGAAAGAATACTTAAATTGATAGCAAAATCATTTGATCTTTGAACTAGCTACTATTTTTATAATTCGAATGAATGAATAATTTATTCGATATTAAAAATCGTACGATTGTTTTTGTTACTAATTACTATTTTTTTAATTCGAATCAATGAATTATTCGATAGTTTAAATCACTCGATAGTTTCATGTACTATTTACTATTTTTTTGAAGTAAACGAATGAACAAAATATTCGAACGAATTGTTCGATAGTTGAAATCATTCGATATTGCCCATCACTAGTTTTATGGAATAACAGCCTGGGCTCTCATCACATATGACGACAATCGTTTGACTATATCGTTTCAACGATACTTTAACATCACGTAACCTTTAATCTTATGCATCGTCTAAACGATATCGTTTTGCTTGCTTCATGTATGGCAAACAACTGTCAAATGGTATCATCGAAACGATTGCTTGGCGCGATAGCTAATTTGGTATTGTTTGGCTATTTTTCTGATTGGAAATAATAAAAATAATTTTAAAATGTTTTGGGCGCTTGTTTGTTAAAGTGGTCCTTAACAAATAGATGGAATGTCGTTCCTGCACTATGTTTGCGACGTAATTGTGGCCCAGCTGCGGATGTTCATCAATAAAGTGTAGCAATATTTCCATTTACTTAGGTGCCGCTACTAAATAATATATTTTCAAAACATTATCATCAAAATAACTTATTAAATACTCTTACATTTTACCTTAAATTTTCACTTTAGAAGCAAACAAATCCAAAACAAATTCTACACAAAAGTAAATATCACTTTTGGCACTGAATATATGTTTTGCAGAGCCTTTTAAACTGTAGAAAACACAACGATAGACGAGACGATAGCGATGGACTTATATGAAGCAAACTAAGAACGATATCGTCGGATAACATCGTTCAAACTATAGTCGTTTTAAAAGTTACGTGATGAGAGCCCTGATTTGGGCGTCCACGGCGCTCTGCATCATTTGCGCTGGTACGAACACGTTTATATTCAGCAATCCACTTTTCTACAATTTTTCTCGATGCAGCAGAGTCCGCATAATGTTTATCAAGCCATTGTTTGGTTTCCACTGTATTTTTTTTTTCATCAAAAAGCAGTGCTTTATCAAAACTCGAAATTTACTTTTTTCCATTTTTTTCAGAACAGTTGCACACAAAATGCTATAAATCACGAATCAATTGACAGATTGTTGTCAAAATTTTATACGTATCGTTTGGAGGTTATTACTAAATAAAAATCATATGGAAAAAATCTAGTAACGCCATCTATGTGTCATCCTATGGACTTTTTGAATCTTATTTGTACTTTAATTTAATTTACTAAATGCTTTTATTTATTTTAATAAAATGATCAAATTCATGAAACTATGAAGAAGCTTCGCTTCTATCAAATTACCAAATTAACATATTTCTTTGGTAACACAGAGATAAGTTTTTAAATTTTTATCACCAGAGTGTACGATATCAAATAATAAATTGTGAAATGAAGGAGGATCAAATTTTGTCCGAAAAAAATGCAATTTATAATTATAATAAATACTAAAAATAATTTTAAAATTTTACCAATAATTAAAAAAAAAGCTTTTATATTTTTTACTTTTTTAAAAGTTCGTATTGTTGATTACTAAAAAAAAATATATAAATAAAGCGTACAAATTTATGAATCGAAATTTTAACTAATAATTGACACCTTTGGGAGCTAAAGGGATAAAAGTACAGGAACAGTCTTCATATTATCATCAGCCTCTGTTAAACGGCGGGAATGCATATAAAGCAATAAATAAATGATACGTGATTTTAATGCACAATATTTATTTTTCATTTAATTTGCCATCGTTTTTTTTATTGATGCTTGCTGTTGTTGTTGTTATGCTTGTGTTTTTGTATTTATTTTTATCGTTGGCATTTGTTTTGCAGCTAAGCAGTTAAGAAAAAAACCAAGAACAGCAACAACATCGACGACCAACAACAACAACCTTTCTGTTGGCACTTCGAAGCATTAATGATATTCGACGCCACATACTAAGATCAGTCTGAACGTGAGTATCAGTCGAAGGAACTAGCCACACTCGCAACCTGCACCGAGAGTGTGCAGAGAGACCCGCAAGGATTCAAGCGGCAAAAACTTGCAGCAATATAAACAGACGCTACTGCGGCGATTATGGCTTGCCGCGTCCGCGTTTGCGCACAAAAAGTGCAACTATTTCTCATATACGATAAATTAAGGAGTTTTTAAACGACCAAATTCTTGTCGATCAAAATTCCGGTAGCAGCAATAAAACAACAACACATCATCAGTAACATCAGCAATAAGCGAGCAAGCTACGTGCTAATGGCTCGTTGACTGCGCTCTAGATGTAAGCGTTGTCCACGCTTGTGCAGTTCCATAAAAACTGCCACGCATATTTAAGCGATACGATTCCGCGTACAAATGCACGCATAAAAACATCAGCCAACCGTCCTAACGTGGCCCAAAAGAGAAATGGCACTATTCTTAAAATCCAAGCCTTTTTGTTTAGGAAAAATCGGAGCATGTCTTGAATATGAACTGCATCCTAAACATGTTTTCTTTTAAATGCTCGTTTCTGATATTTGAGCTGTGTGACTGAGTGTATTTTTGCTCATTTCGACAATGCAAAAACTTAGTTTTACTTTTATTAACGTTTTTATACGTAAAAAAAATATGTATAATAAAAAATTAAAAATTGATGCTAAAAAAAATACGAGTTACAGAATGTTGTCCTATACTAGTTTGTTTTTCAGAACTTGAAGTTGAAGTGAAGGAGAAAATAATTCAGTAGAAGATATTGAGGACGGTATGGGATGGTTAAAATTAATACATATTTAAAATGAATGACCAACGACATAAATGTCATTTGAAGTTAAACCTGTCAAGGTGATTACATCACGCTCTCACCGCTGAAAATTTTTTCAGTACTTTTTTAAATTCACTTTTTTATCTTTAAATATAGTACATGACTATGCCATCAAAATTAAAAAAATCAAACCTCAAATATTAACCGTCATTAAAACCCTGTTCAGTTTTGTTTTTGGCGCTTAAATTAAAAGTCTTAGTCATTCATACAATTTTCTATGTTTTGAAACAAATGGCTTCAAATATTGTTCACATTGATCTTCTTTTGATAAACTTGAGAATTCTTCGCATCAAGATCGAGTATCAACCATTTTTTGTTATTCTTTTTTTTTTCTTAGGGTTAGTTAATTCTATGTACGCTGCACGATAGGGTGCAACAGATTTAAACCTATCAGAAGAAAAACATAACAATACAAGAATATAACGCTTGTGTTTCTAAGGATGTTGGGAGGGTCCTTGCTTATGGTTTTTTTTTTATATCATTGGCTTACTTTATCTTAGGGTGAGTTTTTTTAAATGGAATATAAATAATGAAGTAGGTAAAAGAAAAAGAAATACGTTAGATTTTATACCTTCTTGCTAATACATTTACCTATACCAATGTAATATGGAAACACACGAAATGTGTATGGATAAATGTGATGGTATTGAAGATTCGCATCCATATTGAACGATGTATAAACATAAATGTACTTAAGGGTGGGCAACTGTAAGAACTTTATTTTAATTTAAATATTTTTTCTGAAAAAACTGCTATGATTAAAAAAATACAATAAAAAATTTTTAAAATATGTCATGAGAACTAATTAAAAGTGTTATTTTTTATCCAAATTGTAGAAGTAGAGCATAAGAATAAAATGAATTGTGAGATATCTGTCATTATATAATTGGTAAAGAAACAAAAGATGCATATTTGAAACAATGCACTATAGGTCAAATGATCGGTTTTTCTGGCCAAAATAAAAAATTTCCACATGCTGGCATCACTGTTTTGTTGTGACCATCTTACAAAGAATACTTCACAACAGTTAAAACTAGCTTTTGTTTTTGTTTGAAATAATCTACCGCCGTATAAACAGGCGTTAAAGTTGACATACAAAAATTAAATTTTTAAATTATAAAAAGTTCTTGTGCTAAGGTGAATTTTTCGACGGCGTGTTAAACATATTGTTTTTACAAACATCGAAATGGGTATATTTTATATAGATAACAGAGAAACTGCTTAGTTTTTTATTGTTGTTGTTATAAAACACTCATATAATGTAAGTACGTTTAAAAATTCCGAATTTTTTTACAAAGCAATTTTTACGTAAGATTATAAAATTGTGCATATGTTTTGCTGATATACTGACAACGTAAATAATTGAATGGCAGTATTGCAAGTATTTGTTGCAAGATTTAACGTGCAGAAATTACGACTAAATGAGAAATTGGTTTTTTTCTAGATACATACGAGTATCAAAATTCAGTCTTATTTGAAATCTGGAAAAGGCAACATAACCCATGGCAAAAGCAAACCGACGTTTTTGGTTACAATTTTTAAAAAAATGGACGGAGATATTAATTCAAATAAAACTACTTCTCAGATAAGCGATAAAGTCTCAAATTTCTGCAAATATTCCAAACAAAGGTGGTCGAAATGTTCCTGAAATTTGAGTTCTTTCAGACAAATATTGCATCGTAGTAAAATAGTAATTAAAAAAAAGCAGATGAAAACGTTCAAATTTATGAAAATTTTTTAGAAGACAACGTGGATTTAGATAATGAAATAGACAGTTGTGATATATAATTTAATTACAAAAATATATTATTAAAAAAACTCTTATTAAAAATGATATATTAAAAGTTTCTTTTATGGAATTAGTTTATTTTATTTTTATTTTACAAAATTGTCTATTAACCAGCAACGGATTTGCCAGTGGCTACCATAGAACTAATACAGAACAAATTACCAGGTAAGGAAGCATTACTTTTTTCAAAAAGTAATGCGTCTGCATATAGCAGAAGTAATTAACTCATACCTCATTACCTGTAATGTAGCATACAAGGAAAAGTAATGCAGTGATTTTTATAACTTAATACAAGTAGTATGTTACTCCATAACTTCTAGGTAATGCTGAAGAGAGGCGATCACTTACCTCCTGTCTCATTCAATGTTAAATGTAAGGCCTTTTATGCATAGTAAGGAAATATAGTCGGAAGTAGTGGTTATTACAAGGTAATTGATGCTTCATATATTCGGAATATATTCCATCCGCTACTGGGTATACAATGTTATTCATTGGTTTTTTATTTGGAAACACTAACACATTTTGCATAAAACTATAAATTTTACAAACGTTAAGAAAAGGTGTGGTTTTATAAGGATTAAGGGCTTCTAGAGGGTTATTGTTTAAATTGTTTAATGAATCAGTCAATTCTTTACATTTACAGATAATTTTATGTTGTTAAAATGTTCTATATCAGCACTTAATAGTTTTGGCCAGAAAAACAGGTAATTTGACCTATAGTGCAATGTTCAACAAAATTGTAATCTTATTGTGTTACACAAACTTTTTTATCATGTCAATAGTAGTTTTGAGATGCTATGCACAGGCCCGGCAGTTCGCGTCACCCCGTGTGGGTAGTTCGTCTACCCAAAAAAAGAAACCTTCAGAACTTGTGACTAATAAAAAATGAACAACGCTTTCTGTTTTATATATTTAAAAAAAATAGACTCAATTTAAAACTTTGATAAAAAAAAAACATTAAAAAGTTTTTGTTTTTAATGTAGCTTCTTCTCGCTAGGTGGCGCCAAAAAAAGGAATCGTTTTCAGCCGGGGTCAAGATATTTTGGTCCCAATTTATCGGAAACAAAAAGATCAAAATGCATATAAATAAGGGTACTTGTCGCTAACACCTATAATAGAATTATTAAAATTGGCCAAATTGTAAAAACTGTAGTTTTCGGGTATAAGTTGTAGATACAAGTCGCCTTTATCAAACTGTCCTGTTTTAGAAGTTAGTGAATTTTTAATTTCCCGCGTAGTAACTTTAAATGCAACACTGATCCTGTCTACAACATCTGTTAGTAGACTACGTCAGAATTTCAGATCGATGCCTAAGTGCTCCCAACTTAGGGGTGTTCCCCTAAATTTAGTGGGAAAAAAGTGGAATGGGATTTTTTAGGGACTTTATGATATTCTTAAGCATTGAATAGCCTAATTTACTATGAAGTTTTTGAATTTATTCCTATTTTGTAATGCATTTACTCCTCAATTTTTTTCCTTTTGCATTCCCTGCTCGTTACCATGGTGTAAAAATACAAGATGTTTTATATGGTTTGACAACTCAAGTGTTTGATTTTTACAACAAAAATTTAACATCGCGTTCACCTTGTTTTGAATAAAAACCGAAGAAACCGAATTTTATTTGTAAATATTGAATCATTTATAACTAAAGATTAAAACAAAATGTTAATTGATCTTTTTTTGTTTTGGGGGGATTTCCAAGTAACTGTAGCGATTTTAGAGACTTTTGACTAAAGCTTTAGAGATAAATATTTTTGAGAGTTGGTAACACTGCGCTGCGACGCTTAGTTTGTGTTTGGCATCAAGCGATCTTGTGAATTTTGGTGAAAATGGAAAAAAGTGAATTTCGTGTGCTTTTCAAGCATTATTTTTTGCGCAAAAAAACCATCAGTCAAACCAAGGAAAGGCTTGATAAATACTATGGGGACCCTGCACCATCGATTGGAATAATTCACAAGTGGTTTACTGAATGCCGATGCGGTCGTACGAGCACAAGTGACGACGAATGTTCTGGACGCCCAAAGGAGGTCACGACACCAGAAACGGTCACTAAAATTCACAATATCGTGTTGGCCGATCGCAGAGTTAATATGCGTGAGATTATTGAGGCCTTAGGTATCTCAAACGAATAGGTGTGGAACATTTTGCGAAATCATTTGCATATGAACAAACTATCCGCAAGATGGGTGCCGCGTTTGCTCACTCTCGACCATAAACGCGATCGTGTGACTGATTCAAAGTCAAGCATGCGATGTTGAACAAAGATAAGAAGGATTTTTTTCCGTCGATTAGTAACCGTGGACGAAACTTGGATCCACCATTACACATCAGAGAAAAAGGGACATTCAAAACAGTGGACTTCACCGACCGAACGTGCTCCGAAGGAGGCGAAGACGGTGCTAACAGCCGGAAAGGTTATGGCGACACTATTTTGGGATAAACGCTGTATAATCGATTGCATCGATTACCTTCCACCGAAAAGAACGATCAATGGCGAATACTATGCAGCCGATTTGGACCGTTTCAACGACGCTTTGAAAGAGAAACGTCCCCATTTGGTGACGAAAACAAGTGCTCTTCCATCAAAACAATGCGCGCGTGCATACACGGTTAGAAATCTTGGAATAAATTTTAATACTCTTTGGCTTACATATGGGTCATACTTTTACAAACCGTACGGATTTGAACAAAAAATTACCGACCCATTTTTGATTTGCATGAAATTTGTTTTACGGGTTCTATATCGAAAAAAAGAGACACGTTCGAGAATTTTTTTTTTATGTTTGAAAATAGCGGACGTTAAAAGTTTGAGATTTTGGTGATTTTCGCCATCGAGACTAATTTTCAAAAATTCATAACTTCGGCTCTTTTTAAGCTAGAGACAACTTTTTTGTTTCTTTTTGAAGATAAAAAAGTGAATTTTAAGAAAAAATTTCAACAAAATTTATAAAAATTTCATATTGTTATACACAATTTAAATGTTTAAATAAATTTTAATCAATCTTTCCCACCACTAAGCGTGTTTTTATTTAACAAAACCGTAGAATACGAGGGTCAAATTTTACATAGAAAACGCTTTTTTTATCGATGGAGAAATAATTATTACTATGCGCCAGTTGCAAAGTACACCTCATACCGTTGTTCTCTTTAATTGTCTAACGGAATTAAAAAACCAGTTTACTTAAATTTTTCATAAAAAGTTAATTTATTTTATTTATGCATATCTATAGTATAATTCATAAAATTTACATTTTCTGGCATAATAATACTAACATAAAAAGGTACAGTTTTTGAGATAACTGAAGTCTTTGAAAAGTGAATTCTTTGGTAGCGAAATTTCCAGCCAAAGAGAAACATCTCTCGGATTCAGCACTAGTAGGTGGAATTTCTATCAATCACATCATGTGCTTTTTAAGCAGATTACCGCGAGTGCCACTATTTAAATATATTTTTATTTCATTTTTGAACATTTGAGGTAAATTTAAATTTTTTTAAAAGTTATGTTGATTTTATATGATTTAAATACAAATTCTAAATGTTTGATAGTTTAAATCATACTTGATTTTAAATACAAATTCTAGTTGTTTGATAGTTCATAATCGTTTATTGAGCTTAAAGTCAAAGTTAGAACAATTAATTGTTCTACCGAATCTTTCCAAAGATACAACAACAACAACAAAGATTTTTCAATATGAAAAGGAAAAAATCACTAGCTGATTTTATTGTAATTTCGGACCTGCTAAAGGCTTCATCAGAAATCTTTGTGATACACGTGCAAGCGTGCACTAGCGCACTGCACCACAGAGGCGATGAGATTTTTTTTAAAAGTTTTTACTCGAATGTCAAATTAAAATGTTGCATTTTTGCAATTTGAAGGCAACCCCGCGATCCCAATAATTCCAGGATTTTAGGGCCTATAATCCCGGTATTGTCGGGACTGGAAAAAATCCGAGATCCCGGATTGGAAACCTTATTATTGTTTATAAATTATGTATAATAAAGGTATAATTTAATTATTATTTAATTACATAATATTATTTATTAAAAAATCCATCTATTCAGCAGTTGTGACCTGTCTCTCACCAATCCATGCCACCAATCTCACCATCAGTAAGACGCCGACAAAAAACATAAAACCATGCCTGCAAATTAGTCTAAAAGATCACAAGGCAAAAGTATTCGTAATGTTGCTTGTTTTAATCCTTTCAATTTAACAAAACATTCAAGAAAAAAAAAACACTTAAATTGCGAAAAGTTAATACAAGTCAATTACATGCAATGAAAATACCGGTAGTTAATGAGTTGTTGAAAAAAATCTGTGATTCCTGCCGCTAAAAAGCTATATTGATTAAAGGAACTTTAAAATATCATTGAATGATTCCAATCTCACTTCAAGAGTTGGAAGCAAAGCAAATCTATTTATATGAAAAAAAATATTGTAAAAATTAATTAGTAAAGACAAAAAAATGTACGTGTAGAATACTAATGAATTGAAATCTTAATATATCACTTTATTTGCTGAAATAATATTATTGTTTATTAAAGTTTGCCCCATTTTTTATAAAGCCTCATTTATTAATAAATAATATTGTTCAATTAAAAATGTAAAACATACTGTATATACATAAGTTATTGGTCATATAATACAGAGAACAACGGCATGAGGAGAGAATATGAGGTGTACTTTGCAACTGGCGCGCCGACATCAGGTACCGCGCAAGTTTATTTAATTTTTCTGCAATAGTAATATCGCTATCGTTAAAAAAATTATTTTCAATGTAAAATTTGACGTAGAATACGATGGTTTTATTTAAAACACGCTAAGTGGTGGTTAAGGTTGTTTAACATTTTTTTAAACATTTAAATTGTGTATAACAATATAAATTTTTTATACATTTTTTTAAACTATTTTTTTCTTAAAATTCACTTTTTGATCTTCAAAAAAAGTTGTCTCCAGCTTAAAAAGAGTCAAAGTAATGAATTTTTGAAAATTAGTCTCCAAGGCAAAAATCACGAAAATCTCAAACTTTTAACGCCCTCTATTTAAAAAAAAAATCCTCGAACACGTGTTTTTTTTTCGATTATAAATTCGTAAAAATTTTTTAGGGCAAATCAAAAATGTGGCGGTCGGAATGGTGTTCGGTTTGTAAGAGAATGACCCATATATGACTACACCAAAATTGTATTAAAATTAAATACTGAAAAAATATTAAAAATTATTTTTAATAAAAATATGTAGTGAAATTTAATGCAAAGTACGTATTAATTTTAAATACTGATTTGGTATTAAAAATTAATTATAATATTAACCATAGCATCAAATTAATTCCAAAGGTTATAAAATTTCGTTGTAACATTTGAATTGTACAGGGTCCGCCAAATAACTTTTTTTTTTTTTTGAAAATTCTATAAAAAAAACTAATGGATATTTTTTCAAATTTCTTTTTTTATTTGAAAGTACAATTCTTCCGGTTAATAAAGGAAAATAATTTTATTCAAATGGCTGCCTCGGCTGGCCATGCAGTAGCCTACACGATCGGTCCAATTTTTAAGCACATTATCGATTGTGTGCAGCTGTATTTCACCAATGGCTTCACGAATATTGTCCTTTAAAGCGTCAATTGTCTCTGGCTTGTCGACGTAACACTTATCTTTGAGGGCACCCCACAAATAATAGTCCAACGGTGTCAAATCGCAGCTCCGAGGTGGCCAAACGACATCAGCTCTGCGGCTGATAATGCGATCTTCAAAAACAGGGCGCAAAACATCGAGTGTAGCTTCGGCTGTGAGGCACGTAGCGCCGTCCTGTTGAAACCAAATGTTGCCAATATCCTCTTCTTCAATTTTTGTGAACAAAAATTCGTTTAACATGGCCCGATAACGATCGCCATTGACTGTAACGGCCACTCCTTGCTCATTTTCGAAGAAAAATGGCCCAATTATGCCTCTGGACTAAAATTTGCACCAGACAGTGACTCGTTTTGGGTGCAGCGGCTTTTCAATGTATGCGTGCGGATTTTCTGTGCCCCAAATGCGACAATTTTGCTTGTTTACATACCCGCCAAGATCAAAATGAGCTTCATCTGAAAAGATGATTTTTTTTGGCAAAATCGGCATCTTCTGTAAGTCGATTGCAGGCCCACTTCTCAGCGTTGTTCAAGCGTATACACAACCATATTCGTTTAGCGGAAGGATAAAACTAATTATCTGTCAAATCAGACATGAGCTAAGTGTTACCATTCACGAAATAAGCACTAGTTGAAAAAAAACGTTATATGGCGGACTAAAATTTAATAAAAAATTGTATTGAAATATAATACAGCATGGCTTAAAAATTAAAGACAATATTCACCATTAGATTGAATTGATTCCAAGGGTATAAAATATCGTTGTAATATTTGAACTGTTTAAAAATGTAAAACAAAATGAATTGAAAAATTTTGTTATCAAAACATTTGTGTATTTAAAATCTCTGTAATACTTTGCTTGTATTAAAATTTATTCCAAGATTTCTAACCGTACACATGCCCAGCTCCCATGGCAAAATTCCATGAATTCAATTACGAATTGCTTCCTTATCCAGCACTCTTTATTATCTTTATAAGTCTTCGCTTATAAAAAAACGCTAGAAATGCGTGAAGTCTCTTAAATAAGTTTTGAACAAAGCAACAACTCTGTATAGAGTAAAGACGTGAAGTCTCTTAAATAAGTTTTGAACAAAGCAACAACTCTACACAGAGTTGTTGTTGTTGTTGAACAAGACAGCTTAATAAGCCTAGAGGGACGACTCAAGCCGCTCGTCAATCCCAAAAAAACGGAATAGGTTATCCCTTTACTATCAAAATGTAAGGGGATTACGCTCTAAGACGCGAGACATATTTTTAATGTCTCAGAATTTCTCTGAGGATATTATCGCACTGACTGAAACTTGGTTAAACGGAAGCATTACTGACTTAGAATTGTTTGATAACAGTTTTGAAGTTTATAGAAGAGATAGACATGCTGACAATACTTCTGCTGTCGGTGGAGGTGTCTTATTAGCTGTAAGGAACTCCTTCGTTAGTTCCATTATTGTTAATCCCTGCTCTGCTTACATCGAACTTATATGCGTCAAGGTTGTACATTGCAATTCTAATGTATATCTTATTAATGCATACGTTCCTCCTAAGAGCAGTCTAGAAGTTTATGCAAGCCTTGCGGATTGCATAGAATATGTCATAAGCATAATTGACGTTAATGACGACATTTTATTGTTAGGTGATTTTAATCTGCCTGACTTGAAATGGGAATCTTCTGACGATGATACATATTTTTGTGCCTCTAATTCGAAGACTCGCCAAGAGCATATATTTGTTGATAATATATGTTCTGACTTACAACAAGTGAGTTGTATTGGGGGTTGGAATTAATTTTAAAGGTTTTTTTTCGGTTTTTGAGCATTTATTTAGAAACAACGGTACAATGTATATTATTCAAAGTATTGTCCATCGTTAGCTACAACATTTTCCCATCTTTCTGGCAGCATATGGATTCCGCGCCGGAAGAACGATTCGTCTTTTGAGGCAATCCACGAATCGACCCATTTTTTGGTATCCTCGTAAGAAGTGAAGCGCTGCTCAGCCAAGCCATGCGTCATCGATCTGAATAGGTGGTAGTCGGAAGGGGCTATGTCTGGGCTATAAGGCGGGTGGGGTAGCACATCCCAATTCAGCGCCTCCAACGTTTCCTTGACGGTTCTTGCAACATGTGGCCGTGCGTTGTCATGTTGAAAAAGCACTTTGTCGTGTCTTTTGGCATATTCCGGCCGTTTAACCTTTAATGCTCGGCTCAATTGCATCAATTGTTGTTGGTAGCGTTCCCCAGTGATGGTTTCGTTAGGTTTTAGCAGCTCATAGTACACGACACCCTTCTGATCCCACCAAATACACAGCATAAGCTTGGCGCCATGAATATTCGGCTTGGCCCTCGATGTTGATGCATGGCCGGGTGGTCCCCACGATTTTTTTCGCTTAGGATTATCGTAATGGATCCACTTTTCATCGCCAGTGACAATACGATGCAAAAACTCTTCCTTTTATGCCGTTGAAGCAGTTTTTCGCACATGCAAAATCGCCGTTCAACGTCTCTCGGCTTCAACTGGTACGGCACCCAATTTCCTTGTTTTTGAATCATTCCCATGGCCTTCAAGCATTTGCCGACCGTTGATAAGTCGACTCCCAATGATTTTGACAATTCTTGAAGGGTTTGACACGGGTCTTCATCGAGCAAAGCCTCCAATTCCTCATCTTCAAACTTTTTCGGCTGGCCCGGACGCTCTTTGTCTTCCGTATCAAAATCACCACATTTAAACCGACGGAACCAGTACTCACAAGTAGAAATCGATGGAGCATAGTCCCCGTAAGCCTCAGTAAGCGTGCGTTGTGCTTCAACCGCTTTTTTCTTCAAATGGAAGCACAAAAGTAAACCTTCCCGCAAATTGCGTTTTGTTGGAACGAAAGTCGACATGTTCACAGAGAAAAAAATATATGTTGTTTACACTTCAGTGGAATGACACATACTGAAAAATGAAGCTTAGACAATGTGCTTTGAAATAAATATAGTCACAGGTGTGCCCGATGCGATCTATTGATAGTTACACCATCTCTTAGAAAACCTTTAAAACTAATTCCAACCCCCAATATTTATAATAGTCGTGAAAGACTTCTTGACCTGGTCTTAACTACAGATAGTAACAATGTGATTGTTGAGAGGGCCCCTCATGTTTTGACTGCTGTTGATGAATACCATCCACCATTGAGCATATGGTACAAATCAGACAGGGATAATATAGTAAAGTCTAACTCAATAGATAAAGTTTATGAATTCAATTTTAAAAAAGCTGACTTTTTGAAGTTGAATCAACTTCAAAGTAAACTTCATGTTATTTTAGAATATGTTAATAATAACACTCTTGATGATTCAATTAATTTTTTTTACACAAAGGAGTTAAAGATTCTTCGGTACACAAATACCGAATAATTTTGGTACACAAAGGAGTTAAAGATTCTTCGCAACAGCAGGAATAGGGCATGGAAAAAATATGTCTATAGCTTAGACTTGAATGACCTAGAAATCTACAAACGTTTGTTTCTGGATTTTGAAAATTGCTCAGCTACCTTATATCAAAATTATTTAGACAGTACTAAGCTGAGAATATTGTCTGATCCGAAGAAATTCTGGGGTTTCATAAACACCAAAAAAAAATCTGATGGATTCCCTTCATCATTTAAAACCTCTGACGGATTTACTGACGATCCTGTCGTAATTTGTGGTCTATTTGCCAATCTCTTTAAAGAGTAATTTTGTTCAGACTCTTTTAATCCTGATAAAGAGTACTTTGAATATATGAACTCTACACCCAGGGTTTCGTTGGATTCTATATCCTTTACTTCAGAGGATATTTTAAAGTATATTGGATTGATCGATGAGGATTTAAATGCTGGACCTGACGGAATTCCTGCCGCAGTGTTAACACGATGTGGTTCCGTTCTAAGTCAACCACTGTCCATGTTATTCAATAAATCAATTAGCGAAAGTATTTTTCCACTTTTTTGGAAAAAATCTTTTATAGGTCCTATCTATAAAAAAGGTTGTAAGAACGATATAAACAACTACAGGCCTATCGCGAAACTCTCGTCGATTTCAAAACTTTTTGAGCGCCTCGTGTATGATCGTGTGAAGATTCACTGTGGGAAAGTCATGACAACTCGTCAGCATGGATTTTTTACTGGCAGATCCACTGTGTCTAATCTCCTCGATTTTACAACGTTTTGCTGAAATTCATTTTATTCAGGTAACCAGGTCGACTGTATTTACACTGATTTTAGTAAAGCATTTGATAAACTGCCACACAACTTAATTCTATTTAAACTAAAGTTCATGGGTTTTCCACAATTTTTTGTAAGCTGGATTCAATCGTATCTGACAGAGCGATCTTATCAAATACGATTTCGAGGCGTATTGTCAGCTGAATTTATTGCTGAATCAGGTGTTCCTCAAGGTTGCCACCTTGGTCCACTTCTGTTTATTTTAGGCATTAATGATGTAACCCACATCATCAAACACTCTCATCTACTTATCTATGCAGATGACATGAAAATATACATAACAATAGATGCTAAAGACAATTCAGATCTGCTCCAGTCTGATTTGAAATCCTTTGAAATTTAGTGTTCTAAAAACAATATGTTTCTAAATCCAGATAAATGCCAAACTATGACCTTTTCGCGAAAAAGGAATAATTTAGTTTTTGATTATAAGATAAAAGATACTCCATTAAGTCGTGTAGATGCTGTCAAGGATCTGGGTATATGCATGGATTCTAAGCTATCGTTTAACGTTCATATTGATTACATTTGTAAAAAAGCATCTTCTATGCTCGGGTTTATGAAACGCTGGGCCAAAGAATTTAATAGTATGATCACAACTACAACGCTGTATTATGCAATTGTGCGACCTCACTTAGAGTATGCAAGTCAGGTTTGGTCCCCAAGTTACAATGTACATGTTGAACGTATAGAGAGAATCCAAAAACGTTTTGTTCGGTTTGCTCTAAGGGGCTTAAGTGCAACTGATACTAAACCTTCCTCCTTATGAGGATCGTTTAAAACTATTAAAAATGCAATCTTTGAATGTGAGAAGGAAGTCTGCAGATATCGTCTATTTACACCAACTCATAACTAGTGTATTCGATTCACCAGAACTCCTAACTCTTATAAATTTTAACACTAACCGTAGAAGCAGTAGAAATGCTAACAATTTAATTTACTTACCTTTTAGTAGAACAAATTATATGGCTACTGCTCCTTTACATCGCATGAGTACCTTTGTTAACAACTGTAGCTTTTTTGATGTTAACTTATCGAAAGGTCAACTCAAAAGTAGATTGAAAACTAATGTATGATTAGATCTATGTAAATGCATGGTTAGTTGTTATGTCTTGTGTTGTCCCTGAGCCCAACCCATATTATGGTGGGTAAATTTTTCTCACTTTGGATTGTTTTGGACCACTCTTATCGATATCATTAAGGCTATTCACGGTTTGGGCGTGCTTCTGACAAATCGTATTTATAGCATTTGTTATTGTTCAAACTGTGAGCACCTCGCCATGTGACTGTCGTATAAAACCCTGTGATGTATGTGATTATGCGGCTGTAGACAGAGCATAAAAATACGAGGTACAAAGGACACGTCCAAGGGCTGCTTTTATTTACGCGTGCCTGCGTATTTGCATTTGTATGCAAAACAACAACAAAGCAAAATACGCTTTCGTAACTTGGCGTACAAATAGCAAATCGAACAAATGGCAGACCAGCGTATTCGAACTGTGAATGGCCTTATTGAGATGTTTTAATGTTATTTGTGCTGGTTCTTAAGATGATCTAATGCGGAGAAAGTGCGAAAAAGCTGTTGTAGCTGAACTCTATTGTTATTGCATGTAATTATTAACACAGCAGAAGGCGCTATTCTTTCCAACTACAGTAGATTTGAATAATTAAGTTGTGACCACTATAGTGTTTAAGTTTTAGGTCAAGCGTTACCAGTGCTGCTAGAAAAGGGAATTTTCACTGTTTTGCGGGAATTTTCAAAGAAAAGGGAAAACGGGAAGGGAAACCGGGAATAATACTTTTAAAAACGGGGAAAATAAGGTTGAAAAAGAGTAATTTCCGCACAAAATTAACAAATTATGCTATGAATTTTTTAATATCTTGTATTTAAATACATTTGAAAATTATCTGAGTCATCTTGAGTTTTAACTTAGTTTTATTACTATTTGAAATAGACTATGCGTTAAATTTAAATTCATTTGGATTGTCATCAGCTGTAAGCTCACACGTAATTTTTTCTTCAAAAGAGTGCAAAAAAGAGTAATTTTGTCACAAACTCAACAAATATTATGAAGTTTTCAACATCTTGTATTTAAATACATTTTAAAATTATCTGAGTGAAGTTGACTTGCAATTTAATTTTATTACTATTTGAATAAGCTTGTTTGATTAATTTAAATTCGTTTGGATTATCATCAGCTGTACCTCCACACGAATAGCAGCACCTTAACGTTGGTGTGGGGGCTTAAGTTGTGAAGCAATAGGCTATGATGGCGGGAGCGTAAGCTTATGGTAGGGTCACCCATGCCATACAGGCCATTGTGGAGCAGTAAACAAAGAGCTTTTCATTCCTACCTATATCCTCTCCTACTCACGATACCCTTCCTATTAATCTTATCTACTCCCCAGCCCCTCCAATGGGCCGAATCAAGGTGTCATGCGACCCGTGCCGAGGGTTAACTAGGCTGAATATACTATTTAGCCTTACCCGCACGCAGGGACCTCTGTGGGGGCCGACTGCCCATTGTCCCACACTCGTGGGAACTACAGTGGTGGTCACGAATTTAGCACACACTGTGTAAGTAACTCTAATTTGAAATTTTTTACATCTTAGCTTGAGAATTGTAATCAAATATTTTTTGTTGAGTATTGTTAATGAAGTTCACTCTATGTACCGTTAGTTGGTTGCTTAGTTATTCTTAAATTTTCTGACATATTTCAAGTAGTATTAATCAATGTAGTTTAAATGCTAGACACGAATTTAGCACAGGTTAGAATTACTGTTCAATATCGTATTTTATTTTCGTTAATTAAACTTTACTAGTAAGATATACTAAATTTATTAAGTTTCTATTTGAGTTCTAACAAAAAATTGCAGAAAGATATGGCAAAAGGCTACTGATGTTCAGAGGCTCAGCGGCATTTGATTCAGCAAATTAAAAATGGTGGAAGCACAGTTTCAGAGATTGCTCTGCTTCTTAGATGTTCGTGAAAGTTATTATATAACGCATTACAACATGTAGAGCAGTATTAGAGCATTAAAAATGTAAAATAGCGACGAAGAGCGCGAAAAAAAATAGCAAGAGAGGGCCATTTGATTTATAGAGCTTCACTTAGTGATCCTTTTAAGACCTCAAGTAAAATTTAAAATGAAATTTCATCAAAATATGGCATAAATGTATCCTCAAAAGGCATAAGAAGACGCTTGAATGAAAACAATTTCCGTACACGGCCAAAAATCTTGGACTAATTTTTAATCCAATCGTTGGAATCATGCATTTTTAATACCCTTTCTATTAGAATTCAAACTCTTCAAAAAACTAGACATTTTTTAATAAAACCTGGAATAATATTTAATACAGGTTGGATTAGTCTTTAAAAACAGCGTTCGGCTTGGTTCGGTTCTTATGCATGTTTATCATTTCTTTATACATGTGGTTTCATAGAGCAGTTGGTAGAGCCAACAACTTATAACCTAAACGTAGTGGGTTCGAATCCCACATGTTTCGTTAATTTTTTATTTTTGTAAAAAATATTTTAATACAAGCATGTATTAAAATTAAGTCCCATATATTAAAAATCAATTGTAATATATACCGTTGATTAAATTTTAATACAGTTTCGGTGTCGTCATATATAAAATACAGGATTTACATATTAGAATTTAGTCCAAGATTTTTGAGCGTGTAGCTTTATAACCCAACAAACACCACATGTGTCGCAAAAAAATATTAAATGCAGTCTTGCATTTGCAAAGGAATATTTAAAAAGTCAACGAATTTTTTGAAAAATGTGCTTTGGAGGGATAAATCAAAGTTTTGCCGGTTCGCATCTGACAGCAAACAATATGTGTGGCGTTCTCAAAACATGCAACACAATCCAAAGTACACGCTCAAGACGATTAAACTGGGTGGCTGAAATGTTATGGTATGGGCGGCGTTTTCTTGGCGCGGAGTTGGTCCAATTGTTAAAATTTACCAAAAAATGAATCCATGATACCGTTTCACGAGGATAATTTGCCACTTTAATGGAGTTTTATGCAGGATAATGATCCAAAGTACAGTGCTCACATAGTTAAGAGTTGCTTGGAAGACAAACATATTGATATTTTGAAGTGGCCATCGCAAACATCGGACTTAAACCCGATGGAGAATCTGTGGAGGGATGTCGAGCAGCAAATACTAACAGTTAAATCCAAAAATTTGCCAGATTTATTTAGGGAAATCCAAAGGATTCGGTATAGTATTCCAAAGTACAGTTGTGAGGCTTTGGTCAAAAGTTTACCAAGGATATGAGATGCAGTAATTAAGACTAAGGGATTTCCTACGAAATATTGAGTTTTATGCAATCAATTTTGATTATATTTTTCATCCTAGAAATTTTTTCGCTCGTGTGCTAAATTCATGACCAAGTCGAAATGCTTATTTTTAATTTTTATTTGGTTTTAAGTCCTATAAGAAAAAGTTTTGATATAAAAAAATGTATATAAGAAATAAAGAAGACAATATATACACCAAAAAAGTTAATTAAAAATTAACAACAAATAAAAGGAAAATATAAGTATTAACTTTACTTTTTTAAGTGTGCTAAATTCGTGACCACCACTGTGTATGGAAGATTTCAAAAACAAAAAACCTTGTGAGTCCTTTACTCCTAAAAAACTAGAAGAGAGCTCAGCTCCCGTCTCCGCCAAATTGGTGGCTCAAGCTACGGCACAAATAAGGTAGATTCTGTACCGGCAATAAAACAGACCAGCACACCGAGAGCTGGGAAACCGACCAGTAAGGCAGCTTCTGGAACAGTGGGCTGTGGTCCGAGCACTTCAGCACAAGCCAAGGCCAGAATTAGTTCAGGCAGTGGCTCGTCGAGTGTGAAGACCCAAACTATACACGGTCACAGATTGGCTGATGATCGGTTTCCAGGTTCAACCGGAATCTGCTCTCGCATATAGGTTGACTGAGGAGATGCCTGCTGCAATAAGACCAAAGAAGGTCACAAAAAGCACTGACTTCCTCTGTCCTCTGGCATTCCTTCTTAAGGGTCTTCCTAAAGGTGTACAGCAAGGACAAGCAGTCCAGGGGCCCTACAACAGAAGCGCAGTCAAGCCATGCTGTAGCGGAAGTAGTAAAGACCCCAAGCAGTACGCTAGATTCAGACCAGGACGAAGACATGTCGGAGGGCTCGGTTGGTCTCACCGGTGAGTCAGGTTTTTATTGCGAGTATAATCTCTAAGCTAAAGAGACGTGCGAAGAAGAGGGGGCATAGGTGTGTACAGGGTAGGTGCGTACATCGCTGTAAGACAAGAGGTACGGTGGTGTGCTATATCCTAACACCGGTGAGAACAACCGAGCCCTCCGACAGAGGAGTGAATCTCCTCTGGAATCTGGTAGTGAACAACGTACTGCTGTCTCTAGAGAGGGAGGGCTGTGTAGTGGCAGCATACGCCGATGACCTAGCAATCGCAGTCAGTCTAGGACTCATTCTTGATTGGAAGCTTAGCTGGAAACTTAATATTTCTGAGCTTTCAAAGAAAACGACAGTTGCGCTGTACACTTATAAAATAGCTATAGGGACAAGATGGGGTTTTTCCTGCAATATCTTTCACTGGCTGTATACAGGGGTCATCAAACCTATACTTCTACGGAGCAACGATATGGCGGCCAGCCTTGGACAAGGTGGTATATTTAAACCAGTTTAAAAAAGTCCAAAGAATGGCATCTATTTGCATCAGCGACGCTCTGAGAACAACACCGATTGCATCTTTAGAGACTACCGCTTGACTTGAATGCTAGGCAACATGCAGCTTGTTCGGCAGTCAGAATAAGGGAAACTGGAGTATGGAAAAACCTGGGCTTAGGGCATGCATCAATACTCTACATATTCAACTTCATTCCACCAAGGACTGATTACAGTAAATCAGTGCTTTCATTTGATGGAAACTACGGCACGCTTATTCCACCTAGAATATACTGGAATAAAGGTGCGCCTGGAATGGAGATACTGGAATAAAGATAGGTCAAATTAAATGACAAGGTCGGGTATGGGGTCTACTCAAAAGCAGCGACAGCCAAGCAGCGTTCAAATCGATGTAGCAAGTATCCACCAACCTAAATTAGCCAAAGAATGCCGTGCTGCATTAGGTGAAATGCCAAAGTTTTTTGACATAAGTTTAATATGGGTACCTGGGCATAAGGGCATACGATGAATTTCATTTAAAAATCGAGATAAAACTGAAATTTTGAACCCGACCACCTCAGATATCGATGAAATTTTGTTCATAGCTAAATTTGATCAATACAAACAAACTCTCATTTTTAGAAATGACTGTTTTGCGATTTTTTGGGCGTGGCACAGTGGGAAAGATTTCGAAAAAACGCGAAAATGGTCAAAAAGAGCTCCATTTAAACTACAATAACTCAGAATCGGCTGAACCGATTTCCATGATCTTGGTATCATTAAAAAGATATTTTAACAGGCTTTATGACACGTTTTATGACACAAGAAATAACACTGTAAAAAATTTATAAAAAAAAGAAAATTTTAACTAACGAATAATCCAAAAAGATCAAGGGTTTTTTACAGTGTATTACTTTTTTAGAAAGGTTTATCCTTCACCTATACCATATCAAAAAATAAAAATGGGTTTTTTTTTTTAGTTTTTTTAATATAATTTTTTAAGTAGTGTCACTTCTAGCAATTGCCCTTATATTTTATATTTACAGGTAAAATTACACAGTAGAACACATGATTTGCCAACTCAATTCTGAGAACTGTATGTGAAATTAGACCCAAAAAGAAGAATTTCTGCATCATTCGTTTTGTCTTCTTACCTGCCAAAATATTTTTAATATCGATTTGAAGTTAGTACTATCGTATTGGGGAATTTATCACGTTTTAGGCCCTGTTGTTTGACATAGCTCGACAACCACTAGCCCGATTTAGTTGAAATAAATTTTAAAAAATTAAAAATTACAATTTCCTTAATCTATTTATACATTGTTTTCCTATAAAAGCCACAGTTTCTAAGTTAAAAATAAGCGCATGAAGAAAAAAAATATTTTTTTTTTAAATTCATAAAAAATACAAAACGGAAATAAGTTTCAAGTCTAGTTACTTTTTCGCAAAGTCACATAACCTATGAGCAAAATGAGACAAAGATCATGAAAATCGATGCACGAGTTTCGCTTTTATTCGCAATTGAGTAAAGGTATGAATTTCAAAAATCAGTTATAGCCACCACCCTTAAAATAAAAAAATTTTGAATTGCTCAGTAAACAAATTTTTTCGATCTTTTTTCTGTATTTTTCGGACAGTATGACCACAAACGTAACAAAATTCATCCAAATTTGGGCACTTGTTGTTTTCCATATTGATATATTTCATGTTTTGTTGTTATTCACTTTTAAAAAACTGGAGAAAAATCACTTTCACTGTTCGCGTTCGTCGGCACTGCCTGAATGACAAAAATCGATCAATGCACACCTATAAATACTACGTATTTTTCAATATTTTACGGCCAGGTACTTATAAATGGGAGCATATTTTAAGGGTGGCTGGCTATATACCTGATTCAGCACTTGTACGTTTCAAATTGTGCAAAACTTTCCAAATAATCAGCACCCTAAAATGTGGGTTTATTTATTATTTTGTTTATTCCTTTTTTTTTAATTCTCAGAATCATAAAAAAGGTGTCAATGTTTTCTCCAAATATTGCTGTGCATAAAACGTGAAAAATTCCCCTATACGATAGTTACTAACTTCAAATCGATATTAAAAATATTTTGGCAGGTAAGAAGACAAAACGAATGATGCAGAAATTCTTCTTTTTGGGTCTAATTTTACATACAGTTCTCAGAATTGAGTTGGCAATCAATGAACTGAAAAATGTTGTACTGTGTAAATAAAAATTGTCCCAGGAAAATTATGAATATGTTTTAACCCCAAAAAGTTCTTGCTTGCCTTAAAAATTGCTATATTAATGCACCTGATGAACGTACCGAAATTCATAATTATAAACAGTTTCGAGAAGCCAAGATATCCCATTACAATTTTTACACGTATATTTTAAAAATTTGAGTGAATATGAATTCAAACAATAAGTACAGATGCATAAAAATATCTAATAAGTGTTGCGCTTCGCTTCGTAAAATAAGTGAAAACGAGGCTGCAAATATAATTAAATATTTTCCAGCTGTCGCCAGTATTCATTGTAGCCGTATTTGCGAAACTTGCCGGAATACACTGAGAAAAGCGCGCAGTCGTAATGAATCCAACGTGGAGCAGAATGAAGTCTCAAATTATTTACCAACAACGCCCAGCGATGAAATTAGGGAAGAATTGAATGAACTTCCAACTTGTACCAGCCGTAATGCAAACATCGAAAGCAACGAACTCATTGAAAATATAAATGATCATATTATTCCTCATCTACCAAACCAAATGTCGCCTCTTAAGAGGAAATATATCAAACGAGATGCATACAGAAATAGAAAATCACTGCAAATTTTGGAAAATGTAGCAGATTCACTTGGAGCTGATCCATTGTCTGATTTGTCAGCGCAACTTGAAAACGTCAAAGCCATTTACGAAGAAATTTTGCAAAACATCAAATATCAAATAGAGAGCAGCTCAAATCTTTTGGAAAAGCAAAAACTTTTATCTCTCTTACCAATCAATATGAGTCACGCAGAAATTAAAGATCGTTTTGGGGATGATATATCTCACGATTGTATCAAAAAAAGTAAAGATATCCAAAGGAATAAAACGAAGTTTGCAGATATCAATCTTTTAAAAATGAGCACACGTAGTTTACCAACCGAAACTCTAAGCACAGTCAAGTTATTTTATGAAGATGATGAAATTAGCCGAATGATGCCAGGATCGCAAGATTCAATTACTGTTAAACAAGGAAACTTACGTGAAAAAGTTCAAAAAAGACTGATGTTATCTTCACTACGCGAATCTTACTACGAATTTAAAAAAAAACATCCCTTGGCCAAAGTGGGTTTTACAAAATTTACAATGTTAAGGCCAAAAAATTGTATGAAACTTGGAGTTGGAAACCAGCAAAATATCTGTGTATGCACATTGCATCAGAATATGAAATTGATGTTTGAAAAAAGTGGCTTAAAATCATTTTGTATTGAAAGAGAATGCACATTTACCGACTACAAAGATGTTCTCAAATTCGTTGTTTGTGATGGTGACATAGAAAAAAGCGAGTGTTGCGTTTCAATGTGTGGTCACTGCTTCAAAAATTTAAATAATCTAAAAACGCATATGCTAAAACATTTTGAAAATAACCAAACTGAAGAAATAATATACAAAAAGTGGAATACAACGATAAGATGTGTTCTGGAAACGTTAACCACCAACCCAGAATCATTTGTCAGCGATTTTACTAAACACATCAAAGTTCTGATTCCGCATCATTTCATAGCAAAGCGACAATCTGAATTTATCAGCAATAAAAGAGCGGCGCTGTTATCAGGAGAAATGTTAATTCATATGGACTTTGCTGAAAATTATGCATTTCTTGTACAAGATGCCGTGCAAGGATACCATTGGAATAATGATCAGGCTACAATACATCCGTTCGTTATTTATTACAAAGGTAATTATTTTAATTTTTTGGTATTAGTAAACACATCCATCCACACTCATCAAAATATTTAATATTTTTTATTTATTTGTTTTTTTCCTTTGTTTGTTTATTTTCAGATAACGATAAATTAACTCATAAAAGCTTCGCCATAATATCTGATTGCAATACCCATGATAGTATAGCAGTTCATCTATATATTTCAAAAATGATACAGTTCGTAAAGGCCAATATAACCAACAATATTAATAAAATCATTTACGTATCAGATGGTGCAGGAGCACAATATAAAAATAAATATAACTTCATTAATTTATGCCATCACAAATCTGATTTTGGTATTGACACTGAATGGCACTTTTATGCTACCAGTCACGGAAAATCTGCATGTGATGGAATCGGAGGAACATTGAAGAGAGGTGCTTGAAATTATAGTATTGCAAATAAAAATGAAATCCAGACAACGAGGCATCTCTATCACTGGGCATCAGAAACATATAAAACTACCATACAAGTTGCTTACGCAGATGCTGACGAATACAACAACGTTAAAGAAAAGCTATTTTCAAGATACAAAGAAGCTCAAACTATAACAGGAACTCAAGGCTTTCATTCATTCATTCCGATAAATGAAACTTTTGTACATGTGCGCAGATATTCTGACTGTGCCAAATTTGAGCAGCGCAAAATTTCTTACAAATAATTAACTTAAAAAAAATGTAAATAAAATAAAACACAAATTAATAAAAACATGGCAAATAATATAAACAATTGTTGATGGTTTTTTATTTGTAAACATTTAAAAAATGTTATAATTGTTGAACTATTTTGTAAATGTGTAAGAATGTGACCTGATATTTTCGCTGTTATTCGAATTATTTCGAAAACTTTCGGTACGTATTACTAGAAGTGACACTACTTAAAAAATTGGGGTTAAAACATATTCATAATTTTCCTAGGACTATGTTTATTTATTTAACCTGTAAATATAAAATATAAGGGCAATTACTAGAAGTGACACTACTTAAAAAATTATATAAAAAAAAACTAAAAAAGAACCCATTTTTATTTTTTGATATGGTATAGGTGAAGGATAAACCTTTCTAAAAAAGTAATACACTGTAAAAAAACCCTTGATATTTTTGGATTTTTCGTTAGTTAAAATTTTCTTTTTTTATAAATTTTTTACAGTGTAACTTTTTTTGTGTCATAAAACGTGTCATAAAGCCTGTTAAAATATCTTTTTAATGGTACCACGATCATGGAAATCGGTTCAGCCGATTCTGAGTTATTGTAGTTTAAATGGAGCTCTTTTTGACCATTTTCGCGTTTTTTCGAAAACTTTCCCACTGTGCCACGCCCAAAAAATCGCAAAACAGTCATTTCTAAAAATGAGAGTTTGTTTGTATTAATCAAATTTAGCTATGAACAAAATTTCATCGATATCTGAGGGGGTCGGGTTCAATGCATCTCGATTTTTACATACGTGGAAATGATAAAGCAGACGAGCATGCTAGGAAAGGTACATCGGTGACTTCAATGGTTCGGAACTCACCGAGCATCCCGATGGCAACTGTCAAAATGCTGCTTAATGAGTACACCATATCTAAAGCCAACTCAAGATGGGCTGAACTCTCAACATGCAGAATAACAAGGCTTATCTGGCCGACTCTAAACCAAAAGCGATCGAGAGCCCTTTTCGAGAGCAGAATAGGCAGGCATTCCTCCACACTGGTAGTCATCACAAATGACTTCTGCAGAAGCTGCTGGGACGAGGAGGAGAAAAATACCATCTCCCACCTTCTATGTTCCTGTCCCGCGTTTGCTTGATTCTCTGAGCTTGATGACAGGTCGCTTGATGACAATACAAGCATCAAATGTCTTACAAGCTATATTAAGAGCTCAATATGGTTCCACTTGGACTAAAGGCCAAGTGTGCAACGGTATCACAATGGACCTTTATAGGTCTAAGTGAGCCGTGGTACGTGTGTATGGCTTGAGCACGTACAGCGGTTGCCGTCTCAACCTAACCTAACCTAATCATCAGCTGTAAGCTCAAACGTAGTATTTTCTCTGTTCAGCGTTATTTGATTTATTTTCTTGGCAAACTATGGAAAATGGGTAAATAAAACTGAGAACTTTTAAAAGATTTAATTTTTGGGACGAAGGCGGAGCATTTGGATTTTTCACATTTGTGGATCCTATCGTTTGGAAAAACAAAACGTATCCTTCATTAATTCCGTTGTGTTCTTATTTATTTAAAAATTCTATGTACATCGACTTAGAATAAAAAAATAAATTAATAACAATAATAATTTCACAACCCCACCAACAAAATGAGGATCATATGTGACAATATTTTTAAAAATTTTCATATATAAAACATTTAAATCAAATATGAGTGTGTTTGAAAAATATAAATCTTTAATAAATAACACTATGGGTAAATTCTAAACTTTTGAAAAGACACAAAAAACTCCGAGACATATAACCTTAATTTTCGGTCGTAAAATTTGGTGGCATACTCAGGTTTTCCAAATCAGATCAAATTCTCGAGATATTTAAGTTTTTTTTATTTGACCATCATTTGACCTTAGTTGAAAAAATTTGCTATATATTTTATTGTCTTTTTAAAAATACCTCCAACGTGAGAAACGAGTTAGCCTTGTTGAATCTATGATTTTTAAGTTAAGCAATTTCACTTTTTCTTCCATTTTTACCAAATTTAAATAATGAACGTAAAAACTTTAAAAAAATCTTAAAATTTTTTACTCAAATTAGTGTTTCATTTCGTAAGTAGATTAAATTCTGAAAGTTTAAGCAAAATTGTAGGTGGTCAAAATTTTTGGTCTCTTAAAATAAGGAAAATATAGATAAAAATGGGCCTAAAAGTGACTAAATATCAATCACAAACATCTCGAGATTTTGAGCTGATTGGGAAAAACTGAATATGAAACTAAATTCTCCGTCCATAAACTAGGTTTGCGTGTCTTAGCATTTTCGTGCATCTTTTTGACATCCCTACAGTGTAACTACTAACTAATCTTTTATACCTTAAGATTTTGAATTTTTGCTTCCAAAGACATTAGTTTATATCTTTAGAATTTATTCTCAGGATCTATTTTTTCAGAATCTGAAAATAATTAGTGCAAATGTTGAACATAGTTTATCTACTTATGCTGAAAATGTTAATAATTCTTTAACTTATTTTTGAGTTACAATACATTTAATTCAATGAACTTTACGTCGGGATTTTGTAGAAGCAAAGCCCCAAATTATGTCATTATCTAAATTTAGTAAAATAATTTCAAATTAGTTATTTCGAATTAAGGCGGCCTCGATTGTCTAGTGGTAGCACACTTGACTGTCGCACAGGGGTCCCGGGTTCGAATCCTGGCCGGACCATGTCCTACGCTATAACTTTTCTTTCCTTATTTCTAATCAAAAAAACTTTAAAACACATCAATTTACGACGAATAGTTGTAGTTGGTGGTGGTAGGAAAAATTTGTGGAGAGAAACGCTTAGTAACTTGATTTGACTGAGGCAAGGCATAACACTTGCTTCAGATTTAATATCACATGTTTCTACAGCTTCTGCCAAATTAAGAACATTCTACATAAAAGTTTCACTTGATTACTCCCTTCTTCCATTCTGTGGTATCACAACGGAACAATAATGGTCTAAGTTGGCTGGTCTTAAGACCTGCCGCCACCTTAACCTAACGTAACCTATTTCGAATTATATTTGCCATCTGAATTATTATATTTTCTTGATTGTGATTGCTGTTTTCACATAAGCATTGCGACTATTCTTTTATGAATGGTGATTCAGCTTCAGTGCATTTCTCTTTGTTACGCGAAAGTGAATGTAACATTTCTTTTATATATTCTTGAAAATTAATGCATTCTGATAGACAGTAGTCTTAGAAGGGGGTAACATTTTATAAGTAGTCTTAAATAAGGGTAACATTTTTTCATTTTTTAACTCTGCTTTGATAACCTAAGTTTGCGAGACTTATGCTTTCTAAATTTTGTGATCTCTCTTTAGTGAAATGCTTTCACTGAAAGTTCTTATTCTCATTTTTAAATAAAAAAAAATTAAATAAAATGTTTTCGAATAACAAAGGAATTTGTAATTAAAACATGTAAGTATAAAAAATTGTTTAATTGCTATTAACATAACATTAAGCGACGAAAAAAAAATGACACGTCTGAAAGGCGTATGGTTATTTTTTGAGCGAATTTTAATAAGTTTATCATAGCAGGATTAAGTGCATTCTTGGGTACAATTATTTTACTTAAACATTCCAAAACTTCATAATTTTCGTAAATTTGTTTATATCTGGAAACTCGTTTAGTCAATTCTTTGCTTGTTTTATCTAAAATTGTAAAAAAGTCTCCACTCTACATTTTTGTTGGCCCATTCATATCTCGGACTAAATTTTTTGTTGGCCCATTAGCTTTTTTAAATACGTTTTTATAATCATAGCAAAAAAAAAACAAAATGCTTTATTGTTTTTGCCAAATTTTGCCGCCACGGGTTTCTTCTTTTTAAAGTCGTTCTGAAGCAGTAATTTGACTCTTAAACGCATTAATTTTTTGTTTTTCACGCCAAAGAAAAAGAGCAAATGATAAAGAGCATATTTAATTTTATTAAAGTTTACTCGGTGAAAAATCGATTTAACAAGCTAAAAGTACTGGAAAATATTTAAACCGTCTTTTAAAAAACAAAAATTTGTAACTTTATTTCTAAACAACCAATTTTCAAGTCTTAAACGGGATCTTAAAGAGGAAACTTAAGGCTCTAAGAAAAAAAATACCAACATGATGTTTTGCCAAAAGAGTCTTTTTATTCGAGACTCTGAATATTAAAAAAAAACTCGTAATCTTATATTTGGAAAATTCAAATAAAATCCTTGCAATGTTGCTTTTCAAGAATGTATTTCGGTTTCTGTTATGCAAAAAGTAAAAAAAAGAGTAGTTTAGTTGTAGGATTTAATATGAAATTTGCAGATGCACGTGAAATGTTACCAAAAGTTAAAAAAAAAATTATATCGTTCATTTTTCTCTTCCGCATAGCTGTGCATGCCCTGAAAGAGCTTTGTCTGCCATAAATTTGAATAAAACTAATATAAGAAAGCCGTTAGACAACTGTACCGTAAATGTTATTCTACACACCGAAATACATACGAAAAATTAAAAATGCATAGGATTAAAAATCAAAAGAAAGTGTTTGCATTTAGACTCAAGTAATATGTACAAGTAATAAATGTGATGTTTTTTTTAAGGCATATTATTAATTATATAAGGAAGGTTTGTATTGTTATGGTTTTTATTTAAAATAAAACACTGAACTTCAGAAAAGGGAAAAAACGGGAAAATGTTAAGGAAAAACCGGGAAAAATTTATTGAAATGAAGAACAAAAAGGGAATAATCTCTCCTAAAATCTAAGCGTAACACCCTGGAGCGTTTTTAGGATTCTCTGAGCGACAACGCGCTGAAACGTGAACAGCAGAGAAAATATACATGTTTTAAAAAAAACGCTGAATTTTAAACAGAATTGAAAAATCCGCTGCTTAGCGTGATATTTTTACAAAATCGCCAATAAATGTTGTGAAATTTCACATTTATTATAGTGATATTTTAATCAGTTTTTAGAGTAAGCATATTCTCCAGATTTGGCCCCCTCCGATTATTTTATGTTTCAAAACCTGAAGAAATGGCTCAACGGAAAAAGATTCACCACCAGAGAGGAGCTCATCACCGAAACAGAGGTCTGTTTTGAGACCCTTCCGAAAATGTATTTTTTTGCTTCCGATACATTGGAACCAAAATATCTTGTTCTAATTGATATCTTGATTATTCTCGTTTTGAGAACCTTCCGAAAATGTGTTTTTTTGCTTCCGATACATTAGAACCAAAATATCTTGTTCCCGGCTGAAAACGACCACTTTGTTACGCGACCTAGCGAGAAGAAGATGCCTTAAAAACAAAAACTTTTTGGAACACTGTTTTTTGTATTATTTGCGTAAAAAACATTTTAAGTCTCTCTATCTGTTTTATAATCTATTCACAATAAATGTTTAAAATTGAGACTTCTTATTTTTTTTAACGTGCATGTCGGCTTAAGGCAAACACTGCACTCGTTTTGGAGCATTTTGTTACGAATTGATTTAATAAAACATTTAAAATCCATTTATCTGAATAAACATGTTAAATGGTTATGTAATTTAAACGATTTTGTAACATTGTTGACCTCAGATACGTTTTATGAAGCAAAGGTACGGAAAAACTTATTCATGACGACCCTGGTATGCATATGCATATGTTATGAATATACGATGCATATTTTTCAGGAAGACAACAACTTTTTTCAATGAATTTGATTCTTCGTTTTGACTCTTCAATCACTCCATGAACATTTGCTTATCGCTCATTAGTCTTTCTTTTTCAAAGTCTTTATAGAAGTTTATTACAGTTAACACTGTAGACATCGTTGCATTCTTCTACAGCAAATCGCTCTACGGTTAAAAAAAATCGCCGAGTCGTTTTCAAAGCGACTTTTAAGCGACAATTTTAAATTAAGATCAATCAACCGCTGAGTTGAACTGAAGTAATTTATGATTGGTGAAAGAGCCCCATAAACATTTTTGGGAACATCCGGGATTTTATTCACAAGAAAATATAAAAATTAATCAACTACAAATGCAACTGCAATGTAAACGATGGTTTTTTTATATAATCGTAATCACCCTGTTTTTTATCTCTTTATACACTTTGAAAATCTATTTTTTAGTTTGTTTCGGTTGTGATCTTCAAAAACTCTGTTCAACTTTCATGGAATTTTGAAGGAAGCAATAATTTTATCACTGTACTATAGTTTTTTTACTATAAAAGGAATATTTTATTCACGTCATATTTTTTAAACAGCTGAAAAATTTATTTAAATAAGTAGTTTTTCTTTTAAAATTTTTTTTAAAATATAAATTTATGTTTATATTTTTATGTTTATAATAAAGTGAAATATTATTTGATATATTTAAATATTTTTGGTTTTCATTCTTAAATAAATGTTTAACTTTTCTAAAATATAAAAAATCATAACTTTTTTATTAAATAAACTTATTAAATATTTAATTTATATATTTAAAAATTAAGTTAATATATTCAATATAAGACCATAAAGGTTATGATTTTATACAAAAAATCATCATACCATAATCGTTACTTTCTAATATATTTTTTTTTTTGTTTTTGATCTGGTTTAATCAGGAGTGGTATATTTTTTCAATCATAAAATTTGCAAGTGTTTCCCCTAAAACACAATTGAATTTCAGAATTCGACTTTTTCTTCGAGTTATTGTTGAATTTTTTCCCTTATATTCTTCTCTGTACATTACAACTGTTTTGTAACCCTTGTCTGCATTAGTAATTATGATTTCAACTTTATGCTGTCTTGTGCTTGTCAATAGTTTTTGAATATTTTAAGAATGAATAAAGATTACGTTAGGATTTCTATTTAAAAAAAAATAATATACATTGTTTTTGCTAAATCCAAGAAATTTAGAGAAAGAGTTTTAACGGTACCTACTTTTAATAAAGCTAAATGTCATTATTTAAAAATGTTGGCATTTCGGGATCCCGAAAAATCCTGGGATCCCGGTATCATGAATTCCAAATCCCGAAATCCCGAAATCCCGTGTTTCACCAAAACCCTTCAGTATTGAAAGCCCTAATAACTACCCGGGCCCTACATTTATGCCGGGCCTGGCTATGCATATCTCTTTATCACGTCAGGTTTTTGAAATATTTCATATGAAAAGTACAAAAACTACGGTTTTTCTCTGAAAGAACCCAATAACAATCAAATGGAATTGAAAACAAAGTTAATTAGAAATTATATTGTCAAAACTTGATTACAAATGCTTTCATATCCCATTAGGTTGGACGAATGATATTCTCTCCATAAATAACAAATAATCTTGTAAAAAAACGCCACTAAATTACATAGGCAGGACTGGGCACACTCGTCATCGCATTTTTGTTATGTAAAAAAACCGAAAACTTTTTAAAATTTAATTGCCAGTAACACCATTTCTTAAATGCCTGCCCCGTCATATAGTTTGACAGTTTTTGGCTTTACATTTTAACATAGTTTTTATTTTTCGATTCCAGCTGTAGTTATTCTAAAAAGTACTAAAGATTTTGGAACAAAATAAACATTTCTTTTTAGAAATCGCCGCTGAAATTAGAAGCAACTACAATTTTTCATACAAAAAAGAAATTACATTTATTGATCAATTGTTGATAGAATAAATAGATATGATCATGGAGCTCACAGCACAACAAACCCAGCATCAACCCACAATAACGAAGGCATTTTTGAATACCTTCATAATAAAAAGTCTTAAAATTATTTTTTCAAGTCCAACAGTTTTCTTTAAGGGACATTTCACCAAATTTTGTCGAAATTTTAAGAATTTTTTAAGTAAGGATTGTGAAAAAACGGCTAGAGATATTTAAATAAATATTTTTTATTGTTGTACATAATATAAGTATTAAAATTTACAAAAAAATAAATTTTTTCGTGACGTCACTTCCGCGTCACACGTGCGTAAATGAAGCATTAAAAAAAAATAGAAAAAACGGTATGCAGGATCGAGTTTAGCTTATCTGAAACAAAGAAAGAAAAAATTTCGTAAGAGTTTAAACCTGACGGGAGGGGCTGACTAAGAGTTTTTCAAAAAAATTGTATAAGAAACATAATGGCGGCTATGCAAAGCTAAATTAAAAAAGGGCCTAACATTTTAGAACAAAAGTAGCTGTCAAAATTTTTGTTAGGACTTTTTTAAAAAAAGGTCAGGCCGTCAAAAATTTATTTTTTAAATTATTCAACAGTTTTGAAGTAAATTGGTATAATAGTGATTGCAAAATCTTTATACCAATTTTAAAATTTTTGATTAATTTTAATACTTATGTAAAACCAGGGCCATAGCCAGGATTTTTATATTCAAATGGAAAAAAATTCTATTTGTAACCTTCTAAAAATTAGCCTTGTTTTATTTTTATAACAATTCCCAAAATATTTTGGCCTTCGATAGCCGCCAGTGAGGCTAAAAATTTTGCAAAAAACTCCAAAAATCATATTTTTCGTAAATATATTTGCTGGTAGAAAAACTAATTTTAAAAAAAAAATAAGCTGTCAGATATTAAAGGCCGCAGAAAACTCTTCAAAACTACATAAACAAATTTTAAAGTTTTGCTTTTCGTGCCATTTTTTCATTTATTTTCACTAAAATTGAAATAACTTCATTATTTCTAATGCGATCCTTGCTTTTAAGACATCGTTGGAAAGGTTTTGAGTGCTTGCATTCATGACGAGAACTTCAAAAATTTATACATATTAAAGCTAAAATATTAATTATAAACAAAACGACTTTTGAAAAAATTTTGTTAAAACAAAAAAAAAATTTATTAATTTACTTCTTTATTATATATCACGAAATTGCACACTTACAACAACCAAGACACGAGAAGCTATAGAATTTCGGATAGAAAAAAGTATTGCGTCTCGTCTCATGCTTGTCGTTAGTGTGCTTTTTCGTGATACATAATAAAGCGGCAAGTCTTCTTGTTTAGCAAATTTACGTCTGTTACTGTCTGTTACGATCATTGTGCATGACAAAGGGATGCACATACGTTCAAACGGATCTCGCCTATTGAATTACGGAGGTATGTTTTAAGAAATTTTAGGGATGAGGACGATATCTCATTTATAATAAAATTTTATAGACAGAAAAACTTTAACATAAGCTTCATAAATCTTAATAGCCCAAACAGAATAAGCATAGCCAACACGCAGCCAACAAAAGAAATGTCAAGATAGAAGTTGGTTGCCTTGCAACCCTATGAAATGAACATAATGAAAATAACCAACACGTAGCGAACGCAGCCGACACAAAAATGTTGACGAACTTTTAACTTTTGCTGCAACCAACCGTAGCAAAATGTCAAAATACATTGTTCAAATTAGAAAACTTAAAATTGACTAAAACATATTAGTCCAAATTAGTAAAAAAACAAACCAATTATTATATGCAAAAAGCTGTATCCACTAATTTAGTAAAAAATAACAAAATATTGTAAGCATAAAGTTCTTTCTGCGTTATCAACACAAATTCTATTCTGTGCACAACATTTCGTTAGCTACATTTTCGACAGCTCGCTACGTGTTGGCTATGCCTATTCTGTTTGGGCTGTAAAACTTAAAAATTCACAAAATCAAAGGGTCCGAAAAATGTATTTAACAAAAGCTTTTTTGTACCGTAAATTACGAAGAGGCTGTAATGCAATGCCGGCATAAGCAGATCTAAAGAAAACGCAGAACGTACAATAAGCTCCATTTGCACGGAGATTTACAAACTCCGGCGAAAAAATCCTGGTTGTTGAAATTTACATTTTCGAGAACCGCTGCAGTAAAAATTAGTATCAGTTGTTGGCCGAAGTAGACTTTAAAATCTTTCTAGGCGGTTCGAATTAGAAATATTTTTTAAGTGTACATGTGTATGTCACTCTTGTTGGCTACCATCATCTTCAACTGCCGATGTCAATGATAGTGAAAGCAATAGTGATGGTAATTTTTAATGTACAGTAATCCCCGTTTAATTACATCACACTTATTTGATTTCCCCGCTTTAATGAACTAATAGTTGTGTCAATATTACGCTCCCATAAGAATTGTACGGTGTTATTCCCATTTAATTGATTCCCGTTTAATTGAATTCCCCGGTTATTTGCTCATAACAATTTGAGTCATTGAGTAAAATTAATATAAAAAATCCCGCATAATTGTTCCCCAAAAATGTGGCTCACGGCTTTCTGGGAAACGAAAGAAAATATCACTAAATGTGTAATTTCATTGCCTTTTCAATAATTTGTAGAATATTACTCTCGAATTTACCAATAACGAGGTATTTTGGTTTGAGTTGATCCACTACCTAAAACACGCCTTTTTACCGATGGCTCATAAAAAATTACTTTGGTCCGGGGTTCATTTCACGTTTAACCCAGTGTAATTAAAGAAAAAGTGCAGTTAAGGAGTATTTTTATTAAGGAACTGGTCATTTTGATTGAGAGGGATTTCGTTATTTCTGTTTCCCGGTTAATTGAACAAAAGTGTAAGTATGTTTGCTTGTGCAATTAAGCGTTGATTACTGTATCACGTTTGATCCGATAAATGACGATACATTTGTTTTCACTATTGTTGTTTACACGGCTCAACTCATAACAAAGGCTTTTATACGTTAACGCAACTTCAGTACATGATTTGTTAAGTTTTTTAGAACATATTAAAGTGATTCAATGAAATAATTATTTAAATGTATTAATTTTTATAAAAATGTCGACCCTCTGGGGGGTTTGAACCCCAAAAATCCCCCTTGGCCACGGCCCTGCGTAAAACAACAAACAAACAAAATTTTGACAAAATTAGATAAAATGTCCCTTAAGTGTAAAGTTTTTTAAATACGAGTAACTAAAAGTTTTCTAAGTACATTTTGGAATGCACCTACAGAAAAATGCAATTTATCTCATTAAAACGTAGCCTTCAATTTGGTTATCCCACTTTCTCGCAGGTTTAAACACTTAAATTTTTTATAAATAGTTACAAACAATTATCTGATGTTTTTTCTTTGTTTATTTTTATTTCATCTCAATTAACTTTTTCGTTTTGGAAAAAACTGGTCCCCAATGATGTCAAATGTGCCTCAGTTTAACCGAACTTATTAAAGTTTTTCCATTTTTTCAAATTTTAATATTCAAACACTGGACATCATCAGAAATGATGATTAATGATGCCATGACTTAGCACCAAATATTTATAACCTAAGCCTCATGAGTTCAAATCTAACATGTTTCACCATTTTGTATTTGTGATAAATTTTGTTTTATTTAGTTATAAGAATTTAATTCCATATATTGAGTGAATTGTAATACGATTACGGTGTCATTATTTACAATAGCGAATTTACTAGGATTTAGTTCTAGATTTTAGACCGTCCATCAGTGCCAGATTATCGAGCAAATTTGACGCAATTGCTTCAGGTATTCGCGATTTTGGTGGCCTCCAAATTTCGGTAGCTCTAAAGAAACTCTAATTAAAAAAAAAACTTGAAATGCTTTTTATCTCATAACGTTAATATTTTCGCGCCGAGGAAAATAAAAATTAGTGAACCGATCGATTGCAAATTTTTAAAAGATATTTTTCAACTTACTTGTCCTCAAATGAATCCAAATTTCTATACATAAATAGGCGTAGGTAAAACAGTTCGGTACTACTTTCTAAACCGATTTTGATATTATTTCTTATATGAATTAGAGTAGAAAGAAGGAGTGCACCGGATATTTTTGTGACCTTTAACCTGAAATATGAGCATTTAAAGGATATTTCCTAAATAAAACCGATTTTTATAAAATTGTCTTTGTCTGAAAGTCAAAAAACAGCAGTTGTAAAGCATTTGCAACATCATAATATTAAAGGCGTGCTCACAAAAATCTACCCTTGCAAAATCGCATTTGCAACGATGCAACAAGATCGGAAACTACCTTATAAAGTGTATTTCAGGATCGTAACAATAAAAAACTGAAAATAATTAAATAAATTTTGCATTATACGAGTATTTATTTTTATTTGTAATTTGTAATTTTGCTATATCATATATTAGTACATAAGAAATAGTTATTCCTTTGCGTACAATACAAAATTATAATATATATCTCGAACAAACATAAGATTAGAATGAAAAAGAAACAAACAGTTATTAAATTTATATTTAAAAATTACTTAAGTTAAATTCTAAATGTAGTTTAATTAAAATAATAAAATCAACACAAACTTATATCTAATGGATAATTAAATAAAAAAGGGTTAAATTAGAAGAAGAGAGAAAGTAAAAGAGAAACGAGAATTCAAGAAAAATGTGCAGATATTAATTGCATGAAGTTTTGTGCGTTTGAAATAGATTTAAGATACCTCGGCAAGAAGTTCCACAATCTAATGATACTTACAAAAAAAAAGTCTTGAGGAATTTAAATATTTAAAGCGAGGAATTACCAAATTTAAGCTTAAACAAAACTGAAGTTTAGAATATAGATAGTTTGGAGTTTTAGAGTGTATCAGCTTACGCAGGAACATACAATTTCTTGCTTTTAAATAATGTTCTACATTGCATCCTAGAATTCGGGTGCTTAGACCAGTAACATGGCTAAATCTTCTGAGACCATACACATAACGGTTTAAGCTTGTTACTTATCGCCCACTTGTTAATTGAATCTAGATCTTCATTCACTCTGAAGCAAAGATCATCGCTGAGACCAATAGGACGAGGCTTATAAAGCTGGAGATCATCAGCATATGCATGCATTATTACATTTTTTGGAATGGTAAAAATATCATTAATAAAAATTGCAAAGAGAAGAGGCCAAAGAACTGAGCCTTGTGCCACTCCGCTGTTAAGGTATTTATAATTCTAGTAATTACTGTCAATTTTTACTCTTTGGGATCTACCTTTAAGATAACTTTTAATAAGATTGACTGCAATTAAGGAAAAGCAAAATAATGATTCAAAGTTTGAACATAAAATGTAATGATCTACAGTGTCAAATGCTTTAGAAAAATCCAAGAGACAGAGTAATGTAATATGTTCTTTTTCAAAGGATATTCGAATATCGTCTAAGATTTTAGCTACTGCAGTAGAGCAACTATGACCAGAACAAAATCCGGACTGAAAGGGAGACAGGAGCTTATTAACGCAAAGGTAATGCGAGATCTGATCTGCCATTAGTGACTCACAGACTTTAGAAAGAGATGATAACAAGCTTACAGGTCGAAAATCAGATGGTTCAGATGCTTTAGCTTTTTTTGCAATGGGAATAATTGTTGCTACTTTCCACATTTTAGGATAGGACGAGCTAGTAAAGCAGTGGTTAATGATGTGCGTTAACTGACTCAATACGTAAGGTGAAATCATTTTAATAAACCTAATATTTATACCATCTTCCCCAAGAGCACTGGACTTAATTCTCATTATAGACCTGGCTACTTCGTGTTCCGATACGCTAGAAAACTCAAAATTGCTTATAATATTGACAGAATTCGTTCTGTTTTGATTACAGTTTACAACGGGCTGTAAGTCAGAGACAAAAAAGTCATTAAGAGCATCTGGGTCAATCTGACACTTAGGCAACTGTTTGTTGCACACTCCAATTTGTTTTAAATTATTCCAAAGTTCCTTGGAGTAAAGTGTTACGTCAAGTTTTGACTTGTTGAAATTTTTCTTGGCATCCTTTACAACCAAATTGGCCTCATTTCGAGCTGTCTTATATGCTTCCCAGTACAAGTCTGTCGGCAATCTTTTCCATTTAGTGTAAGCCTGGTTTCGTTTTTTTATGGTCAACTTAACATGTTGAGTGAACCACGGACATAAATTGTTAACACAACGAGCAGTACGAAGGGGAACATGTTGATCAAATGAGGCATTAATTAAACTTACAAAAACCGTGATATTATTTATATTATACTTATTATAATTCTTATAAAATTCCAACTTTCGTTAAAATCTTCTAAATTTTGTCACCATTTTCAACTTTTGTTACCATTTTCAACTTTTGTTCACATTTATCATATTTGCTGCTATTTTTTTAAATTGATGTAGAGATCAGCTCTCAATACTCTCACAATATAAATTCAAACATTTTTTCTCTGTTGTGGAGGCAATTTTAAGTAACATCTAATTTTTTAGTCGCGGTAGATCTTTTGGCGGAAATGTCCGTATGAAATATTATTTTCCCCCAATGATTTTTTTGATGAAAATTAATATTGTCAAAATTATGTTTTTTATTTTTTACAAAGTTCTACAGCATAAAAAATAATTTGTGTGAAAAAAATTTCAAGCATTTCAGACCACTCCCAAGTTATATACACAAATCTATGTTTTAAGGGAGCTTTTAGGCAAAAGCGATTAAAATGAAGGCATATTTTAGAAAATGTTTTCCAAAAAGTATATTATATAGACAATAAATTTAATTTGCATCTTAATTTTACAGTTTTTATTTATAAAGATCGCGCTAACGTTGGTGTGCTTTAAAAAAGGTGAAAAGCGGGCCACATCATAGCTCTGCTCCAGGTCGTTTAAAAAAATGCATTCCAAGGTAGACCCTTGAATACACACCATTATAATAATTATGAATAGTGGACAAAAAATATAAAAATTTACGTTATTTTTGACCATATTGTTGTGTGTAAAAACTAGACAAATTTTCCATTGGCGCCTTTTTTTAGTAGATGATGTGACATTATAAACAATTTAAAACAAAAATATTAAAATCGTCGGTTAGTTTGCTTGCAGTAGTGTGGCCCGTTTTGAAAAAGTTAGTTTCGAGAAGAACACGTTTGAAGTTGCTGTGCTCAGTTAAAGCTGCTCTTGTGGTGCACTTGGGTTTAAAGCGCTGTTGAATCTGCTTCATAAGCGGGATTGATTAAAATTTTTTTACATATTTTTCAATAGTTCTACAACAATAATCAATTAAAATTATTGGTCTAAAACCACTCTTAAGTCATTTCCGTATCTATCTGTATCCATCCATCCATACTAATTTATAAAATTAAAGTGCAAATTTGAAGTTACCACTTAACTCCAGAAGTACTTTGTCGATTTTTGTGAAAAATGTTTTAAAGTTTAGTCTGAACAATCTTTTCGAAGCAAGGAACTGCATTTTCTTGCATAAAATAATATACTCGCAATGTCCACGATATCTCTTTGCAAGACTTTAGTTCTGCAGATCAAGTAGAAATCTGAATCTCTTAATACCGCGTTTTAATTATACAGCCTCAAGTAGACTGTTTTTTGTTAGCGCAATAAGGCTGTGAAACTCACTGCCCAACCATATAACATTAGTCTCCAATAGATAAGCCTTTAAGCAATTGATACTCAAATATTTTTCTTAACTTCACATAACTTAATTTTTAGTCTAAGCTCTAACACAACCTCTTATTCTAGCTCTAGCATTTTTTCACCGCAGGTCGATCATTTGATTAGTCAATTTATATTAATCTCACATCTTTTAAAAATATTTTCAATAGTTTTAAATATCTTTTTCACTGTGACATGCACATGATAATTTATTCTTGAATGTTAACATTATATCTAATAAAATACATTATTGGTATCATTTTATGAGTTGAGAATTTCTGTCATTAATGATAATAATCTTAGTTATAAAATTTTAAATAGTTTATTATGTAAGTATTATATTGTTGTTATTTATTCTAGAAATACGGCGTGCAAAAGACTCAAGTCTTAAATGCCAACAATATTTTTAAATAAATAAATAAAATAAATAAATATCTTATTTGTGTCACAGTTTTATTTAGGGGTATTTTTATTGTAAATTTAAGCAATAAATATATTTATTAAAAGTGTTAATTTTTTGAAAAAGTCATCCCAGCTTCTACGCACTGCTTGACTGTTTTTTTCTTTACGCTTTGTGTTACGAGAATTTCAATAAAGTCCATGTTGCTCTCTTTTATTTTCTCTTTATACTCACCCAGAAGGAAATTTTCCGAGTACTGTTCAGTCTCTTGCATGGTTTCATACATCACTTCCGTAGCACTACTTTTGTTTACGAAAACAGAAGTGCATGCAGCAATCTACTGCTTGATACTCGATGTATGCTGTAAAAATTTGTCGGTGATGACATTGTAAAACAACAGTTTGACTTGTCGAAACATCGTGTTTTCTAGCAGGAAATTTTGCAGTGAAGCGTTTTCTTGGAAATTATTAATCTTTATGTTTAAACTAGAACAAACAAAATAGCCAAGTGTTATTAACCATAATTTCTGAAATGTTCGATAAAAGGTAATACATTCGATCATCCAATTGTAAAAACTATTGTGAAAATAGTTTCGTAGTTGCGCGTGCAATACCGCTTATCCGCCACTTGCAATACCGCATATACTGCAAAAAGGCCAAAAAGAATTTAATTTTCATTTTGATCATTTATGATTGATTCATTCATTTTGATTTTTCATTAAATGCATATTTTAGAAGAAAGCAAATGTATAATTTCAATTAATGTTTAGTTCAGTTGAAAATCCATTCAATAGTTTAAAATAAAATCGATTTTTCTGCACTCCTGTAAAATTTTACTATCACCGTATGTGTGTACGTGCAAGAGACGAACACGCGGTATTGCACGCGCCACGACGATTTGTGGCGTCATTCGCTCTGGTTTGCTTCCTTTCGGTGTGTTATCTTTCGTTTTTGTTGTGAAATTGTTTTTGTTCTCTCCTATCTTGTGCATACCTACTCCCATCGTCACTTACTGTGGAAGGTAGATGTCATCAATGTTTTAGCGGCCATGTCTGAACAACTGTATTTGAGAATTGTAAACAAGCTTTGCAGGCCCCGCAGCTACATTATATTTAAAAAATAACTGGTTACGTCATGTGTCCATTTACCACTGGGAAGGAATATTTTACTACTTTCTCGTACACTTTAAATGTGATAAGAGAAGCAATAAAAAAGCATCATTCCGTTATTTTCTTTGCTTTTTTTGTGTGCTTTGTGAATGCTACTCTTGCAACTGAATAGTATTGAAGCTTGGATTGATACTTTTCAACACACAATTACATCGAGAAAGTAGTAATGGGCCGAATAAACGACACAAATTATATTTTTTATGTGTAAATATCAAAATCATTTTGATTTTTACGGTGATCGCAAATTCACCTTCAGATATAAAATATTTTAATTTATTTTTTCTTCCATTTAATTTTAATTATTTTTTACTTAAGCATTTTTGTCATGTTTTTCGACTTAAATCAAATATGTTAAAAAGTATGGTTTTAAGGATTTAACAGTTTTTTACAATGCAAGTACAATATATTTTAAGTATACTGTACAAATTTGAGACCAACATTTAAAATATTAACGAAGTTATAGCACATAGTCGAGAGCGCCTCATAACTGCGCGCTGTATGTTATTAAAACTTTAATAGCGTTTTTCTTGACACAAAAATGTATTTTATAAAATTCTATCAAGCCGATTGAATTGAAATTTTAATACGTTATTATATACGCTAATGGCTATCGCAGGTAGTAGAATTGTTTTTTCCTATTTTCCAACTGATTTTCCACAAAAAAACGCGATTTTTTCAAATTTTTATTTAGATGTCCGCTATTTTGTTATTTTTTAATGAAAATGTTTAAATCAACTACCTGCCAGAATGACAAGTTTACAGAACAATAATATATTTAAATTGTTTCTTTTAAATTACTTCAAGTACCGTTACCAATAAAACAATATAAAAATATTTAAACGATTGTATTTTATTTTCTTTTAAAAAAAAATCATTCCGAAATAAACCTTGAAAATTAGGGCAGAGCACCGGACTACATCCTTAATTCAACACAGTTATTCGAAGTTATTTTCAATTTAGTTTGTATAAGATAAATGTGCAGCTTTTTATCAATAACAATCTGCTTGAAAATAGAAATTTAAATATAGATTCAATAATAAAAGTATAAAGTTAGTTAACGTACTACTAGCATACTAGCATACTAGTACTCGTACAACTGGTTTCAAAAAGACTACACAGAGAAAAATAGTGCCACATATTTTCAATAAGATTTCTTCTCAAAATATATTTAGAACAAGAGATATGAAAGACGCAGAAAGGGAGATATTTTTTAAGAAGAAAAATTCTTAAATTTTTATCAAAAATCTTCTTAAATTTATTTAAAAAGATTTCTTCTTAATTTCTTATAAAAAACATTTTTTTGCGTGACTTTTACGTATTTTTAAGGCGTTTATTCTTAATAATATTTAAGAAGGTGCTACATAAAACCTATTAGATTTCTTCTTAAAATGTATTTAGAACAAGAGGTATGAAAGCCGCAGGAAGAGAGGTATTTTTTAAGAAGAAAACTTCTTAAATTTTCATCAAAAATCTTCTTAAATTTATTTAAGAAGATTTCTTATTAATTTCTTATAAAATAGCTAGTAGCTACATGAGAATTCTTCTTAAACAAAATTGAGAAGAAAACCTAGTACCTCTATTAGATTTCCTTTTTAAATTTATTTAAGAAGACATACCCTATAACTTTAAGAATAAAATCTTTTATTGGTAAAAACCATAGAGAAAACTTCTTAAAATAGTGCTACGTTACTTTGTTTTTATGTGGTGATTTTTCCCTGTGTAGAACAAAACGAATACTAGTATACAACTAGTATTAAAAAGTACATGAATTAAAAAAATACTAATATGAATCAGGTCAATATTAAATTAGTATTTAACTGGTTAAAAATATACTAGCACAAAGGTGGCTCAAATCATACCAGCAAAAAGCATAGTTTTGATTATACTAGTATTTTACTGGTTTAAGAGTTACTACTATCACAACTAGTTCAAATTTTGCCAGTAAAATACTACCTTAATTCATATCGAGAATAGGACAATTGTCTTTGTCTTATCACACAGGAAAATTGTGCGCAATGTAAAAAGCATTTGAGCTGAACTAGTGCTGGTATTTTTTGACCTAGTACATTTACTAGTATTTTAACTAGTTGGCTACACTGCAGGGAAAGTACAGAAAAGTTTCAATTTTATACCAAGATTTTTAATCGTGTAGAACTAAGTTAAAATTAAATTAAGACCACATCTCACAAAAATAAGTAGAAATTGTGAAAGTTTTTCTAACTTTCTATTTAATATTTTGAATCTGTATTGAAAGCAATTTATTGTGTTTTAAAGTAATATTCTTAAGGTAACATATTTTATTCGATATTTCAGTTCATTGTAAAGTAATTTAAAGCGGATTCCATATATGACACAACAAAATGCTGTGGCGAAAAAAAAACAAAAAAAAAATATGCGGCAAAAAGAATAAACACAGTCGCGATAGTTTTTGCTTTAAGTCCTTGATAGATGAATGCATTCCTACTTGTCTGATTGAAAAAAGAATGCTACCAGAAAAACACACAATCCAGTAGTCACATTTAGGTTACTGTTGTTGAAAAAGAGCATGAAAAAACTTAAAAGTGAAAAAATTGGCGTCTAACTGGGTGAAGATGTTTTTCTTACATACATTTCGAATTCAGCAGCAAAAAGCGATTCATTCGAGACCACGTTGCAATCTCTAAAAATAATGCTTATAGTACTGTGATAAAAAAAGTTTTTTGTATGTTTTTCTATGCGGTTAAAAATGTTAAATTTGTTGTTATTATTATTGAGCCTTCATCGGTCCCTTATTTCTAGAAACGGTTCCTTGTGTGTAAATTTTACACACATTTTTTTGGGAGCAATAATTTCATCGATAAATGATGTACATGCAATCTTCTCGTTAAAAGTAACTAGTACTTATTCATTATTTTAAAATTGAAACAATATCTTGAGAGTGCTCCTGGGAAGTTGGGGGTCGGTTGGACAAGGGGGCGCGGTACCTCCTAAACAACACAAATTTACGCTATCGCCCACAAACCATAAAAATGTTATATCTGTTGTCACAAGGAATAACGACTACGACCCATTTTTTTAAAATATATGAACTGTTACAAACAAAAAATGGATATCTGCATACTTCCAAAAATTGGCAATAAAGTTAATTCCATATCGTTTTTTACAATATTTTGAGTTTAGTCATTATTCCTTGTGGCCACAGATATTTCAGACGGTTTTGATCGTAAAAGCTAAACTTTTGTTTAGATGGTTACTATCGGCAAATTGTACTAAAAATGAGCGTGATTGTAGATAAAGATCTACGACTACTTTTTCGAAATCATGCCAATTTCTGAGTTGTACAAGTTTTGATAGTGAACTTAATATATAAATGTTGCCACGCCCATTTTACCGAACTCAAATCAATGGAACTTTTCTTTATAAGGCGGTTTTTATGGAATAATACTAATATTTGGTAGTTTCCCTGCAGTGTAAGACTAGTCAGCATTAAAACATGAGTAGTATTTATACTAGTCAAAACAAACTAGTTTATATTTTGTCACGATTTACTAGTTGCAAAAGTAGTTTAAACCCAACTAGTTTTTGTCAAGTCACATTAAACCAGTTGTAAAACTAGCCAAAATCAAACTATACTACATATTATCAAAATCAACCAGTTCCAAAACCAGTTGGAGCTGGGTACCCCATTGGAACAAACTAATAATAAACAAATTAAAACATATAAAAACTAATTTAAAAACATGTAGTTGATAAACTATCTTGAATTATATTAATGCGACATATACTCTCATTTTTAAATGTTTTTATTGCAACTTTGTAGTAGATTAGAACTTAGTATATATATACCATAAACATGGTATTTCATCAAATAGCTTTAACTTTAGCCTTTAGCTAATATTTTGCTGTAAAAATATATGTTCTTTAAACCTATGAACTATTGAAAAAATATGAACCTATGAACTAGTTTTAATTCGATAATTACTATATTGGTTAAAAACTAGTCACAACTCAACTAGAATTTTACTTTACATAAAAAATGAGTTGTTAACTAGTTAAAACCTTATCTATAGTAAGACAATTGTCTTTTCCAATGACATCACCACGTAAAAAATACCAGTCGGTTCTATGAGAATAGGACATAAATCGAACTAGTTGTTGGATATTTCCAACTAGTTGTTGACTGGTATAAATCTAGTTGATTACACTGCAGGGTTAGTTCATATGTTTACTATGGTCGCAATATATCTACGCCCACTTTTTCGACATCATGCTAACTCCTGCGATGTGCAATGGTACCAAGTTGCAGTCACTATAATGTATATATATAAATTTTATAAAATTCTATCTTTATAAAAAAAAACCGAATTTATGTATTGTGTATATCACGCAAAGACTCCGAAACCACTGAACTAATTTGTATGAACATTTTTGGGAAACGTTGGCAAAGTCTTGAAAATATTCCTGTGAAGTTTGGCGCTGATCAGGGTTGCTAACTTATTTTATGGTTTTCCTCGCAGTAGTTCTCGAAATTCCCCGTTTTTTCATCAAATACCCCTCAAAAAAAATTTTAATGAATTTACTTATAGACTTTTTTAATTGAATATTATATAAATAATGTGAATTTATTATTATAAATAATAAAAAATTTTATGAAAACAATTCATTTTGATAAAAAAATAAAACACTATAAAATTTAAAAAAAATAACTTTAAAAAGGAAAATGTGTTTTCGAGTCGTGACTTCAAACTTTGAAGCTACAATGTGTCGATGGCCCGATTACAAAGTATGTTAAGGGTGGTTTTAGGCAATTTTTTGAAAATCTATTTTTTTACATTTGATTATTGTTGTACAACTATATGTCAAAAAAATATATAAATCAATCCCGCTTATATTTCAGAATCTCTAGCGCTTAAAACCTGGTGCGCCAGCATACCTTTAACTAACCAGAGTAACTTTATATGCGTTTTTCTCGAATCATACTTTTTCAAAACAGGTCGCACTACTGCAAACAAACTAATCGACCGATTTTATTTTTTTTTAAATCTATTTGTATTGTAGTTCTACACATCTTTTACAAAAATAATAGTCTTTGGAAAATTTATCTAGCTTTTACACGCAATAATATGGTAAAAAATATCGTACATTTTTCAACTTTTTTTCCACGTTTCATAATTTTCTTTGTTTTAAATGCTTTTATTCAATTTTGGTAAAGGATATGCATTCAAGGACCTGTTTTTAATTCATCTTTTTATGTCAGACGATCTAGAGCCGAGCTATAGTGTGTCCCGATTTTCACTTATTTCCACTTTCAGTCTATATATCTTTACTGCTATTTCACGAATGTTGATCAATTTTACATGTATCGATTGCACAGGTTATTGTTTATGTTTGCCTTTCATATTGTTTAGCTGTTAATTTTGTCGTTTCTTAAATTTTCACGAAATTCTTGCTTCACATTTATTTTTTTTTTTTTCTTAAATGAGTCGCAGAAGTTAAACTGCCTCTACACTATATGTTTCATACATATGACACGTCAAAAATTACAAATAGTTTTTAGCTACAGATAGTGTGGAACATATGAAAATGTCGTTTGTATTTGCGTCTGTAAATTTTTGAATAAGAACAGTCTCTAATTTCTTATGAGAAATTTTTTATGAGAAAATAGAAGAAAAGGCAAATTTTAAGAAATTTATTCAATAAATTGAATTTTAATGAATTTATTTTTAGTTTGAATGACCAAAGGTGGACACTTTAGAGCTTTACGGCTTACAAAAATTTCAAAAGCTGTATTTTATTTTCAAATGGCGTGTCAGATAGTGTGGAGACAAAAGAAAAAACTGAATGACAAAAACTAAATTTTGACATACAGATGAAATTCGGTATGTAATTTTTTTGATATGTCATCTGTATGAAACATATAGTCTGGGGGCACCTTTAGTTGTTTTTTTCATACACTAAAATACTAATAGCGCAATTTTAGTGAAGTTGACACATTTTAACTAAACAATAATATATTTTAAAATCTCAAATGATTTGACAGCATTTGATGCAAAAAAAAATATTTTCAGTACAAACTTTCGTTTCTTGAAAATCCTTGAAGGATATGAAAATATCAAAATTTAGGCATTGAATATGTTTTCATATCATATAAAGACCATTTACTACAAAAAATCATAAAAAAAATTCTCAGTAGCTTAGCATCAGGTCTGAAAGGGCTAAGCACACTTATTTTAGCGCAATCTTTATATTTAAACAATACATGTTAAAAAACATTTTATGATGATACACCCTTGAAATTGACATGAAAATGAAATGTTTTGTATATATAATATACATTTTTAGAAAACTTCTAAAATATGCCTTAATTTAAACCGCTTTTGCCAACTTCGCACATTTAACTTCATTTTAAAAATTAGATGAATTATTAAATTCCCCACATATTTGAGCGAATTCCCCGATTGACATGAAATTCCCCACCAGTTGGCATGCCTGGTGCTAATTGCAAAAAAGTTCGTAGCACCTCAAAAATCCCCCAAAATTTTCGATATCGTATGTATTTGGAATAATAGGTCACACAGCATCGAATTTCGGTTTCGTGAAACTTTAGGAAGTTATAAAACGCATACAAAGAGGATGCATTTTGCATTCGAAATGAAATTATCTATTAATGCAATATTGAATAGCGTTGCAACTATATTGTTTTCAAGGCACACAGCCTCGGAATTCAGGTTTCGACCACAATTTACACGTTCCGTTCCGCTCATAATATTTTATGGGCGTTTATCAAGCGGGCGTGGTAGTAACGCGCCGGGTTTCAGCTAGTTAAAAAATTTAAAATTGGGAAAATATCGAAACGAAAACTAACAATAAAGCTGAAGAACAGTGACATGAGCGCCAATATTATGGTGTGTAAATTTTACACACAAGAACCTATTAGGAAAATTTTTTAGGCAGGGTAGCAGCGACACTTACTGCGTCTTTATGTAACACGAAACGAAGCCTGAACGTCGTGAGAGAAACTAGCAACAATATTTTTTGCTATGGAAAAATGTATTGCTTACCGTGTCTGGCACCACGTTCAGCCTTCGTTTCGTTTTACATAAAGATGCAGTTAGCCTAAAAAAACGTCGAAAACATACATTTTGCATACATTTTTACACAGAGCCAAAATTCTAGATCGATTTGATTAACTTATATTAAAGAAATATCAGCTTGAAATTGGAAAGTGTGTAAAATTTACATACACAAAGAACCCGATTAAGGTTAAGAGACATTTTACCACATTTTGTCGAGATTTTAGGTGTTTTTTAAGTAAGGATTGTGAAAAAACGGTCAGAGATATTTGAGTAAATATTTTTTTATTGTTTTACATAAGTATTAAAACTCACACGTGAGTAAATGAAGCAGTAATAAGAAATAGAAAAAACGGTGTGCAAAATATCTCGAGTTTGGCTTATCTAAAACAAAAACAGAAAAAAAATTTGGTAAGAGCTTAAACCTAATGCGAGGGGCTGACTAAGAGTTTATTAAAAAAAATTAATTAGAAACAAAATGGTGACTACGCAAAAATAAAATTAAAAAAATGCCTAACATTTTAGAACAAAAGTATCTGAAATTTTTTAAGGACTTTTTAAAAAAAAAACTCGAAGTCAACCCCTCACAAATATACTTTTTTAATAATTCAACAATTTTGGAGTAATTTGGTATAATAGTTATTGCGCAATCTTGCACACCAATTTAAAAAAAATGTTTACAGAAAAACGCGTAAAGCGGAAGTAACGTCAGGAAAAAATTTGTTTTGCTAATTTAAGTTATGTAAAACAATAAAAAATATTTATTCAAATATCTCTGTTAACCGTTTGTTTATAATCATTACTTAAAAAACTCAAAAAATTTCGACAAAATTAGGTAAATGGTCCCTTAAGAAAAATGTTTAATGATATAAATATAAAAACTTTGAGGCCAACGTCACGGAGAGAAACAACTTTCTCTTATCGAAAAATTTTCTGCTTGATTTAAGAATATTTTGAATCAATCCTTATATACTTAAAGTTTTATAAGGCGGTAGGAATATTTTTCCCATTCTACATGCCATAAGTATACTTATCATATTCTTACAGTCTATTAGACCGAAATTTAGAAAAAAATTTTCACTATTAGTATTTGTTTCTAATATTCACTAGAGTAAGTGCGATATATCTAGTAAAGGCGGGTAATACGACATATAGTGTCATATCACAGCTCCATTGCATTGCATTGTTCGGTGTCTCTTAATTTTTTTGATTGCTGTGCAATCAATTGCTCTCTTCTTACCAACGCATTTGTAAGTAGACGAAACATGTTAACGATGTTTGTTGACTATTTTTAAATCTTAATTTATAATTCTTTAAGTCTTATTAAATCTTAATTTATGTTATTACATTACAATAATTTGAAATGAATTTCTTATTGTAAATACAAAAATATAACCTATGTATTTAGAATTGCTAATGATTTTTAATATACATATAAGACAAGAAAAACATGTTAACTTTTAACTCAAAATGTAACAAATGAACAATGAATTTTTGCTTTAAAAAATTTATTTAGTTAAATGAAATTTTTTGTTTTTCAAAATGTTCTAAGTTATAAGTTTTTACAAAGATTTGAGTGTTGACAACATTGACCGAAGTATGTGCAACATTAACTCATTGCAGAATCAATGCAGTCCCTTTTTTAACTTTTTCTGCTTGCAAAAAATAGAAAAACATAAGTTTGTGAGTGAAAAGCACATATAATTCCACTTTTGTGAATCATAAAAATGTGTCTTCTAGATATTCAAAGAGAGTGGATTGCAAGAACCACAGAGGATTACTGATGAGTTAGAGTAGCGACTAACGAAACAACTGCCTAATCTGCTTGTGGTTGCTTCATAATGAACTCGTTTTTATGGTAACTTTTGTTTCATGAACTATTTGACGTTAAGTTAAAAAATATTTTTTAGAAAAATAGTTTAAAAATAGTTTAAATGTATTCAGAGCTTGGAATAAATTTTAATACAAGCAAACTATTACAAAGATTATTAATACAAAAACTATTATATATAATACTTATCTAATATTACAATTTCTATAAACATTTCGTTTTAAATTTTAATACAATTAAAATATTTCAACGATATTTTATACCTTTATTGTGAGTATTGTATTTCATTTTTAAGACATGCTGTATTATATTTCAATATTATTTTGTTAACGCTATTTTATATATTTTGGAATCGATTTGATTTAAGGATTAATGTTATACTTAATTTTTAATAAAAAATCAGTATTAAAAATTAATACGAACTGAGCATTCAATTTCAATACACATTTTTATTAAAAACTAATTTTAGTATTTGGCCAGTATTTTATCTTAATACAATTTTGATAAAATACATTTGCACACATGTGTTGTCATATATGTATATAATCCCAAAAGTATTAAATTGTATTCCAAGATTTCTAACCGTATATTTATAAACATTTTTTACGGACCTACGGACCTACGGACCAGTTATATCAATCATGATTTTTTTTTAAACATTTTTAAAACTGACTGTATTTTTTATTTTTCAAGGAACCTGAAAACAATATTACCATTGAAGTTAGCTAATAATATGTACCGAAATCAATTTTGTGAACCCAAACGAAAATAATGTCCAACGGACCTCTCCCTTATAATAGTAATCCATGATATTTGCAACTTACTGCGATTTATATTCTCCTGAGAAGAAAATTATTTTTTTTTATTTATTTTCATTATATTACAACATTTTACCATATAATACAATTATTTTGATCAAACGGCTTTTCATAATATTAGCAGATTTGCTCCAATTTTGAAACTTAACAATAGTTACTCTTAACGATATCCTCTTTCAATGAGTGAGCTTGAATAATAATATCGGTCATCAAGCTAATATCTTGAAAAATAATACCGGTCATAATTCATCAATCTTGTTTTTTTTTTTTTTTTTTTTAAAAAAAAAGATCAAAGAACCAAGGCATGCGCCTTATATAAACAAGGTTTTGGTCTTTGACCTGAAAGGAAAGGGATAGATTATTTAGAGGAATTGATTGGAACTATACGTGAATTATTGATTAGGCGAAACAACCGCGAAAGACAATTTGAATTGCTTTTTAATCGAGGCTAGTGTTATGCCTTAACCTCGGCAAGCATTTCAAGCCCTCAGTTGTTCCATTCCTTCACATTTTCCACAATTTAGTTGTGGAGTTTTAGTTTTTCATAATTCTTAAATGTAGGACAAAGAAAGTGAAAAGAACCATGCCCGAGCCCGGATTCGAATCAGGGACCTTTGGGTTGAGAGTCTAGCGCACTCTCCACTAGACTACAAAGGCCGACATCCTTTTATTATTAATCTTAATTAATCTTAAATTTATACTGAATGATAAATTCCTTAGGATACACTTAGTAACTAATAAAAAGCACTTTAACTTCAAATCACTCACTTGTTCCATTTGCATTACGTCCAAATAATTTTCCAGGTGGGCTCAAGATTGGACTCGACGAAGCAGATGGCGCTCCTGAGAGCGAACGTTGGCCTTCCGAGAGAAGGCTGGCCAGCGATAAATTGCTAGTTTCCTCTTGTTTTGTGTCGAGTGGCAGTGCTTGTGGCTGTTGTTGTTGCGTTTGCGTTTGCTGTTTTGAAGTAATACTTGGCGGTAAAACCGAGACTATGGCGCTACTACTGCTGCTGTCTCCGCCACTGGCAACCAACAGCGCTACGCTATTCTTGCTGTCGCTCACACTAGAGCTTCCTGCAGCTGCACTGGACGACGCAGCGGCGACCAATGATGTGCTTGTTGTTGTTGTTGTTGTTGGAATTATGGTTGTAATGGTTGTAATGGTTGTGTTTAGTGCGCTACTGATTCCGGACTCCATTATAGGTTGTTTTTTTTTTTAATAAAAATTAAAAGTGACCGCCGAAAACGCAAAGACAAAAACAAAATACAAAACTAAACGAAAACTCATGCAAAACCAAGAAGGACCAAACCAGAACGTGGACGTGTATTACGCGAACAGGACCTGCAGGACAGGCGGTCGACTACACACTTAATAAAATAAGATACGAAAAGTTAAGTTACACCAAAAAAAAAAAATTACACAAAAATTGGAATAATTTTGTTGTTGTTAATTTCGTAATGTTTCACATCAACAGTTGATTGGAATACTTTAATGTATCCAGTTGTTTAAAATTGTGCGGAGGCTGCGAGACAGATTTTTATAAACGTCCGTTCTTGCCGAAGCCAGACGAACTTATGTTCTCTAATTTCATCTTCGCATTATTTTGATTCTTTGCGAGAGTCTTCGACGCTGCAAGCTTGTCCCTTGCGTCGATTCGATGTTAGGTTTCTTTGAGGGTAACATCTTCAAGACATTCGCCAATGCTGTTCATACTTTACTGTTGTTGTTGTTGCTGTGCTTTGGCTGTCGGCACACACAACTTGCTGCAGTGATATCGTCAAAGGGTTAAAATGATGACGGGCAGAAAAAGTGTGTAACAGCAAAAACATCAACAACGACAGCAACATCAGGAGCAGCTTGCTGCCCAAGCACAAGGAGCAAGAAAAAAATTAAAAATATCACAGCACACAAAAGCAGGATTTAAGGGAACGCATACACATGTACATTCACATTCGACGTTTCCTTAGCTTCTTCCTATGAGAAAATTTCTGGATAGGGTAGAAATTTTTTATTGACTCGTTGAAATATTTTCTTCTTCGAACTTCGAAAGACAAGTTTTAAATAAGACATATGCGTCTTATTGGAATGCCTACCAGTTAGGCAAGGATCTGAACGCCTTAGAAGGATATGTATTAAGAAAGCAGTAAAGCGCCGCCTCTATTGTATATAGCTGATCACAGCAGATAAATAAATAGATGTTCATCTGTACATAAAAGTAGCGTCGTTAGGATCCGTTGAACTCGCAGCCGTGTGAATAAATATCCTTTGAAATTTGATTATTGAATCGTTGCTGTGTGTGAATGTTTTTGTGCGCGTGCGCAAAGATGTTATGGGTGCGTTTTATATTATAACTTTTTTTTTATATTTTTTTTTTAAATTCCATTAAATGCACGCCGTTATTCTTTCCTTAAAATTCGTTATATTTTTTTTTTAGAAAATCTGTCAAGCTTCTGTTATTTATTTTGGCGGGAAGATAAAAAAAAAATATATCAAAAATTACCGCTTTGTCGTAACGTTTTTATTTAAATTTATGTGTGGAGATTTGGCACAGCAGTAGTTTTCTTAAAGAATCTTTTTATTCTGAGAAATTTGAAATTGCTTTCTCATATATACAAAATTATTTTATCTAAAAAATTACTTTTGACTCTTAGATTTATTCCGCATTAAATTCTAAAATGTGCTCGTGTTTAGTACCAAGACTTGAGTGTTAATATTTAGTCAGAATAAAAAACTAAATGTAGAAACTTATTTTGCCTGCAAAACTTTATTTTTGCATGAACAAGTACTTGTGTTGTGTGTGTGTGTGTGTGTGTGTGTGTGTGTGTGTGTGTGTGTGTGTGTGTGTGTGTGTGTGTGTGTGTGCGTGTGTGTGTGTGTGTGTATCAAATGAGCCATTTATTTTTAAAGTGGAGTAGGTCACTTTGTTTTTAAATGAAGATATTTAAGGGTTTGCGTTTCCACATGTTTAAAAATATTGCGACTAACTATCGATTTACTTGTATGTGTTATATCAGGATACTTATATTTTTCTCAGTATAAATATCACCATTTTTCATTATGGAAAGTGACTTACGCGTCAAAATAAATAGTTTAGAAAAATTACTGACTTACCTAAATTTATTTTGTTCGCAGTATTTTACTGTAGTGATATTTTGAAGGAACAGTGGTTTAAGAAAATATATGAAAAAATTGCATGTATACCAATTTATTATAATATCATGTATTTCAGAAAAAGGTTTATTTAAGAGTTTTTTATTTTTATATTTATAAAATACAAAAATGATAAGTACTCCACACTTGGCAAATGATAAGTCATTATTGCCATATCTAGCCATGCGCGGATCTATGGGGATAGAGGGTGTAATTGCCCCTCCCCCAAAAAATATTTTTAATAATTTATCAGATGACAATAATTGACACTACAGCTTAATACAATATTTGTATACATTTTTACTGTATTTCATAATTCTAAATTCGATTATTTCGATTTTTCTCTATGCCACTGCAAAAATATTTCTACGAAAAAGCACTTTAGCACTACTTTGTTTTTACTACTGTAATTCTTCAGAGAACTAAAGAACGCCACGTATTGTCCGTTTTATAGACATGCTCTAAATTTATCAATTTCAAAAAGTTCGAACACTAAACCAATTCAAAATGCTGTATTTTTTGAATTGGAGATCATGAGAGAAGTAGTGCAATTTTTTACTCATCCTCAAAGTTAAACAACATAATAGAACACTTTTCCAACAACCAAAAGCTTTAAAGCATTTGTGAAACCAGGTGGGTGAAAAGACACAAATCTTTTTTAAGATTTAAAATGAACATAAGTGAAACTATAAGTGCATTGGAGAATATTGCACAATGGAATTGTACAGAAGCTGCAAACAAAGCATCATTACTTTTAAATAGTCTGATGACAACAAACTGTATTGTGTTCATATGCGTACTTTCAGATTTGTTGGGAGCATCTCAGATTTTAAGAAGGTGCTTGCAAAAAATAAACCTCTATAAGGCTTTATATAAAAAAAAAGAACGCAGAGCCATATTTATGTTAGAAAACAGTTTATACATATGAATTAAAGAGTACATATTATATTTGTAAATCTATTTGTTTTTAGTAAAAGTGTTACCGTATTGGAAATACATACATACATATATATACATACATATATACACATACATACATATATATATGTACATATATATGAACAATTTAGCTCATTGAGGAAATTTAAAGAGTATTTATGTATATTTATATAATAGCAATTACGTATTAAACCTGCAAAATAATTAATATTTTCAGTAGTAATTGGATAACTTAAGTCTGCTTATCCTATGCATTCTCTTTTTTAAACTGTTTAGCATCAATTTCTTATATGAATTATATATAATTTATATGCTATAGATATTTTATAATATTCTATTTTTAATACACAACGCAATATAGAAATGGTGAACATGTATATTGTGTTAGTGTCATGATATAAATAGATATAAATAAGCTTTAATTTTTTTTATATTAATTCAATAATGAAATAATTTATATGAATTACTTAAATTATATGTATTTTTGATATGGTAATACTTTTGCTTAAAAGAAATAGTTTCAGTAATATAAAAAAAATTTAATAAATTGCTATAAGCTCTTAACAAAAATAATTCTAATTTCATATGCCAACTGTAGCTACACAATTAGAATTCACAACTTCTACAAAAAATTTCTAGCTAAGTGCGCCAACAACAATTACCAAGGACGCACAGAGAAGAACAAGATCATAGCGGAACTTTTAGAACTTTTTGATTTTCATCCTACATGTAGCACGGGCTGCAGTATGAGCTTTCGCACATCCTACATGTCCATCCGACCTGTCAAATCCATCCTACATGTAGGATAGTCCGAAACCCCCTATTAGCATGCAAATTCTTATATAACAGTAAGGCGGTCCGTGGTCGGTCGGCAGACCCTCTCACTGCTATACTTTTTTTTTTTTGTTAAAGAGTTTTTATTTCTTTCTTTTTAGAGAATATAAAAAATTTTTGAAATAACTCCACCCATTCTTGTAACGAATTTCAGTACCCTAGTTTCAATATTATTCGATATACAGTGTTTTTCTTATAATGACACGCCCTTTTTAGAGCGCCACACAGTGTGTCTTTTTCAATATTGGCGTGCCAAAACTCATAACTCAAAAAGTACCATAGCTGGAGACATAAAATTTTGTGAGTAGGTTTTTAATACAAAAACAATAACTGTTACCAAAAAATGTTCGAGACCCATATAAATGGAGAAGTAATGATGGCATAAGTTTGGTTGTAAGAATTCTATAGCTGTAAAATTCGATTTCTGAGATTATCTAGTATCTAAAATATATTTTATAGAATGGACGTGATCATTTTACTGCCACGCCTACCTTTTAAACAACCGGAATAGTAGTTCTTGCATATGTTTGGTTTTATGTATGGCACTGTGATGAAATTTTGTTTCTCAGTTTATGTTATAGTTAAATAACTTTTGGCAAAATATGAGCCTTCTACATATTTTACTTAAATATTGATTGAATATAATTAAAATTGTGAGTTTTCTTTGTAAAAATGTTTTATTCTGAATGTTTTATTCTGAAAAATGTTTTAACTTTGACTTTTCAATGTTTAATAGAGACAACAGTAGGTATTTGTGCTAGCTTGTTTGTTTAGTAGGCATTTTTTTAAACATGTGTATGTTTTGTTGTTGCCCACTATTTTTAAAGCAAGCAAATTAGTTAAACATAAAATAAATCACTGCGTGAAAAGTATATAAAAGGTAGAAGAACGAAATTTGGAGTTTATAAATTTAACTATCGTTATTACTTATCCATAAACTTTTTTAATTTTGACTTTTTAGCTTGCAATAGAGAGACCTAAGAAGTTAAAAACCATTGTGTTAACACGATAAGCGCCAACGATTGATTAATCGAACATTTGATTTTTTGACATATCGAAAAACGGATGGATTTCGAAATTTTTTGATGACGGATTTTGAATCAGGGGACCCTAATTACTCTAGAAATATACTTTATACTAAAAAATTCAACAATTTTTGCAGCGCGGTTAAAAATGGGTTAATGATATTACAATTACAGAAATTATCTTAATAAGTGTTACATGCATTAAGCACAGGAATGAAAAGTTGCAGTTACATTATGATGATATCTTTTATTTTCGCAACTTTTCGCAATGGTTTTTTTAAGTTTAAAGCTAACACACTAAATGTTATTTTAGTTATATTTTCCAGGTCAGATAACACCGTGTTACACACATTCTGTCCTATGAACCAAATTTACTTTTTCGGAAAGGGGATAAAAAATAAAAATACACGTGTATCGGCGATTTTCATGTACACGTCAGAATTTTTTTTTTTTTAAAGTTTGAAGTATATATTTTTTTTAATGGTTACCGTTTTTTTAAGGTTTCAGTTCGTTAAAAAACAATTTTTTTATTACTTTTGTTTTATAAAAATAAAGAATTGTTACATTAAAATTTTTAATGTTTTTAAACATTATTCATTGTTAATAATATTAATGAATTAAACGGTTCATTCGTTCTCTTCTTACCGTTCAGACGTGTTTTTGCGAGCTCTAACTTTTATTGTTATATTTAGCCAAAAGTTCTAAATTAATAAATATAAATAGAAATAAATAGCTTTGATCAACTTGCACATACATCTGGAAGCGTGATAACGTGGATTTTATCCTTTTAAAATACATGATATTTAATTTAATTTTCAATATAAATATATATATGTATATTTGTTTATAATTTGCTTCTTTCCTTCTTCCTGTTTTGTTTTTAGCGCAAACAGGTTTCTATAGAGCAAATTATTGTATTTACTTTTACAGCTGTTTTCACGCTACTGCAAAAACTCTAGTGCTTATAAAACTTTTCAATTCGTTGGTTCTACAAAATCAGGGCTGCAAAGTTTCTACAGTTTTTGTTTTTCATTAAAAGCATTTAAGTTCATTTTTCTCCTTATACTTTCATCTATATTGCAAACTTTCTATTAAACTGAAAATGATCTGCAATTTCCGAAACTGCGCTGTAAAAGGTGAATCAGACCGGCTGGTTACTTGCTGGTTGTGTGATTCATTTTTTCATATCAAGTGTGTAGCGTTGACTGCGAGGATCTTCGATGCACTCAACGAAAGTAAGGGTCTTCGTTGGTCATGTGAAGATTGCAGGTTTACAAACGTTGAGATCTTTAAACTTATTAGACAATCTCGGAAAGGTTTTTTGGAGGTGGCTAAGGATCTAAAGGTAGCACAAGATAGACTGAGTGAGTACGAAGATTTGTTTAAAAAGTTTAAAATTATGGATGAAGCTTACAATTCTCCAAAACGTAAACGTTCAAACAAAAATCTTCGTAGTTCAGCTAAAACTACTGATATAGCCGTGCCATCGCAAAATAATAATTCTGTTCTACCTTCTACTGTAACTGTTTTCCCTAATGTGATAATACAGCTTGAAGATCAATCAATTGGAGCTTTCAATACTGATCAAATGACAGATAATATCGCGCCAACTAAGGTCGCTGCGTCAGCTGATCAGATTTCTCCTTCTGTTGAAGCAATACCAATCATAGAGGAAAATGCTGATTCTCCTCGCGTTTCTGGCACACAAAAAACTTATGCTGAAACTTGTATTGCCTCAAATGTGGTCCCTGCACCTTCCCAAATTACTTCGGTTTCTACAGGAGCGATACCGAAACAAATATCGAATAGCAGTATCAAAGCCCCTGTTCATAAAGAACTTGTGATTATTGAGCCTGCAAAATCTATATTTGTTTCTCGTTTTGCAGCTGATACTTCCAGTGAAGACGTGTTATTCTATATAAACTCTAAGCTGAATGTTGTAAATAAAAATATCTCCGTTTACAAATTCAATTTTTCATACGAGCGTATTACGTCCTCTTTTAAAATATCTTTGCCTGGTGATCTTTTTCACAAGGTATTGGATCAAAAGTTTTGGCCTGACAATACGATGGTGCATGAATTTATTTCTAGACCTCGGCCTACAACTTCCTTGGCTACTTTTCCGGTTTTTAACAAGAATCAAAAAAACTAGATTGTTGCTTTCAGTTCCTTATCCTTTACCAAAACGTTCGTGGCATGAACACAAAACTAAATAATATATTAATTTTGAGTCACAACCTACACTTTAATATAATTGCTTTTAGCGAGACTTGGCTGAAACCTAACACTCTAAATACTGAAATTCTGTGCAACAAATTTAACATATATCGCAAAGATAGAAACTCCATTCCTGGTATTTGCTCTAAAGGCGGGGGTGTGTTGATTGCAGTCAAAGCGACACATTTCTCTGAAGAATTATTAATTCCAGAATCCTTGGACATTGAATTCTGTTGTGTTCATGTTAAGTTTGGTTCCTTGAGCCTTTTTATTACATGCTCATATATTCCTCCCCTTTCTACCTTAGAAGTTTATAGCAAACATTTGGCTTCTATTAGTAAAGTTTGCTCAAAACTGCAATCTAATGATCATATTTTAATAACTGGAGATTTTAACCTGCCAAACGTTTCTTGGAACTGCTGTTCTGAAATGCCTGGAATATTTTTACCTTCGTCTGAATGTTCATCCGATAATTATTTTTTAAACGAGCTCTCAATCCAAGGCCTGTTCCAACTTAACTGCATCTGTAACAAAAATAATCGTTTGCTCGATCTGGTGTTTTTTGATGACAGCAATATCGCTTCTGTGTCTAAATCAGATCCTCTGGTTACACCCGAAGATTCTCATCATCCAACATTAGAAATTATTTTAAATTTTCCAAAACCATCTGTGCAGTACTATGATTCTCAACCGCCTATTGAGTTTAACTTCAAAAAAACAAACTACGTGATTTTGAAGAATACCTTGTCTAATATAAACTGGAATTCTATTCTAAATATTAATACAAAAAGTTTATCTTCTCAGAGTCTTGATGATGCGGTATATGCGTTTAACAGAACGCTCAATGATTGTTTTCTTAAGGCTGTTCCGCAAAGGAAAGCCTCTTTGACATCGGGTCCGGTATGGTACACAAATGAATTAAGAAAAATGAGAAACTTGAAATCTAAATACTATAAAAAATATCAAAAAACACATAACATATGCGATTTTGGATGCTATACCTCGATTAAATACAGTTACCAACAGTTATGCAAACAATCCTATAATATCTACTTAACAAAAGTAAAATTAAACATCAAATCTGATGCTAAATCCTTCTGGAACTTTGTTAACACAAAACGTAAGATTGATTCCTATCCTTCTTTTATGAAATATAATTCTGTTGAGTCTGATAATGATAATAGTATTTGCAATCTTTTTGCTGACTTTTTCAAGACGACTTATTCATCATCGTCCTATGATTATTTAAGTTATCCTTTCAATATTCAATCTGGGGATATTTATTTCCCAATAATTGACACAAACACAGTCTTATCATTTTTAAAAAATATTAAAACATCATATAAAAGTGGTCCTGATAACATACCTTCATGTATATTAAAATACTGCTGTGAAGAATTAGTAACTCCAATCTCTTTACTATTTACTTCATCATTAAAATCCTGCTATTTTCCTGCAGCCTGGAAGCATTCATTTATCATTCCGCTGCATAAATCCGGAAATAGGTCTTTAATTGATAACTACCGTGGCATCGCAAAATTAAGTGCTTTGCCTAAACTTTTAGAGGCAATTGTTACATCACAACTATCGCATTGCGTTAAATCTTTAATGTCTCCTTTCCAACATGGATTCCTTTCTGGAAAATCCACTGTTACTAACCTTCTTGAATTTACATCAAAAACTATAGAAAACTTTGGAAAAGGCATGCAGACTGATGTTATTTACACGGATTTTAGCAAAGCTTTTGACGTTGTAAATCACAAACTATTGATCTTAAAATTACATCTTGTTGGATTTCCTATACCGTTAGTAAAGTGGATTGAATCTTACTTAAGCAATAGAACACAGTCTGTTATTTTTAAGCTCAATAAATCACATGAGTTTCCTGTTACTTCAGGAGTACCTCAAGGAAGTCATCTTGGGCCCCTTCTGTTTCTACTTTTTATAAACGATTTGCCATCTGTCGTAGTGCATTCCAGCATCTTAATGTTTGCTGACGACGTCAAACTCTTCCTTTCTTTTAAAAATGATAATGACGCTGTATTTTTGCAAGCCGACATTGATCATCTTTATAACTGGTGCAAAACGAACCGTATGAACCTCAACATGAAGAAATGCAAGCATATGTCTTTCTCGCGCAAACCACCAATTAAATGTACCTTCAAAATTTGTGGTTACCCATTAGAGTCCTTAGATATTTTCAATGATCTTGGAGTTACAATGGATCCTAAACTACGCTTTAATATTCATGTAAATAAAATAATAAATAGAGCAAATAGTACTTTAGGATTTATTAAACGTTGGGCAAAAGAGTTTAATGATCCATTCATAACGAAAACCTTATTCACGTCTCTAGTGCGGCCTATCTTAGAATACGCTTCAGTTGTTTGGTGCCCACGATACGGTTGTTACATAGACGACATTGAATCAGTGCAGAAACAATTTATTTTGTTCTGCTTAAGCTATCTTTATTGTAATACTGATTTTCACTTACCATCTTATGAATATCGGTTACAACTCTTAAATCTTCCTTCTTTAAAAAATCGGAGAATTATGATAAATGCTTGTTGGATTACAAAACTTTTACATGGATATGTCAACAGTCCATATTTATTGAGTAAAGTATATTTTAATATTCCTCTTCGTCCTAGAAGATCTTTTGAGTTAATCCACATGAACTTTTGTAGAACTAATTATTTGCAAAATGAACCTCTTAGAAGCGCTTGCGGTGATTTTAATTTTGTATCTGATGTTATATCCTTAAGTGAATCCATGGACTCAATTAAACATAAAATTATAGATTACCTGCAGTACCGTCGTTGATTATGTAAAGTTCTTTCAAACATATATCTGATGCATCTGGTGATTTGTAAACACATTAATATAACAATCTAAATGGATAAATGGACCTAAGCGTAACATGGAAAATTTTGGTGAATAAACATCTAAATAATCTGAATGGACCTAAACCTAGGATCTTCAGTTGCCTTATATCTTCATGATGATTGTAACTACACTTGTCGACGGTACCGTGGTGTCTTGGGTCTTTTTACCTCTTGAAACACTACGTTAGATCGATTTGTAATATATTAATATGAGTGGCCGATAAGACCTAGTTTGTCTTGGTGCCTGCGTTCGCAACTGGTTTTCTTTATTTTATGAAAACTGGTTCGGTGAAGTTGACCTAGTTTGTCGAGTAACCACCCTGTCAAGCCTGGACCTCACCGGCTTCAGGAAGACAGAACGATATATATTATATATTTACCTATTGGAGTGGTGTTTTATTGGGTATGTGACCTTGTTTATCACACGACTCCGCCGGATACCAAAATTGTTGCTAACTTGACCTTGTTTGTCTTGAAAACGCAACCCTGCTTTGCTGTCTGGGATTACCGATTTTGACTTTTTTTTTTTTTTTTTTTGTTATTTTTTATACTTTAATAAAATTATATACTTTAAGCAATTTATTAAAACTTTTTGGTTTGTTAATAATACATGATTTCAATCAAAATCATACTTTTTATTTTGAATTGTGTTAAAATCTTATTTTATAATTTTAAATTTGCTATAAAACCTGTTAAGGTTTAGCAATCAAATCAATAAATAAAATAAAATAAAGAAATTTAGGCCTTTTATTTTTGCGGTTGTAAGCATTTGCTTCAGTATCGCGACAAATAGACCAACAGTATTCGCCAAGCATATGCGTAATGTCTTTTCCTTTAAAGCGCTTTTCAATAGCCGAAATGTCCTGATGGAACCTTTCGCCATGCTCATCGCTACAAGCTCCTAAATCATCAGGGAAAAAATCTAAATGATTGTGAAGAAAATGGATCTTTAGCGACATTAAAATACCCATTTCGCCATATGCCGAAATCATTTCTGCGACAATATTTTTATAATTGGCAGCTCGTTTGTTGCCAAGAAACTGCTCAATAACGGCAACTGTACCTTTCCATGCACGTTGTTCGATAGCATTTAATTTTGATGAAAATTCAGAACTTGCAATTATTTGTTTTATCTGCGGACCATTGAAAACACCTTAAATCAAAAAAATCATTAAAAAACATAAAGTTACTGAATAGCTTCTTAAAAAAAATACCTGCATGAATCTTTGCGCCGCTCAATTTCGGGAAAATGTTGCGCAAAGTTGCAATGGCCTCGCCATCACGATTCAGTTTTTTAACAAAATTTGATACGAGCTTAATGTGTAATGGAGGCAAAATGATTTGAGACGGCTGCACCAATGGTAGATTCTCTATACTTTCTACGCCTACTTTGTAGCATGTTCGCGGCTTCCACTTAAATTCAGTGTAATGCTCATCTCTTTTTCGACCTTCCCATGTACACAAGAAGCACTGGTGGGTTGGAAATCCACGCTTAACAACCATGAGTAAACCGACCACTTTCAGATCGCAGCATATTTTCCAATTATGATCTTTGTACTTTATCAACTGTAATATTAATTCCATGCCTTCGTATGTTTCCTTGAGGTTTGTGGCATATGCGATCGGGACAGATGGATGTGTGTTGCCGATATGAAGCAGCACGACTTTAAGGCTGTTGACCGATACATCGATGAAAAGTCGCCACTCCTCTGAAATATGTGTGTAACCGATTTTTGCAAACAGCGAATCAATGTCACAACAATAAGCCAAGTTTTTTCCCGATCTTCGTGCAATCTAAAAAATTGGTCATATGGAATAGTGCTACCTCGATCACGAGTGGCTGTTATTTTAAAATCAGCCGCCACTATATTCCACTGCTTAAAGCGTGATGCAAAGAGTTCTGCTGTTCTCCTCGACAAATTTCCGTCTCGTACGAGGTCATTGAAGTCGGCTTGCGTTATAAAATGCGGCATTGCAGTCCCAATTTCACTGGGTGTTGCCACAAATTCCGATACTTGTGGACTCTCGCATTCGATGGCAGAAAAGTTGATAGCAGTTTTGGTACAACTGTTGATTCTGCATCGCTTATTTCGGGAACATTATCAAAAATCTCCACTGAAGCCGCTACACGGTCTTCTGGTGAGTATAGAACTGCTGGAATTACCGATTCTACATTAGCGTAGCGAATTTGTACCCTTTTGTTTGAGCAAAAGTTACACAAAAGTAGCACAATTCATTGCAGTGCTCCGTGCGTGGTAGCCAAATTGTTGGTACAGCGTACTTTATTGTTGACCTTCCATCAGTAAACTTGCACAAATTTCTGTAGCAATAGTCGCACACGACTTCCGGAGTATACCACAAGTAAGGAACATAAGCAGTCTTAAATTTTTTCTGAAACGAATTCACCACTGTTTTAGTAATATTTTTGAAATTTTTACTTGGTGCGAATAAGCCACAAACGTAACAAAAGTTATTTCGCGTCGGACACTGCATTTTTTTCAGATGAAATATAAAGAAATATGTTTTCGCACAATAGAACTTAAAACAATATTGCAATTCCTTATTTCATCTGTCAGAAGGGGCCCTCAAACGATACTACATGTCCATCCGACCTGTCAAGTCATCACACATGTAGTATCGTTCGTGTGCAAGAAATCAAGGCGGATGGACATGTCCGATGGAAGTTGGATGGACATGTAGTATCGTTTGAGAGCCCCTAGACCAGTTGTAAGTGCTGTAAAAGTCAAAAACTGTTTAGTGTTAGAAGGTTACTATTGATTAACTACAACTATATCGAGTAGGATGGGTCAAAAAACATTTTTTTTCCTAACCCTTCAGTAGTTTAAAAATTTGGAGTCCCTTCAAGTTGTGCTAAGAAAAGTGAAAAAAAATATTTTTTTTTCAAAAATAATAAAAATTGGGGAAAATCTGAGAATTGATAAAAATTGTTTTTAAAAAATTTGACGTGCTACAGACATTTCCACGAGTCTGCCTGCAAAAAATCAGCTCGATTAGATCACTGAAAAAGGGTTAAAAATCTGTCCAAAGGCTTCCACACAGGCCATTACGAGCTTTATACTTCAAACTTAAAAAAAAAAATTCTGACGTGTACATGAAAATCGACGATACACGTGTATTTTTATTTTTCCCCTCTTTCCGAATATGTGCATTTGGTTCATAGGACAGAAAAAAATTCATTTTTGGTAACACCGTGTAATGGTAAATAATTTAGATATATTTTACTATACATAATCATAAATATAATTTTATGAAAAAAAGCATTTTTTTAAAAAAAGAATTTATGTAATTTTCGTGAATTTTTAAACTTTTTTTTAAAAGATATGAATAAAAATTAACCAAATATTTACACAAAGAAAAATTGTTTGCAAAATATTATCTACATCAAAAGTTATGGTTGGTTAAATTTGGCTTACTTCTAGAGCGTTGCATTCACTTTGTCTTCGTTAATTTAAAGTTCTAATTTTCAGAAATTTTCAAAAAAAAAGCAAGAGTTATTTTGACTTTTCAATATTTTTTTTTATTCGTATTTTGGTACGCTAAAATTGAAAAAGGCACATTGTGCGCCGCCTACTTTCTTGATCGTGTTTTGTTATAATTCTACATACTCTTGTACCGAATTTCAGTACCCTAGTGTCAATATTAACTGAAATACAGTATTTTTCTAATGGTCGAATAACGCCCATTTTATTGGTATTTATTTTTAATAATTGTGCTTACCCTTGAAATAAGTTTCAGTACCCAGTGTCAATATTTTTCGAGATATAGTGTTTTTTTTAATATTGCCATACCACCTTTTTTAAACGTGTTTTTTATAAATTTTATCCATTCTTGTAACGAAATTTACTGCCCTAGTCACAATTTTATTCGAGGTACAGTGTTTTTTCCGATATTGCCACACCCCCTTTGTCCAATAACGGCCACTTTCTTCACCGTACTTTTCCAAAACTATGTCTACCCCTGTACTAAATTATTGTACCCTAGCGTCAATATTATTCGAGGTACAGTGTTTTCCTAATACTGCCACGCCCCTTTGTTGAATATCACCAACTTTTTAGACGGGCATCTCCGTGTTTAATGTATATCTGTGGTCACAAGAAATAATGACTAAACTCAAAATATCGTAAAAAAGCGATATGGAATTTACTTTATTGCCAATTTTTGGAAGTATGCAGATATCCATTTTTTGCCCAGAATTGATCATCACTTATGTCTGCACATATTTTGTTTGTAACGGTTAATATGTTTCAAAAAAATGGGTCGTAGTTCGTGCAATTAAAATATCGTTTTTTATGATACTTTGAGTTTAGTCGTTATTCCTTATGACCACAGATATATCTGTGGACAAAAAATTACGGTAATCTAGCAAGTGCTTTAGGAGTTAAGGATGTTCATACATTAAGAAAAAAAAACAGAAACCAACGAACTTGAGAACCTCCGCCTTTTTTAAGTCTGTTAAAAATTTCTTGTAAAAAAAGTAGTTTAAAAAAAACATTTTATCTGAAATATCTTAATTACCGCTGTTATCATCTTCATTAACATCTTCTTCATCATAGCCAAAGTCATCACCTTCATTATCATTTTTGTTCTGTTCACTTGCTGCGTTTGGCAAAATTTTTTGCCTGCGTGTGGGTATTTTTTTCTTATAGCAGAGAAGCATAAAATGAAATATTAGGTTTTGAAGAAAAGTGTTCGAAAACTAAATGCTTAAAGGTATTTCTATCATTAATATTTTTAATATTTGTGGGTAGTGAATTTCACTATCTGATTGCGCTTATAAAAAACAATCTACTGGAGTTGATGAAATTATATCTGGGACTAAAAATGTTCATGCCTCTGCTAGATCTACAAAAAGATAGTTTCTCGAGCAAGTAGCTAGGGCTCTGTGTGATAATTATTCTATGCAGGAACACAAAGCTTCTTGCTTCGAGATGACTTAATAGGCCTCTTGCAAGTACACTCAAAGAAATATTTGTTCATATTGACTAATTCCTAGGTTTAGTTGATAAATATTTTGTCAATATACAGCCAATAAAAGCTTTTGTCAATTGGATTTAAGGTATTAAGTTAAAATCATATTGACAAAACTTTATTTTGTTGATTTGATAAATGGATGCTTCAATTTGATATTAGCCTTAATCAGGAATATCGCGTTTTAATTGTTGGCTTAATAAAACAATCTGTCAATATGAATACAGAATATTTCAACATGAAGAAATGGTTTGTTGAATAAAAAAAGGCTTTTCTGTTGAAAACATATTTCTTATCAATAATACTAGAATGTTTTTTTGTTCTGATAAAAAGATTTTATTACATTTTATATATAATAAACATATTACATTTTATATGTTAATATAATTATGGAATTCACAAAGGTTGATATTATCCCTGCTATTCGTTATTAGCGCTGTTTACATTATTATAAATTACAGTATTGTTAGCATTGCTGTTCACAGTGTGAATTGTATTAGTGTAAATAGCACAAATAACGAATAGCATAATCTCAACAAATAATGGAAATAAATAATAATATAATGCAAATAAATAAATAACCAAAACTTCTGCCGAATTCATTGGTAAATAACTCAGTTTGTAGTCACCGCTAATGATAAATGCATTTAGAAACTCAGCCAAAAATGTAGAAGCTCTTCATATGTTGAAGTTGCATTCCGGCAAAATTGGTGCACTTGAAAGCAAGAAAAATTTATTTTACAAGAACACATTTACGGTTGGTATAATAATATAAAAGGGTAATTAGCACACTTAAAAAATTGCACTGGACTTTTAAGCTTTCCCGAATTTTATCTCTTAAGCTTTATTTTGTATTTGATTTAAAAAGGCAGATGACGCCACCGAAATACCAAGCATTTCTTTCTGTTGTCGTGATTAAAGGTTTTTTGAAATTGAAATGGAAATTTTGTCCACTTGACTCAATCGATTATCAATGACATTAATTATTTCTTCAGTATAACAAACCTATTTATCATGCCAACTACTTTAGTTTGTTAAAATTATTTATTAAAATGATGAAATTTTATTCCGATTGATTAACGAGTCTGTCAGCGTGAACAAGCTTCCATCAAGTTAACAAACTTATATTTCAAGCTAGTAAAACAATTTCTTCAAAACAACGCATTGAATTTGTTGGTGTTTTTAATCAAATGGATAAACTTTCTTTTGAATTGATGAAAAAATAATGCAATATTGATAAAATTGAATTGATTGGACAATTTGGTTTTGTTAGGGATTAATTAAAGTTATGTATCAATTTTACCAAGAATATTTCTTTGAGTGTAATTGTTTCGAAGACAAAGTTACATGGTCATATTTCCTTAGGCCATAAACGTAGCGAATAGCATTGTTGAAGGCAACTAAAAGCTTATGCGCCGACCGCAAATCAAGCTTGCAATAAACTGCTTCCGAATAAGTAATTAAAGGTAACAAGAGCTGCAATTAGGGTTGCCACATGGTCTGGATTCGTCTGGATTGCCCAGATTTTTTGTCACGTGTCCAGAGTCCAGATTTTCAAAAAATGTTCAGATAATATTTTTGCAGATATTTTTCACCAAAACAAAAACAAAACTATAATATGTATTAATTTATAAAGATTTTGTTTTGAAGCATCGGAAGTTACCATAAAATAGTTTATGCTTCTAAGTTGCACTAAGCGCATTACTGTGCGTTGTAAAGCTCAGGCGTTCAAACTATTTTTGTATCGGCTCCGTGATTTAAAGTTTCAAAGTTACCAACACTGTCGAAATCAGCTGTTCATAAATTTGAAATTCTTGATTAAAAAGCTTACCATTCTCTCAAGCCAACATATATAAAAATTAACACGCAATTTGTAAGTACAATTAACATTTTAAAAGATAATATCGAAAATAAATGAATATTGCTTTGGAGAAAGACGACTGTGCTATTGTTGATGTGGATACCATTATGAGAAAATTGAAGCAGAACTTAATAAATAAATTGCATGATACATTTTATGGAAATAAATCTAAAGCTATTATTAAACAACTTTCCGACCATGAAAGGAATATTTTTGAGCAAGATGCTGAAAAGTTTTTAAAAACTGCGGTGCAATATCTGAAAATGCACTATGACTACAGCGATAATTCTATTAAAAAACGTTTATCTTTATTTTGTCTTAAATCGAAGTTAATTTCGTGCAGGCACTCGAAGAAACAGTTGAAGTTTTGGGGTTAAAGCAAAGTGTTAATAGTGATGAATTATACACAGACTACTGTTGCTTACGAAATGCGTACGATAATCTTCCAAAAAATATACCAAACGATAAAATTTGGTCGGCGTTTTTTTCTAAATTTGATAATGAGGAAATAAAAAGCTTACGGAAAATCATTTATTTTATTTTTTTTCAATACCAATAAGTAATGCTTACTGCGAAAAAGTGTTTAGCCTTTTAAATGACTTATATTCTAAGGAGAGAAATAGAATGGCAATTGATCTCATAAAATCTGAACTAATTATAAGACTCAACTATAGTGAAGACTGTAAAGCATTTAATGCATTTTTAAAAACAGCAAAAGCCAATCAATTGGTACAATCATTCCGTTCAATCGTTCCAGTACCAAATATTTATGGAAAAATAAGTTTTTTTTTAACAAATTCAGTGTTATAACGGCCAATGGCCATTTTATTATTTTTATGAAGTTCAACGCCTTTCAAAACTATTTTAAAAATAAGTGAATTGTTTTGTTTTTATGTTTTTCTCTGATGTACACATTTACATTTATATGTTATGAATAGCTTTTATTTTTGTTATTTTTTTTTTTTAAATAAGTCAATAAAAAATAATGTGTTTCTTATTCTTCTATAAAATGCCCATTTTTTTGTCAATGTCCAGTTGAAAACGGAAAAATCCAGATATTTTTTTGAAAAATCCAGACGAAACTCGTTTAGCATGTGGCAACCCTAGCTGCAATAACTGAGTTGAATTTATTATATAACCGAGGTTAGTTTCATTGCTAACAAAATTGAAATTCACGTTATTGAGAAGAATTAAAGGAAAATCTTGAACAAAAAGCATATTTTTCATGATTGGTAAAAAATGTGATTTTAATGGGTTTAACATGAGCAAATTATTTTTTGCCCATTCAGCTATCATGTTTAAGTCCTCATTAACTCTGGCACAAAGATCCTCTATCAGACCGATTGGCCTGGACATATACAACTGGATCATCATCAGCGTAAGCTTGCATTTTAACGTGCTGACAACTGGTAAAGATGTCATTGGAAAACATTGTAAATAACACTGGGCCAAGAACTGAGCCTTGCTCACTCCGCTACCTATAGTTTTAAACTCAGAAAAATTTAACCCAGATTTAACTTTTTGTGATCTACCAACCAGATAGTTATTTATTAGACAAACAGCAGTCGCAGAAAAGCTCATATGTATCAAAAACTTTTGTAAAGTCTAGCAAACAAAGTAATGTAATGTGACCCATATCAGAAGTGCGTACATCATTGGAAATCTGCTCGGCCATGAGCGACTCACAAACTTTAGAGAAACAAGATCGCAGACTTATTGGTCGAAAGTCACATGGTTGGCAATCGAATGATTTTTTTGCAATAGGAATTATAATTGCTGCTTTCCAAATTTCAGGGTAGCATGTAGAAGACCAAGAACAAAAGGCAACAAGAGTTGAATAAATTTAATTGAAATACCATCCACCACAGAGGAGTTTGATTTGATTTTTTTCAGACAGTGCGCAACATCTAGCTCATTTACTGCATTAATCCATTTACGGCGGCTTCTTAACTACCGGGCCAAAATCTATAAAACTTTGTCCAGAGTCTATATATGGCCCTAAACTTTGTCTGGCAAAATTTTTACCTCCACAGGTAAGGGCTGGGCGGACTGATGCACTTTTGCACCACTAGCTGCATCACTTACCTTAACAGCCGTACTTGCCCATTTTAAAACAGTAAACGGGCTCTACATTTTGTTTAACATAAAAATTAAAACTTATAATAGTTATTATTGAAAAGCAATTTTCGATATAGCGATTTGAAATTTTTCCGAAATTTTCAAAAATAAAAAAAATAAAAAAAACCAAATATTGCTACGCGACGTGGTCGTAAGATCCAAGTAAACGACCGAATCGACTCAAACCAAAAATAATGTATATTGCTAAAGGTGCATACTAACATAATCCCTACAGTGCCCTCGGGTAATATCACTTTCGCGCTCACCTGGAGAAAATTCTTAAGCTACTGGTGCAAAAATGCACCAACAGCTGGAAATGGGTTAAAATAAAATTCATTATTATCATCATTATTTATCAAATTCCTGGCAGGTAATAGATTTAAACATTTTCATTAAAAAATAATAAAATGGTAGACTTTTCTAAATAGAAAATTTTCAAAAATCGCGAATTTTTTTGTGGAAATTTGGGGGGAGGGGGGGATAAAATTACTAAACATGTACAATTTTACTACCAGCGAGAGCTATTGACGTGAAGAAGAACGTCTTAAAATTTCTTAAAACACCCGGGACGATAAAAAAAGTTGTTTTGAGAAAACGCTTTTAAAGTTTTAACACATTCGCTGCCATGTCAGACACATAAGTCTGACGGGCAAATCAACTGGGCTTCAACTGCCACACCAAAATTTTGTTATTGAAATGGCTCTGATTGCCATGCTTCTTTACAGAAAATTTGTATAAATACCTCTGCCTGAAAAAACGTATTAAAAAGTGTCTTATATGCTTTTGAATGTGGCACTTTAAAATCATCGGGGCAAACACAAAACCTTGACGACACCATTGTTATATAAACTCTTGTCAGACGTTTTTGTTTGATGGAACCATCTAAAAATAAGGTGTTATTTTTTTTTGTCAGCAGCGAATGTGTTAATAAAACCCAGCGCGAAATATGAGGCTCTCTCGATTATGTGCTATAACTTAGTTAATATTTTGAATTTTGGGCTCAAATTTTTGGAATACACTCAATATTTTGTTTTTTCTAAGAACATAAAAAAATATATTTTTTAAAACTCGAGCACCAGACTACGTCCTTAAGAAAACTTAGGAAAAAATAACTTATAATATTGCTTTTTTCATTTTTTATCAATTAATAAAAATTATTGAACTTTCAGAGAGTACAGCAAAAAAGTAATGCTACATATAACAATAAATTTGGAAGTAGTGATGAAGATTTTTCTTCTTTGTTTCCCGGTATAAAAATTTATTTCAATGTATTAACTTAAATTTTTGAATAAATCCTAATTTATTTAAGTGAAGAAAAAATTTAAATCGGTATCCATCGGTGGTTAACGCAGAAGAGGACCATCGCATCTGAATTTCTAACTAGTACCTGCAAGAAAAAAACAGAAATGGCTAGCGCATGTTCTTAGATGAAGCCCAAATCTACCTATGGTTGCAGGGCCAACTAAGTAAGTAAGATGGAAAGTTAGTTTAAATTAAGAGAAAAGATTATCATTTATTCGTTGTTTTTTTTTTGCTATAACTATTTAAATAACAAATTTACAAATATTGTTTAAAATAGTTATGAGAAATATTTTAAAGACTAACAATTAAAAAAAACTTACTGAAATAAAATAAAATAACATTATAGTTAGAATAATTATAATAGAAATAGAGTGCATGAAAGTATATCAATAAATTTAAGCAGTAATTACACGGTACAACAAAAATGGGCTTTAAAAAAATTTAGAGTACTAATATAGGTTTTAGTTAAAAATTCTGGTCAGGTTTCAGAGATATTCGACTTTCTATAAATTGGATGTATATTCGTTGCAACAATGATTAATATTTTCGGATCCTCTACTGAAAAAAAGCCACTCTATTAGGAAAAATGCTGCTCTTAATAACATTATGGGACCCAAAAAATTTCCTCATATTTCCATGTCATGGACGAGTTAAGTCAGTTAAATAAAAATTCCATCGTCAATTTCTGAAAATTGATGAAACTGGAAATAAATACCTTTATATATTTTTAACATATCCTTTTTGAAGAAATGGTTTAATTTTTAATAAGAAAGCTTAACATACACAGTGCAACACGAAAAAATAACCATATACGGACATCACTATGTGATAAAAGACCAAAAAAAAAGACCCCTGTCTCCCAGTTTTGCCCAAAGTCCTCCAGGTTTTTTTTATGGGCCCCCAAAGATGTGGGGCCTCGGTGTCATTTTTGCAAAAGATTATCATTTTCTCAAGCTCATATCTTGCAAACCGTTCGGAAAAATTTTGATTTACTCTCTGAGGCAAAGTTGTAGCTCTTATCATAAAGAACAAAAATTGTCAATATAAAAAACTTCATCTTCAAGTTCAAAATCGCAAAAAACTTTAAAAATGAGCGAAAAATGGCCCAAAAAGCGTTTTTTATTTTCCGCTTTTACGAACAAATTTACTTAATGAAAAATGCGCCAATTTTCTTTAGCCTGGTAGGGCTTACAGTGCTGATTAAAACCCCAAAGTTTTTTTCAGGAGGCCGATCCAACTTCTTGAGATATAGGCCTTTATAGCTTGAGTATATAATCGCTTATATCTCACCCATTTCTTATCCGATCTGGTTGTGATGGGTATCGTTGATAAGACCTTTGAAAACGCTATATATCTGTATATAAATAAGTTAATTTTTATTAACTCATTGGGGCAAATTAAAAAAAAAAAAGATTTTTTAGCCTCACTTTTTTAATAAAAATCTGGTTTTCTCAAAAAACAGCCTTAGTAAAAGAAACAATTCAAGTGTAAGAAAATAAGCGATTTCTTAAAAAAAAGTTAATTTCAAAACTTTGAACGTAAATAATTGTCAGTCAGGAGGCCGAGTGTGTGAGTGCACTGTACCTTCACTGATAGCAAGTGCATTCTAATAAAAATTCTCAAGCTGGTGGGTGAGTTCCCGTGCCCAAACTGTCAAACAACTACCTGGAAGCAAACATCTGCATTGAATTCACATAAAAACAACCCAAAATATAAAAAAAATATCTGGAAACACATTTTAGCTGTTGTCATAAAGATGAAATTGTGAACATATAAAATCAAAAAAACTTCTATCAAAAAACTACCTGGAAGCAAACATCTGCATTGAATTCACTTTGTAGCTCTTGTCATGTTTAATGTCTTGTATGTTTAATTAACACTCAAAAATGAAATATGCCTGTCCAGAACCATGTGTTTGTCCAAGGGTTAGCACCGTTTAGGTAGCGCTTAGGTATCACGCGATCACGCACCGACCGCAGCAGCACAGGCAATGCAGTAAGCTCAGCACACGCAACAAGGGACGCAGCATACAATATAAAGGTGACACGACGCTCACATCGAGGCATTACACAGTGCGACGTCAACGAGAGCTCAGCGGTGAAAGTTATAAAGTGAAAGTGCTACAGCATAATTCGCACACAACATTGGCAACTGACAATTTCAATATGCAGTGTGAAAATATTGATTTATTTTGCTACGTTTGCGGTCATCAAATCAGAAAAAAAAGTTCTGCAACATTGCAAAAGGAAAAGAATCTTTTAACTAGTCAATTCAAGAAAGCATATAAGTTGTTTTTCGACGAAGTAGACTTGACCGGTGAAAATTACCCACCTAATACAGTGTGTCGCCATTGTTATAACAATATCATGGCATGGTTGAGTGGAGGCAAACATAGTATGAAGTATTGTAAGCCGGTAAACTGGATTAATCTCCCAAGTGATCATGATGAAACCAATTGCTATGCATGCGTTAATTACACATGTGGTCTAAATCGATATGCTGAGAGGAACAAAAGTTATAAAGCAACTGTAACAGCCACACTACCAGTGCTTGCACCTGAAAATTTTGTATCACCAAGGCCGCCAACTCCAGATCGCAGTACAGAATATACAGGAATGACTAGAGCAAGTGGTGTTACTTATGAAGATTCATTCGATACCGATTATGAGCCCCAACAGGGAAGAGATGGACCACAACTAATAACACAAATGGAAATGGATTTCATTGTGGCCATATTGGGACTATCGCAGCGACTTGCCATATTTTTGACAGCATTTTTAAAGTGAAATTGGCACTCATAAATTTCGATATACCTTCAAGATAGTTGCGACGTTTTAAAGTTTTTCAATTCAATTTCATAGGTCTAATTATGCTAATCTTATGCTAATCTTAGTCTGTAAGGATATTTCCAAAGACTCAATAAAGAAAATCTAAAATCAAAGAAAACTCACACATGGTAATGTGAACTCTACGGCGTACCGCAAACGGCAAGATGAATTTCAGAGCCTCTACACTCTAAATGATGACAATTCGTTCGCTTACTGCAACGATGTAAAAGCTTTGGTGGCAAAAATGGGAATGAACTACATCGCTAGTGAGTGGAGATTATTTATTGATGGTTCTGTTTCAAGCTTGAAAGCAGTGTTGTTGCATGTGTCGAACCGAAAACCTTCCATTCCGATAGCAATGGGTATTAACATGAAAGAAAGCTATGAAACATTGAAAGATATAATGAAAAAAATCAAATACTACGAAAATAAATGGAAGATTTGCTGTGATTTGAAGGTCATCAACATTTTGCAAGGGATCATCGCTAAGGGCGGCTTTCCAAAATTTTTTTGTTGTCTTTGTAATTGGGATTCGCGCTCATCTCTGAATCAATACCAGTGTAATTCGTGGAGACCAAGAGGAAGTGTGGAGGAACAAATGAAACAAAATAAACTGAGGAATACACCTTTAATAGACAATATTCAAGACATCTTGCTGTCACCGCTCCACATAAAATTGGGAATTGTTAAAAAATTTATCGAAGTGGACGTTGTAAATTGTCCAAACGCATTCGACTATTCGAAAAGCGTTTTCCCAAAGCGTAGCGATGACAAAATTAAAAAAGGTATTGTAGTAAATTTAAAACGAATTTTTGTTCACCTCATTGTACTATTTTCACTTTGTTAATGTTTTCTGTCTTTATTTTTTGTCTTCATTTAACAGGCGTACTTAATGGCCCTGACATTAGAAAGAGCAACTTTGAATCATCGCTTCATGATTATAATCATTCAATGGCATGGATTTACCTTCAGCGTGTATGCACCAGAGTCTTGGGAGGGGATCGAGACGCGGAACCGGAAGCAAGAGAATGGGTGAAAGAAATGCTGTATTATTTTGAGAAAATTGGCACATCGATGACATTAAAGCTGCATTTTCTTCATTTTCATTTTGACGATTTTATCAAACAACTCTCTACCGAATCCGATGAGCAAGGAGAACGGTTTCACCAAACCACAATGCCCATGGAAAAACGGTACAAAGGCAAAAAACTCGACGCATTGCTTGCAGAGGTAATATCAATTTTATTGATGCATTGTTTTGCATTCCTTTTTTGATTTCATTTCTAATTCATTTCAGGTATGTTGGTGGAGTCACAAGATCACCCTGTATGATGTTAATGAAGTATCTGAATAAGAAAAAGCTGATGATGGAGGGCAGTCTGGAAGTAACGTCCTGTGGACACCATAAGTTCTGAATCAGAGTCAGATTTGGACGATTCGGACGACAATTTGGATCCACAACTTTGCAAGTCCAGGGCCATCAACATTATAAACATAATACGAATATTTTTTTTATAATTTTTGTAATAGATACCATAGTATTGTAGTGCCATCCCTGCTGAGACTACTAATCCCTACAACACTGAATCATTATTACTAAATATCTATGCTACTACTCTTTGTTACAACCCTAACTCTAAATGTCAACCCATACCACCTAAGAACTAAGATTAATAAAATCTGTAATAGTATAACAATGAAACCTGCAACATGCCTTTTCACTTACGGGAAAAGGTTTTATAGTATCTCAATGCTGAAGTAAAGAAAAAACAAATGAAATTTAAAAATGTTCGGGAAATTTTTCACTTTTGCGGCTACCTAAGCGCTACCTAAACGGTGTTAAGAATCATTCCTAGGAAGTTCATATGTTCTAAAAAGTTGTTTATTGAGATCTTAGGTTCATTTTTGTAGTTGATTATTTCCTTGAATTTTGAACGGTTTGCTACCTATGGACCTGAACAGGGGAAAAAAAGGTTAAAAAAAAAGAAATTTTTTAAAGTTTTTTGCGATTTTGACCTTGAAGATGAAAATTCTTTATATTTTATATGTTTTTTCTTTATGACAATAGCTACAATTTTGCTTCAGAGAGTAAATCAAAATTCCGAACGGTTTGCAAGATATGAGCTTAAGAAAATGATCATTTTTTTGCAAAAATGACACCGAGGCCCCACATCTTTGGGGGCCCATAAAAAAAAACCTGGAGGACTTTGGGCAAAACTGGGAGACAGGGGTCTCTTTTTTTCTTTTATAACGTAGTGATGTCCGTATATGGTTATTTTGCCATGACTTAAAAAATTACACACTATGATATGCAAAGCCAAATAAGCGAGACCAAAATAAAAGCAAAGCCTGTTTTTTCATATTCGTCAATAAAAAATTATAAAATAAATATATTAAAATAACTGTTTTCTTTAATTTAGTGCACATAATGTTTTCCTAACATCCATATTTTGGCCCTTTTGGCAAAAAGTGAGAGAGGTAAAATGCAATTCTTTTCAAGGATAACAGCTCAAATGATCAAATGCACGAATTGGAGCTGTGCAAAACCAAATCATGGAACCGATTTCATGATATTTGATGCTTAAGTTTTGTTGTTTAAACCTAGTTTTTCAAATTTATTTGTACTTAAGAAACACCTGAAGTCTACTTTTCATATTTCGAATATTATATACTTTCAATATGCCAAATTTCATAAAATGACGAATATCTCATAAGCCCGACCTGAACCAATGAAACTATAAACAGTTTAAGTAGTAAAAAACAATATTAAATAGAACCCTGTTTATTTTAGCTTTTGTACAGTGTTATTTTTCTAATATTGTATTAATCGATTTCATGTAAAAAAATAGTAGTATGTAACTTTTTTTGACTCTACAATACATTAAGAAAATACATTTACAAATATAAACGAGAGTTTTTAGTAAGAATAATTTTTAAAAGCCACTGATTTGGAAAAATTTATTTTATCCCCCTTTTCTTAAAATTACTTCTTTAGTTGCCAGTAACTGCAACAATTGTACAACTATAAATTATTAACACTGATAATTTGATTTATCCAACCGATGAATGAAGAAACTTTAACGTAAACTCCGGGCACATCAACGCGTCCGCAACCGAAACCCCATGACACAAGACCAGCCAGTTCAAAGAAACCATCATCTTGACAAACCAGTGGACCACCACCATCGCCTTGACAGGCGTCATTGCCCTCCTCACCGCCCGCACAGAAGCTGGACGCTGGCAATATAAAGATTTTCTCTGTTACAGCATTAACTTTCCGAATGCACTCGGGGTCGCTGACGATTGGAATTTCGGCTTCACGTACTCGCAGTGGAATCGGTCCAGCTACAATATTAGTGTACGTTATTAAAACCTTTTTCAGTCATTAGTTTCTTTATATATACCTTCTCCCATGTAACCATAGCCAGTCACAGTACAACGTTTACCCGCAGCATGATTGACTCCACGAGCCGGTAAGCATACCTAAGAATTATAGCAATCGTTTAAATCGGATTTATAAATTAATATTCTGTTTGGGGTAAATAAGAAAAAAATTAACAGTGATATATTGTATAAACAAGATTGTTAAGTTTGAGGTGTAAATATAACGGAAAGAGTTTGTTTTTGACCACCAACTTATTCCTTTAGGTCTGACGCTAAGCTGCTGAGAATTGGTTATGTCTTTTGGAATAATTGGTCTTTATTTAGGCGGGCCTAGTTTGTATGGAGAAAAAACGCGATTTTTTTACAATAAGTAGGGAGAAGGAGTGGACCGAACATTTTTTGTAGAAATTCATCTGCTTTAAACAGATAAAATGATGTATGATGTACTTCACGCATTGTGGATTTATATACACGTAGAAGATTCGAACAAAAATAAGAGAAAAAAGTTCGACATTGCTTGGTTTGGTTTTTTTTTTTCTTAACACTGTGAAATGAGTTTACTTCAGGGTTGATAAATGACTTTTTCATTTTGGTACAGAAATTTAGAAAAAATTGTACTAAAAAAAAGTATGGAATAAATTTTGTTTGCTCTACGCATACTGCGTTATCTTTGTCACTCTGTTTGTAATGCTGATAAGAAGGCGTGGCAGGTATAGAAAAGTATATATACAAGCATGTTCTGCATTCCACTTCCGAGTGGAAGTGAAAATAAAACATTATTAAATTCGATATTTGATGTTGTATATGTAACTTATTTCGTTAATACAATCAATTATATTAATAAATTAAATAAAATACAAAACGAAAAATTATATGTAGAACACCAAATATCGAGTTCAATTATGTTTTATTTTCACTTCCACTCGGAAGTGGAATGCAGAACATGCACGCAGAAAAAATACATGACTTAGACATGATTACTGCAATACTAATTCTTTTACCAAAACTATTGTATTATTTCTGCAAACAAAAACTTTTTTCCTTAATAAAGTCATTATTTACTAATGGTGGTACCAAAAATAACATTATAGTTGAAATCATAACATCATTAAAATCGTCAACATACTATGATTGCCTCAACTATTAGTTGCAACAAAAATGTTTTAGTTCTGTCAATCATGATAAATGTGAATATTATTAAAGAGACAAATATTAGAATTTTGAATTTTTGTCTGAACTATTCCTTGATTGTTGGCAAATGAACCAGAACATAACCAAAAATCGAAAGAATTTATTGAGTCTGAACAGTTTGCAGAAAAAACTTTCACTTCATTCAGACACAATAAGTTTTATCGATTCCTGGCTATGTGCCGTTTCGTTTGTCAACTTTTCAATTATTGTGTTTTGTTTTAAATCGCCTTATCCTAAAAACAGCACGCAGAAAAGTGACATTTTCGACTTTAATTGTAGCAAACATATTTCTATTTACCGTAAATATATTACGCAATTCTGACCATATTTTGTTTATCACAAATATTGCTATTTTTGTGACAATGCACTTAATGTACCATGTTTATGAATGGCATTAGACATGCGAGCACAGTAGTAGCGGCTGTGGCCTACTGGTAGTGTGCGTGGCTCGTAAGCGAAAAAACCGCGGTTCAAACCCAGCTCGGACAGAAAATTTTATCAAAAAGATTTTTCAATTGAATTAATATTTCTGCTCAGCCCAGACAATGGCAAACCTCTGGAGGTATCTTAATTAACAGCTGTGGAAATTGGAGTGCATGAAAATAAAAAAAATAAAATTATTGTTTCAATAATATTCTGAATCCTAAAAATAAATTCATAATATAGTTATTGCAATCATTCTATTTTCGACCCAATAAGAGAATAATGATTGCTTCGATAATATTTTGGTTCCTACAAAAAAGCTCCTTTTCTAAATATAGTTGTTGTAATCATTTTATCATGATCAAAGAAAATATATGTTTAAGAACATGTTAGCAACAATCATAATCCGAATCATACTATGAGCCTCTTAAGACATGGTTGTTGCAACTATGTTTTTTCTCTGCGTGTGCCTGATAGTCTTGATCAGCATCACCTCCTGTGCCGATTTCGCTAGGTCAATCTGTCGACACCATTACAGCCGCAATTTCAAAGCTATCGTATTTAAATTTGGTGTATGTGCTTATTTAAAAAACAAAGGTCAAGTTCGGGAACGAGCAAAATCGGATGAAAACCACGCCTTCTTAAAAACAATAAAATTTCTAAAAACGCCACAAATATTTTTACAGTTATTTGGTATTGTGCACATAAGCTTCGAAGTACAATATTCACCATATATTTCAAATTTGCTGAAATTGGATAAATACAACGTTACTTTATCAAATCTTTAAAATATCTAAAAACTCGACCATTCTACCATACAAAGTAACGTCATCAAAGTACACTCGCGCTCAAAAAAAAAAGCCGATTAATAATTTGATAACTTATATAATTTTTCTTGAATTGTAAAACAGTGTGCCAAAACCATAAATAAACAAGCACATCCAAACTTTATAGAAATTCTTAAAGAAGGACATATTGAGAATCAGGTAAAAATGCTGCCATTCCTCATCAAAAAATTCTTGAAAAATATCTCCTATTAGATTTCTACTGCGGAAACGAGAAATTTAAAAAAATTTTCAGTGGCGCAAGTCCACATGTTTTTACTAATATGCAGCATTCTGCATCATTTTTGTTTATTATTTAGTTTATTTTTTACGATGTGGATAGCTCCAATCATGCTCTTGATCTAGCTTATAAGCAAAACTGAGTTCTTCATACTTGGAATTTATCTTAAGAATTTTTCTAAATGAACGATGAGCAGTGCTCTGAGCAGCTCATATATAAAAATGGTTGCATGTATGTGGGTATGTGGCTATAAAACGTATAGACTCCAAAACGCTATAACACGTATAGCGTTCCTGTGAGATTTGGTAACGATTGGTCGAGGGGGCGTGGTACCTTTCATACAAGCTTAATTTGCGCTATCGACCACAAACCAAAAAAAGGATATATATCAGACGGTTTCGATTGTAAAAAACTAAGATTTAGTAATTTTGTTCAGTTAGCTCAGTCAGCTGGTTACTGTCGGTAACTGTACAAAAATGAGCGTGGTCGCAATATAAATACGCCCACTTTTTCGAAATCATGGCAATTCCGGAGCTCTACGCATTTTTTAGTGAAACTTGCTGTGTTGCTCCAAGAGGCGGTCACTATATATAAATGTTTTCACCCCCACTTTTACCTCCCACAAATCAATATCTATATATATATAAAGCAAAACGATTTGGACCGATTGACCTGAAATTTTGGCAGTCGATTTGTTTCAGGTACGAGATGGTTGAGGGAAAAAATTGCCACACCTCCTTTTTACCGCCCCCAAATCAATAAAAATTTTATATTTCAGTATAAGGCTAAAATTTAGTAATTTAGTTTGTATGGTTACTGGTTACAACTGTACTAAAAATGAGTTTCCACGCCCCCTTTTACTGCCCATAAATCAAAGAAAATGCTTTATTTCAGACGGTTTTGGTCGCATAAGACTTAAATTTGGTAATTTTGTTTGCATGATAACTGTTGACAACTGTACTAAAAAAGGGTTTCCACGCCCCCTTTTTCTGCCCACAAATCAATGAAAATGCTTTATTTCAGACGGTTTTGGTCGTAAAATACTTAAATTTGGTGATTTAGTTTGTATGGTTACTGTCGGTAACTGTACTAAAGGTGTGTGTACACGCCCCCTTTTACCGGCCACAAACCAATGATATGGTTTTATTTAATACGGTTTTGGTCGTATAAGACTTAAATTTGGTAGTTTGGTTTGTGTGGTTACTGACAGTAACTGTACGAAAAATTGGTTTCCACGCCCCCTTTTTCCGCCCACAAATCATTTAAAATGCTATATTTCAAGCAGTTTTATAAGACTAACATTTGATACTTAAGTTTGTATGGTTACTTTCGGCAACTGTACTAAAAAAGGCGTTATCGCTATAGCTATAGCTATCGATTGAGCTAAAATTTTGGCTTAGTTTGTATGGTTACTGTCAGCAACTGTACTACAAATTGGTTTTCACGCCCCGCTTTTACCGCCTACAAACCAATGAAAATGTTTTATTTTAACGGTTTGGGTCGTATTAGACAAAAATTTTGTAATTTAGTCCATATTTACAAGTCTCGGAAAGTGCACTAAAAATAAGCCGTCTCACTTTAGTGAAACTCACTTTTCGGGGAGTCAGCGTCAAGTGAAGCAAAGTGCGCCTGGCTTAAGATAAATTGAGCTGAAATTTGGGCAGACGTTTTGTTTCGATTACGAGATGTTTAAGGGAAATAATTTTGCCGCACCACTTTTTACCACTTACAAAACAACAAAAATGCTATATTTCGCACGGTTTTGATCGTATTAGACTGAAATTTGGTTATTTAGTAAATATGGTTACTTTCGGCAGCTATACTGAAAATGATGAATATATTTGGCATTTCTTGATATCGTATATGGCTGTAAGGCGGTCTGTGGCAGAACAACGTCTGCCGGGGAATACTAGTAAACCTTTTAAAAAAATTACAAAGGTTTTTATTTATTTTCAATTAATCACAAAGTTTTTTATTATCACAAAAAGGAACACAAGTGATCTTATAATATTCATAAAATGAGATCAATAAAATCTATAAAAAATCGTATTGACATAAAGTTTAGAGGTCTTTTTATAATTAAAAACCAAAAATTTCTATAAACGTTCGAATTTCATTCGTTACCTTAATATAGAAAGGCCACTAACATTTTGTTAAATCAGGTTCTTCGCAGATGCCTATAGGTCAACTACCCATTCATCCGAAATCTGACACAATCCAGCCGAAAATTTTATAAATGTTAGTCAGGGCCTTTCTATGTTAAGCTAACGAAAGAAGTTAATGGGAAAAACTTTCAGTCAAGCAATTCTTCACTTTCATTAAAATTTTAGAAATTCTTTCTTTTGGTATATTACTTCTGATATCAACATTGTGGTATTTAGTTCACTTTGAAAATAAAATATTTTTTTTAACATTTCCTGTCGAATGAGAAATTGAAAGAATTCTTTGAGCAATTTTGTATTAATTGGATAAAAGCGACTCTTTAAAATCGATTTTATGTATTTTACAGAGTACCAAAATTCAAAACTAGATAAATTTCTTAATTCTTTTAAATCGTTTGCTTACTTAGAGTTCTAAGTTCTGTGTTTACTATAGAGTGAAATAAAATGTACCGAAAATGCTTTGGTAGTAGGAAATTAGGAAAAATATAACATTGTACCAAAAAAGTACAATTGTACCGAAAATATCAACCCTGGTTCACTTACACTCTCAGATAAGCGTAGAAAGAGGAAAAAACAAAAGAAGGAGGTTTGCCGCCAGCACTGCCCTCTCTTCTCAGTGAGAGAACTGGTGGCTTATTCATTAGGAAAGTAAAATTGATGCCAAATTTGTATGAAAAACATATTGTTAATATAAAACATATGTTTTTGACATAAATTTTGTATTGAATCAACAATGAACGTATGCGAAAGGGCCGAAATTTGACCACTGGCGGACTCTAGTCTATGTAATAGATCAGATCATTAATTTTTTACAAAGCATTTAGTCATTGAGATATAGGTTCATAAATTATGTGACCACCTGTACGTAATTTTACGGTACTGTACTGAAATTTAAGCCAATGTACAGTGTACAGAAGCAAAGCTTCGTTACACGAGAATGTACGTAAATTTCAGAGTTGAGAATTTTTGTACCAAAATCTGTTACAAGAAAACACCTAGACAAAAATTTACAAAAAAACTAAGAAAATAAAATTGTATTGAGACGAAAGATTTGGTACTTCGTACTCAAATAATAAAAATGAACCCAAAGTGATACTAAAGTACGAACTTATGCAACCTTGGTGAGTTAACCTTACATCAATTGTGTGTGTGTTTTTCAATTGTGTATTTCAATTATTGTTCAGAACATTGTTATTTCAACATTGTTTCATTGTTTCAATTAAAATGTACAATAGCAATATCCGTTTAGTAAAAAACCATATCAAATAGTGATGTTCGCTGTAATATTTGCAAGCACGATTTTTCCATTTGTCATAGTAGAAAAAGAGACATTGAATCGCACGCGAAGTCAAACCATCACAAGAAAGCACTAAATGCCTTTTCTTCGAGTCAACAAGTTACGAATTTTTACAAAGGTTCAACATTAACTAAACGCGATGGACAAATAGCTGCATGTGAAGAAGTCTGGGCATACCACGTGATTAATTCCAATTACAGTTTTCGTTAGACAGACTGCGCGTCAAAAATAATTCGCGTGTGTTTTCAATTGGTCAAATTCATTGCTACGGGTGTGTTTGCTCCATATATATTGGAAGAATTGCACAAAGAATTATCTGATTACCATTTTGCCAGTTTAATGACGGACGCTTCGAACCATGGCAATGTGAAAATGTTCCCCGTAGTTTTTTTATTTTTATTTATTTGTTTATTTGTTTATTTATTTATTTATTTATTTATTTATTGTTATAGTACAATAAGAACTCAGTTCTTTTAATGTACAGTTTCACAATAGGTACAACAATTTATGCTTAGCGATAATTGAAAGATAAAAACATTTTAATTAAAAAGTATATATTATTCTTAATATAGCTTATAATATCATATTCAAGGATCCTTTTTTTGAACTGTGAAATATGGTCAAATTTGCGTAGCCCATAAAAATATCGTGTGATTTGATTGAATGCTAAATTTAATTTTAATTGAGATCTCGAATCTAACTTACTATAGACACATTCTGTATAAGTTATTATAGGAAGCAAAAGTTGAACAACAAGTTTACGTTTCATTTCAACAGGCGTAAATTCCGCTGAAACCCTGAGGTTACGTAAGATGAAGTAAATCTTTCTAACAATACTGTTGATGTGGTCAATGCAATTTAACGCAGAATTAATGTGAAACCCAAGATTTTTAATTTTGCTTACGATAGCAAGCTTATTGCCACCTAAAATCAGGTCCGGTATATCTTAAAAAAAAACACTGCTTTTACTGATGGGCAACACAAAAGACTTATATGCATTGAGCTGAAGGCCATTGCTAAAAGCCCAGTGATCTATTTTGCGCAGATCCTCATTCAGCCTATATACTAGGTCTTCCATAAGACCAGCTCTACGAGAAAGATGTAACTGAATATCATCAGCATAAGCATGCATGGATGAATATTTACATACGCTGAAAATATCATTGATGAAAATTGAGAATAGAAGAGGCCCAAGAACAGAGCCATGTGGCACTCCACTGCAAACAGGCGAATATTTCGAAAAATGTTCGCCAATCTTCACTCTCTGTACTCTATTGGAAAGATAACTATTCATGAGAGACACAGAGCTGTTACAGAAGCCGTACATATATTTAAGTTTATAACAAAGTGGAGAATGATTCACCGTATCAAATGCTTTAGAGAAATCAAGTAAGCACAGCAAAGTTACTAGTTCATTATCATACGAGTTTCGTATATCATCTAAAATCTTGAGCATTGCAGTTGAACAGCTATGACCGACGCGAAAGCCTGATTGAAATGGAGATAAAAGTTTTTTTTGAGAAATATGGTGCGATATTTGATTGGCCATTAGGGATTCGAAGATTTTTGATAAGGACGATAGTATGCTGATTGGTCTGAAATCATTGGGTTCGCTCGCTGCTGTATTTTTGGGAACTGGAAGAATAATTGCAGATTTCCATGAGCTAGGAAAACAGGATGTTGTTAAACAATGGTTTAAAATATGAGTTAGTGGACTAAGAACTGCAAGAATGTGTTTCAAAAATCTTATATCTGCTCCAACTGCATTTAATTTGATTTTTTGTACGCATTTTCCAACATCGATTTCATTTACCGCAGAGAACTCAAATGATTGTTCAACATGACATCTTGTAGTTTCAGGATTAATATTGCCGAGGTTTTGCGTGCTTAGCAGGAAGTAATTATTAAGCAAATCAGGGTCAATAGGACATTCAGACTTAGTACTGCTGCCAATACCAAGTTTCTTGACATTATTCCATAAAGTCTTGGCTGCAAGAGATGTTTTAAGTTTGGATAAGTACTGCAGTTTTTTAAATTGCCTAGTAATAAGAATTGATTCATTTCTTGCTGCTCTATAATTTTCCCAATTTTCTGCTGTTTGATATTTTTTCCAAAAGCCGTGTAATCTGTTGCGCTTATTAACAGCATTTTGTACTCGGCTATTGAACTATTCTTTATGGTAACAGTACGATAGGGAACATGGTTAACAAAAAGCCTATTGATTATGCTTGAGAAGAAAGATAACTTTTCATCAACAGTTTCACTATTCCAAACATCATTCCATTGAGTTAAACTAAGCTCTTGAGAAAGTGCAGGTTGGTTTATATTTTTAAAATCATAATACGAATATGTATTTGAGGACACAGTGCTCATAAAGTTAATATTAAGGGTACAAAATATTAAATCGTGGTCAGACAAGAAATAAATTTGGTCAAATAGTGAGACAGATGACAATCAGATACTATGAAGTAATCTAGAAGACTGGGGTTATCATTTATAGAAAACCGAGTTGGCATTACATTATTAACAACGGACAGACCGACAGACCGACAGACAAGATACTGTCATACAATGTTTTGGTGATATTATCATTGCTTTCATCAGATTTTTACGACAATATATAGCCACTCCCCCTCCTATTCTATCTGGCCTATCATTTCTAAAAATATTATAGTTATCTATGTTATAAACAGAATCACACACATCATTACAAAACCACGTTTCAGACACACATATCACATATATAGTCAAGTTTGTTTGAATTTAAGCTCCGTGCGTTGAAATGAACTATTTTTAAGCTTGCCGCTCTCATTATTTTATAGTTTTCCTTAGTCAAGCATTCGTTGATGTAAATTTTAGCTTTTGAGTCGATACCAGCGTGTTCCAGACAAAGAGAGTCCCTATTAGTTGTTCGTTTTTTTTCGAAAGAAGGTGGCATCAAAGTAAGAATTATTGACTTGACGTCAGAAAAGGGAGAAACTTCGGATATTTTTGTCAATCTTTTGAAATCTGCAATCGAAAAATTTAATCTAAGTCACAAACTGGCCTCCTTTTGTGGAGATAACGCACCATGTAATTTCGGCAATCGGGAACGCACCGGTACAAACAAAACATTTTATAAACTGAATCAGTTGTATACAGGATTAATTGGTGTAGGATGTGCTGTGCACATTGTCCACAACATGTTGAAATGGTAGTCGTCAAAATGTATTCACATTTCTACCTGACAGCAGTGAGAGTTACAGCATTGAAAGAATTTTGTGATTCAGTCGATATCGAATATAGAAAGGTGCTTGGTTACTGTAAGACGCGGTTTTTGGATCTTCTGCCAGCTGTGGAATCAGTATTGCGTATTTTCGAACCATTGAAACAAAATTTTTCTGAAGATTTGATTGTTTGAGTGCGAAGCGTTTCGGTACTTTGTACTTTAAAAACTTCATTACTCAAATTTTTGTAAGTTAAGCCTACAAAACTATGTCAAAAGACAGAAAAAATGTCAAAAAGACAATAAAAATGGAACAAATGTAAATAAAAAAACAATTTACATAGTACCAAAGCGCTAAGCAGGGGGCTAGAGACGGGGCAAAAACATATTAAATTGGCCACTAAGTTTCGGTCATGTCCGTATGTTTTGATTTTAATATTACTTAAAAATTGAAGAAATAAATTATCTTCAAATTTAAGTATTATTATAAATTATTAAAAACTGTCCAACTACTTATAATTCCTATTATAATTTTAAGAAAACATTTTTTTCTGACAAAACATTATACAAAACATGCTATACAATGTCATGTCCCCAATCCGACATAACACTGTACACCATTAATCATAATATAAAATTAAAAACATTATACAAAACATGCTATACAATGTCATGTCCCCAATCCGACATAACACTCTACACCATTAATCGTAATATAAAATTAAAAACTAACTAAACTGGAAAAATAATAATATAAAAAACTGAAAAAATTATTATATGAAAAGATAAACATCCCATCTAAAATAAGTGAAAACAACAAACCTAAAAACCTAAAACTCTTGCCGTATAGGCATAAAGGCTACCTTTAAACGTTTTTCGACCACAGCCACGTGGTCTCATCAGAAGGCTTTAAAAAATCTAAAAAACCTAACCGACCTCTAAAATCTGAATGCTATGCATTCGAAGTAAGCTAATCTTCTGACAAACTGAAAATAAATTACATACGATACATGCATGCAGCACATTCAAACATACACATGTAGAGCATATCATGCAATACATAAGAAGCACATTCATGCAACACATTCAAGAAAAAACCTATGGAAAAAATAAAAATCCTAACAAAAATTAGTTGAAAACCTAATAAAAAACCTATCAAAAATAAATAAAAACCTAATAAAATAATAAGGTTAGTAAAAAATCTGAAAACTTATATATAAAATGCATTGCTCCAACAAATCCCACCGAAAACGCTCCGAAAAACGGAACCGTTCATAGTGGAACCCGCTAGAACAATACGCCTAATAAAGGTTGATAATCTGTGTGCGAAAGGCAATAATTTTTAGTGCTAAGGAGCATCGCACTGATTCTCCTTAGCCGTCTTCTAAGTCCCCCAGAAAACCTACAAGAACAATTAAAAATGGGTAAACCCCCACTTTCCCTGTATGATTAATTTGCCTCTGTAGACAAATAATCATTAAATTTTTTTTATCCATAGTCACTCACAAGCATGCGGTGACTAGTGGACCAGAGGAGGATATGTAGTGACCCACGGTAACGTGAGTCTACTACGGATATGTTAGTGCCTTGGGGCGTGAAGTATCAACCCAGAACTTAGGGAAAACAGTCCCTTCCCCTACTAAGCTACTTAAGCAGCCCAAGCTAATTGAAAACTTTCTTCAAAAATCCAATGTCGAAAATTTGGTTGATTTTCCTTAAAGATCAGGGGCCGAATTACAGCATCCGTGATCGAGCAAAATTGTACACGATTGATAGGCACTTGTCTCGTCGTGCCCTTCGTAATGTTGCTCGATAACGGATGCTGTATTTCGACCCCAGGTTAAAATTTCATAGATAATTAAAATCATTTGTAGCAGCATTTCTATTTCAATTTTTATCTAATTAGGCAACGTTATTCAATTTAACTGTGAAACTTATTGAAGGCGACAATATTTCCGATATGGAAGTTGGTCACGCACTTCACCTCTTCGTAGAATCACTTGAAAATTGTTGCGATTTTTAACTTTTTGTAAGCAGCCATACAAAGAGAAATTGAAAAGGCCGACCATGAAGATATTTCAAGAGAGCTAGTTCTGTTAATTGCAACACCATTTTACGGTTTATTTTCATAGTCGCAGTTCAATTCACATGTCTGTTATTATAAGAAATTTTGTATTCCTCTTCAGAGGCTTGCATCTATTACAAAACTGGATTGCCCACATTGGATTTGAACACATAATGATGTTTGCATGGGCAGCCCCCGATCGAACACCAGAATGGGAATTTGTTGAAGCAAGTGTAAAATTTATGGCATCAAAGCAACGTTTTGATATCGAAAAATATGACATTGAATTATTCGATCAGTTCTCATATGTGAAAAAATTCGTCACTGATGAAAAAATTCAATCATGGCAAGAAAACAACGTTGCAACTGATCAGCGATGGGTAGAGTATTTTCAACATTTTACCACACATAACGTTCCATACAACGAAATATTAAAAGTTGTTTATTACATTCTGGCTTTACCAGGCACCTCAGCTCCTGTGGAGCGAATATTTTCTATTATCAACGACATATGATTCGCCGAAAAAAGCTCAGTTGAATATCCAAACATCAAAAGACATTCTTTACAATAGATACAACGTTGAGATGATTTGCTTGAAATTTTTTGAATTTTTTAAACCCAACCAAAATTATTGAAAAAAGTCGAATGAAGTGACAAATATGCTTTTAAGAACATTGAAAATTATGAATAAAAAATTTCCCAATGTAAACTGAAATTTTGTTTTTGTGTACGCAAATTTCGTACAAAAAAGGTGGTCACAAATAACTATTTTGTAGTATTTATAAGTTGAACATCTAGAAACATAACCCAAATTTGAAAACATTTTAAAATTGGTCACTGATGCCGAAAATCTTTTTGACTTTCCAAATACCCTCGAAAAATAAACGTTCCAAGAAAATTGAAAAGAAAACAATCGACATAGCAAATTAAAGATAATAAAATTCCCTGTAATCTGTTCCTGCATTTCATATATTTTTATCAAATCGTTAGATTTTTTCATTTCTAGTGGCATCCATGCACAAAGGTAATATGAGATATTTGTAAAAGTGGATATCTATCCAATAAACCTTAAACTTATTTATGAACCTATTTTAATGACTGAATCTTTTTAAAAATATAATGATCTATCAAGCTTAATCATACTTTTGGCCAATTAAAGCTGTTAAAGTGGAGGACACTGATAAAAGAGTGAATAAATGTGGAAAAAATAAGTTTTTAACCACTTACTGGCTCAATTTGTACATTCTTGATTGTCTTTAAATTTTGGATTCTGTATTTTCTGGACCAAGAACCTCATGTTTTAAAAAAATGCCCCGTTAAAATTTGTAATATTCATAAACTAAGCCCACCTTAGTTTTTGGCATGAAAATTTTGCTATTTTCAAATCCTTCAATTATTTGGACCCGAAAGTTAAATTAAACACATTTTTAGGCTCCGAACATAAACAATAATCAGCATAATTCATAGTTTAAAACTTACCAAACAAACTCCATCTCTCAACTCAGCCTGTCCATGAAGTTTGAGCAGGGCGATATCATTGTCTAGTGTTTGACTATTGTGGTTGTGATGAATATACGTGGTAGCAACACGTAATGTCTGAGCTCCTGGACTGCCATACTTCCTTGTCAGATCGTAATCACCAACACGAACGTAAATGGCGTCACCAGATCGGACAATACTGGGGAGAAGACAAAAGATATACTACATGTAATCAAAAAGACCCCAGTCACCACAAAAGGAGTCACCAACTTACTTTGTGACACAATGTGCTGCTGTCAGCACCCATTGAGTGCCAATAAGTGCGGCCCCGCAGAGATATTGATTGAGGGAATTAATGAGAGCCACTTGCCAGCACCATTCACCGTTGTCACCATCTTCGCCGCCAACAACACGGCCCCGTCGTCGCATGCTGCTGAAATTCCTGTGGATCGGCTGACCGATCACCGACTGCTGAAAGTGACTTAGGCCATCGATTATAGTGTCTTGGGAGCGTTGTTTTTTATAGGCGCGTACTTGATTTAATTCAACAAAGTCGCCTTGAATTAGATCGTTGTGGATTTGAATTGGAACGAGCTCAGAGCCGAGTATAAGACGTTCATTTGATTTCGCCGGACTACTCATTGAATAGTTGGCAGCGACAAAGGAAACTTGACGGGTGGAGCGTCGGAGTCCATACTTGGCACGTGAGTAGCCGACTTGCGACAGCGCTCGGGTCGAACGTGAGCGACCGTTGCGCAACGTTCCCTTGACTCCGCACACGTACTTGGAGTAGACCTGAGGTCGTGGTGTGGTGGTTGTAGTGGTCGTTGTAGTCGTGGTGGTGGTTGGTGACAGTGTTGGTGGCGGTTGTTGGGGAACTAGAATTGGAAAAGTTTTTTATTTATTACATTCTTTTGTAAAATAACTCACTCATGGCTGGTCCATAGTGTGGGTAGTCATAATTTTGCGTCTGGTGAGACGGTTGAGGTTGGTAGTGATGTTGCTGGTGATGCAGTGGTGACTGGGTTGGCATATATGGGAGTGGTGGTGGTGGGTATTGGTTCTGTGGCGGATATTGCTGAGGCGGTAGCTGCATCGGTGGCACAGGATAGTTGGAGTATGATGTATCGTTGCGTGTTTGGAATTGTTGCTTCTCGAGGATTTTGCTCTTTGGAGCACAACATGTTTGGCCAGAGCGTTTGCACTTAAATAGGTCCGTCATTTCGGCATTCTCTGCAATAATTGGTGAACTCATTAAGTTGAGGGCACTGATGAGAGACTTAGAGGTATGGATTTAACTTACTAAAGCAGGTAAAACTAAGCAAGCTCACTATACAAGAGCCTGGGCACTCCTCGCGAGGATCAGGCAACGGTGTATTGGGAACAACATACGATGGAACTGTTGGGGATGCAAATTGTGATGGTGGTGGCCTTCTTGTTTGCTGTGGTTGTGAAGGTTTTTGTTTTGGCGGTCCAGATCTGGGAGTGCAAAAAGTCTTTGGTAATAATATGGAGGAGATTAATCAACTAACCTAGAGCTATCACAGCAAACGGAGCCCTTGGAGCAGGTGGTGGGCGTGGAAACAAGCACTGAGGGTCTTTCACAAAAGGCTGCCATAATGTTCAAAAGGCAAAAACCTGGACATCGTGGTATTTGCGGTGGAGTTTGTGGAGTTGGTGGTGCGTTTGTTGCACCACTCAGGGTATTTTCTGCAAATGATAGAATCTGAGAGAACAAATCACTGCCACCTGTTGACTCCACTGGCTGTTGTGCTGCTGGTTTTAGTGCCGGCTTCGATGAAGACAGCTTGGTGTTAATTTTTGTAGCCGGTTGGATTGTGGACTGAAGTTTTGTCGCCGGTGAAGTTGTATCAGACGTTTGGCCCGTAATGCAACAGCTTCCTTCTCCCGGACAAAAGGCTTCGGAGTCGATGTCATCGCAGAAAATGGCAAAGATGCCATTCATGCATTCTCCTTCGCACTCCTTAAGAGTTTGTCCGATAGTGTTTTCTGTTTTATCGGCCACGACATCCTGCTCTTGATCCTCTTCATCGTCTGACTCTTCTTCTTCAATTGCTGTGGTTTCAGTGCTTGTTGTTGTTGTTGTTGAAGTCTTTTTGTGCTTGGTTGGCTTGTTCTGGCTCGAATTGAAATTAGTTTTCGTGCGAGCGGGCTCTGGAGTGGTGGTTGTGGTGGTTGTGGATGAGCTGGAGGCTGTGGATGTTTTCTGTGGAACAAACAAACATATTGAGGATAATTGAAAACTTGTTATTTAGCAATGTAGTAGGTGCATATTAACCACGTTTTAAGGGAGCAGTCTGGTTCTTTTTTTAATCAATTTTCCATAAAACCCAATTGTATATATTAAATACCATTAGAAACAGTATAAAACATCTTGTTTAAGTCACCGAGATGGAGAAATATGCATAAGACTATTATTTAGCAGGCACGTTGTGAACTATAGATAACAGATCTTTTTCAATTTTAATCTTAAGTTAGTATTCTGAACTAATAAGTCTAGCTTTTAATAATTGAAAAAGACAAATAAACTTATTACTACTACTACTACTACGTCCAGATGGCAACAAAAAACTTTAAACACGTTTTTCTCCAAACAACGTTTTTCAAAAAAAACTATTCAACTGATCAAGGTAAAATTTTCACATATTATTGTACCCACTTATATTTCGTAGTAAAATTACAAATATCCATTTGTATTTAACCTTTTTTTGATGCTACCTAACATGAGAAAAAAAGGGTCAAAAAACTCTAAACTCCGCTATTTTGTCTTTTTTTGCCCAAAATACTTGATTTCACTACCGGACATAGCGAGTAACTTATATTTCAATAAGAATTTTGAATTTTTTGTTTCAGACGTTCCAAAGTTAAGAAGTCATGTTAACCAGTTTGAAATGGGATTGCCTTAAGATAGCCGCCATGTCTAAGTAAAAAAATATATATATACAGTGTTGCGCAAAATAATAGCAACAAAATCAGTACGCTGCTAGGTGCACACAAAAATGATTATAGGAACCAAAGCATATATTCATACATCATATTAAAAACAAATCATATTCAAATTTGGTTTTGTTTTCTTTATTAAATTTAAAATTAATGTGATTTCATTCAGTTTGTCTGAGAGCAAAACAAAAGCAACATAATTAATATTTGCTATAAGATTCATTATTCTTGATAACCGCTGCACATCTGAGCGACATCGACTCTATTAAATTAGATATGTTGGTATTAGGTATATGTTCCCAATTAAGTTTCAGGGCTTCATACAGTGCAGTCTTATTGGAAAACCTTTGACCTGAAACTTTTACCTTCAAAATCCCAAAAATATTTTCAATGGGATTCAAGTCATTGTGACTGTGCCGGCCAATCAAGGACTTGAATTCCATTGCCTCTAATGTAATCTTTGATGAGCTTTGAAGTGTGCTTCGGGTCATTGTCGGGCTGAAACGTTCACTGAAGTGACATATTCCACTCTGAATGTGGTTGCGTCTTGCTTTCTAAAATGTCATTATATACAAATCGATGCATAATTCCATCGATTTTTTGAAATGGTTCAACTTCATTATAGGAAGAATAACTGCATACCATAATGCCACCGCCTCCGTGCTTAAAATTTATTTTGCAGTTTCGGGCTTCAAGTCGTGTACCTGGGTGGCGTCGTACCGTGCACATCCCATCTGAATTAATCAAGTTGAACTTTGATTCATCGCTAAAAAACGGTTTTCTATTTTTGAACGATCCAATTTAGGTGCTCTTTTGCAAGACTTAGTCTAAAAAACAATAAATTGCAACTTGTTGTCACAATTTCAGACAGAATTGTTTGAATTGTAACACCTCACCCTTGTTTTTTATGCTTAGCTGTAAGCAAAGGTTTCTCTGCCGGTCTGTAAATTCTTTAATCGTTCTCAACGGCTCGTCATCAAACAATGCTGTGATAGATATCTAAATCAAGTGTCCGAAAAACTTCTTTGAATGTGGCAAATGCATTTCGTTTGAACACGCCCCAAATTTTCCTGTTATCATGCAGCGATGTCTTCCGCGGCCGCCCTTTTTAATGTACCGTTGTTACGTCTTTTGTGTTGGTATATTTCTTTATTAATCTGCAAACTATTGACTGATTAATATCAAACTGTTTCACGTGAGATATTTGTGAATTTCCGTTTTTATATTCGGAAATAATTTGCAATTTAAGAGCTTCACAGTATTTGAAACGTGCCATTATAAATGGAACAGTCAATGTCACAACTAGCGCAAAAACAAAACTAAACTTAAATGTTTATGACTTACAAAAAACACGAGCTTTACAATAACGGAACTCTTACCGGTAATTCTTGGAACTTCTGTTCTCTTTTTACATTTTTCAAGTTTTGTTGCTTTTGTTTTGCTCTCAGACAAATTGAATGCAGCCACATTAATTTGAAATTTAATTAAAAAATACAAAACCAAATTTGAATTTGATTAGTTTTATATATGATGTATGAATATATGCTTCGATTCCTATAATCATTTTTGTGTGTCCCCAATATTATGACCGACCCCCACTAACTTTGGAGGGCCGATCCACCCATGCCAGTGGCACACCCCCTGGAACCCCCTGGGGTTCCATACAAACATTTAAAAAAATCACAATTTTTGGCACTTTACATTAATAAATCAGCGAAATGGGGGTCGCCACTGGCATGGGTGGATCGGGGCACCCTAAATGGGTCAAAGAGAGATTTTTCAAAATTTGACCCTACGAGACAAAAGTCTAAAGTTGGGGCATTAGAATTCGTTTTTGAGGTATAGTTCCTCGGGCAAAGTTTCTTATTTTGATCCCTAGAATACGATTTTCACTGAGCAATGGGCGATTTTTTTGCCTCCCCACAAATCGACCCGGCCTAATGTACACTAAAGGTGCCCTTGCTAGTATAGGACTTTTTAAAGCTCTTTAGATTTTTCCTCCCCGGGCATAAAAAGTTTCCATTATACCTCATAATGATTGACATGGAGTTTGGTATCAACAAGTTCAACAATGTTTTTTCTAATTTTATTAAAATCATGCAAACATAAAATAATTTATTATTTTATTTTGTTTTTGCATTCAATTTTCTTCCCAACAAGGTATGGTACAACAAAATCGGTTGAGAAATGATAAAGTTACAATAATTTATGTATATTTCAAATTAAAAAAATGGATGAGTCTAATTTTGCAATAAAAAAGTGCGTTTCGTGTAAATGCTCAATACATTTTGTTAGTTTATTTTGGTTGTCATTCTTGCAAGTATTTTCAATAAACGCATTGCGTTGTGAAACAAATAATATTTTTAGTAATTACAAATCCGAACTTGACTTCATCATAGGTAATAACCAGTGTTGCCGTTTGGATCCAATTGGATCCATTTAGATACTTTTTTCCTTCAAAAATTGATGGATACTTTTTTTAAGCCTCAGTGTAAGCTTGGATACTTGTTTTACAAAATCTGTTTTAATATGAATATATGTATATGTTTTTGTTAGCAAAATATAAAAACGAATTAAGGGACTGTTTACTCTCGACAAAAACGATAAGATAAATAATGACATTGAGACATTTTTGGGCAATATTTTCTTATCAAAAAATGCATTAAACTATTTACGAAGAACTTATAAATGTTGTGAAAGATAATTTAAGTCTGACATAGCTAAGTGACTTTTTAAAAAAATCTGTAGTTTTTAACCCTTACGATTCGCGTAGCGATTGCAAATTGTAACGAGACTTAATAATTCTAGTAAAGGTTGTACCGTAAAGTACCCTTATTAATATGCACTTTAATTTTTTTGTTTTGTTTCCGACAAATTGGGAACAAAATATCTTGACTTTGTCTAAAAACGATTACTTGTTTTTACACCTCCACCTAACGAGAATAAGATGCATAAAAAATTTATTTGGAATATTGTTTTTGTATTATTTACGTAAATAAAATTTCAAGTCTTTAAGACAAATGTTTTAAATTAAATCCTTTTTTTTTTCAACGTGCAATGTTAACTTAATAAAATTAACAGTTAGTAGCAACCCATATTATAAATTTTACACTAAACTAAACGACTTAATTTTTTTATGCAATTATATTTTGTTTTGTATATTACTTTTGTCTAAATATAATACTTATAAAATAAATGTAATTAAAGGCCAATAGCAACACATAGAATAGACAGAAATTTATGTTGCTTTTTAATTTTATTATATATATTTTATTTTCTATTATTACATTTTAATAAAAATATTTTTTAGTCTAAAATTAAATAAATAAAACTTAAAAAATTGGTTTTCATTATTTAAAAATATGAAAGTTGTATATTTGTGTTAAAAAAAAATTAATATATAATTAGTGTTTGGATTTTGATACGTGGATACTATTTTTTTCAAAAGTGGATACTTTTGGATACTTTTTTGACCTTTTCATGGAAACTTTTTTAGAATCATCGCTGCAACAATGGTACTAACTCGTCACGCTATTGGATCACTACGTGTTATAGATTTGACTGGCAATACTTCACATGTAACTTCTGGAGCAAAACTACCATCGAATATACAAGTTCTGCAAGTTTTTTTTTATATATGCTTTTTGTAAAAATTCCTGCAAAAGAAAGTGCAAAATTGGATTTGGATGCAGTGATGATTTTTTGGTAGCATGCACGCATACCGACACGTCGTTTAGATAAGTGCACCGATCACTTTTGGAAATTATATCATTGCTGAAATAGTATTCGGAAAATTTCCCCGGTCTGCATGGCCGGTGTCGACGTGGTTTTGTTAGCTCGAGAAAAAAGGTCGTTTGCAACGATTGACCGAGAGCAAGTACGAAAGAGAAAACATGAAGAAATGTCAAGAGCATGCGGTCGTATATTGAACTATTAACTAGAGCGCATCAGTCATTATTATAGTTTACAGCAGTTGATCCGATTGAAGAATTTGAAAACTATTTTGTGCCACATAAAACAATAAAGTTCTTTAATTGCTTTGGCTTATCTTCAGATTTTCTGAACGATCGCCCGTTCACATGAGAATTGAATGACCATTTTGAAGAAGCCCGTTCTTTTTGTCAGGATTTATTCGTCGACGATACCGCTGAGAGAGGTGTAAAATTTAGGATTGCAATAGAATTTTCACAAATGACGAGGAACAGAAGAAATTATAGCTGCAGATTGTTGAATCGTACAAAAAGAAATACCCGTCATATTAAAAATTCAGTATGCTTTAATGAATAAATTGTTGTAACTCTATCAATTCTTATCCGATTTTGTTGTATCGGACCTTGTTGGAAAGAAAATTGAATACAAAAACCAAACAAAGTAATAAATTTATTAATGAAATACTTAAAATTTGCTTAATTTTATTGAAATTAGAAAAAAAAATTTGTGACCTTCCAAATTGCGTTATCATTTTTGGGCTCGATTCCGCGGCCATCAAACATGATCTGATCGACGCCAAACTACATGTGAATCACTATATGGTATAATGAAAACTTTTTATGCCCGGTTAGGAAAAATTAAAGAACTTTAAAAATTAATGTATAAAATTAGCAGATAGTCAAAATAAATTTCTTGATGAAAACAATTCTTAAAAATATGCCCGAAAGAATCAGACTGCTCCCTTAAGGACCCATTACAGATTTATAAACGAAAAAATACTGCATTAAAAAAAATTTTAAAGCAAATGTTTATTTAAATTCGTTTTTTCAACATTATAATTATATAACTTTTGCATTAAATTTTTTGAATTTTCGGCTAAATATAAATTACTGTAGCAGAAATCAATAGTTAAGTGAAACACCTAAAATATGCGGTGGACACGAGTTTTCGGAGCTTGTTCATTTAAAAAAAAATAATAATTTCAGTTCTGCTCAAGCTTTTTGACCTTTAATCGAAGAATTGTTTTTTCTGTTGTAATTGAAAACCCGACTTTTTTTCTAAAAAAGTGATTTATTTTATTTGTATATTACTTGTATTTGCTTAACAAGTGCATAAAATTTGGAAGCGATCCTTGGCATAGTTTTCCAATAATGCTGTCCACCGGTTTCAAGCAGCATGTTTTGAGAAAAACGCATTTTAAGTTTTATAAGAAGCAAGATATGGATATATTTCTTCGGATGTTTGTGCTTATAACTACAGTAAGTTTTATTCAATTGACTTAAAACTTTCTGAGAGTATTTTAGCGAAGTTATACATTCCGAAAATATAAAAAAAATGCAGAATATACAACATACAGCTGCAGTCAAAAAAATAGCAGCGCCATAATGTGAAGTGTTTCAACTGAGGAAAAACTATTTTTTTTTTAAATCGCGTAATGTTTTTTAGCCAGATTATAGGTATTACATTTCTATTTATTTTCCAGCTTCTAATAAAACCGAAAAGTATTGTATTTTAAAGATATTGTTTTGAAAAACGTTTATTTCTGAAATGTGGTCGATCAAAAAAATAGCAGTTGTAACAAAAACTTAACATAAATTCATTTAATTTCATTCTATGACACTTTGAATTTCACAATCAAGTACAAAAGATTATTCCTAAGAATTTAATACTTTGTTGCACAACCTTTGTTGCGTAACACTGCTTCACAACGACGTTTCATTGAATCTACCAGTTTCTTGCACCTGTCGCATGGAACTTTTAGCCAAGCCTCTTGTATAACACTCCAAAGGTCATTATTATTCTTGGGTTTTGCTATGGACACCTCCTTTTTTATGTCGCACCACAAATTTTCTATTGGATTGAGATCCGGTCCCGGTCGATATTGTTCTCTTGCATCCACCTTTTTGCTAATCGTCTGGTATGCTTCGGATCATTGTCCTGTTGGAATGTCCATTTTAAAGGCATTTCATATTCCGCATATGGAAGCATAATTTTTTGAAGTATTTCAACGTATTGGGTGGCATCCATTATATTTCGGATCCAATATATTGGTCCAACTCCGTAATACGAGAAACATGCCCAAACCATTACACTTGAGCCGTTTTAGTTGTGTATCGGGGATCATATTCCGAGACCCAGTACCGCCATATATCACAATTTCCTCCGACCATCACTCCGACCGGTCACTCCTCCGACCATAGTATATTTCTCCATTTTTCGGCTGGCCATTCGACGTGTGTTTTTGCAAACCGTAATCTCTTGGTGGCATGTATTTTTTTCAATAGTGGTACCTTTCTTGGACTTTGGGCATACAGGTTGTTTTCGCATAATACTCTGCGAACAGTTTCCACACTAACAGATGGACAAACACTGTCTCTAATTTCTGTGGTTGGCACTAACGGATTTCTGGTGCTAACATTTTTTATCATCCGCTTGGTTGTTTGCGACACTACAGACTTTCTACCTCTTGTTTCTACTTTATTTTCGTAAACTAAAGCGTTCCTGATCATTTTTGCAAAACACCTTAACAAGTTCTGTACGTCTTTGTAAGTTTTTCCTTCAGATATTAACTTTTTTATCAGACGTCGGGTTTCTTCACTACAATGCTTTCCTCGGCCCACTTAAAAAAATAAATAGCAATATAATGTAAAACACACTATACATTAAATATTCCCTTACTTTTAAGTTATAAAATTTGGAGATTTCGACGATTTTTTCAGATTTTTAGTGCTTATTTATTCTGATTATTCTGACTGCATCAATGTGTCGACTGTTTCAAAATATGCATTATAACTTCAACACGTGCACGAACTTTACCAAAATTATTAATCATTTTGTTTTGTACTCACATACCATAACGGTTAATACAGTAGTTGAATTAAAAATAAGTCCGCGTTAGAAAATACAAGCAACGATCATTGAAGGTAGGATGCGCTGCTATTGACCGCAACTGTATATGCAATTGCATAAAAATCCGCAGTACAGTAATTACATTAACTGCATGTTTATGTATTGTAAAACGAAACGAAGGCTGAAAGTCGTGAAAGAAACGAGTAACAATATTTTTCGATATGAAAAAATGTATTGCTTACCGTGTCTCGCACCACGTTCAGCATTCGTTTCGTTTTATATAAACATGCAGTAAACCTGATTTCTGACGTTTAGCGTAACAACACATTCGGATAAAAACATCGCTCACTAAGCTATCGCTAACAGTGTGACCAGAAGAATTTTTAAGAAATATTCTAGTTTATAAAAAAATATTTTAAAAAATTCCACTTACAATTTTTATATTCTACAAAAATATTCCACTTTGAATTTTTAATATATATACAAAAGTCTGAAATCAGACTTTAATTCAATAAACATAAATAATTATTAAAACGATTATAGCAATAAAATGTAAATAAAAACAAAATTATATATAAGTTTATTTATAAAATGATTTTTAATTATTATATTTTATTAAGAACAGTTTTTTTTCATAGGGAAAACTTTTATTTTAAAACAAAAACGTAAAGGTGTTACTTATGTATTAAATTTAAATGTAGGAACATCATCGGGATGTTTCGGTTCTATCAACATGTATGTATTATCAACATTAAAATTGTTGTCTGTGCTTATCTTCCATTTTGTTTCGTATTTTTGTTTTAAAAGTTTCATGCAGCTAAAAATTCGCTCAACCTCATTGTTTCTAAATGGTAAACTTACAAAATAAAGTACAAATTCCATTAAGTCTTATAAAGGAATTAATCCTCGGCCATCCTTAAAAGTGTGCTTGCAACCAAAATCAAAAAGTTGTAAGTTGTAAGCAGGGTTCGTATTTGCTCACTCATGAAGCTTCATGAATATGAAGGAATTTTTCGCTCAAAAAAAAACCTACTCTTATTCATTTTTGTGAAGAGATGAGCAGATTTTTTTTGTTCATGAACTGAAGAAAAGCAAACCAGTTTGTGAAAAAGAACATTTTTTACTCTTTCGAATAAACTGTTGCTATTCATCTCTTCTTCAATGTTTCACTTGTCGTTCGTTGGCTCTTCATTTGTTCATGAATTTTCCACGAAGTGGTGAGGCAACGGATGATACTCTCGTTCTTTTTGTTTAATTTTGTTTTTTAGATACACACAACGTGTGCACGCTGTTTTGTATTGAAGTGAGGCATTGAAATGGCTTGAATATTTGTGTGTATGTATGTTAAGCAGCGTGGCAACAAGAATGCAATACCAGAGCATTGTGGGATTCTATGAAAAGTTTAATAAACAGCCACATCTTTGTTTTTGATACGCATGCACAGTGGCTCATATGATGGTTGATAGCAAATAAAATTTACCTTTTCTATTTTGGTGGTTACAAATTTCACCTGTAGGGTAAAAAATTTAGAAATATGTAGCCACCTAATAATATGTATTTCGACGAGTTTTAAACGTCAGTTATCAGTGTTAGGAGGTCGCTGATTTCGAATCTAAAGTCAGAATTTTAAAATTCAAGTTAGTTATCCCACCTTATTTTTTTAAATTTTTACGAATTCGGGGCCGGCAAAAAAAAATGCCATACTAAAAATGGGTCGCTGAATCCAAATCCGTGGTCAGAATTTAAAAATTATGTAATTTTGAAATATTAGGGTTGCCACCTAATAATATGTTTTTTTAAGAGTTTTAAATTATAATTATAGAGCAATAAACAAAGAGCGAAAAACTAAAATGTTATGTTTATGAAAAAAAAGAATGTTAATCATAATTACCTCTTACTTAAAAAAAAATAAAATGGGTTATGTGAATTTTTTTCTTGTCAAAAAAAAAATAACATGAATTAATTTGTTTCATTAAATGTTTTAAGTGTATACATAAATTTTTCCATCGCCTGCTATTTTTATGAAAAAACATTTTTCTACGTGGTATACATATTTCTCAATTTTTTACCCTACAGGTGGAATTTGTAACCCCCAAAATAGAAAAAGTAAATTGTATTTGCTAACAACCATCATATGAGCCACTGTGCATGCGTACCAAAAACAAACGCGTTGCCACGCTGCTTAACATACATACGCACAAGCATTCAAGCCATTTCAATGCCTCGCTTCAATACAAAACAGCATGCAAACGTTGTGTGTATCTAAAAAACAAAATTAAACGAAACAAACGAGAGCATCATCCGTTGTCTTCACCACTTCATGAAAATTTCATGAACAAATGAAGAGCCAACGAACGACAAGTGAAGCATTGAAGAACAGGTGAATAGCAACAGTCTCTTCAAAAGAGTAAAAAATGTTCTTGTTCACAAACTAGTTTGCTCTTCTTCAGTTCATGAACAAAAAAAATCTGCTCATCTCTTCACAAAAACGAGTTCCTCACTTTGATTTTTCTTCATATTCTTAAATGAATGAATAGAAGCAGAAATGAGCAGTTCATGAATGAGCAAATGCGAACCCTGGTTGTAAGTAATTGTTGAATCACCTTCGTCAACTTTTTTGGTACATGGTAGAAAAAAATAGTTTGTTCTGCTTCTTTAGAAGCTATATTCTTTTTAAAATCAAATACTTCACTATTTACATCGATATTTTTTAAATGTTGATATATTGTGGCTTTAAATTTAAACAAAAGTTTTGCAGGAGTTTCTAACTTTATCAGATTTATTTATATGCAAGCTCGCTAAAGTATTTTCAGTTTCAAATCCTAAATGCATTTAGGCTTTAAAACATAATGGCTTTAAGTACATTAACTCGAAATTTTAATTTGAAATAAAAAATATTTTATGAGAAAACCTAAGTCCATTAATATTTCAGAAGCCCTAACATTATTGCTTTCAAAGATTAAATTTACTCTATTAACTTCCACATCAATACATATATTAGAAAAACAATAAATCTGAAGTTATTTTTGTCGCTAAGCACTTGATTTATATGTTTTGCTTTAATGCAATTTTCTTGGACTCTAGCATTTTCAAATGTTGTATGTTGTTCAAGCCATTGCTCGAAAATTTGTATTACGATTTATTTTGCGTTGACAGAGTGATTTCATAGAAAACAATGCTAAAATGTCGATAGCCAAAAAATAATCGAAGTATTTTTTGTTAATTTAGACAAACTATAGGAATACAACTTGCGAAATAAAAATATTCCACTCTGGTCATATCACATGGATTATGGAACTTTTTTTCAAATTACTCAAAGTTGAGGTTTCTATTTTTGAGGCAAACATAACTTACCTTAACTGCTGTTGAGTGTGGCTGTTTTGTGGAAGTGGTTGTCTTGTTCTTCATTTGGTTGCTTATGTTGCTCATGTGCTCTAAAGACATGGACAAATTATTGTTAAGCAGTTCAATGGAAAAAGACGGATGGACTTACTCGCTGGTATATAGATGTCCTTAGGCAGATTACCATTTGAGTACTCGTCCAGCGAAACGCAACATTTTGTTCCTATTGTACAAAGTCCCGAGCTGGTCAGGTATGCTTCGCAGTATTCAGCAATCCTGTCAGCTACACAAACTCCCGTACAAGCTTGTTCTAAAAGGGCAGAGAACGCTCTGAGTTTTTAGCATATTGATAAAATTACGTTAGCAGTCTTACTTTTGTCATCACTTTCTTCGGCCTTTACTGGGGTGCTCTTTGTCGTAGTTGTGATTGTTGTGGGTTTTTTGGTCGAAACTATTTTTTTTGTTGGTGCCAATGTTGTTGCTGGACGTTTTGAGGATACTTTTGGCCTTGGCGTTGTTGTTGTTGTAGTGGTTGTCGTCGTTGTGGTGATTTTCTTCGTCGTTGTGGTTGTTGGTCGCTTTGTTGTTGTCGATGATGTTGACAAAATTTGTGCTGTTGAAGAATTTTTTGCTGCAAAAAAACCCAAATGCAGACGAAAGAATCAACTAGATGCTGTTTTGATATTGTTAAGAAACTTTACCTGGTGCACTTTCAATACAGCATTTCATGTTTGGTGAAGGACAAGGAACAGTATCTAAAACCTCATAGCAGATAAGTGTCGCCAAAGTGTGCACACAGACACCCGGACAGTCTTTGGAATCGGCTGTGCTAGTGATGGTGTCCAAAAGACCTTTGAAGCAACAGTTTTATATCAAAAAAATTGCTCGATAGTTATTAGAATTTGGCATACCTGATAGAAAGCTGCCTGCTAGCGAGTCCTCTTGCGCCAGTCCAATAGTTGGCAAAAGAAGTGCCAGAAGAACTGCCGAAACAGCCGACGGTCTGCGGCTCATCTTTTACTTCGATATAGTGGTGGATTTTCAGGAAGCTTGTTGCTTTTCACTATCGTAAAGCTGTGAGTTTCTTTCTGTACAAAAAAACCAAATTAAGTTAAAAGGAAAAATATCTATAATTATTTAACCATATATATAGTCCTTGGCCATATTATTAGACGCACAATATTTTCAGGATTTATTTAACCTGAACCTGATTTATTTCGTTATTTGGTTCAATGAAGGAGATATAAATAAAGCAAGAGGAATACTAAGTTTTCAAATACAAACCTAGACCGACCCCTTTATTGTATTCAAATTTCCTATAATCCTTTCACACAAACCCAAATCAGAACATTGCCCAAAACAATCCTCTATATTTTTATTATTTGTTTCCCTTTTTTTCGAATATAGCACATATTTAAACATATCTTATATACTGCTTATCCAATTTTTATGATTAAGCCTATCAAATAAAGCCTAATACAATTGCCTACATGTTTGTACAATAAATTTTTTCATTTGAATGAATAGTTTTTGCACTATCAAAAGAATTATTTTAAATAAATAATTTTTGCACTTAAAAATGCAAGTAAAAAAGTATTATAAAATTCATAAAAAATCGAAAACTGCAAAAAGTCTAAATTTTTTTCTTCTGATCTTAAAAACACATTCTAAGTAGAGAAATTAAGCTATTGCTGAAAGAAATTCCTGCAAAAATAAGGGCAGGAGATGCATTTGAGTGAAGATACTAAAATTCTAGCACTTTTGAGCTGAGTAATTTTTTTAACAAACTCAGATTTTGAGCATAGCTTTTTGAGTTCCTTTATTTAAATAATTGCCAAAAATTAATTTTCGAACGAAACTAAGCCAAGCAAAGCTCAAGGTTATAAAAAATTATAGTTATTTAAAAAATGTGTAGAAAATAAAAAAAATTATAATATATAAGCGGTTGCAAAATTTCATAAATTCTACTGAAAAATCATGAAAATTGGCATATTTTGATAGAAAAAAAACAGATCCTATAAAAATAAGAGCCGTTTTGTTGCATTATCAAAATAAATATATTATACAGCTAGAAACTAAAAATAACTTTTTCTACTTCGTCCCACATATATATATTTTTTTAAATGCTTAAAATTAAAAATTTGCACTAAAAATCAAGTAAAAAATTAATGTAGGTCCTAGGGTACCTCTAGGGTCTAACCGATTTCGACCATTTTCAGCACACATCTGTTACTCTATTCCACTATCATTTTGACGAATTTTTGTTAAAATCGGTCAACTTTTGTATGCAGCTCCCATACAAGTAAAGTATTAATATAGGTCCAAAGGAGGCACCCGTAAGATCGGCTAACTTCTGTATTTACCTCCCATACAAGTAAATTATTAATATACCCTTCTGACGAATTTTTGTAAAGATCGGCCAACTTTTTTTATGTTCCTCTCAAACAAAATCAAGTAAAATATTAATATAGGTCTAAGGGAGGTACCCGTAGGGTCTAACCGATTTCGACCATTCTTGAAATTTTTCTTAATTGGCTTAAACTAATTAAGCAGACAAAATTGCATTATCACGGAAGGACTCCTTTTTTTTCCATCGCTTATATGGAGACAGTTCACAGTGCGTCTGTCCAAAAATATCTGTGGTTTAAGACAGGTAGCATCTCTGAGAGAAGGCCTGTGTTTCAGTTTGTGTTCGTTTGACAGTTAATATCAACTTGGATAAGCATCGCCACCTGTTTTCAACTTGGGTTGAGTTAATCGGTCTTCGTACTTGTAATAGGTATCGTGTGAATTGAAATAATATATTGTTATCTGTTCATTTTTGAAATTAATTTTGTTAAATTTATCGAAAACAGTTGAAACGTTCAAAATATTGCGCCAATTTTCATGCAAAAACAACTCTGATGATTTCTGTTATGTGTTCGGTCAATATATGATCAACAAATAGAGGCATATTTTTACAGATTTGCTGCAAAAGCAATATGAGCAGTACTTTGAAATACTACCTAATAATATTAATCGACATTGGGCTTCAACTTTGATTTGCTAAACGTGTAGAAAAATTTGAACTAAATTGACTTCTATCTCAAGGTAAGTGTTAATCATAATAATTATAACAGAAAAATTAATAAAAAAATCTAAATTTAAATATAACAATAACAAACATTTTTTTGTCCGAGCTGGGTGTCGAACATGAAAGCTTAATTGCATTTGTAATGATCAAGTAATGAAAAAAAAATCACGGAATTAGTGTTCGATGGCCCACAAATTAGTTATTATTTATTTTATTTTTATTTGCCTTGCCTGGAATTTGTTTCGGTTGATTGTTTCTGACTTTTTGGGAAACAATAGGTGTTCGGAATATTCAGAAATCATTCGTGAAATGCTTATAAATTATGCAAAAATTGATGTAAAATACTTATTTCATTACATTTTAGCACTTCTTTACAAACATTATTTTTCTAACATCAGGTGCTTTTCCTGTACTCACATTTGGATTTCCTTTTCCCCAAATCGCAGCATAGAGCTAATAATGGGAAATCATGGGTTTGGCGTTAAGAACGAAAATGGTGAGCTGCTCATTGAAACATGCGAAGAGTCTAGTCTCGTCATTGGTGGATCGCTCTTCTCCTACAAAGCAAGCCATAAAGCAACTTGGGTCTTTCCAGACAACATAACCGAGAACCATATAGATCATTTCTGTATAAACAGACTGTTGAAAAGGTGCCTTCTAGACGTAAGAGTAAAACGCAGTGCTGACATAGGGTCTGACCACCACCTCTTGATTGCAAAAATTCGACTAAGTTTAGCTGCTGTACAGAAGCCGAACTAGAAAAGAATCAAAAAAATTCGACATCGGAAAACTAAAGTCGAAAGAGGTCAGAAGAGCTTTTGACAGCGAGATCGTGGCCACCTCTAAAGAACTGCAGCACTCTCACTTTGAAAGATTGGAGACGATCTGGCAGAAAATCAAAGCTGCTTTCATAAACGCTAGTGAAAAAGTGCTGGGTCAGCGTCCAAACGGAGAAAAAATATGAATGAGAGAAGAAACTTGACTTCTAATAGAGAAGAGGAGAGAAGCAAAACACAACCGCGACAATGCTTTGACGAGGGCACAGAAGAGTGTAAAAGCGCGTGCTTACAACCATTACATCAAACAAGTCCATGTGTCATGCAAACGCGACAAGCGCCTGTGGTACGAACACCAGGCACTTAGAGCAGAATCAGCAGCTGAAGTCAAGGACCTGAGGCTTCTTTATGAAATCACACGTGAAATCGCTGGTAAAAAGCCCCGTCCAAATCGTCCAATCAAAGACAAAAATGGTAACCTCCTTACATCCACCGAAGATCAACTACAACGCTTCAAGGAACACTTCACAGAGATACTAAACAATACTGACGTTCTTACACGCCAGCAACTGGAAACTAACCCTCCGACTTCGCCTATTAGCAGTCGCAGCCACACTCTAATGTCTCGAGTACCGTACATCCCAGAAATCATCAAATCGATAGGCCCTCTGAAGAATAACAAATAAGCCGGCCTAGATAGCATCACAGCGCAACTTGTGAAATTTACAAGCATTTGGGAAACTGAAACGCTTCCCGAAGACTGGCTAGAGGGCCTCCTTGTGACAATATCTAAAAAAGGTGACCTCAGCTAATGTCGCAATAACAGAGCAATCATGCTTCTCTCAACTCCATCGAAGGTGTTAACAAGAGTCCTCTTGAACCGCATAAATGAAAAACTCCGCAATGCGAAAACAACAAGCGGGTTTCCGGCCAAATCGTGAACCAGATAAACACACTGCGAATCATTGTTGAACAATCTGTGGAGTGGCGCACAGCACTGCATTTCTTATTCGTCGACTACACCACTGCTTTCGACAGCATTAAAAGGGACTGCATCTGGGATTCCCTTAAAAAACGAGGTATCTCCCCAAAAATCATCCGTCTGACAAAAACTCAATACGATGGGTTCAAACTTTACAATGACGCAGTATCATCGACCCTCGATACCGTTTCTGGCGTGCGACAAGGATGCCTCATGTCCCCGATCCTATTTTTGATTGTTTTTGACGACACGCTCACTCAAGCGCTTGACCAATCCAACCGCGGCATTAGATGGATCTTCACCAGCCACCTAGAGGACCTGGACTATGCCCTGATGACGTATGTATGATCTCAACAAAAGAGTCCGATATGCAAGACAAAGTCAACGACCTGGTAGACGAATATCTTGTTGCCGGCCTCAAGCTTAATGTTACGAAAACTTTGGCTCTCAGTAACTACATGGCAGGGGATGCAGTTATCGAAAGTCTGAATCTTTTACGTTTCTGGGAAGTATTAAATCAACAGATGGAGGCGCCTCTGACTACGTCCACTGCAGAATAGCTAAAGCTCGAACAGCCTTCTCTCCACTCAATATGGTCTAGAATTCGTCATCCATTTCCAGGCACACAAAGATCTGATTGTTTAACTCAAACATCTAATAAGTCTTGCTGTACGGCTGCGAAACTTGGCTGATGTCAATGTGTTGCAAGTTTTCGTTAACAAATGCCTCAGACGGATCCTTAGGATATGGTAGCTGAATACCATTCGCAACTCCGAACTATGGGCAAATTGCCAACAAACTCGCATAGACGATGAAATTTAAAAAAGAAAATGGGCACACTCTCCGTGCAGCCTAACGAGATCTGCAGGAAAACTCTTGAGTGGAATCCACAGGGTAGCAGAAAGCGCTGACGTCCAAGACTCACCTGGAAGCGTTCCCTGGAAATAGAAATTGATTCACGTTATTTTGCATGCCAAGTATCAGAAAAAAGCTTGCGTGCAGCTGTTAAAAGTTCGAACATAACTTCGAAACAAACCAAATCGCCTGTCGAACAAAAATATTATAACATACTGCCAGATCGAAAACTTCGCTTCGATGTTCGCTTCGACAGTGAAGTTACAACATGTCGCCACTGGAATGAGAGCATGATGGGGGATTATTTTGGTTTCTCATGAGAGAAACAAATCCAGAAAACTATAGAAGGCAACAGAGAACAAAGAACTATTTTTAAGAGTGTTGGACAAAAGAACTCTTCTTTAAAAAAAATTAATTCAAAGTAAAATTAAATCAAAAATGTAAAAAACAGTGAAATGTCGCATTTTATTTTTTCAGTTGATCTCGTCTTTTAGCCGGTGTCGGTCGTTTATCTCTGTCTTTTAATTTTTGTGTTTGTTTACTTTGTTAATCATTTGTGTGGTCATATTATTATTGTTTTGTGTTTAATATGTGTAATTCCAAAGCACGAACTCCTCTGGGACCAAATGACTGGTGCAAAGGTATAGAACAAGCACAGCAGCCGGTCAACATATTTACAGATGGCTCCAAAATGCCTACGCAGGTAAGTGCGGCGGTGTATTGTGCAGAGCCTAATATAAGGCAGCCATATAAACTGCCGAACCACTGCAGTATCTTAAAGGCGGAAATATTTGCCATAAAAAAGGCTGCTGAGATAGCCCTCAGCATGGACACACAACACTCTTACATCAACATTTTCGTTGACAGTCAAGCGGCGATCAAATCCATGCGCTCCGCTAGCATCAAGTCCAAAATTGTCTTGGCTGGCAGAGATGCACTAGATGCACTATGCGCTTTGAAGAGAGTGCGCATCTACTGGGTCCCTAGCCACCAGGGCATTGAGGGAAACGAGATGGCAGATGGTTTAGCAAAGGAAGGCGCCGGGCTGGAATCAGAACTCGCAGAACATGTACTTACTCCGCTACAAGAGTTGTACAGGAACCTCGAAAGAAGAGCCACACTAGCAGTGAATCGTAGATGGAGAGATACGACATCGTGCAAAATCTCGAAAATCATGTGCAATGCACAATGCGAAAAACGAACTCTGTTCATCTTGGCACGCCCACGCAAAGAGTGCAGGACACTAGTGGGCATGCTCACTGGTCACTGCATGACGGCAGCCAACGCGAGGAAGCTTGGCATCACCACGGATGACAACTGCAGGAAGTGCAAGGAACCGGGCACAGTGGAGACCCTCGAGCGTCTACTATGCACATGCCCCGCCCTATTTAGATCGAGATTAAAATACCTAGGCTCATCGACATTCCCGTCGCTTAAAGATGTAGCCAGGGTATCTCTGGAATCCCTCCTAAGGTTTGCGAATTCAACGCAAACCTTTAAAGACTTTTCAATAAACACAAAGGTTCCTTTTGTTCGCTACCGGTACCACTAAGGACCTGAATTGGTATATGTGAGCCTTCACGAAGGCATCCGGTTTAACCTAACCTAATATGTGTAATGAGGTGATGCCTTTGTTATTTTTCAAGGTGCGTAATTGATTTTTGTTAATTTTATTGTTATTAATTTTATGCGTAGAAACAGGGTCCGAATTACAACATCCATGATCGAGCAAAATTGTACAAGATTGATAGGCACTTGTCTCGTCATCCCCTTCGTAATTTTGCTCTATCACGGATGCTGTAATTCGGCCCCAGGTTTTGATTGTTAAATCGCTGCCTTCTTTGATTATATTTATACATAGGTATACTATTTTCCTTTCTCTTTTTACACTCATCTTTGTGCGTTATTTCTTTATTTATATAAACTAAGCACAGAGAATAGTTGCAGTGGCTTTTAAACTGAAACATAGTACATTAACCCATTAGCACTTACTTAGCGGACATTATATTTTTTCTTATAAAATTAATTAACTTGGTTTTTTCGCTATGGAATATTTTTCAGTAGAAGACTTTGAAGCTTGTTCTTTAGACGAGCTTTGCAAAAGTCAAAACATTCTTAACCGTGTATTCAGTTGTTCTGAACCATCGACTGCGTTGCCTCAGACGCTTGCAGCCTCTTCTTCAGAGACTCAAATAAGTTCATCTTAAAAAGACTTTAATATTTCGAAGAAAAAGAGGAATAGTTCCAAAAATCAATGATGAAATGACTGCAGTCAATGTAGCAAAAGTCGTAAAATTATTGCTTCTTAAAGCAATCACTGTTTCCATAAATTCAAAACTTACTACTGCTTAAACTTGTGCTTAAGAAAAATCAAACAGTCGCAGTGAAAACAAAAGCAAAAAAATATCTGATAGACTGCGACATGGTAGAATAACCAGGTAGATGCACTAGAAAAACGCTCTCTCCGACAGCAAAACAATAACAAAGGCGTAATTATAATGTCAAAATGAGCTGTTTTGGAAATGATATCAATTTTGGCTTTTTTATTGGATGATTATCAATTATAATCAATTCTTAATTATAAAATATATAATTATTTTTTGCACTACACAGCTGTTCTTCCGATTAGCAACTAACCGGAACCTCAACTTGCCATTAACTTAACCGGCACTTAAGACCTAACCGAACATTGAGAAAATGCTTTCTTGCTAACTGCCGATCAAAGTTCCTATTAGTGCTTAACCGGACATTGAGAAAACGGCCTTTAATGTAGTAATTTCGCATGTTCCTTATTGCCGATCGGATCGAATTAAAAACGTAGCTGCAATCTTAAGGACAATTAATTTAATTTATTTTTTCAAAGTTCCAGCAAGTTATTAATTACATTTTAAACATTACAATTTGAAAATTACACAGAGCACAATTACTTGCAACACAATACACATAATTATTTTAAGATTGTTTCTTGAATTTAGCACATCCGTCTTGTCGCTTAACGACAACTCAGGTTTGACAACGGCTTTACTGGACTGCCTATAACTTCCTCCCGTCGCGATAATTCCAAAACAATTCATCAATTGTTGGCAAATAAACAAACAATCGTCGATTTCATTAAATATATTTAATTTTTTCAAACAGCAATTTCACTTGTCAAAATATATTTTGACAGTTTAAAGAAGCCGTACATAGCTTTACAAATAAATTGGTTACTGAACAATCGAAATAAGTAGTCGAATGAAAATTATATTAAAATTAAACTTTCATTTGCTTCTTTTAAGGCAAAACTACAATTAGTTATATATTATATCTTAAAACACGGCTCATTTTATAAAACTTTTAAGATTTTTGTTTGCTTTTTTTACATGTTCATACATAAAATCTGGGTACTCAATTGATTTATACGGTTACAAGCAAATTAAACATCCCTATGGCTGAACGAATATACATAAATTGTCAACAGTGACATTATAGTTAAGCCAATGTTTTGCTCTCTCGTTTTTTGCTCTCCGAATTGCATCTACCTGGTTATTCTGCCATGGACTGCGATACACTTCAGCAGTCGACAGTTTCAGCAGTTTTTGTTTTGATTGACTGAAACTGTGAACAAAATCAAAAGTCGAAGCAGCATCAGTTTTTCAACAGTCGTAGCAGACTATTTTGCTTTTATGCTTTGTGCTGATACATTTATATAATCGCGTTCGTGGCAAGTTTTTGCTTTTCGATCGCAAATCACTTTTCGATAGGATACTAGGGTGGATCCTAAAAACGTGTTTTTTTGGTTTATACTATGTATGTGCTGGCAGAATCTAATGTAAAAATTTCAAAAAGTTTTTTGATACTTTTGACACAAAAATATATTTTAGACTCCATCTTTCTGTCAGAACAACTTTTTGAAATTCTTACATCAGATTCGAAATCAGCGACCCCTTATATATGGCCAGCACATACACAAAGAGAGTGAAACAAAAAAAAAACACATTTTCAGGGTCTACACTAGAGTCTAATCGAAAACCGATTTGCGATCGAAAAGCAAAAAAATTGGCGCGAAAGCGATCAAACAACTGTATCAGCACAAAGCATAAAAGCAAAACAGTCTGCTACGGCTGTTTGAAAACTGATGCTGCTTCGACTTACAAAAGTTGAACAGGTGCTGTTGGTTCGATTTTCGATTTTGTTCACAGTTTCAGTCAATAGGACACCACCCACAACTGCTGAAACTATCGATTGCTGAAGTGCTTCGCAGTCTATCAGATATTTTTTGGTTTTGCCTTGAATGCGACTGTTTGATTTTTAGAAGCATAAGTTTTAGCAGCAGCAAAGGCAATGAAAATTATTAGAAGTTTTTGAACACTGCAAAAAATAAATGTTATAAGCGACGCATGACGCATCCAGCCACTTTTGACTAAACCAGCGACTAAACCAGCGACTAAACCAGATAGATAAATGAGTTATTACTCTGTCTCCTCTATTTGTTTCTGTCCCGGCTAGAAATGAGATTGCTATATCCACTGAGCGCAATAGTTCATTAAATTTAAGAGCAGTGTCGAGAAAAAATAAGGTTTTCATTTCACGCCTTTAGCCCGACACAACAAGTGACAATGTATTGACAACATAATAAGTTTGTCAAACATAATCAATTAGTAAGTCAGACTGCTTTCCGCTAATGCAAAAAAATTGGCAATAAATCTTCCAACGCATAATTTATTCCCACAAATGCTGCTGAAGAGTTTGCAACTGTTCTGAGCTCTAATTTGTGGGCTGATAATGTCTTCGTTTCTGAGTTTAAGCCTAAATATAGGTCTAGAAGGACGAATAATATCGCCAGTCAGACCCAAAAAAACTAAATGGGCTTTCCCTACTATCAAAATGTAAGAGGGTTGCGTTCAAAGACGCGAGAAATTTTTGTCAACTCAGTATTTTTCTGAAGATATTATCGCGTTAACTGAAACTTGGTTGAATGGAGAAATTACTGACTTAGAACTGTTTGAGAATAGTTTTCAAATGTATAGGAAGGACAGACACGCTGACAATAATTCAGCAGTTGTGGGTGGTGTCCTATTAGCTGTAAGGACCTCCTGTCTTAATTCCTTTATTGATATTCCTTGCTCTGCTAATATCGAACTTATATGCATTAAGGTTGTACATTGCAATTCTATGTAATGTATATGTAATTAATCCATACGTTGCTCCTAAGAGCAGTGTAGAGGTCTATGCAAGCCTTGCGGATTGCATAGAATACATTTTAAGTTTACTTGACGTTAACGCCGACATTTTATTGTTGGGAGATTTTATTTTGCCTGACTTAAAATGGCATTCTTCGGACGATGAAACACATTTTTGTGAATCTAATTTGAAGATACGCCAAGAAAATATATTTGTTGACAATATCTGTTCTGACTTACAACAAGTTAGTTGTATTTATAATAGTCTGGAAAGACTGCTTGACCTAGTCTTAACCACAGACAGTAACAATGTCATTGTTAAGAAGACACTTCATACCCTTACTTGGTATTTACCATTCACCATTGAGTATTTGGTATAAATCTGATAGGGAGAATATGGTAAATTCAAGCTCTGTTGACACAGTTTATGAATTCAATTTGAAAATAGCTGACTTTTTTGAGGTTGAATCATTTACTGTATAGTAAATTAAATATAATTATAGAATACATAATAGCCTTAATAGTTCAATCAATTGTTTCTATACGGAGCTCTTTGCCTTGGTACGCAAAGGATTTAAAGACTCTTCGCATCAATAGGAATAGGGCTTGGAAGAAATATGCTTGTAGTTTTGACTCAAATGACCTAGAAACATACAAACGTTTGTTTCTGGAATTTGAAAATCGCTCAGCTGCTTTAAATATTGAGTATTTGGATAATATTAAGCTGAGCATATTGTCTGATCCAAAGAAATTTTTGGGATTTATTAACGTTAAGAAGAAGACTGATGGATTTTCTTCTTCTTTCAAAATTCAGGATGGATTTGCTAACGATTCCTCCATAATTTTTGGCCTATTTGCCAGTCTTTTTAAAGAACTATTCTGTTCAGATTCTTTTAATCCTGATCTAGCGTGCTTTGATTATATGAACAACGCACCCAAAGTTTCTTTGGAGAATTTCCTTAGAGGATATTTTTAAGTATATTGAATCAATCGATGAAGATTTTAGCGCAGGTCCAGATGGAATTCCTGCCGCATCGGTAAAACAATGCGGCTCCATTTTGTGTCAATTACTTTCTTTACTTTTTAATAAAGCAATTAATGAAAGTAATTTTTCTCTTTTTTGGAAAAAATCATTTATTAGTCCTATTTACAAGAAAGGTTGCAGAAATGACTTCAACAATTATAGGCCTATCGCTAAATTGTCTTCAATTCCTAAACTTTTTGAGCGAATAGTGTATGGTCGAGTAAAAATTCACTGTGAGCAAGTCATGACAACTCGTCAGCATGGTTTTGTTACTGGCAGATCCACAGTGTCTAATCTCCTATACTTTACTACATTCTGCTTTCAAAAGTAGATTGAGTTGACCTTGACCAACCATAATATGCGTTGGGCTCAGGGACAACACAAGACATAACTAACCATGCGTTTACATAGAAGTTATCACATATTAGTTTTCAATTTACTTTTGCGTTGACCTTTATTTATCAAGGTCAACTCAGTCTACTTTTGAGATTGAAATCTCAATCAAAAGTTGATTGAAAACTAATATATGATAACATCTATGTAAACGCATGGTTAGTTATGTCTTGTGTTGTCCCTGAGCCCAACCCATATTATGATTGGTACATTTTTCTCACTTTTGATTGTTTTGGACCACTTTTATCGATATCTTTGAGATATTTCAATACTATTTAGGTTAGTTCTTAAAATGATCTAATGCGGAGAAAATGTGAAAAAGTTGTAGTAGCTGAACTCTATTGTTATTGTATGTTATTTAGTACTTTACTCAAATGCATCCCTGCCCTTATTTTTGCATAAAAAAATAACTAGTCACTTTTTGCAGTTTTCGATTTTTATGAATTTTTGAAGACATTTTTGACTTGCATTTTAACGTGAAAAAGAATTTTTTCCAAATATTTCTTTTGATAGCGCAAAAACTACTCATCCAAATGAAAAAATTTGTTGCACAAACATGTTGGAAATGTTATTAGGCTAATATGTTAGGCTTAAATATAAAAATCGGATAAATCGGTATCCAAAATATTTTTAAATATATGCAACTATATTCGAGGAAAACGAAAAAAAATGTTAAAGTTTTTTTAAAAAAACGTACCCATAAAAAAATTTTTTTTTACGAATTTTTTGCTTAGATTGCCAAATCTATTAAGAAAATATAGTGTGCAGAAGTGTACTCAACGTATATAGTGCAGCGATAAGTTTTACAATCGGTTAGTAATTTATGGAGTAGTAATACTTTGAAGAAATGGTGTCGAAGCTACCCTTGTTTACTCCACATACTATATTGTATTTGTTTCAATACGAGTACGTTTTCATTCACATACAAGTTCCTTACATTTCTTATTACATTTGTTTTTCTTCTTATAAAACCAGGTCTCCCCAATTAGATAAAAAGTTTAAAAGTTGGCTTCAGTGCTAATTTATTTTTTTTAAGTTATTCTTATCTATTTTTCCTTACTTTTAAAATATTGTACACCAAATTCTAATAAATGTGACTTAACATAGTTAACAAAAAATATCGCACATTCAACTATTTGTTGTTTCTTGACTGTGTTTTTTGCTGTTGCTTTTTGCAGATTTTTTTGTTTTGCTTTAACACACATACGCACTACATTCAAATAAGAATTTTTATTCAAATTCCACCAATAAATCCAACACCATTTACCAGAATGATATTTAACTGTGTATTTTTTTATGATAACTTGTTTTAAGCTAGGACTCTGCCGACGCACACCCAACTATTTAGCACCTTCGCATATACAATGCAGTTATTATCTTAAATGCGAATTTGGGTCTGCCCAAATTGGAATTGGTTACTTTAATTGGAAAGCCAGAACTATAGCAATTATTTTTCTTACTAAATAAACTGTCTGTATTTCTTTCCTTGGTATGGCCTTAAGCTAATATTTAACGGCCAAATTTAAAGAACTATTCTCTTTAAGAGTTTTATTTTTCGAGCAATGTTGTTTTAAGACCCATTAAAAAATAGTTTTTTTTTTATTTTGCTAACGCAAGTATAAGTTCCAAATAAAAAAATGCGTATTTTGATGTAAAAATATTTCTTACTTCACCATTTTTTGAGTGAAAGTCGTTAGTGATTCACCCTGTATTTACAGTAATCACTTTGGAATCTGTGTCAGTGTCGTCACTGGCTAACGGTAGAATTACCAAAGCCTTGCATAGCTGTAGTTAATGACATAACGAGGCATCAAGAAGATTTCGTGTCGTTTGCTGAAGTCACTCTCAGACTTGGAATCTAAATGCTTGTAGATGAGTCTTTCCAAGTTGTGGGTCAAAAGCGTGCAATGGTGCTTTACTTGCAACTATCTACCAAATCAGCTAACAGCATTCAGTTTTTCGACGCCCACCTCAAACAGCAGGTAGATCGTGTATTTTTAACTTTGCTTTGCTTCCTGTTTGATGTACATAAATCGTAGACTGATCATTCATGAGCTATCGAACGGTGCTCAGTTTAGTTGCCAGAGCCATTAACGTGATCTAAACTGAAGAGGGTATGAATTGAGTTTGTTGTTGTTTTGGTTTTTATGTGACGCTACGTTGTTTATAAATGTAATTGGGTTGAATCGCCTGATTGAAAAGACGTGGAACTTCTATTTCGTTATTATACAGCTATGGTCACACAAACAGCACTAAATTTAGTAATCCCAACAATACGAGTTTATTTTTTTATTTTCTTTGTTACGGTTACTTTTTCAATAAACAAAAGAAGAAAAAAAAATAAGGAAAATAATAGGTCTGTTTCCGTACTCGATTCAAGTAACTTAAAGTTGCTTGAAAGCGTTATTTGACAAATGTTTGAAGCTCGAGAGAGAAGAATAACAAGCAAAATGTCACTCTCTATTCTATTACAATTACTTGAAGTTAGTACGGAAACAGACCAAATGTGTCGACCAATTCTATATAAGTTATGATTTTATATAATTATTTGGCTGATTGGTCAATTTCTAGTTTCTGTCAAAAGATTAACTGACACTCGAGCTGACATTAATAAATGTTACTGTTTTGTTTTTGTTTTTATTTTAAGTTTACGCGTATTCAGTGTTTTATTTTAATTTTTAAAAAAACTATTTCCCATTTAAAATTAAGTTTAATTGTATTTTCAATGAATACATCCCCTGATTATGTAGGAAAGTCCTAAACCTAAATTTTGGGCTATCAGTCATTTCACATTTTGGGCATAAAAACATATTTTTGAAGCGAAGCTTTTTACGCCTCGTTTTGTGATTTGCTTGAGTGAAATCTCAAAAACGACACTTTTTCCATACACATTTTTCTTTGAATTGTTGTTGTTTTTTACTTGCGTCTATTACAACAAGAGGATATAAAATAAAAAAAAATTAAATTGTAAATACTGAGAATCGAACTCGCACCATTTCGATCGAGAGTTCTACACTCTAACCACTTATCCAAAAACCTCTGTTACTTTATGTGATTCATTCAAGATTAAGTATTACATGGAGCTATGTTGCAGTAGATGACAAGAATTTATTAAAAGAATTGTGCATTAGCTATCCTACATGTGAATGCGTGAAGCTATGTTGCAGCAGATTATAATAATCTATTGAAATTTTTGTGTATTTACTATCCAAACAACAAAAGTAGCAAGGTTCCATTGAACTGGTTGAAAATTATCACAAGATGCTAATTGTTTTAGGTGTAAATTTTAACTGTGAATTCAGACATGAATGTTCACAGGCACTTAAGGCAAAGACGGTGGTCTGAAAATTTAAGGTATTTTTAGGATTTTTTTAAAAAGTTTAAATATTGAACAACGATTTTTAAACTTTTAAGGTATATTCTAACACTCATTCATCATTAAAAAAAAATTATTTTTTAATTTAAAAATTGTTGATCATGTTCAAAATGGTGTTCAATAAAGACGCTCTCAAAGAAAAGAGGCATGGGCGGTGTTGTAGATTTTGACTTTTTTATTTGTCTAAAAAATAAAAACTAAGAATATTATTAATCACTATGAGTGATTTTTAGTCTACCGGTTATTAAGTTTAAAATATACGATGTTTTTGAAAAAATAACGATGATTCTAGTTCCAGCGATAGCCACTGATGTTGAAAATAGCATATTTAAATTTCTTTTAGTTTTAGGTTTTTCTATAACACCATTCCGAAAAAAGTAGTTTCGAGATAAAGAGTATAAAGAGAATGAATGTAAACAAAACACTGTGACCCATACCTTCTAAAACGGCTTTAGAAGTAAAATAACGTCAGAAAAACTATACTTTTGAAACATAAAAAAAAAAATTCCATAAAAATGCCGTTTTGATAAATATAATTTACGAATAATAAGCGATTCAAATACTTGTACAACACTATTAAGGACAACTATTGATGTAATATTTGCTAGAAATATCGATGACATCACATCTCTACGTTTGCTATTTTAGACATTAAAAACCAATCATTTCATTAATAAATTTTCATAATAATAATTAAAAACATTTGCAAAAATAATTCAAAGTTAATGTAACATGTAATGTAATAAAATTTACTAATGAGAATATTAACGTGTATTTTTTAGTAAACTTTATGGTATTTAAAGTTTTTTAATTTAAAAATTTTTTTATTAAAAAATCCATTAAATTGTCAAATTTATGGAACAGCGAAAAAGCTTCGCTTCTCTTGTGTATCCAACGACGCATCTGTTTGTATTATTTGGTGATCATTCATAATCAACAATTGCCCAAATTTCTTAAAATCTACGAACGCCCAAAGCAAGGAAATTAGGTTATCGTTCATTTTTCTTAATTTTTGTAAACTCTCTGTTAATGAGATAACAACGATAACAGATTTGTTGTTTTGAATTGAAGTTACGGCAACGAAATAGCCCCCAATAGAAATAAGCCCCAATGAAATAACACCCAATGAAATGAGTCCCAACGAAATCTTTACTATGAGTATTATACAGGGTGTCCCAGATTTAGAGGACAATAATGTGGGTGTGGTTCCTCGTGATGAGACGATCAAAAGATCGGTGGGGGTGGTCGCAAATGCCCCCTAGGGAGGTAAAAATAATAGGTGTCATTACGTTTTAATCCATAAGTAACATGCCTCCACACCGATTACCAAACTTAATAACTTTTTGAAAAGGAAATTAAATTTGTTAATTTTTGCCATAAAGTCACAACTAAATAATTTATGAGGTAAAAATAATAGGTGTCATTACGTTTTAATCCATAAGTAACATACCTCCACACCGATTATCAAACTTAATAACTTTTTGAAAAGAAAATTAAATTTGTTAGTTTTTGCCATAAAGTCACAACTAAATAATTTATGAGTACCTTAAGTCTTCCGCAAGCGCACGAGAACCACTGAAACAATTTAGACAATAAAGGTACCAAACGATTTTTTTTTATTTTAATTTAATCCTGCTAGGCTATGCAATATTTGCCACGCCTACTGTTTATTCCCACTATATGCAAAAAATGCTATATTTCAGACGGTTTTAGTCGTATAAATCTTAAATTGGGTAATTAATTTTGTATAGCTACTGTCGGCAGCTGTACTCAAAATGGGCTTCCACGCTCCCTTTTACCACCCACAAATCAATGAAAATCCTATATAGAAAACAGTTTTGGTAGTATAAGACTAAAATTTGGTAATTAATTTAGCACTATGCTTACGACCCTTTTTAAAGGGATTAGCGTGGAGTGAAGCCAATTGCACCAGGTATAAACTAAATGAATCTGAAATTTTGACAATCGATTTGTTTCGAGTATGCGATGGCTTAGAAGAAAAAAATTTGCCACACTCCCTTTTACCTTCCACAAATCAATAAAAGTGCAGTATAAATCTTTTACAAAACATCAAAAACTCCTAAACCGCTCCTATGATAGGAATTTCCAGATACTATAAATCTTTTAGCTCTATCTATTTTGATCTATCTCTACGGACAGAGTCCACTGTAGTACAAATATGAACTTAATGCAAATCTAAACGGCTCGACGGATTTCCCTCGAACTTCGTACTCATATTGTATGATTTTGACTTAGATTTGATTTTTACATACTTTATTTTGACCACGCCTCTTGCGCCTTTTTTCAACAAACGTAAATTTTTTTATTTAAATACGTTTTACTGTAAAAAAATATTGGCCAATTCAATTTTAAAAACTTTCTATTATTTTGACATCAAAAACATTCACATATCTTGAATATGTTTATTGCAACGGCTTTTTCATAAAACATCGTTACTAAAAATGAGAAAAAACGGCATCAAAATCAAAGTTTTGACTTTCAATGCAAATATCTTCAGTTTTTAAATAGACATATTTAAAATAAAATCAAGTAAAAATTGCACACCTTCACACATTCATATGACATAGAACTCTTCCAGCTAAGCGCAAAAAATTATTTTAATGTTCTTGTCATCAAAACAACAGGTACCCCTCTGTTTTAGACGTAGAATTACGTCATTCTCGGAAGTAAGTAGGGTGGTTGATTGCGATCAGAAATGGTTTTTATGTCACACTTTGACCCTTTGGTGTACTTAAAGTGATGTACCGTACAATGTTCATATGAGCACTTGTTGGTGTGGTTGATCCTCACTGGGGGAAAAATTCATGTTTGAACTCTCTAACTCATAAAGGGTGTTTTTTATAGAGTGATACAACTTTGAGTTGGCATCACTGCTTTATTTGACCACCCATTTAACAGCTGATAGTTGCTTTTTGTTTAGTTTGCTCTGACATTTTATTATGGATTGACTTACACCTACATCGACTTACGGCGTACATTATCGTCCTTCAGAGCTGCTAATTCGAAGAACAATAGATCGTTTTCGGACCACATTTACTGTTACTGATAATGTGCATCCCGTGAGAGTGAGACGCCGAACAGTGCGCACTGAAGAATCTGTAGCCGCTGTACAGGAAAGCATTGAAGATGATCCTAATCAATCAATTCGTCGCCGTTCTCAGCAACTGGGGTTGTGTCCTTCCACTTTATGGAAGATTTTACGAAAAGATCTTGGCTTAAAACCTTTCAAGATTCAACTTGTGCAGGAATTAAAGCCAAACGACCATCGTATGCGCCGCCAATTCGGCGAATGGGCTGAAGCAAAAATTGATATTGATTTTGAATTTCCATGAAAAATTTTATTTTACGAAGAAGCCCATTTTTGGTTGAATGGGTACGTAAATAAACAGAATTGTCGTATTTGGAGTGAGGAGAGTCCACAAGCTTTTGTCGAAACACCATTACATCCACAGAAAATTACTGTTTGGTGCGCTTTATGGGCTGGCGGAGTCATTGGCCCATATGTCTTCAAAAACGATGATGGTCAGAATGTTACTGTCAATGGTGAACGGTAAAGGAACATGATTCGAAGTTTTTTCGTACCTCAATTAGCTGGCATTAATCTTGCTGATATGTGGTTCCAACAGGACGGTGCCACATGCCAGACAGCGGGCGCTACAATTGATTTACTCAAGGAAACTTTTGACGAAATAATAAATTCACGAAATGGCCCTTTATTGGCAAAGAATGGTTTTGACTTTACACCGATCATTTTAACAGGAGATTTCAACTTAGATATATCGCAACTGGAAAATGAAAAGTTTTTACGTTTTGTGAATTTAAATTACTGCTTAAATCTCTCATTTGAAATATCTTCAACAACATTGGGATTTTCCTTTATCGATATGGTATTTGTAAGATATATTCACAATATAAGCAGTCACAAATATGTAAATTAAAAAATGTAAACATTCACATGAGTGAAAAATTCTTATAGGAAACATAAAAAGTCATAGCAAAGCGAAAAGAAAACAAAAATACCACAATAGCAAAATGCTTCCTACTCGCTTCTTCACACGCTTTTTATTTTCTATGTTCTTTGCACTCATAATTCGCTAAGCGTCGCGACCTCAAAGCTACGCCAGCTAAGCAGAGCAGAGCAAAGTCAGGCGACAAATTTAATTTTTATCGCCTTCCTTCACATCCACTTTCACCCAATGTCTACTAACCGAAAATAGCTGCACAAAAGCAACTGTGCAGAACTGGCATCTCAGTTTATACAGTGGTGTATACAGCACGTATAATGCGTATTATCAGGGGCGTACCGAGACCATTTTGACTGAGGGGAGCAATGTATTTCGGCTGACTGGATACCCTTAAGTCCCGACTTGTATTTAAAAAACAACATAGCTGAATTAAATAAAGTTACTCATTCGTTCGATCAATATAAATAAATCTTAAGGGGTCTTTTTAATTTGAACGGCTTAGAAAAACACTTTGTAATTATTTTTATTAAAAACTTTTTTTAATGATGAAAAAAAACTTGTGTACAACAAAATACATATAATTAAGTATGTTTTGAATTTTTTGGTTTTTTGGTTTGGCCTTTTATCTGCTCTTTTAAGCTTTTCGCAATTCGGACATCATTTTTCGAATCCAAAAATGTGGCAACGATTTCTCAGATTTTACAACAGGTAGCTGAAAATTTTTTTAGTTCATCAAAACGATAATACTTGAGACTATAAGATTACGTATAATCAGCTAGCGTATAATGAAAATATTCAATCAACAGCAATTTCATTTGGACTAAATGCAAAAACTATTTGAATTAAATGCAATCGCAGTAAAAAAGTAAGCATCACTGAAACCTCTATTGACAGAAATTTCTACACATGCAATAGAATTATAGTTCAGCTACTGCAGCATTTACACATATACATGGTATAAGAAAGAGGTAGCTGCAGCACTGACTGTGCTCTCTTTCCATACCGACATGTCTGTCAAATTCAGCTCTGTGACGAATTGCTCTGTTCACACTCATCAAATTGTTTGTCAAATCCAATAGAACAACGTGGGAGTTCCATGGAAATTTCACCTCGTTCTATTGTATTTGACAAACGATTTGATGAGCGGTTTGAAATGTGAACACCCCTAATCGAAACAAAAGAAAAAAAATAAAAAGTTTTGCTTTGTTGTGACAGTATGCTCTCATTTCCGGCAGTATGCTCTCATCTGGTGCATCTACCTGTTTTCTGTATTCTACCATGCAATTCATATTTGTAATAAAACTTGCAAGTGCGACAGAGTGCGAGTCAGTACTTGTGGAACACTAAGCCTGTCTGTGGGAAGGTTGAGTAGGGTTGCATTACAGGAAAAAATTTTCTACCAAAAATCCTAAAAAAATTTACTAATATAAAAAAAAATTTACCATATTTTTCTTTTATGTAAAATTTAATAAGAGATATAAATTTTTTCATTTCTAAATAAAATTATTATTTATTCATCATTTCATTTATAAAAAAAAATTAAAAAGTAAATGTAATAAAAAAACACTTAAACATTAAAGTCACATTTTTATAATATAAAGTTTTACTATTGGGGGTTGGAATTAGTTTTAAAGGTTTTCTAAGAGATGGCGTAACTATCAATAGATCGCATCGGGTACACCTGTGACTATATTCATTTCAAAGCACATTGTCTAAGCTTCATTTTTCAGTAAGTGTCATTCCACTGAAGTGTAAACAACATATATTTTTTTCTCTGTGAACATGTCGACTTTCGTTCCAACAAAACGCAATTTGCGGGAAGGTTTACTTTTGTGCTTCCATTTGAAGAAAAAAGCGGTTGAAGCACAACGCACGCTTACTGAGGCTTACGGGGACTATGCTCCATCGATTTCTACTTGTGAGTACTGGTTCCGTCGGTTTAAAAGTGGTGATTTTGATACGGAAGACAAAGAGAGTCCGGGCCAGCCGAAAAAGTTTGAAGATGAGGAATTGGAGGCTTTGCTCGATGAAGACCCGTGCCAAACCCTTCAAGAATTGTCAGAATCATTGGGAGTCGACTTATCAACGGTCGGCAAACGCTTGAAGGCCATGGGAATGATTCAAAAGCAAGGAAATTGGGTGCCGTACCAGTTGAAGCCGAGAGACGTTGAACGGCGATTTTGCATGTGCGAACAACTGCTTCAACGGCATAAAAGGAAGAGTTTTTTTGCATCGTATTGTCACTGGCGATGAAAAGTGGATTCATTACGATAATCCTAAGCGAAAAAAATCGTGGGGACCACCCGGCCATGCATCAACATCGAGGGCCAAGCCGAATATTCATGGCGCCAAGCTTATGCTGTGTATTTGGTGGGATCAGAAGGGTGTCGTGTACTATGAGCTGCTAAAACCTAACGAAACCATCACTGGGGAACGCTACCAACAACAATTGATGCAATTGAGCCGAGCATTAAAGGTTAAACGGCCGGAATATGCCAAAAGACACGACAAAGTGGTTTTCAACATGACAACGCACGGCCACATGTTGCAAGAACCGTCAAGGAAACGTTGGAGGCGCTGAATTGGGATGTGCTACCCCACCCGCCTTATAGCCCAGACATAGCCCCTTCCGACTACCACCTATTCAGATCGATGACGCATGGCTTGGCTGAGCGCTTGAGCGCTTGAGCAGCGCTTCACTTCTTACGAGGATACCAAAAAATGGGTCGATTCGTGGATTGCCTCAAAAGACGAATCGTTCTTCCGGCGCGGAATCCATATGCTGCCAGAAAGATGGGAAAATGTTGTAGCTAACGATGGACAATACTTTGAATAATATACATTGTACCGTTGTTTCTAAATAAATGCTCAAAAACTGAAAAAAACCTTTAAAATTAATTCCAACCCCTATGACTTTGCCATTTAAGCCGAACAAAAATGTATGAAATAAATTTTTTTTAAATAGTTTACAAGTATTTGCCGTCTTGTATTAAAAATAAAAATATTATAAATTATATATATTAAAAGAATATTATAAATTATAAATTTTAAATAAATTTTATAAAAAAAGTTTAATCTAAAAATGGTTTTTTTTTTAAAAAGAACTTTGCGAAAAAGTTCTTTGGATAGCATAATGCTGTTAATGGTTCTGAAATGTAACTTGTTTCGAAGCTTCGTGTTAATTAATGCAAATTCAGAAAACTTTATTTTCCAAATTAAAACCATTTAAAAACAAAATCTGTTAAATCCTTAAAACAACTTTCTCCCATGCGGTTTTATTAATTTCAAACTTTATTCCAAAAATCTACTACGGCAAATCCATGCTAACTTCAAGGCTAGAAAACTTTAGAGGCTTTCATTGAGTGACAACATTTTCAATACCACCGTCTATTTAATGAGAGAAACTTGAGAACATTATTAATATAGATTTTAATAAACGATTTTAAACTATCAAACATTTAGAATTTGTATTTAAATCATATAAAGTCAACATAATAAATATAGAGGTCATTTAGAAAAAACTTTAATTGTAATATAATAATAAAATATATTGAAAAAATCTTTGCATTGCTCTTTTCTTGTATCCGAGTGAAACAACAATTTCTGCCGTGGATTTAAATGCAATTGCACTTGAGCCAATAGCAATTACATTTACTAATTTTGTATTTGGGACAAATGCAATGGCATTTGAGCCAACAGTAATTACATTTACTAATTCTGTATTTAGGAGAAATGCTATTGCATTTGAGCCAATAGCAGATACATTTACTATTTTTGCACTTCGGCCAAATGCAATTGCTCTTACGCCAACAGCAGTTGCATTTACTAATTCTGCATTTGGGCCAAATACACTTCGGTATTCGAATCAACAGCAATTGCATTTGGGCACGATTCGAAAGCAAATTCTATTTGGGACAGATTGAAAATCATTTGGCATTACTACGTTTTTTTTTTTGTGTGAATTGAAAAACATCCCTTAAAAACAGTTTTAATATCGTTCCCTCTATCAAAGAAAACTCAATAAAAGTATTTCAACATTATCGAATCAGTATTTAAAAATTTATTTTCGTTTTTGTTTTAATAATTCATAGTTTATATGTGTTAAAAAATAAACAGAGCTCTAAATTTTTTTAACATTTTTTCTTTTAATTTTTTAAATTAATTAAAAAAATAATGTTTTAAATAATAAATAAAAGCTTCATATTTAAGTATCACATTTAAATATTAATTCTTCTTTTTTTATGGTAGCCCATTGCTGCGCAGTATTATCCAAGTGAATGATCAACTATATCCTATTCCAATGAAAGTATTAATAAGTCATTAAGACGTGAGTCACTTTGCATGGTTCTTAAATAATTCTTAACTAATTTTAATTTGTTGAACATTCTCTCATTTCCTGCAACAGTAACATGCGCTGTACACAGCAAACGTGACATTTTATTACAGGCCTGTTGCCAGACCAAGAAGATAGAGGGGGGCAGGCAAGGATCTTTGAGGGGAAATTTTTTGTTTTTTCATTCAAATTAAAAAAAAACAATTTTTTTTTAACGTGTGAAATGAATATATTACACATATTTATTAAAAAACAGTTAATTTTATAATATTTACATGGATATGTTGATCTTTTTATACATTATGTATTAACATAAAAATAATATAAAAATTAATTCAGGACTTTGTAATAAAATGAAGGTAAAAATACAAGATTTAGTTAAAGTGGCTAGAAATATAAGAAAGAGTAGGACATGGGCTAGCATATGTATAAGACATTTTTTAAGTTAAACAAATAAAAAAATTGAATTAACCCGCATCCGTTGTTTGCATCAAATTGATGCAAATTTTTTATTCAGATTTATATATTAAGAACAATCATGCATATTTTGACTTAAATCTTTTGTTTCTTTAAATTTTTGCTAGAATTAAGATTTGCAATTTTTTCTTATTTTAAAATTAATAAGCATTCTTCATGCATAAAAAAATTTAAAAATTAAAAACATTTCAATGAATTATATATTCTTTTTGTATCTGCATCAAATTGGTGCACAACGTGCTTTTCATTTCTAGAAAGTTCCTATGGATGCGGTTTAAAAATTATTTAAATTCAGCAGAAAAATTTATCATTACATACTAATGGTTAGTGGTATTTTAGGTTAGTGGTAACGGAAATTCGATTTGGATTCGATTTAGTGGTAACTAAGCGCATAGTACTAATAATATTTTTTAATGCACTAATAATGCAATGCATAATGCCCATCTATGTAACGTATATTATAGTTTTCAATCCGTTTTGAAGTGGGAACGCCTTCACATCCTAAACGCATTTTACGCGGACCTCTTTGGACCAATTGGAAATCTCTTTCTAATACAGAAACCTTAATTTTACATGTGCAAGCGGAAAATGTTGCACATTTAGAAATACAAATATCGAAGAGCTTTTCTCCAATTGTCAACCGAAAGCATTCTTTTTGTGAAGCTGATGTCAATTTTTTAAACTTTTGAACATTGTTATGGAACGTTTTAAGTTTATTGATAATTGATTTATAATTAATTGTAGGAATTGATGGTTTTTTCCAAAGATATTGAACTTTAACAGCTATTAAGTGAACTAAACTCGAAAAATAAGGTTCTTTGCATTCTTTTAAGTCACTCCGAATAAAACTGTAACGTTTTGCTACGTCTGAAAAAGTCGGTAGCTGGGATTGGGGTCTTTTTTCCGATTTACCAAATATAAGGCAAACGCTTATTTTACTACGGGTTTTCGGCATTTTTTAATAGTGTGTACTAATTAAAAATGTATAATTAAGCTTCTTTTGCAAATTTAAATTATTTTTGTGCTGAGGATTAACATCTGATTTGCGTGAAGGGAGAGTTCGGAATGACCAAATCAAATGTATTGAAAAAATAAATTTGAAAAAAATGTATTTGCCAAGTCACGGCCTTCTTTGACAATAAGTTTCTATGAGTCGTGAAGTGAAGTTTGGAAATGAACAAATTATCGTTAAATTCAAATAAAACAATATGCAGTCAGAAAAGCGCGGCCTGCTTTGACAATAAGTTTCTATGAGTTGTACTGTTGTTGTACTGAGAATTAACATCTGATTTGTGTGAAGTGAGAGTTCGGAGTGACCAAATCAAATGTATTGAAAAAATAAATTTGAAAAAACTATATTTGCCAAGTCACGGCCTTTTTTGATAAGTTTCTATGAGTCGTGAAGTGACGTTTGAAAATGAACAAATTATTGTTAAATTGAAATAAAAAAACTAGTTTTTTATTTATGCATAATAAGCGAGCATATTTTTGAATAATTGGGAACGTATTACTATTAATTTTATGTAAAAATAACACATTTTTTAAAAAAGGTATCAAAATCCGCAAAACTCGGTATTACGGTTTTTGAACGGCTGGCGGACCCTGAAGATTACCTCCGATCGGAAAATTCATCGAAAAATTCACATAAATTGTTTTCAATCTATTTGCACAATTTCCGCATAGATCTGAAGAAAAATTCGATAAAGAAAAATCCACATACAACGACGCTCCGCCCTAATGTACAGTGTTTTTCGAATTTATCTCGAACAAAGGAATATTCTTTTGATATATTTCAAAATGTAATGTAATTTGACTTAGTTTTGTAGTTGCAAGGACCTAGCTTCTAAAATTGTAGGGCTTTTATGAAATCAATCTTTTCAAATTCAGCCACAGCTCAATACAGTGTTTTGACAGATCTGTATTTTGCTGGTATCGTGTCCAATCCTTCTCACATTATTGATTCGACTTCTTACAAGTTTTAACTAATCCGCTTATAAAAATTTGTCTGTGATGACGCATTGTAATGCAGAACAGTATGCGGGATGCGACAAGATCTGATTTGTGTTGTTAAAATCGATAGTTTCTTTTTATTGCTAAGACAACAGTTTGACTTTATTTGTCTGTGTAACTTTAACCCATTAGTACATAGACGAAACTATAAAAGTCAGGAAGATTAGCTTAGTAATAAAATAAAACTACTCCCGTCGATCGGAAAATTAATTATCCTACTTTTCCTGACTGTCCTTTTTAAAGGACGCTGTGCATAGAATACCTTACCATAGAATATCATTCATCTAAAGAAAAACACTTCTTTTGATATTTTTAAGAAATTTTTTATAAGAAAATTTTCGAATTGGAGATCAGTATTTTATATCGATGGAAAATAAATTGATTTTTATTCGTTTTGTGGTATTGTTGCATTAGCTGTGTTTGATGACTGCTCTAGATTTCTCACTCCAGATCAGCAAAAAGTGTTTGATGAGTTCCTTTTTCTGCTCTTAGCTGCTCTCACTTGCTCTTCATCTTTGTTTTTTGAAGTTGCTATAAGTTGCGCTTTTTGCTATTTTCTACACTACTATTTTTTGTGGTGTAAGTTAGAGCAGTAAATAAATCAATCAACTTGTCAACTTTTTACCATTTTCAGACTCATTCTTTCATTGAGCAGTTATGTGGCAATGGAGATGAAGATATTGTGGAGTAGTTATTAAGTGATGAAGAAGGTTATATAAAATGAATTCAAATATAGTTTAACACATGGCAAAATTAGACAATGTAGTGTTAGGGCGGAGAGCCGGTGACCGAAACTGTCAAAACGAAGTTGTCATTTCATACAAAATCTGCAATCAATGAGAATGATATATGAAAGCAAAAATTTTCGAAAATACCAAAATGTCTGAGTTTGACAGTTATGGTCACTAAAAAGAGAGCGCATTCAGCCCTAACACTACCTTGTCTAGTTCTACTATGAAATTATTTTCGACGACTCAGCTGATCTGCTCTACTCTGCCCTGCTCTGCACTGAGTTTTTTCATCGAACACATTTATTATGGTAAGCCATAAAGCAGTCTTTTGGGTGAAGTGGACGTTGGCATTTTACACAAATGAATTTTGATTTTAGGCCACAATGACCACAACGATGCTGATTAGGAATGAAGTTTTTTGAATGATTTTTCCCGGAGAATCGGAAAAGGGAGTTATCATTTTTAAGATAAAGAACCAGAGTCCGAATCAGAATAATCTTCGTTGCAGTAGTATGATGTAACTCTGCTTCATCAAATGACGCCCAACGTGATTGAGAGGAGATATACTTGGTCCAATCTCATCAAAATCTGATGGCGTGGAATCACAGTCTGATTCAGCTAGTGGTACCTCTCTTGGAGGCAAAATACAAATATTTGTGCTAGTATTAGGAGTTCCAACTTTTTCATCATCACATTTGTCAAGTATATCCAAAATCTCATGAAGTTTTAATATATTTCTAAATAAACACAATTAAAGTTATGTGCAACACTTTCCTACAAAATGAATAGTATTCTATACGCGGTGGCCTTTATAAAGGTCGAAAAAAGTTTTTAGCAGAAAATTACACATATTTAGGTGTTGCCGGAATAAAAATTAAACGTGATAAATGTTGATACATGGTAAATAATAAAAAAACGCTTTTTCGCACAATAATTTATACAATTTTAAAACTTACGTTGGTGTCATATTTTCATTTTTTTCTTATAAGAAATTTTCACTTTGATGCTTGATAAAATCTTCCTTTTAGTAAACTTTGAAAAAACAGCTGATTTCTTTTTTTAATATAACGCTGTATTTATGGAAAAAGCTAAACTATTTGGCGGAGATGCCAATTGAGTTTTTATAATATAATTTTTTCTAACCGACCTTTTTAAGGGCATAAAAATGAAAAACGTCTAAGTAATAAAATTGAGAGAGAATTAACTTCAACTTTAAAAAGTAAACGAACACTTTTCTGGTAAAATAATGAGAAATGTCAAATACGTTAGTTAAAAATAAGACAATCTAAAAAAACTCAGCTGCTACACACACACAGCTTTCCTTTGACAGTTTTCATCTTTTTACAACATGAAATTCTTCTTGTAAAAGCTTTAAAAAACTTGAACGGAGAGAAAATGTGATTTATCTCTATTACACAATTCTTTCAGTAAACGAACGCTTTTCAGGCACATTTTAGTAAAAACTTTTGAAATATTTCGTTTGCATTCGACTACGCGAACAGACCTATTGTGAAAACAATTTGTGGCGTCAGTTGCTTTTTTTGTTTTTTTTCTATATTCTTTTCGGTGTGTTCTGTTTCGTTTTCGTTGTGTTTTTGGTGTAAAAAGGATTTTTTATAAATTTTTCCTTTGGTCTCTCCTATTTTGTGAGTCATAAGCAGCATACCTACTCCCATCGCTGCTAACTATGCAAGGAGTATGTATGTCATCGGTGTTTTAGCGGTCATGTCTGAACAAATATAATAGAGAATTTGTAAACAGACTTTGAAGGCCTCACAGCTACATCGTTTTTAAAAATTAATTGGTTACGTCATGTGTCAATTTACCACTGGGTTAGAGTATGCATCAAATATCTCATTTATTTCTGTCTTTATTTGTATTTAGCAATTATGGTTTTAAACTTTAAGAAGTCATTATTTTATTTATAATTTTGACATGGTTTTCACTTTTAGAAAAAAAAAATTAAAAATTATAGAATAAAAAACCACCGCTTAAACTATATCACTTCGTTAACACATCGAAACAAGAAAAAGGTTGAAGTTTTTTGCTTATTCGAAATTATACATTTTAAAATATTATTTTATATTGAAAGAAGCAACATTTTTAGTCCTGACCGTGCAGTATGTTAGCACTTTTTTTATATAATTACTCGAGATGTACTTTACGAGCACTCAACTTTATTATAGTATTGTTTTCCTTTTTTGTGAAAACAATACTATAATAAAGTGAAAGTAATAAATAGAAGAGTAAATTCGGAAGAGATGAACTGCATTCTATAATAATTTTATAATAAATCTTGAGGTGTAATAAGTGTAAAAAGCTGTGGTTTATGACAAACAATTTGAGCTTGCTGATGAAAGGCAACAAAACAGAAATTCCGATTAGAATTCTTCACTAACAAGAAAAAAATAATTTCAGTTAATTAACACTCTGATCATGTTTTCTACGGTTATTTTATTTTTTTGTTGACAGTGTACACTGAAAAAAGAGTTCCTATCTACCAACTTAAATTTGTTGATCATTAACAAACGGCACGCTTGCTTATGGCGAAAGAAATATGTATTTAGTTATTCAAACTGAGATTTGTATCCGAGCATTCTAGTTGAGATAAATGTTTGTTTGGTTATAGTTATCAAACCAATATGTGCTTTCGTGAGTTAAACAGTTAAAAAACTTTATTTTTATATTTCTCAAAACATATATATTCTAAGAATTACATTTTTTAACTATATGCCGTTAAGGTTGCAAACAGGAGTGAACACCGAAGCAGACAGGCAGGCAGCAAGGTGCAGGCAAACTATATGAACAAGCGAGATAAATGCTAGCTCGGCTTTATTTTTATCTCGTTTCTTCGGAGGTTACTGCCTGCCTGTCTAATGGTCCAGTTAGCCTCGCATGGCAGAGCAGCGCATGCAACGCAGATAAGCAGCTAGCACACAGCTAAATAAATGGTGATTATGCAAAGCATAGTCACATGGTCAAAATAAAACAATAAAAAAGAAGAATACAACGATTTTATTTTAATAAATTAACCGCACTTGATCAAACAATTTTACAACGTCACATCTGTTTTGCCAAAACGTCAAATACATAGAAGAATACACAGATATTAAAATGAAATAGATCTTCCATGTTTATCTATGTAGTCAGAGATGCATTTCTCTTTTTATCTGAGCATTGCCATGCGTTGCCATGTTGTGCATAATCAGATACACACAAATCCTATTAAACAGATTTCGATGTGACGCTTGTTAAGCCATGCACTGCTATGCCATGCGAGGCTAACTGGACCATAAATCGGCGTTTACTCTGTCTGCAACCTAAGCCCACGAAGCAACAAGTTACTAGAGCATCAAAATTAAACTTTTTATACTTTTTTATATCTTATATATTGCTTTGAATTTTTTTGTATGAATTTTCTAAGGCCAGACTGTTTACACTCTACTTTATCTTCGACAAATCAGTCATGAAGGTCATTATTACATCGTACTTTTAAAGCGATATATGAGCGATTTCATCAATTATCATCAGTTAAGTTCATCCCTGAGATCTTTCTGCAACTTATTAAGTTCGAGGCCAAATAATTAAAAACGCATTTCTCTCTTTTATTTTAGTTATTATCTACTAGGCCAATTCTTTAAAACACACACAAAACAGGGTTTTATTCATTGTTTCTTTTATTTTGCATGGCTTCTTATTATCTGATTGCAATATTATGCTCTCTTAATGGACTAAAAAAACAAATTTTGTGTAACAAAAAGAAGAGCATATAACAAAAATGCTCTTAAATTTTGTTTGACCTTCACATTAATTTGACGCCTCTAGAGGTAACTGCGGTAGAGACTTAAACTATTTTAAACACATATTCTCCCAAGACTCTCAAAAGTCTTGTGCAAGACACAAGCATTCCCAAGCCTTACAAAAGTCTTGTGTATTTTAACATGTGTTTCGTGTTTATCGCGCACCTTTTGACCACTCTAATCAGCAAACAACGAGTCTTTTTGAAAATCGTTTTTAAGTGTCAAATTGACACAAAACGTTGAAGTGACTTGTAGAGCACTAATGTCTTGTGTCAGGCACTGGTTGCAAGTCTCTAATACACACAAGAAAATCGTGATTTTCACAGTGCTTTTCATATTATAGTGTTATAGCGAACTTATCTTTTATGGCGTTTAAAAATGTAGGATCATACTCATTTTTTTGAAAAAGTTATTTTTTTTAAAACATAAATTATTTTTTTTGTCTAATAAAAAACTATCAAAAATAGAAGAGACATTGAACAATATGCCCACTGAGACTTTTTGCATTACTTTCCTAGTAGATAACAGCTGGAAAAAAAAGAAAAAATAATTTTTCCCCCTTATTACAATATTGCCCTCAAACAGGATAAAATACAGAAACTGAACTCCAGAGTTGGCCGATAATGGATGTAATCGCTCATATATTTTAACGCTAAACAAAAAGTTATTCTGAAATATAGTCTTAAGTGAGGTTTCAAGCAAACAGTTTTTTTTTAATGATTCAGGTTAACAGCCATTTTGCCCACCATATCTCACTATGATTTTCTCATTGACGTTGGCCCACTAAACACGAAAATCACATTTAAAAATGTTTGAATGGTATCGTTTTCGAGATATAAGTTTTTGAAATTTATTTTTTAAATTTTCGGAGCTGTTCCAACTTTTTGCACTATTGCACTATCGAGTTTTGATTGACCGATTTTACTAAACAAATACTCAACTTAAAGGTAACTAAGCTTTAACATTTTATTATTACAAAGCTTTGAGATCGGCTGAATAGTTCAGATACTAGTGATGTTTATAAGTAAAAAAATTACGAATTTTTGATAAAAATCGGGGTCAAAACTTCACATATTGTCATGGAGAAAAATATAATTTGCAAAAATTAAATTTGCTTGAATTTTTTTCGTAAAATGCTTGATCAAAATACGTGCTTAAATGGTGAAGTTATCAATTTTTTAGTTTAATACTGAAGTGGAATTCAGCTCTTTGGCAATTTAAACGTTTTTAAAGTTTTTAAAGTTTGTCGAGGTTCCTAACTTATTTTTTTAACCAAAGAACGATTGAGCATTGTTTCAATAAAATATTTTAATGATTTTACATTCGTGTTATCCCAGATATGTGGTGCCTCGATTTTGTATTTCCCAAAATATCCAATGTAATAAAAATTAAAATTAACAAAATAAATTAGAACAGTTAATTCGTAGAATTTCTGTCTTATTCTGAGTATTATAAAGAAAAGTGTTATTAGTTTTGTCTACTCCTAACAAATAATATAACTGAAAACTTTACCTGCGGTCAACGAATGTCAAACAAAAGAAAAAGTTTCTATTGAAAAAAAAAATATTATCGAACGCTCGCTTTATGTTTTCTTTTGTTTGACGTTCGTTGACCGCAGCTCGTGAGAAAATAGCTTGTGTGCATGGCTAAATGGTTGTATCATGGTGTTGCCTAGGTAGAAGGTTATAATAAGGGTTTTCATGCAAAGTGGCAATCGCATAATTTGAGCAATTAGTTATTTTTATCAGGCAGGTTGTATGAACAGCCCTTAAAGCCGATATTTCATTTGTTGCATATAATTTCAACTGCAATATATTGTCATATGTTGCATATGTTGTCAATAAGTTTTTTAGTTGTAATTTTCAATTAAATATTTGTTACTTTTGCTTTAAATCACAAATTTTTACCTCTTCCTTGCCTTTTTGCCGGCTTCTAATAGGAAATGAATTAACTTTTGAAAAACGAAAACAGCTTATTGATTATAAAAGTTTGCCACCTCGATTGCTCAACTAAATCGAAGGGCAAATATATCTTATTTGCGCAAAGGCTTCTCCATACAAATTTGACAGTTCATTAATAAGGCTGATAAATTTATACAGTTTATACCAAATAAGGGTATTGCCCTTTGCATGAATACCCTTAATATTTTTTATAGGTGCAAGGCAAAAAATCTTTTTTCATATAGTCCAATTAGAAATATTATGGAAGATAAGTTCTGAGTCTTTTAGACATGCCGATTGTATTTAAAAACATTTTATGAACTACCTGTTTTTTATAAAAAGGTTATAAATAAAAGTGGTATAAAATATGATAATGTTCGATGATGATATATCGGTTTATATCACTCTTACCTATTAAAATATACACACTTTTTGTGGTTTTGAATTAGTTTGAAAACAAACGTTCGCTTATTCGAACCTAATAATTTTATTTAGTATAAAAATTTGTGAAATGAGTAAAAAAAGTCGAGAGTACGAGAGCGTAAGCCACCCAAACAATTTCTGCAATGTGTGCGGTGAATTTATGTGCTATTTGGTATGCTACCGAATCTCACCGATTCATAGACACCACAATCTCTTTGTGCTATGTGTCAGTGAATTCTCAGGAAATGGGCTATTGACCAAAGGTATGAATTAGTTTTTTTTTATATATATTGGTTATATGTTGAATGATTGCTACTTCTGCTTTAGCAAATGTTCTGGCCTTGGAAAGACTTTGAAATGGAATTATGCCCAAGTAAAATCAGTGATGTTTCCGGTACCTCATTCGAGTGATGTTCCATAACCAGTGTTTCCTCATAAACATTGAATCACCATAAAATCCCTTCAAATCAAGTGAAAGCGATTAAGCATCGAAAAAAGGTCTACAATTACTTTCCCAGAATGACTTAAACGATTGGGTTCGATATTTGGAGTTAACGAAAGAAAAATCAGAATTATTTGCATATCGACTGCAACAACGTAGCTTCTTGGCTACAGGTGTAAAAACGACGATCTACAGCAAGCGTCACGAATTTTACGCAAAGTATTTCACGAAGGAAGAAGAAATTTTCTATTGCAAGGATGTGTATGGTTTGTTCAAGAAGCTCCACCAAGAACATATTCCAAATAAGTGGCGGTTATATTCCGAAGCCAACATCAAAAACAATCCTATGGTGAAAAGAGAAAATCTCATACTTCCCCCGTTGCACATTATATTGGGACTCACCAAAAACTGTACCAAAAAGCTCGATAAATAGAGTGCAGCGTTCGTTTATTTGCGATCCATTTTCACACATCTTTCATATGCAAAGATCAAAGACGGACGAACAATTTCCAAAACTTTTGTCTCCCGTTGAAGCTGCAGCTTGGAATTCGTTCAAGCTGGTTGTTGCCAATTTTCTTGGAAACAACAAAAGCCCAAATTACAAGGGTATCGTTGAAGATTTGGTAAAAAACTATCAAGCAATGGGTACATTCTTTTTTCTTTTATTCTACTTTATATTAGCTTATTACCATACATTTTAATTTTAATTTTTGAATTTTTTTCATGTTCCCGGCAGGAGTGCAGCACTGCACATGTCAGTGAAAATCTATTTCCTCCATTCTCACCTGGATTTTTTCCCGGACAATTTAGGCGACGTGAGTGATGAGCACGGAGAATGTTTTCACCAACAAATTAAGGTCATGGAGCGACGGTATAGCGGCTTCTGGGATACAGCCATGATGGGCGATTACATTTGCTCCCTTATACGAGAAACAAAGCACGAAGGCTACAAAAGACAGAGAAGGTGTCAGAATGTTTTCAGAATCAGATGTTGGAAGAAAGCTTTCATAAGACCAAATTAGAGTATGCCAACAATAAGCTAGTAGCAAGATGCAACAGCTTTTTGAATATTCTTATTTCTATTCTATTCAACTAGTTTATTTATTATTTATTTATTATTTTAAAGTACTTTGTAAGATACGAAAAAATAGTTTGAGATGGTAATTCATCAGTACACGAAATAAATAAATAAATTGAAAATTAATATCAAATGCTGAATGTCAACTGATTTGGAAAAACAAATAAAAGGCGTTCATATTTCCAAAAGTTTAATTGAGGTCTTCCACTAAAAAATCCATAACTGTACCATTTTAGCATGGATTTTAATCAACAGTAACTTTTTCAAAAAATTTTCAAAATAAGTGCAAAAAAAAATCAGACAAATTTTATCTTTGCGAATTACATTTTTCTTAGGACGATATGTGTATTTTTGACCCCGATTTTTTCCAAAAAAAAATCGTATTTTTTACTTATAAACATCGGTAGTATCTGTACTATTGAGCTGATCTCAAAACTTTGTAAAGACAAATTATATAAGGCTTAATTGCCTTTAAGTTAAGTGTTTGTTTTGTAAAATCGGTCAATTAAAACTCGATATATAGTGGAAAACATAGCAATAGCTCCGAAAATTAAAAAAAAAATTTCAAAAACTTATATTTAAAAAACGCTACCATTCAAAATTTTTTAAATGTGATTTTCGTGTTTTAGTGAGCCAGTCCATGAGAAAATCATATTGAGGTATGGTGGGCAGAGAAATTTTCCGATTTTGTTATCTAGTGTTATTGTTTCTCAGCTATTCAAGAATATGCAAAAAAAAATTCAAATCAATCCCGTTTATAATACAGATTCTATAGCGGTTAGAAACCGGTGCGCCAGAATAACTTTAACTAACCAGAGTAACTTTAAACACGTTTTTCTCGAAACATACTTTTTAAAAACGGGCCACACTCATGCAAACAAACTAACCTAAATCGGCCGATTGAAATATTTTTTTTTAATCTGTTTATATTGTAATTCTATACATCCTTTGCTAAAATTAGCGTCTTATCTAGTTTTTACACGCAACAATATGGTCAAAAATAACGTACATTTTTTGATTTTTTTTCAAGCTTCATAATTTTCTTAATTTTCAATATTTCCATTCCATCTTAGTAAATGATGTGTACTCAAGGGTCTACTTTCGAATGATGTGGCCCGATTTTCACCTTTTTTTAAGCACACAAATTTCAACTTCATACCCGAGAAACAATTTGTGTCCGTACCAAACTACTCAGGCACAAAAGTACAGAGTATCGGACTCAATTTTATTTTTATAAGCTTCGAGTAGTAACGAAAAACTGCGAAGTTTATAAAAAAAAAATAATCGCACATTTATATTAAGCCGAATGGAATCGAGCTTCAGCGAACAGGACCCGAGAATAAAATTGATATATTCTGTTAATAACGTAGCTGATATGTATGGAAACTGGCCTTAGTTTTAACCTTAATGTATCCGAAACATGCCCAACAAGTGCCTTAAAAGGCACCTGAAAAAGTACCGTAGTAAGTCTGCGTCTGAGTCTATCAATAAAGAGTTAAAAAACGAGCGACTATTTTCGGACACAATCAACTGACGAGTGCCCGTATCGGTCTTCGTTCGTACAATGTGCCTGCCCAAGGGTTGGAAAGGTATTGAAACGCACAAAAAACCAAAATAAAAAAATAAAAAAAACTATAGCGTCTGTTGTTGGCATGGCATTAAACTTTGAAATTAATAATGGGCCAACTTACTGCAATTTTTCCAAAAGTTTTATATTTTTCCCTTAAAAAAGACAAAATAACCTATCCAATGATACCTTATTTACGAAAATCGGATTTAAATTGACTGAGCTACGTCGTCTAAAAATAGGCCCTATTTGAGCATTCGAGTGGCTGTGGCTCCGCAAAAAATTTTTTTAAACTTTAAACTCCGGAATTGGTTTTCTTAGTAAAAAACCAACCTAAAAACAAAATATGAGCCAAATCGGAGATGGTCAGTGCGACTGATAGGTCACCTCGATCTGAAATGGGCGATATATAAAACATATGTTACAAAAAAAAATTTTTATTTAAATTGACGATATAGAATTAACATAGAAATTATATATATAATATTTTTTACTGTATAATATACTTTTTTAAAAAACACCTCCTAAAATATACTTCAATTTCAATCGCTTTTGCCTAAAACCTTCCTTAATTATCTGCTAAAATAGTGGATTATATTTTATGTCAAAGCAATATTTAGTTACGCCAACCAAAACAGTTCGTATAAAAAACTGCTTTGACTCAACATAGGCAAGTTTATTGAGCTGTGATTATTCTTGGACATATTTACCAAAATTTGTTAAAAGTCAACAAAAATTGTTAGATAGGCGACAACACCGTTTATTTTGTAAATAACACCAACCTATTTTCTCAGTGTGTGAAGAAGTTTCAAGAAAAGCTTCACGTTTCTTGCTTAAGTCTTTTGTTTCGCCGATTTAAGTTTCTTATCTGGTTCATTAATTGGCAAGTTCGTTGACGTCTTCCAACTGGTTTTAAAAATGTTACTGGAACGCACAAGCAATTATATTTAAAACTTTTTTAATGAAAAAATAAGCTGTGCATAAATGTAGTTTAGAAATTAAATGACACAATTTATTTTGGCTAGACTTAAATTGGTATCAATAAAATGTTTTCGAAAAATGTTAGAGTTCCGAAACAAAAATTTATTTATTTTGTTTTTGAGTCTTGGGGCTTTTCCACTTCATTTGGAAGCACTTTTTTAACTACAAGGAAAATATTATTAGGTCTGTTTATATATTTAGGACTCGATTCAAGTTACTTGAAGTGGCTTGAAAGCGTTGTTTTACAAATTTTTGAAGCTCCAGAGAGAAGAATAACATGCAAAATGTCACTCTCTATACTATTACAATTACTTGAAGTTAGTACGTAAACAGACCTAATGTTAATGATTGTTGTGTTTTTTTTCAATAGCTGTTTTTTATCTTCCTTATAAATTTTTAAATTCAGTGAAGTTTTCCTTTCTTACGCATTGAGGATGACGACTGTCACACATGTAGAACGCAGAAGTAGGTCACATGCAGGAATCCGTTTGATCGATCGTGAAAAGTATCTGAGACGAATATCAATTTTATTCAATATCGACGCAACGAAAATATCTTGAATACGATGAGAAACTAACGGTAAATATATGTTCGCACTCACGCAAGCTTCACACACACACACACAACATACTTATACACATCCACACACAGTTCACCTGACCATTTCAATGCCACTTGCCACTCCATTCATCTTGGCTTGTATATTGTAAGTTCTTTAGGTTTTAACCCGCACATATTTCTATTTATTTGAAGCAAGAATGATTCAAACATTTTCTGTGTCACTTGAAAAATCTTTCGGCTACAACGACTTCTAGCCACTTAATATTCTAGTGGTATTGCTTTATATTGTGGCTTGGCCACATCATTACAACAGTAGAAACAGGAAAGTCTTGGTTAGCCCCACCCGAGCGGCTCTTAAATATTGTATCCGTAGAATACTTTTAAGTACAAATATTAAGAATTCACCCAAAAATAAAGATGTATTTAACTTCACACTAATATTGCACAATGTACTCTGAATTTTCTTTGCAAGCCATTTTTTCACATCACATTCCACAAATAGAACAACCAATAAAGAGGTTTTTTTTCATTACACCGCAGTTTGCACCGACCTTTGAAAGCTGATGTTCTGCACAACTCGAAAACTTAAGACGAACTGAGTTTGTCGATAGTGACTTCCAAGTGATTTTCTATAAACTGCAAGAGTTCGAGTAGAAAGAAATGGCTTTCTTCTTTTGTTTGCTTTGTTTTTGTTTTGCTTTGGCCAACTTCGATACCAAGATCAAAACCAAGGCCAAGCAGCAAAAGAAAGCTGAAACACAAAGAGCGGCTGCAGACGATCAAGGTGAAGAATTCTAAAGAGAGGGATTGTAATTGATACAGAGAGTTAACCGATCCTCAAAACAAACTGGTGTAAAGCAGTGCTGCCAGTTTTTTGGTACGCCAGACTACCGCTTCTAGAACACACTAACCGCCACAAATCGTCAGAGTTTTTTCAAAAAATAGCACTATGCGCCAAAATCAGAAAAAAGTTCTGTACACGTCACCCCACTATATTTTACTTATAGATTCAGGATCTCTTAAGACAAAAATCGTAAACAAAAAATTTTCTATGAATAGGTTTTTTTAAAAAAAATTTTTTATTTTTTTTGTCGGTTTTTCCGAACATAGTTGCATATTCAATTTTTATAATTAATTCAATCAATTAATGCCTAATACAATTTCCTACTTGCTTCTTCAACAAATTATTCATTTGGGTGAGTAGTTTTTGCGCTATCAAAGGAAATATTTTAAAAAAATTATTTTTTCACGTTTAAATGCAAGACAAAAATCTCATTTGAATTTGAATTTGGATTTATTGAGTATACATTAGTACAATAAGAACCATGTTCTTTTACAGTACAACAGATAGATATCAAACAATTTCGATTGGATATAACAACAAATTAATACTTCTTAAAAAATATATTTAATTAAAACATTTAGAAAATAAATCAAGAGTGTAATGACAAAAAGTGAATAATGATAAATTAAAATCTTAATAACTAACAATGTTTCAAATAGTAAAAAAAAACAGAAAAAAAGTAAGAAAATAGTGATAGAAGAAATTAATGAGAAGAAAAGTGAGTAAATACAGATTGCCTAAAGATTCCCCTCCCTGTTATCTTTCTTAAAGAAATAGGTAACGCATTCCACAATCTTACGGCATTAATGAAAAAAAGATTGGAAGTAGTTAAAGAACAATGTCTAGGAACTATTAGAACACAACTTCTTCTGGATATGCTGAACTGTAGTTTTTCATAATGATAGTGTGGCGTTCTTTCATGTATTATTTTATGTAGGTAAATACAGTTTCTAGCATTAAGGTAACTTGCCAAATCGCAACCAAATATAGCAGTTCTGAAGCTAGAAAGGTGGTCAAATTTTCTTAATCCATACACAAAACGCGTGGCATAGTTATATGCTACATTTAGTTTTAGCAGAGAGGAGGAATCTAATTTACTGTACACTATATCTGAGTATGTAATTACTGGTAAGACAAGTTGCTTCACCAGCATACGCCTTAGGTCAAGAGGACAAACACTAGCAGGCATTCTTAAATTACGTAGGATATAATAAACTTTCTGGACAACACTGTTTACGTGATCAACACAGGAAAGGGAAAAATTTATACAGTAACCAAGATTCACAATTTTTGATACTACACTCAACTTTCTTGTTCCAATATATAGGTTAAGAAGTACATTAAGGTGAGTTTTATTCTTACAAATAGGAAGTACATATGACTTGGCAGCATTAAGTTGCAGTCCATTGCTGCTAGCCCACTGGTTAATACTGCTGAGATCCTCATTCAGCCTGCAGCACAGATCATCAAATAAACCAGTCCTTCTCGAAAGATAGAGTTGTATATCATCAGCATACGCATGTACAGAAGCATGTTTGCATACAGCAAATATGTCATTAATAAATACAGAAAAGAGAAGTGGCCCGAGTATTGAACCCTGTATAACTCCATTTAGTACCGGTCTATTTTGGGAAAATGATTGAGCAACTTTAACTCTTTGCAGTCTATTCGACAAATAACTAAATATAAAGCTGACCGCACTATTATTAAATCCAAAGAGATACTTTAGTTTCAGACATAAATATTTATGGTTCACTTTGTCAAAAGCCTTAGAGAAGTCAAGCAAACAGAGCAAGGTCATTGAGGCAGCGTCATATTCGGGACGAATATCGTCAAAAACTTTGACGACAGCCGAAGCACATCCATGGCCTGCCCGAAAACCAGACTGATAAGGCGACAGAAGCGCAGATTCATTTAAGTACTTATTTATTTGCTGACTCATTAATTTCTCACATACCTTAGATAATGGGGACAATATGCTTATTAGCCTAAAATCATTTAACCCACAAGGATTAGACTTTTTAGCTACCGGCAACACAATTGCAATTTTCAACATATCAGGGAATGATGAAGATATAAAACAATGATTAATAACATGTGTTAATGCACTGATTATGTGTGGTAGAATTATTTTAAAGAACTTGATTGGGATTCCATCTTCGCCAATTGCGTTTGAACTTATCTGCATTACACATTTTCCAACATCAAGTTCATATACAGGTGAAAATTCAAATAAATTACTTGTAGACAAGCTTGATAGAAAAGATAAATTATTATTATTGTTGCTACTAAAAGTAGGATCAGTACAATCCAGAAAAAAATTATTTAGTGTATCAGGATCAACTTGACATTCAGAGGAAATCTTATTGCTAACCCCAAGATTATTAATATTTTTCCATAATGTTTTGGTAGGATAGGAAAGATTTAGCTTCGAAGCGAAATAGCGAGACTTAAACTGTCTGGATAAAAGAATAACATCATTTCTGGCTGACCTATAAATTTCCCAGTTTGCAGATGTAGGGTTTCTTTTCCATTGTTTATGCAATTTGTTTCTCTTCTTTATTCCATTTAATACATTATGGGTAAACCAAGGACAAGATGTATTTTTTACTCTGATTGTTCTTAGTGGAACATGTTTTTCAAACAGACATTTGACAGGGTTTAAGAGAGAACCAAGCTTATCATTTACAGTGGAAAGACGACAACAGTCATTAAAAGAAAACAAAGACAAGTCATGATACAATGATGGAAAATTTATGTTTTTAAAATCGTGATACGAATAAGTAGTTGGAGTCCCATTACGACATAAATTTACATTTAGCGAACAAAAAATCAAGTCATGATCAGATATGAAATATATTTGATCAAATATAGAAACTAAGGAGAGATCAGAAACAATGAAATAGTCCAGAAGGCTGAGAGTAGTGTTATTAGAAAACCGAGTGGGCTCAGTATCATTTACAACAGAAAGACCCAAAGAGGATATCTTGTCATACATACACTGTTGAGCAGAGTCGCTTGTCAAAAGATTGATGTTAAAATCGCCACATAAGAATATGATGTCATGATTAAGGATATAGTTTGACAAAACAGTAAACAAAGGGTCGACCGGATGACATTTATGTGGATTATACACACAAGACAAACAAATCTTATTGCTATTATCAGATAATACATATATTAATATACTCAATTCCCGGTCCGCACGATTTACTAAGAACTTTGGCATTGAGGTTATTTTTACAATTACAATAAATCTATCATTCCTAAATAAATTATAACCACTTATATCACAGATTTTATCACTTATGTTCGAAAACAACCACGTTTCAGTTACACAAATAATATCAACTAAAGACTCCCTAAAGATATACTTATTATAATCCAATTTACCAATATTCAAACATCGGGCATTAAAGTGTACTATATTAAGTCCACCATGTTGTTTACACAATACATGAATTAAGGTTTTCTGATTTTCATTAGTGCCAGTGGAAAATATGCTAGAGCCTAACATAAGAATATTTCAATCGAGGGAGATTTTTAGGCAATGAAGAAGTAAAGAAAAGGAAAATAGCGAGATATATAAAACCGAGAAATTAGGCCTGAGTGGTAAAATAAAATAAATATATTCATAATTATAAACAATAACAATAGAGAGAAAAGATAAATAGAAAGAGAAAAACAGAGAGAAATTAAGACTGCAAGATCAAAGAAAATAGATAAACTTTTAAAAATAAATATAAGCAGAAAAAGATTAACTGGCAGGTGATTCAACTTGCAGGTTGTTGCCATGGATTGCACTGTGAAGTTCATCCATACTACATATATGTATTCCAGCAGCATTCTTTTCCATTCTAATGAACACTGAGCCCGCTTACAAGCAATGGCAGCTTGTAAAATTTTACGGCATTCAGCGTCCAAACTTTCGTGTATAAACACATTATTGTCCGAGTCAAATCCTGCAGCTCTCAGATTAACCGCAGATTTCGTACGTCTCCGATAAGCACTAAAGGCTTTCAGAACACGATTGCGATCGTAAGGAGAGAAATATTTTATGATGATAAGAGAATTTAGATACCGAATGTTTGGCTTGACACGAAATATGTCTTTAATTTGGGGTGGCTGAAACTCTATAAAGAGGCAGATTTTGTTGAAAATACTTTTCATACATCAGTCGAACACGGTACTCCAAACAAGACAGCATCTGATCAAATGTATTCAAAAATTCGTAAAAAATCAAAAACTCAAAAAAGGGAAATTATTTCTTATGATTTTAAAAGTACATTTTTAATAGAGTAAATAAGATAACGCTGAAAGAAATTCGTGCAAAAGTAAGGTCTGGAGATTCATTTGAGTGAAGATACTAAAATTCGACATTTAACTGTTTGTACATTTTTGATTTAATTTTACTTTGAATGATTTTTTTTTCAAGAGGAGTTCTTTTGTCCGATTGTCTTAAAAATAGTTCTTGGCTCTCTTTTGCCTTCTTAAGTTTTCCGGATTTGTTTCTCTTATGAGAAACTATATATAACCCCCCCATCATATTCTCATTCCAGGTTCCTTGATAGCGTTGCTACATGTTTTTCATTTGCTAATGAAAACGTTCGCCATGTTCATCACTTACTTCGCCAAGATTTGGGGGAAACAAATGCAAATGTGACTGCATGAAATGCATTTTTAATGACATGTTTGCACCTGTTTTTAAAACAACAATTTTTTAACGGAGTGCTAAAATGTAATGAAATAAGAGTCTTTTATACCAATTTTTACATAATTTATGAGCATATCACGAATGCTTTCTGAGTATTCCGGACAATTTTGTTTCACAAAAAGCCAGAAACAACTAGTGTCCGACCGAATATTCGGCTTCGGTACTCGTCGTATTCAGTCGATTTTTTAGACTTCGGATTCGGACAAAAATAGCCGAATATTTACGGAATGTTTTTGCTTTTTTGTAACGCAAAAATTTTTTATAAATTTTTTTTTTGCATTTTTTGATAGCTATAACTAGCAAGGTGTCAAAAATAGCTTTTGTTCTAGCATTTTGCAAATATTAGCAATTAGGGTGCGTGGCCCGACCTTTATACATTTTTTTTAAGATGTTAATTTTATTGCAGCTTAGGATTGATATGAGATAAGCTAACAATTTTTGTTTTGACAATTTTCAAAAATTTTAAATTAGAGGGCGTGTTTTTTTGTAAAAAACTTTTTTACTTTTTGAATGTTAATTTTATTTCAGATTACGATAGATATAATTTTAGCCAAAAACTTTTGTTCTGACATTTTTCAAAACTTTTAACAAGGGGGCGTGGCCCGACTTTTATATCAGAAATAGTTTTCTGAAATATTTACATTTTATTAATTATTCAAATAAGTGAGCTTCCCTAAAGTACTATCGCATTTGAATGAAGATTTTGTAGTCTTAGCCTAAGCTGATCTTCCTCAGTTATTTCTTTCCCGTTCCATTCCTTTGGGTCCTTAAAAGTTATGCCGGATATCTTAAATAAATCAAATCGTCTCCTCATAACTTTCATTCGGTCAGCTTTTATTTCCAGTTCAGACAATTTTTTCTCGAGGTCTGTATAGTTTAACGCAGTTTTTTGACACATTAGGGAAGTAAATAACAATTTTGAGTCGCTTCTTCGTTTTTTTCTAGCACACTCAATTTTTAGTTTTTCTAATCTCTTTACTCTTTCTTCAGAATTCCACTTCTTATTTTCATAATAAGAACTTTTTAAAAATTTGACTTTGTCGTTTACCTCGGAAATTAGTTTGTTCTGCAAAATTGATTAGTCAGTGAGGTAAGAAATAGAGCCATATCCTCATTCCTCTTTACCATCGCAAAAACACGTTCCAGATTTATATTGCTGCTGGAAGATTTGACATTATCTAATGGTATGTTAAGATATCTTTTATAGACAGCATTTCTAACAGTCAGCAAGATATCGGTGTACAATTCATTTATTTTTGCAACATCAATCATTGATATTTTTTCATGCAAAATCCAAATTTAAAATAAGCAGGCATATTTTCATAAATTGTGTTGGATTGTACATCTTCCTCAGCTAAAGCTTCAATTATTTTTTTAACACATCTTTAAATTCCGAATGTTTTTCACTGTCAATGATTGCACTGCGCGTAGCGATTTTAATCGGTTCAACACAAATAGAATTCAAAGCAACACATAATTTTAATTGATCGACGAATTCTTTATCAATAGTGCTAAGTATGATCTATGCATTCTTATACAACACTGATATTGGTTGCCGAATTCAATCAGCAAATGGCTCAACTGAATAATCTGAAAAGCAATATCAACCAAAAACATAAATCTGTGTCCTTGCACATCATTCAACGTGTTAGGATGAACAATTCCTTTATTCGACTGGAAGTTTAAAAAATCATCCGCTATTGGGTGATATGCAGCATTTTTTGAATTCATGAAACCAGCAATGTTTTTAATTGTAGTACTGAAACCATCGAAAACCTCTTTAAGTTTTGCTACCATATCTTTTGTAGCATTATTGGCTGCATGAAAAAAAATTGTTTTAGACTTAAAGTTTCAACTTCCTTTCCAGCTCCCAGAAGGCTTGAAGAGTTAATGATTTCTCGCCGAAAATCATTCAGGCATATATTGAAAGCTTAAGATGTCGCTGCGTTATCTGCTATGCATGCTTTCGTTGGCACTTTTTCAATTGCAACAACAATTTCTTTTAATTCGCTTTCACATAAGGCAGTTAAAATAAACGCTTGCAATTTATGAATACAAATCGTTGTTTCATCATAATGTAGCGTAAAATCTGTCCCATGATCAAGTAAATAATTAAGTTGACACGCTGTAGATAATTCCACAACATACAAAAATTTTTCTTTATACCTGTAAACAGTGTACTCTTCGACATTCCTAATGTCAACAAATTCAAAATTTCGACTATTTTGTTGTAAGGAACATGCACTTCTAGCATTCTGTACACGCATATTTTTTTAGTCATCACATCCATCTCTAATGTTTTGGGTTTAGTAGCCCTCAAAATTTTTAATTTATATTCTTGCCTTTTAATTTTTTATTTTCCATTGAAATAGAGCTAAATAGTGTCCTTTTTTTTCTTCAAAGTGTTTTTGTTCTACCAAGATTCCTTGAAAGAGGTCATCGTAATTTTTTTTCAAATTTAAAAATAAATCCAAATTTTTGGCAACCAACCGTCTGCCACTCGAACTCTCAACATATTTCAAAAATGAAGTAATAGCAGATCCATCATAATTTGAACTTTTACTACTCCCTGTTCGGAAATATGAGAAGAGTTGAAGAACGTCACAGTTCTTAAAATTATTTTTTCATCGGAATATTTCGTTATCGTATGAGAATTTATTTATAACATGCCCGGTATCACGGTAAATGACAAAAAGGGAGTTTAATACATACATTTTTAATTTAAAGGGCTATAACTTTTTCTACTAACTCTGTTCTAGAAAACCATAAGAACATTTTTCTCACAAAATGTTATTAGCTTTTACAAACTGCTAAAAATTTTTAACTAGCACAAGCCGTTCCAGAGTAAGAACCTTTTAGCTGAAGGGGTCTTTAGGGTAAAAGAGTGACACATACTTTAATTCATGATATCGAGGCGGCTTCTCAAAGTAGATCCTTCAATAAATTTACAGTATACTTGGTTTTCAATTCGAAGCTGTTTTAGGGGTGTGCATCAGGCTCTGAATATGCCCAAAAATAGCGTTGCCATCATATCTCTTTTAAAGAGGACATTTCTCTTTTTTCTCGAGATCTTTTTTTAAAATGAAAAGTCATCTTTTTTTTTGTTGGGGACAAAATATATCTATCAAAAAAAAAAAATTTACTAAAAATGCACACAAAGAAATTAGCTTGAAAAGTATCAACACTAATTTGCAAGTTAATTGCTATATGGCCGCCATATGGAACGCCATCCCTGAACAAACTTAACTTAACCCTAGCTGTGACCACTATATTTTTGCATACTTTATGGGTCCACTATGACGATTTCGTCCTAGCAATTTTTTCACCCTTTCAGAGATATCGGTTCACCTTAAATTTGTTTTGAAAGTTTAGTTTTAGGTTTAAATGAAAGAAAAAAGAAGGTTTTGTACAAAAATATTTGTACAGTATTGCGCAATTAATTTTGGAACAGTCAAAAACGAGAATTTTTTACATTTTAATAAAAAATTTATATCTCTGGCCCTAACTTATATTAAGAAAAAACGTTCCAGGGAATTTTACTTGATATAAAGATCTTTCAAAAAAATCTGCCCAAAATTGCACAAAATGTATTATGACTATTTAAAAGCATGGTCCAAAGAGTTTAAAAATTTTTCAGTTTTTGAATGGATAAATTTTAATAAACTATTGAACTGTATCAAATTTATTAACTTATGGAAAACAGATTGCATAAATGACGCTTAGTAATATATTAATTTAATTTGCCAACCAGAAATTAGTGATGTATATAAACCAAAGTTTATAAGTGTCATAAGTAAAGTTTAAAAAATTTGTCAGTCCTTGTTTTCGTTGGCTGCATAAAACGCTAACGTCGAAAGAATTTTTTCACCAATGGACTTGAAGTGGTCAAATGAAAGAAACAGTTCGAGTTTTTTTAACAATAAATTATATTTTCAAAAACGTATCGTGTTTGGAGTTTTTCGACGCATGTTGAAAACAGAAACGGTTATTAAAACGAGCTTAAGAAAGCTTTAAGTATGATTCTGAGGAAGCTTGATAAGTTAATCACAATTTGATCACGTTTGTTACTTCAGTTGAAAAGACTTTATAAAAAAACTCTAATATGATTATTTATTTGGTCTTATTTACTTGAACCGCAAGTTTGTTTAACTTTTTGAAAAAGAAGTGTAAAATGTTTCTTACTTACATTTATTTTTATGTATTTATTTTATAACAAATTTAAAAAAATTTAAAAATAATATATTAAAAAATGTTTAATTGATGTTTTTAATTTGCAATAAATTTTATTGAATTTTAAAAAGTCTATTTTGCCCCCTTTTTTTTTGTCAAAAGTTATCTTATTTTGCCGTATACTTCTGGTAACCCTTCCCAAAAACACCATATTTTTTGTATGGAGCATTTAGTTTTTCGTTCATATTTTTTAAGGTACTTGTTTTATTTTCCATATCGAAGCTGTTTGGAATAGCTGCTGAGAATGTCTTTTCAAAATGATTAATAACTCTGAAATCGACTTAGTTTTAGAGGTGTGCACGCAAATTTGAATATTAAGGTTTTCACATTTGTGCGGTTTTTGAGCTATATATTCCTGATATCTGAACGATCCGAAAAATTTGTGTGTATATAGTATATTTTATAAAGACTCATTACTTACATCCAGGCCTGTAGTCAGACCAAGAAGACAGAGGGGGCAGGCATGAATCTTGTTGGGGCAGTTTTTTGTTTTTTCATTTTAATAAAAAGAAAACAATTTTTTAACATGGGAAATGAATACATTACACATATTTATTAAAAACCAGTTAATTTTATAATATTTACACGGATATGTAGATCTTTTTATACATGAGATTAATACATAAAAAATAATATAAAAAATAAAACAGGACTTTGTAATAAAATTAAGGTAAAAATATAAGATTTATTTAAAGTGGCTAGAAATATAAGAAAAAATAGGAAACATATAGGAAACAAATAGCTAACATTTTTTAAGTAAAACAAATAAAAAAATTGAATTAACCCGCATCCGTCGCATCAAATGGATGAAAATTTTTTATTCAGATTTATATATTAAGAACAAGCATGCATGTTTTGATTAAAATCTTTTACTTCTTTAAATTTTTGCTAGAATTAAGATTTGCAGTTTTTTCTTATTTTAAAGTTAATAAACATTCATCATGCATAAAAAATTTAAAAATTAAAAACATTTCAATGAATTATATATTCTTTTTGTATCTGCATCAAATTGGTGCACAACGTGCTTAACATTTATAGAAAGTTCCTATGGATGCGGGTTAAAAAATTATTAAAATTCAAATCTTATTTTTTGGTAGCAAATGTTGGCGACCCAGTACAAATTTGAATTTTGTTAAACATATTTCATATATTTACATATTCAAGTCATGAATAAGGTGAATGTATATATATTTTGTTATTTTAAACTAAACTAATTTTAAAGGAATAAGCAAATATATCAACAAAATGCATATTAATTATTCATTTAAAGTTTTTCATTGTCTGATTTGGCCAGGGGGCAAACGGTTGTAGTAGGGGCATTGCCCCCCTTTTTCCCCCTGGCTACAGGCCTGCTTACATCGAATTCCATCAAGAAAGCTTGTCTGAAGAAAAAACTTTAGCAGAAAAAGACGACTGAATTAGAGTGATTCCTTCCAAGGTAGCTCCATATACAACCCCTTATCCCCTAAACTATTAAATAAAAAAAATTCACAAATTGTGACTGAAGCATTGGGTCTTCCATATAAGTATCAATTAAAGTTACATGCTTATCTCGAAAATTTTGAAAAAATGACACCTTGCTAGCTGTAACTGTGTAAAATACCATTCTAAAAGGTTAAATAGAAATTCGTAATTGTTCAAAAGTTTTGAACCTCCGAGTCGACCGCGTGTAAGCAGGAAGCGCACTTTGTTTAAAACTTTAAACGCGTTTTCGAGCTTGCGACTTTCATAACAGTTCATTTTTAACGAATCTTTATGTTGTGTATTTCAAAATACGAGTTTTTAAATTGTGAATGAACCATAATAACATTGAAAAATTTCATATTAGAATTTTTATCAACAAAAAAGTAACGAATATTTTCAGTAAAAGCTAAAAAAAATTATTGCATAATCACATTCATACTTAAAAGGAAAATATTTTTATTTTTGTTTCAGATTGATTTTGCGACCTGTGGAAAAGTCGACAGCTCAGTTCGTGTTTTAAGAACTGGTCCACGTCGCCCTGTGGCTTGCTACAATATATTAATTAAATAATTACTGATTATAATCTGAAAATTTTATACAATCTTTTTCAAAGCGCTGTAAATATACCTAAAAAGTTTAGAGTACTTATATTTTTAACTTTTTTCAAAATAGATTAATGAAAATTGCGTATTTTTCGGTCTGTTAAACCGGACCTGGACCTTTAATGATTGCCGTTTTTTACTGAAATCAATAAATAACAAAAGCGAGACCTAAATTATATTATTTTTTTAATTGAAAAAATTTTTGTTAGTATTCGGCTTGGGTTTCGTCCTTCGGCCGATTATTTCTATTTGGCCGAACATTCGGCTTCGGCCAAAAATCCACATTCGGTCGGGCACTAGAAGCAACCAACAGAAACTAATTCCAGGCAGATTTTTCTCAGAAGAGAAGAACGCTATTGAGCAATTTTTTGATTTGTGGATCATCGAACACACCTTTCGTGATTTTTACCAATGACAGTTTTGGAAAAAATATTTTTAAGAGAATTAACGCTTCTCCTTCCTTTTTTCCTTAGAGTTTTGATAAAGTTTTTTATTAGTCCCCTTTTGATGTGCAAAGCTGGCAAAATTATGTTTTCTATTTTAACCAGAGCAATATATTTGACGTTGTGTCTTCCAACTTTCATGTTCTCTCTTGTTGGCCAGTCGCGCTCCTCTTCGTGAGGATCCTTAAATCCTTTTTTAAGGCACCCTATTGCACAGTTTATGTCCACTCTGTGTTGAAAGTTTAGCATTGAGGTGCTGATGACCAGAGATAAAGAGATGGGAAACTCCGTTGGAGAGGGATAGCATTATGTTTGATTTTACGTTAAATTGGTTCCAATACTAACCCAAGACATTTATATGTGGTCCGTTGTAAAATCAACGGAAAACAACATTGGTTTATAGTAGATTGAAGAATTTCACCAGTTTCGTTTGAGGTCCGATAGCTGTAAAACTGCATATTATTCGAACAAAATAGGTAACGAAAGGTATACACAAAAGACATCGGAAAAGCACTGAAATATATCCCTGAAAAATCATGGTGAAATTAGGTCTGTTCCCGTACTCGATTGAAGTAGCTTGAAAGCTTTATTTTGAAGCTCGACAGAGAGGAATTACATGCAAAATGACACTCTCTAATCTATTGCAATTAATTGAAGTTAGTACGGGAACAGACCTATTATCTTAGAATAATTACACCATACAAATCAGTTCAAGCAGTGTTGCAGTTTGAAAAAATTTTCGGATACTTAATTAAGCTCCAGTGTAAGTTGAAATATATTTTTTAAAAATCTTTCTAAATGTTTTTATTTGCAAAAATATAAAAAAGTAGAATTTCCTTAAATTCAACAAAAACGTTAAGACAAATTATGATATTGAGAATTTTTGGACAATACTTTCTTATCAGAAAATTCATTAACGCAACCTATTTACAAAAAACTTTAACATTTTGAAATATAATAGGTCTGTTTTCGTATTCGATTCAAGTAACTTGAAGTTGCTTTAAAGCGTTATTTTACAAATTTTTGAAGCTCGAGAGAGAAGAATAACATGCAAAATGTCATTCTCTATTCTATTACAAATACTTGAAGTTATTACGGGAACAGACTTATTAATGCCCGGTTTCACCAAGCCAAAGAGACTAAATTAAAAGAAGAGGTCCAGAAACTCACTGTTAAAATTTCCTGCTAAATCTCGATGAGGTAGACAATAGCACCTCACAGCGACCAATTTCGATGTTTTCTTTTGGGAACAGCGAAATATAAATGAAAATATATTTCATATTTTATATGAATATTTCAAGGGATATATTCAGCGAGCTAGGAATATATCCCTTTTATAAATATGTTGGCTTCTTTCTTCCTTTTATGATCTGAACAGAATCGATTGAAGGTGGCTTTATAGAAATAAAAAATGTTTGTTTACATTTTGTTTTCTATATTTTTGTTCATTTTGGCTGTGTGCACAAGGGAACAAAATGATCGCATCTTTTTTAATGACCTTGCCTGTTTTTTCTTATATAAATAGGTGTGTTCCTGTACTCGATTCAAGTAATTGTAATAGATTAGAGAGTGACATTTGCATGTTATTCTTCAAGCTAATTGAATCGAGTACGGGAACAAACCTAATATCTGAAGAAATACTTAAAATTTTATGAATGAAAATATAATTTGACAGCTTTGTTGTGATTTTGTTGCAGCAATATTTTGGTTGCTGCTGATTCGGCTAATGAAATAATTATTGCTTAATCATTAGTTGAAAAAATATGTTTGTTCATTAACAAACAAAAGAATGCATTTTAAAAAACGTTCCTCAGATTTATTTAGAATATATTAGGATATAAAAATCAAATTAAATTGGATTCAAAGTATTTTTTTAATATTAAGAAAATGAAACTAAATTAGATTTTATGGATTTGCTTTAAGAACTTTATTGTTTAACTGTTGTTTAAATTGCCATATAAATTTTAAAATATTATATCCAAAAAACCACCAAAAATAGTTATTCTCAATCAGAAAGTAGACAACAGATTTATTTCAGATGGATTTTACATTTAAGGATGTAGTCTGGTGGGCGAGCCTAATTTTCAAGTTTTACTTGGGGTAGTATAAAACGAAGTAAAATAATTACTGAATTTTGAACATTGAGTGGAACCATTTTTAAAATGTAACATTTTTAACGTATTACTTTAAACACGTTTCTGTTATTTTTACATAAAGCAAAATCATATTACCGAGACAGTATTGCTGAAAATTGTATTCATCGATTACTTTCTTGCTTACGGAACGCATTATTTTTAAACAAAGTTATTCAAAGACATGGCTGCGAACAAATGCAATATTTTTAAGCCTTTTTGTTATGAGCATTTCTTAATTGGTTGGAAATCAGTGGCATGGAAAATTTTTTTTTCAAAGCTACTTTTAAATACAATTTTATGCGAGCAGAAAATATTAAGAACGTATAAATCGTAAAATATTTTTTTGAAAGTTTCTTCATTTTTAAAAAGTCAAAGATTATTTTTAAGTATTTAATTATAGTTAATATAGCAGACAAAAAATAAAAAAATATGCTTTAAAAATTCTTCAATAATATATAAATGCCAGCAACCCTCCGCGGCTTTGCTTGCGATACGGAAACAATTGGTTTTTTTTTTGTTGTAACAGTAACGCAAGTAACGCAAATAACAGCTTTAATTGTTTTTGAAAAAGTTCAAATGTTCTTGCGATTGCAATCTTATTAAAATAATAGTGAAATGAAAGCTGCAACAACCAAAACTATAAAAAACATGACATGAAGGAAATGTCAAAAGAATAGCTCAAAAAAAAAATATATTTGTGCCGATAAGTAATATTTGCTTAAGTCGACTAAAGACTGAACTGAGATATTAATGTAGCTGTGTTCCACACATAAAGAACTATAAACAAACACAACCTGAAACTTCTAGCATAACCTTAGCCAAAATTATGATACAAAAACAAAACAACCTTTCATAGACAATAATTTTTTAACCAAAAACTTTAAACCTTAGCACGCTTGATTGCCTTGTAAAGGTTCGCAATGGATACTTTTTCGGTATTTGTCTGGGTCCTAGGATTTTGACTATCTATTCTTAAGATAACCCTGGCCTATTATTAATAAAGAATACAACGTATATAAAAAATTAAATGTAAATCGAACTCACACCTAAGTAACTCGTGGCGCATAAGTCCTCGGGTTTACAACGATCGAAAAAAAGTTTAACGTCTGGAAAATGTTCGCGTTGACTCGGATTCAAAAACTTTTACAGTACATATAAAACTTAAATAATCTTTTTTTTTTTTTTTGCACATGTCTTTCATCGTATCTGCATTTCAATTGTTTTTTTTTATAATTTCAAAAAATAAGCTGGGTTAAGCTTTTCTTTTCTATGAATAAATAATTTTGGAATAATCACAGGAGATACCTATTCTGTATTAGCTTGGTCTTTGGCATGTTATTAATTTTAGTAAATTAGTATAATAAGAACAAGTTCTTTTGCTATACAAAGAAATATAGTTAAGAATTAAATATTACATAGAACAAAAATTAGACAATAAATATGAATAATTTTTAATTTTGAGCATAAGTTATTTAAAGTTATAATTGAAAGAAATATACGATTATTATTATTATAAATATTAGTTAATATAGCTTTTAAGTATTTGAATTGTAAAAGTTGAAGATAGACAGTATTATAAAAAAGACAGAAAAGAATCAGATGAAAGAGGATAGAGGGGAGGGAAAGAGTGAAATAAAGTTAGATAACTGGTTACATAAACAAAACTCTATAGTTAAGTAAACCTTTTAAATAAAGCTTTTCTGAAGCTTCCAATTCCATCAATGGATTTTAAATGGTTTGGTAAATAATTCCATAATCGAATAGCGTAAATGAAAAATAATCTCGCTGAATTAAGGAATTTAAAATTAGATACTATCAGAGCAGTATTTCGAACTGACTGAGAAAATTGTAGTTTTTCAAATAGGTATAAGGGAGTTTTTGACCGAATTAGGTTGTATAAAAAGATACAAGTCCTGGAGTTAAAGTAACTAGATAAGTCGTGTAACGACCAATTTTGTCTCTTACAAAATTGAGCGTACATACAGCAAAATAACATAGTTTGATTATAACTTAGATATTTATACACGACTATTAATAATCCAATTTTATAACTTTAAATTTTAATTTTCTATGTTTCACTGGTGAGAACCAACCACCCTGTACAGGCTTAATACAATAACGGAACAATCGAACGATTGAACAAGTAGAGTAACCAAGCAACAACAACTAATACATATTCACGCAGGGCATACGCTAATCACCGTGGCAACGACAGTATAAAAGGAAGGCACAGGCATGAAATGGGACAGTTGCTAAAGACCTGCAGAGAAGTGAACACCTAATGTGGAGTGCTAAAAGTCATCACGTTACAGTCACAGGAAAAGTCGACAGAGGTACTAACCGCGACGTCAAGAGCCATAACAGAGACGCAGGCAGAACTAGTAACAGAGACGCTGGCAAAACAAGTGGCAGAGCTAGTACAGAGACGCAAGCAGAGCTCGCAGCAGAAACACCGACAGAGACGCAGGCAGAGCTCGCAGCAGAAACAACGACAGAGACGCAATCAGAGATCGCAGCAGAGACATCGACAGAGCACGCAGCAGAAGCAGCAATTCGTGGCAGAGAAATATAAAACACAGTGACGTGCGGAAAGGTAAGAAAAAAAAAACAAATTATCATAGCTTGCTTCGGAAGTTAGATTATTGTAATATTGATTTTTGGTATTCGCTTGTTTATCAGTTTTCTAGTCTCTACTGGGCTGATAAAGAAGACTCCTTGGTCTTACACAGACATACCTGGATCTTTAGTTTATTTTTATATTTAGTTTTAGAATTTGCTTGTTTATCAGTTTTCTAGTCTCTACTGGGCTGATAAATAAGACTCCTTGGTCTTACACAGACATACCTGGATATTTAGTTTATTTTTATATTTAGTTTAGTTTTCGCTTGTTTATCAGTTTTCTAGTCTCTACTGGGCTGATAAAGAAGACTCCTTGGTCTATTAGGTACCCTCTAAGGAACCATAGATAGCATTAGTTTACTACTGAATATATGAGTACGTCACACGTCACTGTGTTTTGAAGTAACCGTAGGATACGCAGCTACAAGTAATTACAAGCACGCAGTAAAATCCAAGGATGCGGTATATCAATAATTGTATATGTAATATATATAATTTTTTAGTATCTTTTATAACGTTCAAGAAAGGAAATAAAGAATAGAATTAAATAAGCCTAAAAACAGTGTATCTATCTAAATAAATAATTGTGCGACCCTGGACACAGGCTGATCTATCCCAGCTATAGATCCTGGGAAACAGGAAGTCGTTACATTGGCGCCCGAGCAGGGACACTGATTGATTCACTATTCTCCATCTTCTCAAGGTCTCTTACATTATTTTCTTTCTAAACGTTTTCTTTTTAATTTTTTTTTTATCATTTAATAATGAAAGTATTATATAGCAATTAAAACGAAAAAAGGGACCCTTGGTATAGATGAAACCTATAATTGGAAAATTTTTTTTGTATAATACCAAAAATTTTTAAGCAACCTTAAGAGCTCGACTCAATATTTTTTATATAAACACACTCTGCGGTTTTAGTCAAAAAGTTCGTAGGTAAACAACTAACAGGAATATAAGCAGAATGGTCAGAACGACCTGGATATATAGTCTTCGTAAGGAGGAGCTGGTTTTATACGCGAAGGAATTTAATTTTGACTGCGAAGGAACAGTAGAGGAGCTGCGAAAGCGATTCTCTGGGTTTTTTATGGAGGCTGATGAGCAGCCGCAGTGCAAACAGCGATTGCAGGAGCTGGAGTTAAAACATACAGAAAAAAGACCTCCATCACCACGACTTCTACAAGTACCACTCTGATCCCAGGCCCAGACAAATAATCTTATAGGATTGCCAGCCGTGAATCACTTATTCAGTGGGGGAAAAGGCCAATGATTCGTTACCATCTGCAAGCATTATCGACTAAGTTCGGAAATGGTCGATACGATTCGATGGAAAACGTAACCCATTGAGTTTTATTGAAAGAGTGGAGGAGCTTGCTGACGCTTATGGTATCAATAAAGACTTATTATTGCGCCCAATGCCAGAACTGCTTTCGGAACGTGCCTTAACCTAGTGGCGTAACAATAATAAACACTGGAGTAGCTGGAGTAGTTTTAAGAAAGTTTCTTCAAATTCTTCCTTTCATCAAGGTACTTTGAAGAATTGGAAGATCAGGTCCGAGGACGCATGCAGCATCAGAAAGAACGAGTCAAAGACTACGTACTAAATATGCAGGACTTGATGCGGTATACAAGTTTCACGGAGGAACAGAAACTAGAACGTATATTCCGCAATTGCCAACGGGATTACCAACTATACATTAAGCGAAAGGATTTTAAGTCTCTCGAGGAATTAATTGACTTAGCTGAGGACTTGGAATGTATTAATCGAGCCAATTTATACTCAAGAGCCATACATCCAGGTTTACTAGAAGAACAGAACCGGATGGTCACCTTGCTTATTGACGCTGAACTAAATCCACGAACAGCCTGTCAAAATTGTGGACGAACTGGTCACTTTTGGCGAGGGTGTAGGAATGCAAAAGTATACTTTTGTTGGGTCTGCGGTTATAGAAGTAAAACCACAACTGAATGCTGTAGGCAACAACAAACAGGATACAATAGCTTGGGGCACTGCTCAAAGGCGAGGAGAGGCAGGGCCCAGTCGTCAGGACCCTCGAAGCAGTTAAACATTTTAAAATATGATCATACGCAAATTTTCGTGAATGTGGAAGTAGAAGGACATCAAATAGAAGCAGCCATTGATACAGGAGCAACCAGAAGCTTTGCGAGCCAAAAACTCGCCCAAGAATTACTAACACACGAGTCGTTTCTAGTTGAGATAAAATTAGGCTCCACCACATGTAAACAATGTCTGCTTGTCCTTCCGGATGCTACTGATGATTTGTTGCTAGGCATGGATTTCCTACTCAGGACTGGTGCAGTTTTTAGTTGCGGAGGACAAACGATAAAACTATGTCATAGCGATTCAGGTACTCAGGTTTTCCCAACAGACACGATTATACGAGAGACTCAGGAAGTATCTCAACAGGAAATAAATACTAATATAAACCAACGTAAAAATATAGAGACAGGTGACGTACATCGCAAGCCACGCTACTGTCCTAAAAACCCAACAACGCAAAGAAAAACAAATAAAAAAGTGAAGGAACTACATGCAAAAGAATGCAACGAACCATTAACCAGCTATTGCAGTCACCCAATAGTTACCAATAGAAAAGGGAAAAAACACAGGAAAGGCTAAGACAACCAAGAACTGATTTCTTGTACTGTGATATTTGATCGAATTTCCGAATGCCATGGACATGTCTCGTAGCGTGAGTGAATGCTACATGTAGTTTATGCTCAGAGTGTGAATCTAATTTGCTGTATATAAGTTCAGAGTACGTTATTATAGGTAACATCAACTGTACTACAAGGTTACGCCTGGTTTCTAAGGACGTAAAGTCAGCAGACATTCTAAGATTTCTAAGACAACAATATATTTTACGGATAATGCTGTTAACATGATCGGTGCACGACAGTGTTGAGTTTATAAGGAAACATAGGCTTACAATATTGGTAACAAGTTTAAGTTTCTTATCACCTATAAACAAGTCAGGGATATTTTCAAAAAATATTTTAGATGCCGAGATCTTCATCTTCAGTACTCCAAGAGACCGGTTCTACGGGAAAGATGAAATTGAATATCATCCTCGTATGCATGCATAGAAGAGTGTTTACAAGTTGAGAAAATGTCATATATAAAAACTGAAAATAGCAATTGGGCAAGAGTTGAACCTTGTGGCACTCCACTGCGTACCAAATCAAATTGAGAACACCTATCACCAACCCTAACTCTTTGTATTTTATTTGACAAATAGCTTCTCAAAAGACTTACAGCATTATCTCAAAAGCCATACCGTCTTGCTAATAAAAAAAATAAAACGAAGGTAAAATTAATAATATATTAGTTGTATTGTCGGAATTTGTGATAATTTTTATAAACTTGAATTGGCTAAGACAAGACCATAACTTGGGCCTATAATTAAAGTAAAATACTACGAATATCACAACATGAATGTTGATTAGGACTGCCATAAGTCTACAGCACTTAACCGGGACACCTTTGCACATCCACCCAAAAACAAATACGCAATTTTCATATAATACTTTGCCGTTTATTAAAAAAAATATAAATGAAATAATTCACAGTTTGCTTTTGCTTTTTAATGCAGTTATAAAATTCTGTGCACGTCATAGAACCAATAAATTTGCATTCCATAATGCTTTCCAGGGCTCTTTTCCTTTCTCTATTGCGACGAGACCAGTGAAAATACTCGCTTAACATTTCCTTTTTGTCCTTGAATAGCACACAAAAGTGTAATATTTTTAACAAGTTTATTTTCGCCTTTTTAATTTAGTATTAAAAAAAAAAAATTTTAATTTTTTATTCATTTACACGCATTTGTAAAATTTTTTTCAGTTTTCACTGATACACTTTTAATTTGTCCTTCAATATTTTAAACTGGGACATTTTTACTGTGCACCGGGACACAGGGACACCGATCTCAAAACCGGGACATGTCCGGGAAAACCGGGACGTATGGCAGCCCTAATGTAGATCCAACTCAAACCTAAGCAACTCGTAGCGTTTCAGTCCTTCGGTTCACAGCATTTGGAAAAAAGTTTGATGACAGGAAAAATCGCAGAAAATCGCGTTGACTCGAATTCAAAACCTTCTTCATTTTTCCAGTATATGGAAAAAAACTAAAAACCTATAATACTTAAGTACTTGGCATGATTTCTTTTTTTCCAAAATGTCTTTCATCTTATCTGCATTTCAGTGGTTTTTTTTATAAAAAAAATAAAGCTTGGTAAGGGTTTTCTTTTCTTTGAATAAATCTTCTGGAAACGCAGATATTAGCCTTAGAGTCGGCTTAAAATTTGAGGGTGCAGTTTTTGAATCATTGTGCGCTGATTTAATAATACACAAACACACACAACACAATTGATCATAAGAGCTCGGGTCCATCAAGATAAATTCTTATTATTTAGCTTATAACTTGATTACATTTACTATGATTTTTAAAGTTAATAAACTCCCTTCGTTTAGTTATCCAGCCTTATGTTAATACACCCACTTTGGCGTTAAGTAAAAAAAAAAAGAATGTAATAGGTTCAATATTCAAATAAGTTGAAAATATTTTTAAATTTGAATATGAAATTTGTAAGAAAATTTAAATTTTGTATTAACAATACACAAAGAGAATACGATAAGATTGCCAAAATATGTTCCTATTTACAACTTTTTGGTATTAATATTGGTATATATGTATGCTGAGGTTGGGCTTTTAAATATTTGTACAAACAATTATAAAGCTAAAACAACAATCAATTTATGCTAACAAACGTATTTTTGAACATATTTAAATACAAAAAATTTTATTTTAAAAGAATTCCATTCAAACAAAATGAAAGCATTAAACCACACTAATGAATTTCAAAAACTCTTTTTAAATTTTTCGAATTCTCAATAAGTCTTAAAATTTTATTTGCCAAACAAAATATTACAATGAAAATGTGTCACTTATTATTTTGCTCAGTAATTGCTTTATTTCGCGGTTTGTTAAGTTAATGCAAAAAAAAAACCATGATTCAATTACTATAGGTTGTCCATTCGTTTGACAACACCCGTAAATATGTAATCAAAAATAAATTCTCTCTCAAATATAAATGACAACTAGGGTTTTGTTGTGTATTTTTTTTTAAAGTACATAGTTATTCTATATTTTGCTGTTAGCAGGAAAAAAAATAGTGTGCAATGCGTTTATAATAATTATTGCTTTAATAACTATTATTGAAAATTGTTTTCAAATTTTGTTGCGAGCCGTTTTTTTCAGTTAACATACAAATCGCGACTATTAAGTTGTAATTATTAATATAAAAATGCCTTCAACGTCCGGTATTTACAAAACAGTTTATGTTGGTGATAGAATTCGAAAATATAATGTGCCAGTGAATCCAATTCCCGCCGTCAGCAATGGGAATACATTTGCACAACAACATATTGAAATTAGCTTTTTAAAAACTCACTTAAATTTTCTATCAAAACAAACAAGTAGTATAGAACGTAGTAGTAAAAGCAGCAGTGAAATGTATCCTTGGGTATTTAGTACTGCAAAATAGTATGATATTTCTGCAACTGATTGCTTTGATGGCATTAAAAAATTACTCTTTCGCATCCTTCTTCAATTTTACGGGTGTATATCTTCATTCTTGTGAGTAAACGTCAAATGAATGGACAACCTATAGCATAGTAGAACTAGACAAGGTAGTGTTAGGGCTGAATGTGTTCTCTTCCTTAGTGACCATATCTGTCAAACTCAGCCATTTTGGTATTTTTGCCAATTTTTGCTTTCATATTAGGGCAGTTCACGATCTTGTTGCATCGTTGCAAATGCAAAATAAACAGCTTTTACAAAAACAAAGAGCATATGTTGCAAAAGCTTTTCAATGCATTTTGTTTTTGTAAAAGCTATTTATTTTGCATTTGCAACGATGCAACAAGATCGTGAACTGCCCTATTGCATTCTCATTGGTTGCAGATTTTGTGTGAAATGTTAACTTAGTTTTGACAATTTCGGTCACCGGCTCTCCGCCCTAACACTACCAGATCCTAAAAGGAAGAAAGAAGCCAAGGGCCGAATTACAGCATCCGTGAAGGAGACAATTGCCTGTCAATCTTGTACAATTTTGCTCGATCACGGATGCTGTAATTCGACCCCAACATATTTGAAAAAAGGGATCAATTCCTAGCTCATTTGTGTGCACACATTTTCATTTATATTTCGCTGTACCCAAAAGAAAACATCGAAATTAGTCGCGCTTAGCGGCGCTTTTGAGTGAGGTGCCATTGTCGACCCACCGAGATTTAGTAGGAAATTGTAACAGTGAGTTTCAGGACCTCTTCTACTCATTTAGTCTCGTTGGTACATACAGTGTTGCGCAAAACAATAGCAACAAAATCAGTTCGCTGCTACAAAATCGTGTATCTTTATAAATATTAGGTACACACAAAAATGATTATAGGAACCAAAGCATGTATTCATATATCATATTAAAAACAAATCATATTCAAATTTGGTTTTGTTTTCTTTATTAAATTTAAAATTAATGTGATTTCATTCAGTTTGTCTGAGAGCAAAACAAAAGCAACATAATTAATATTTGGTGTAAGATTCATTATTCTTGATAACCGCTGCACATCTCAGCGACATCGACTCTATTAAATTAGATATGTTGGTATTAGGTATATGGTATTAGGTAGGTTGGTATTAGGTATATGTTCCCAATTAAGTTTCAGGGCTTCATACAGTGCAGTCTTATTGGAAAACCTTTGACCTGAAACTTTTACCTTCAAAATCCCAAAAAGATTTTCAATGGGATTCAAGTCATTGTGACTGTGCCGGCCAATCAAGGACTTGAATTCCATTGCCTCTAATGTAATCTTTGATGAGCTTTGAAGTGTGCTTTGGGTCATTGTCGGGCTGAAACGTTCACTGAAGTGACATATTCCACTCTGAATGTGGTTGCGTCTTGCTTTCTAAAATGTCATTATATACAAATCGATGCATAATTCCATCGATTTTTTGAAATGGTTCAACTTCATTATAGGAAAAATAAGTGCAGACCATAATGCCACCGCCTCCGTGCTTAAAATTTATTTTGCAGTTTCGGGCTTCAAGTCGTGTACCTGGGTGGCGCCGTACCGTGCACATCTCATCTGAATTAATCAAGTTGAACTTTGATTCATCGCTAAAAAACGGTTTTCTATTTTTGAACGATCCAATTTAGGTGCTTTTTTGCAAGACTGAGTCTAAAAAACAATAAATTGCAACTTGTTGTCACAATTTCAGACAGAATTGTTTGAATTGTAACACCTCATCATTGTTTTTTATGCTTATCTGTAATGCCGTGGTTATGCTAGCCAAACATGATTGCCGAACATTTTTTGTTGTTATTGTTTCACGTATAAAATGAAGAAATTAACTTTTTCTCATATTCATTTTCTCTCTCTCGGACCGAACATTTTGATTGCTGATTGAAACGCCAAACATGCCGAACTTTTCAGTGTTGGCTGTAGTCATTTTGTATAATAGCATCAAAAAAGTAGGTAAAAGTATTAAAAAGTGAAGTTGATTGTGTCTTCAAGTAACCCTTATCATAAACAGCTAGCTAGCATGTCAGATATATGCAAACCATTTTGTTTAAGATATTATAATAAAAATTCAGAGTAAATAATATCAGTTCGTATATTTTAATTCGTTAATTTTAAGTACAAAAATGCAAATTAGGGTTGCGCTCTTTTGTGTTTTGACATACTATTGCATATAATGCAACTGTGCCACCAATCATAGCATAACCACCAAACAAACATTTCAGCGAAGAGAACAAATTAACAAAAATGAACACCGAACATGTTTGGCTAGCATAACCACGGCATAAGCAAAGGTTTCTCTGCCGGTCTGTAACTTCTTTAATCGTTCTCAACGGCTCGTCATCAAACAGTGCTGTGATAGATATTTAAATCAAGTGTGCGAACAACCACTTTGGATGTGGCAAATGCATTTCGTTTGAACACTCCACAAATGTTCCTGTCATCACGCAGCGATGTCTTCCGCGGCCGCCCTCTTTAATGTACCGTTGTTACGTCTTTTGTGATGGTATATTTCTTCATTAATCTGCAAACTATTGACCGATTAACATCAAACTGTTTCTCGTTAGATATTTGTGAATTTCCGTTTTTATATTCGGAAATAATTTGTAATTTAAGAGCCTCACGGTATTTAAAACGTGCCATTATAAATGTAACCGTTTATGTCACAACTAGCGCAAAAACAAAACTAAACTTAAATGTTTATGACTTACAAAAAACACGAGCTTTACAAAATCGGAACTTTTACCGGTAATTCTTGGAACTTCTGTTCTCTTTTTACATTTTTCAAGTTTTGTTGCTTTTGTTTTGCTCTCAGACAAATTGAATGTAGCCTCATTAATTTGAAATTTAATTAAAAAAAAACAAAACCAAATTTGAATTTGATTTGTTTAATATATGCTTTGATTCCTATAATCATTTTTGTGTGTCCCCAATATTAAAAAAGATATACGATTTTGTTACAGCGCACTTATTTTGTTGCTATGTTTGCGCAACACTGTATATATTCAGAATATTATGATGTCAGTTCAGCGCCATCTGCTAACTGTTACCAAAAAGCGATAACTTACATTGTGCTTTTATCCTAAGGGTCATCGCTTATTTTTTTAGTCGTGACATGAACCTATTCTGCTAATAGCACATAGCATCTAAAACTGTGAAATACTTGCAATGAGAATAGATTACCAAGAGATTTCTTCATTCTGTGTTCCCAGCCAGTATTCGGACTTTACTGCAATTGCAGAAGATCTACGGCGCTTTTTAGCAAAATTTGATCAACATTGTTATGGTTATTTTTGTATTTATCTTACAAACAACAGGAAACACAGGCATCATAGATAACACAACAAAAAGAAAATTTTTAGAAATTAATTTAAATTAATCTAAGTTTAAACTCAATGTCATAACTGTAAATAGCTTAATGTTTGCAACCTGTTTAATTCCAAACAAAAAATAAATATTTTTTTACCCCCACTTGCATTGCTGAAATTTTTGGAAGAATATAAATTTATCGAGGGCAAATATACTTTGAATCAGTAAAAAAAGTACATAGTTATGTATATACTTGTTTGTATATTAGGCAGGGTTGGCCATTAATGATTACTTTCATGTAATGATTATAAAAAAATACTGAGTACAATTAATCATACACAAATTTATTACTTTATTACTTATTTTGAGAAATCAGTAATCATGCAAAAGTAATCAGTGATTAATTAAAGTAATCAGTAATTTTCCAGTAATGAATGAACTATTCTTTTTATTTTCATAATTTATCAGTAATCAAGCTGAACCAATCGTTGATTGCAGATTTCTTTAACTAATAAATTGTTTTATATCTGTTTTTATATATGTGGTTTAACTGTAAAACTGAGGCAATAAAATACAGAAAAGGTTTCAGAGCACTATTGTTACACATCTTTAACAAAACCAATCTAACAAACATTAACATCACTTTAATAGCTGCTGAAGAAAATATTGTATTTATGGTAAACCATTATGATAAATAGCCGTTACTGAAATAATAAAATTACATACGTCTGACGAGAAGTAATCTGTAATCACTGAAAGCTGGGTCTGATTACTGATTACTTGATTTATTAAAAAATCATGTAATTCCATGTTACGATTGCTTGATATTTTTAAAAGATATTTTTAAAAATCATGTAATCACTTTGCATGATTAATTTATTTTTTATAATCTCATGTAATTACTTACCATGATTACTTAATTGAAAGTATTCTTATTTCGTTTTTAATGTCATTTTTCTGAATGTTAAGAAAAATCAAGTAATCTGTGTAATCTAAATACATGTAATCATAATCAGTAATCGTGAGTTGTAATCATGGACATCCCTGATATTAGGTAATAAAAAGTACAAACATTATTATGAAATGTAAATGAAACATTAAATGAAATTGATATTTTGGTTTTTATTTATTGATTTATGAAATTATAATTATAATATATATATCACTTTTTAAATTTACTTAAAGCACTTCACTATTTTTATTATAATTATTAAAATATCGCGAATTTATTTGCAATTTCGAAGCAACTAATTTGCAGCCTGTCGTACATTCCATTGAATAACATTTGACTAATGAAAAAAGAAGATACTTCAATTAAATAAGCGAGCCTATTCTTAGCTCGCTTGTGCACACAGCAATTTCTCACATTTTAGCTGTTCTAAGAACAGAAAAGGAAAATTGTGACAAATAATTGAGAACAGTCATTTCAGTTTAGGACAACTCTTGCAAAGGTACTTGAAACTGAGTGAGAAAAGGCGGCTCTCTGAACCTGGACCTCTTCTACTCATTTAGTCTCTTTGTAAATTATTTGCCACAGTTTTTTTTATTTTTTTTTTATTTCATAAATTCATTTATACAATTATATACAAAATGTTTGCGCTCCATCGCCAAAGGGCTTTAAAGGAGCAAGCTACATTGGCTTAACAGTTAATTTACTATAAAGTTATCGCATTTATTACAAAAAATTTTACTTTACTCATGTATAAATTGAAATAGCTAACAATGTTTAACTATATGTTACATTTTCAGCACTATTACATAAATTTGATAATTTAAACATCAGCATGTACAATTTTTCCCAAGAGATATTGTTTAATTTGGATTTTAAAGAGATGTAACGAGCCTAAGTTCCTATATTCCACCGGTAATTCATTATATGCCGCTGGCCCTGCACAGCCGTAACGCTGCTTGGTGATTTCTAACCTGCATCTCGCCACTACTAGGTTGTTGACACTTCTCGTGTTGCGCCCATGGTCCAGAGTCCGGAGTTGAGCTGTGTTGTAACCAATGTTGTTAACGTTTTTATATACATGTATGAGAAGTTGAAATTTATATAACCCCATTACAGGAAGCAGTGATTTGAACCGCGCGGAGTAGAGCTGTCGAGTAGGGTAGAGCCTTGGTAAATTAAAGACCAATTTAAGTGCCTTGTTTTGGATTCTTTGCAATTTTTTTAGCTCGTTGCTATTTTTGTAGGCCCAACACATTGGCATGTACATAAAGCTTTTCCCAGGTGGGTGTGGAAAAGCGACATATAGATTAAGTATTTCGTATCGATTGACAATTTATATTTAAATTTTTGCAGAATTCCGAGTCCATATCAGAGCTGGGCGATAAGGATTACGATTACTTTATGATTACGATTGTAGTAATCTTAAAAAAAAAGAAATGGGATTACGATTTAAGTAATCCTCCATCGAACGATGTTAGATTACGATTGCAGTAATTGTAATTTTAAAAAATTTGAAATTACAATTACTGCAATCGTAATCTTAGCTCATTCGATGAACGATTACTGTAATTGTAATCCCATGTTTTTTCATAAGGATTACAGTAATCGATTGCAAGGATTACTAATTACAACTTCTAGTAAATAAAAGTAATCCTTGCAATCGATTGCTGTAATCCTTACAAAAAAAACATGAGATTACAATTACAGTAATCGTTCATCGAATGAGCTTAGATTACGATTACATTAATTGTAATTTAAACTTTTTTGAAATTACGATTACTGCATTCGTAATTTGAGATCACTCGATGAACGATTACAGTAATCCTAATTTAACAATTTTTGAAATTAGGATTAAAATAATCGTAATCCTTACCGTAATCAATTACATCTGTAATTCTTATCGCCCAGCTCTGGTCCATATGCTAATTTGTTTTGTACTTTTATTATGTGTTGATCCCATTTCAGATTATTACTTAGCACGATCCCCAGAAATTTCACATGCTTGTCCTCAACAACATCTAAGCCATTTATGTTCAACATGAAGTTTTCCTTTCTCTGGACTGAGGTGCTATTGTAATGAGTTTCGTTTTGGATACATTCATTGATATTTTATTAAATCGAAAGAACTCCTGAATCATTGAAATATCATATTCCATTTTGGCACGCAGAACAGTTCTATTTACTGATGGGTAGAAGAGTGCCATGTCATCAGCGAATAAGAACAGTTTTCCTTTAATTGACATATTTTTGATATCATTTATAAAGATGATGAACAGTATTGGTCCCAAGACACTTCCTTGAGGAACGCCACAACAAGTTTTATCATAAGTGCTCTTTACTTTCCCATTATATACTGCTTGATATCTATCGTTTAGGTAGTTTTTAAACAATTCCAGCGTTTTCCTACACACGCCTTTGTACTCCAGTTTTTTTAGAAGTAATTCATGGTTGACACATTCAAATGCTTTTTGCAAATCTATAAAAAAGCCCCCAATCCCTGAGCAGCCACGGTCTAATCCCTCGCAAACAAATTCAACTGCTTGAACCAACGCTGCTTGAGTGCCTGATCCTACTCGAAATCCATACTGGTAATTGTAAATAAAATCCATCTCTTCCAGGTGATCACATAACTGTCTTTTTATAAGCTTCTCCACCACGTTATTCGGTACTGGCAGGATTGCAATCGGCCTGTAGTTTGACGTTTTAATTTTGCTTCCTCCTTTAAATACTGGCACAATTTTTTGCATTTTAAGTTTTTTCGGATAAATACCTGTAGCCACCATTAGAGAGAAAAGTTTCTGCACAGCCTTAGACATTTCAGACGACGAATTTTTAACTACTTTAGCGTGAATTTCATCAACTCCTGCAGACTTACTTTCCTTTAAGTTTTTTATTATTTCTTCGATTTCATCTGCTGGTGACTCTGTCAGCTCAAACCTGCTTCCCGAATCATGCAAAGTCAAGAATGCATTGATGCTGTCGTCCTCATGTGATTCTATTGTCGCCGCCACATCTGCAGCTCGGTTCACAAAGAATTTATTCAGCTCATTAGCCACACGCACTGGATTCGTGAGAACTGTTCCATCTTCCGCTTCAATTTCTTCCACTGAATTGCACCTCAGCTCTCTATAAAGAATGTCATTTAATACCTTCCAAGTACCTTTAGTGTCGCCTTTAGCCTTAGATATTTTGTCTTTGTAGTATTCGGTGAAAATAACTTTTTTCGCTGCTTTTACAACATTATTTAATGCTTCCAATCGAAGACTCAGATCGCACCTATGAGGCTGCTTTTTTAGTTTTTTAAAAATGTTGTTTTTCAGACGGACCAGTGAGATTAAATTTCCATTCGCCCAGGGGCACATTAAATGTTGAAGCTTAATACGGGAAGTCGAATGCTTATTTATTATTATTTTCTTGAAATCATTTTTGAACTGACGAAATCGTTCTACAGAATTTGATGAGTGTTTGTTAACATTGGTCAAATCGTTCGAAAAATAAAAATATTTTTATTTTCATCAAATGATTTGACAAACGATGTGATGAGTGTTCGGACTCGTAAAATCACCATCTAATCCATATATATTGTAATGTATAAAGTTGGCCCATGTAAATGCTGTATAAAAATTTCAATGTGGCAACTTAGAAAAGTAATCGAAAAAGTAAAAAGATATGGCAACACAATAAAGAAAAGAAGAGGCATTCGATGAACGAAGCTGAATCAAAGAAGTAAAATATAAGGAAATGGTGTTGCTTACACATACACTGTACGTGAACTGTCGCACCATTCGTAAATTGTGCGAGCGAGACAGAGTGTGTTTTTTGACATTTTTGAGAACCCTGGACTCTGATTGGAAGACTCCTCAGCAAAATAGTTGAAAATAATTCAATTTTAAGCATTTTTCACTGCTTAAAAAGCAACAAAATTAAAGAAAAAAAAACACTAAAACAAATGCAATATGAGTTGTGCGGTTAAGAATTGTAAAAGTTCCAGAAAACTTAAAAACAATGCGCATTCGTTCCACAGGTAAATATGTCCATACGGTTTAAATTCTTTCAACAAAAGTGCTTTATTTAGTTTCTAACGATATTTTTTTAGCTTATTTGTGTTAGAAATGTATATATTTCTTATTAAAAATGGTTTAAAAATGCAATTTAGACCCCGTCGATTTTCCGCCAGTTTGATCAAACCACATCTGTCAAAACACAAACACTACTTCAGGGGCGCAGTCATTTTTCGCAGTTGAATACATGTTTGGGGCGCTCTTGTTTTCAGCATAGTGAATCAGATTTAGTACCTGTTTGTTAAATTTTTCTGATTTTTACACAACAACTAGGCAGAAACACCCAAAAAAATAAGGATTTTAAAAAATTAACCTAATTTAATTTGTAATTAAAGTTGAAGTTTAGAATTTATAGGCCTTCAAATATAAAAAATTACCTATTTAAAAATTTTGCAGTTTTTCTAGTTTTTCAACAAAACTAAGTTTTATGGTTATTAAAACAAAGGTAATGTGCGTATCTATTCAACGATGTGTCAAATTTAGAATTCCTTAAGAATTCATTAAGATATAATTTTTTATAATTAGAATTTGTCTGAAAGTATATACAATACATTAAAAAGAGAATTATTACAAAGATAACTACATTCAGAACTGCTGTAGACAGAGAAGCCTGTGTGGTACTTACTGAGGTTTGTAAACCCTAAGCAGCATCCAAAGGCCTCCTTTTGATACCTTTATTTTTTTTTTATAAAATTTGGAAAAACCTCGCTATTTTAAATAAAAAAAGGGTTGTATCTTAAATGCATGTATTTTTATGTTTGATATCTTGTTGAATAGATACTTGTATTATCTCTCTTTTGATACCCATAAAGTTTAGTTTTGTTGGATAACTTAAAAAATCAGCTAAATTTTTAGTCCACTTTTTCCAACGTTGGATGCCTATAACTTCTAAGCCAATTGCGAGCGATCAAAAATTAGAGTTGTTGCTATTCTTGAAATGTTTCTAAAATTTTAATGCATTAGAACAAACTTTAACAGTTTGGGCCTTCTTTTACGATACTACCGAATATGGCCCTTTGTGATTGTTTCTGTATTTGTGTGAACCAACACCAATATAGAAAATACCACACTTTTCTGCTATTACACCACTTCCTTATATTTTACTTCTTTGAGCTGAATTGAAAATCTCGTGGTTTTCACCACAGATAACCAGATAGGAAACTTCGATGGGCGAGTTGTAGAAAGGGATGGCACGATGTACGATTTTACGTCAAATTGCCCCAATACTATCTCAAAATGTTTATATGTGGTCGTAATTTCCTATGGTGAATAAGAATAATGCGGTGCAGTGAAATGCTGTATTACTTCATACAAAATGTTAACGTAGAGGACAAAGTTAGTAACTGCACCGGAAAACTTCCCTGGTTTCTTGAGGTGAATAAGAAAATCGGAAATAATGCGGTGCAGTAACATGCTGTATTATTTCATACAAAAATGTAATGTAAGGTATGAAAAAAAAGAAGTCATAATAGCACGGGCAAACTTCCCTGAATTTATGAGGACCATGTTGAAAATCTTTGACTTCAGTGTTGCCGTTTGGCTGCAAATAAATCAATTTGGATACTTTTCTCCTTTAAAAATGATGAATATTTTATTTAAGTCTTTGTGTAAGTAAGGATACTTTTTAATATGAATATATATTTTTGTATGCAAGAATATAAAAAAAATTGGTAGTTCCTTAAATTCGACAAAAACTATAAAACAAATTATAACATTGAGATATTTTGGGTAATATTTTTTTGTCAAAAAATGTATTCAAGCCTCTTTACAATTAACTTTCAAATTTTGTGATAAACATTTTAAGGTTTTCTCAGCTGCTTTTTTTTATGTAATTTAATTTTTCTTATTTAAACTTACAGTAAACGATAAAACTAATAGATTTTCTTTGAAAATAGGTGAAAATATATTTTTTTCAATATACTAAGAAACGAAAAATTTTGAACTTTTCAATTTTGTATAAATAAAGGGCAATAGCTACCCATATAATTTACGTTACATGAAACTTAATAAGCTATTCCATTTTTTGTTCCTTTTTTATGTAATTATATATTATCTTGTACATTGCTTTTTGTATAAATATTATTCTTATAAAATGAATGTAAATAAAAGGCAATAGCAACACGTTTTTATACAAAAGACTTAAATGTATGTTCCTTTTAAGGCATGGGGTGGTCTACTTTTTCCAATATTTCAAAAGTATAAGCTTTTAAATTACTGTTAAATTTTTTAAGCAAACTGAGGTTATTTCCGCTTCTACAGCCGTTTTGGAAGGTATCGAGCGCACAGTACAAATATCCATACTCACTGTTTTAACACTTATTTATATCAAAAATACTTTCTTCGGCGATGTGTTGTAGAAAAACAAAAGCTATTCAACCGAGACATCTGAAATATGTAATTCACTACATCAGTTGCTATCGCTATCAAAGTTTTATTTAAAAAAAATCGTATATGTTACACTTAAAACCGGTTAAAAACCCTTTTTTTTAAACGTAAATTTCAAAAGCACGTCCTTCTGTTATCATTATTTAATAATAATAGTATTCAATAAAATTTGTTAAGTCCTGCTTAACTGCTAAATTGTTAAAGTTAGCAGCTGCTGATGTGAATGAACCTGCTAAGACATTTTACAATGAAGTGCTAAACTAATATGCCAAAATCAAAAGACAGACTTCTACAGCTAAAAATATGTTGTTTTAATAACTCGTTTAACCTGTAAAAAAATGTATTTAAATTTTTATATTACAGTTCGTTAACCCTTTTTAAACATTTACTACTCAGAACCTTTGAAATGTTTTACATCTCTACCAACCCCGTTGGAAAGTTTTTATTTTTTATTAATAAAGAGCAGTCTTTAGACTTCGAAGTTACATATCAAAAATAATATGGTACTTATTAGAACTCATTCCAAAAACGATTTATCACTTCACTCAATAAGTTTGACACTTCCAACTTAACAAACGGTCTCGGCTAAGCAAAAACACGCAGCTGAACTTGTTAACTTGCTGAATCTTTTCCCATACAAAATTTTGACAGGACTTAACAAATTTGTTAAGTTTAGCAAATTAGCAGGGCTTAAATGACGTAGTGAATACCATTAAAAATCTTTGTTTTTATTTTGAATACAAAGAGAAGAGTGAAAATCTACAACAGAGTCCAGGCTCTTATTTTGAAAATTTATCTAAATAAAAAAATTTTTATGTGGAGTGTTACAATATACAATAGTATAATTATTTTAAAGTAGGAGCGGCAGTTTTTGCTGCGATAAACGTATGGCAAACAAAAGAAAATCAAAACGAGAGCGTGCTATGGTTGCTATGGAGATATCAAAAATGCTTTGTGTCACATTAATAAAATAAATAAATAAATTGCATTTGTAAATAATGTATGCAAATTAATAATTTCCATAATTAATCTTTGTCTTTGTTGATAGAAACTGAAACTCCACGATACGATGTCAGCGGAGGCGGTGGTGCTTTAAAAAAGTATTGAAAAAACACTGTTATTGAACGCTCGTTTTGTTTTCTTTTGTTTGACGTTCGTTTATCGCAGCTCATGAGAAAATAGGTTGTTGTCAAGGCTACCTGATACATTTTTGTATCATGCAATATACCTTAAAAGTTTTAATATCGTTTTTTAAACATTAAAAATTCATTAAACATTAAAAAAATCCTAAAAATACATAAAATTTTCCAGTGTTAGAAGTTTTTATTGTTTTTATGTGTACATGATTTTTTCTTGTTAAATTGTTATTTAAGTGTCAAAAATTGGGTTTCATAGTTTGACAAATTTTAAATTTTATTTTTATGTTAAAAAAATGAATATATTATTGATTTTTCGAATTTGATATGTGGGTGCTCTTTTTTCTAAAGTGGATACATTTGGGACTTTTTCAAGGGTACTTTTTTAACTTCGTAGCGGCAACACTGTTCGACTTCACTGTTTATAAAATTCACCACTAAAAATGTTTTGTGTCAAACAAAGAAAATAAATAAATGAATTTCATGTAAGTTGTAAATAATGTATGCGAAGAATTGTATTATTAATTGTTTAATTCATTTGTCTCTCAACAGAATTATGCCAGAATTGAAGGAGACCGTTTTGTCTGCATATCCTACTCGCATGAGCTTTCCAAATACGGCATTAAGGTCGATCTTGCCAACTACGCTGCAGCCTACTGCACTGGCTTGAATGTTGAACCTGTCGATGATGGACCAGGTGCATTCCGTTGTTACTTGGATGTCGGTTTAGCACGTACCACTACTGGTGCCGTGTATTCGGTGCCATGAAAGGTGCTGTCGATGGTGGTTTCAATATTCCACACTCCGTCAAGCGTTTCCCTGGCTACTCTGCAGAGACCAAAAGCTTCAATGCCGATGTTCATCGTTCACATATCTTTGGTCAACATGTTGCCGATTATATGCGCACTCTTGAGGAAGAAGCCTTCAAACGCCAATTCAGCCGTTACATCAAGTTGGGAATCCGCACTGATGATAATGATTGAAGAAATTTACAAAAAGGCTCATCAACAAATTCGTGCCGATCCTACTCAAAAGGCAGCAGGAGTAGACGGACAGGAGTTTCCAAGAAACGGTGAAATGCTAAGGGCCAATTTGTCAGTACGAGTTTAAACTCTAGTCAAATTAAACCTAGCTTAACTCACCAAAATTGGACGTTTGAACTCCGTTTAGACAAAAAAGAAACACATTATACCCACGATATTTTAAGTCAATTTAACATCAACGAATGCTAAAATATCTAGATAAACCGAGTTTAAACGTCCACTTTTGGTGAGTTAAGCTAGGTTTAATTTGACTAGAGTTTAAACTCGCACTGAAAAATTAGTCCTAAGAAGCTTACCAACCCTGAAAGGAAGTCTAAGCAGAGCACAAGGCCGCCTACATCACCAAGCTTAAGACCGAAACTGAGGCTTAATTGGTGGGAGTGGTCTTTAATGTTTATCTATACTATTATATAAAATTGAAGTGAAAATTAGAAGTTACGACTTTACTGCAAAGCTACTGGTCCGATTTTTATTCAAAATTTTTTAAAATATAGTTGTGCTACAGATTTATTGAGAGTTATTTTTCTTTCAAAATTTTTTAAAATATAGTTGTGCTACAGATTTATTGAGAGTTATTTTTCTTTAAAAATTTTAATAATAAGAATATTTAATTAATCAACAGTTGTTTTCTAAATTCTAACTTTGGACGATTACAGCTCTGCTAAAACAAAAGATACAAAAATTGTTAATATTTCGTTGGATAAACTGAAAATTTGAGCTCCGCTACAGCACATGACACGATAGTTGTTAATATATTGATTGAAAAACTTATATTTTTTAAAATACAAAATAATATTTTTTATTTTATGCTGAGTAGTCCAGATTCTAGATCAATAATACTAAATACTAAGATTAAAAATATTTCTTGTATATACATAAACACATATCGCACACCCACTTTAAAAGTGAAAGTATTTAATTATTTTCTTTTTGTATCATTTTACATAAAATATAAAAGAATCATATCTGAGTTATTTTAACGAGGATTTTTGTGTATACCAATGCATTGCTGGAGTTTCTGTACAAGACGTCAAAAATAAGATATGTTGTGAGAGTTACTTGCTCTCACCAACAAAAAAAAAAACAATACGACGGAAGTTACTTTTTCAGTAAATGAATGAACCGAAAAACCTTTAAAAAATTAATAAGTGACAAACATATCGCACACCCACTTCAGAAGTGCACAGGTCAAAATTTCGAAATTTCGACCTTTTCGTGTAAAACTGTTTGTAGTGATCATCTACATTGGCAGTCTTAATTTTGTACACATATTCTTACTGCATTATTCTGTATAACGAAGATGCTCACCAACGAGGAGAAAGACACGAGAAGCAATATTCTCTTCCATACAAAATTGTATTACTTCTCGTGTCTTTCTCATCGTTGGTGTGCTTGTTCGTGATACAGAATAATGCAGTAAGTCTTTAATTAAAAAAAATCGTTTTGTCTCTTTTTGTTTTGTATGAAGTCACTTGAAGAAAAAATTGTTTTTTGCTCCTCCTGAATATGTATAAATTTTGAGTTGTGCACTTTTGAAGTGGGTGTGCGATATGTTTCTCACTTAGTAGTTTTTTTAAGGGCTTTTCGGTTCATTCATTCACTGTAAAAGTAACTTTCGTTGAATTGTTTTTTTGTTGGTGAGAGCAAGTAACTCTCACAACATATCTTATTTTTTGATGTCTTGTACACAAACTCTAGCAATGCACTGATATACCTGATAAAAATAATCGTTAAAAAACTTAGACATGATTCTTTTGTGTTTTATGTAAAATTATACAAAAATAAGATAGTTAGATAATCACCATTATTATGAATAATTTTCTAATAAAAGCTCAAAAACATTTTAAAATTTTTAATGCTGATTTGTTGATAAACCGTTCTTTGCCACAAATATCTTCATATTTTCGCCTAAGCATCTCCTTAATTGGCAAGCTATATAGCTCATCAGTTTCGCCTGTGTTCATAGATTCGGGCAGCTGTAAAGTACATAGCACACAATTATATTTAAACTAATAAAAATGTTTCATAAAAATACCTCTTGTTTGATCATCAGCGTAGGTTCATTTGGACACAACTGTCGTTTCTTATTCTCCGCCTCTATGCGTGCAGCCTCTTCTCGTTTTTCCTTGTCCGCAATGGGCAGCAACATAGCCAAGTAGCGTTCATACGGACTGATGAATTGAATTTGCTCTATCTTTTTAAAATTTCCCTTGACGACTTCGGCTGTTGCAAGAATTGGCTAAGGAATATATCAAAGTTAAACCAACTTATATTTAAATCGTCTTTTTACTATCCTACCTTCACCAAGGGCTGCTCTCGAGCACGCAGCACAGTCTGATGCAACGTATGCAGATTCCGACGCACCAATGGAGGTATCGCACTGCATCATGACTAAATACCTTGCATTTCACTTGGAAAACTCTCAGATCTGCATCATATGATTGGCACGTAGCCGTAACTTTTATTTTCCAGACGAGCAACATTATCGCGGAACGCAAAAATCTGGCGCAGCGCTAACATTTGACGATTAGCAAATACACGCTTTGACTTACGAAACAGATCCAAATGGGTATCCGTCCCAATAGTAGGTTTAACATAGCGCTTCTTACATATCTCATTGCTACGTTGAAAGACGGTCACCAAAACATTTGTTTGATTGTGCAATGCATCTAGGATATAATTTGTTAGGCGCTCATAGATATTCATCAGAAAGTGTAGATCCACTGCAGTCTTCCTCCTTTTTACCAGCATCACAAAGGATCTGCGCTGGCAAAGTTGCCAAAGCCAACAACAGCACACACATCAATTTTCTGTTTGCCATTTCTTTATTAATGATTAATTATTAGATTTTCTGTTATTTTTCACACAAGTTTCTTTAATAATGAAACGATTTAACTGATTAACATAAAAATTTACAATTTAGGAAACTTCGATTTTTAGCATCCGACACTAAACAACATTGACAGCTATGAGGTGAAAAAAGGTGAACTCACGTACACAATACGTGAGTTTCACAAATTGCAAAACCAATCAGCTGATTTTTGACCAAAGATCAGCTGATTTTTGACTGCAAAATCGAAGTTTCCTATCTGGTTATCTGTGGTTTTCACTCGTAACAATATAAATCTGATAAAATCAAATAAAATAAAAGAGATCTAAGCCTGTTATTACAATATATACATATATATATGTTGGTCAAATCGTTTGCCAAATTATTTGATAAGCGGTTTGACTAATAGGGCTGTTCACATTTCAAACCGCTCATCAAAACATTTGTCAAATCGTTTGACCACAAAAGTGTTCAGACTCATAAAATTTTTCGTCAAATTTAATTTTATCTTGAACACCGAAGTAAGCACATCGCGATGTGTTCACACTCGTCAAATCGCCATCAAGTCCATACAAATGCTGCTAGTCAAATAAATTGTCAAATCATTTGATGAGTGATTTGATATGTGAACAGCCCTAATGTCAACACCCCTATTCACAGAAATCAGCTGGTTTTGGTATTTCGCTTTGTGGTTGTGATTCGGTTGTGTTGATATAATACAACAAAGATTTGAAAAGGGAAAGCGTATTGAATCAGCGATTGATCAGCGGTAAACAAAATAATAGGAATACGTGTCCAACGCCAGCTGCGTAGCAATTTGTTACAGCCAGAAGCTGAGGAAATCGTTTAATTGTGACAACATTTCGTGAAATTAAGTCGGAATTTATTCATTGTGTTACCAAAAAATTTATGTTGATGAAAACAACTGAATCTTCCTGAAACGTATACGGAACGCTTTCATGCTATGATAAAGTGTACCAAGAAGAACAACAATAGCTTCTATATATATAGAAAAAATAATTGTTAAAAATCGAGCTTGAAGTGTGTGGGAACTTTTATTTCGAAGGGGCTCTTAACAAATAAAAAATTTAAAGCGCTAAATCGATATTTGGCTTTTATCGGCAGGAGAACCGGATATTGCTATTTTGAACCGATACCCAAAACAGTAAAAACAAAAGAATGCTTGGGAATCACATGTAAATAAAAAAATCTCTGCTAAAAGCCGGGCAATGTAGAATTAAGAGTCTATAATTAAAGAGACCTCCATAGTTAGTTCAGGCCGAAGTTAACAAGCGGAAAAACAAATTAGCTATTACAAATTAAAGTATCAAAATTTCATTATCAAGCACCATTTCACCACCATGCCGTTTGAAGTTCCATTAACAAGACACCTACGCGACCATATTCTAGTCTATTTGGCGCTGGCGCTATGCGTATACCTCGCCAGAAATTCAAATTGCTATTTCGCAGCTTATGATGAAGGGGTCAACAATAAAAACTGCTTCTGCGAGGTAAGTTGGTCATATTGCAAGTCACATAAAGCGATGTATTTTTTTTTGTGCAGCTAGAAGGTGCTATCAACGATTGTAGCTGTGACGTCGACACCGTGGATCACTTCAACAACATGAAAATCTATCCGCGCCTCAGAAGTTTATTGGTCAAAAATTATTTCCGCTTCTTCAAAGTGAATCTGCAGCAAGAGTGCCCTTTTTGGCCAGATGATAGCAAATGTGCAATGCGTTTCTGCCAAGTGCAGGATTGTGAAGAACGCAATATTCCCGAAGGTTTGAAAGAATTTGGAGAACGTAATGTCAAGTCACAGGCATTCAAAGTAAGCATTCTTCTTAATATTTTAGATTAGTATTTATACAGCTGAATTTGGAAAAACCAAGCTTGTGTTGTCCAAGTCTATACATTATGTTATATAAAAGGCACCACACATACAAACATCGGATAGCTTTTGTTTTTGATATTGAAAGTGTAGTTATCTTAACATCAGCAAGCTTTATTACCAACAACAAAAATTGTAGTTTACGCCAACTGTTTTGGGTGACATGTACATTAAGATGGGTAAAAAAAGAATTTTAAATTCTCACCCATAAATTTTTTTTAATGGTCTCTAAAAACAGTCAAAATGTTTTTTGCATTATTTTGAGTGAATTTGAGTGAATCCGCGGTGACCAACGCCTTCCTGATCACGCAACACTGATAACGATATAAATGGCGCTTTTTCTTACGCTCTTTCTCATTCTCTTCGTGCATGTCCCTCGTTCCTTTTACCCACGAATTCATCCAGCATATGCTGTTGCCCGTGCTGCTTGCTGCGGGCAGGCGGAACTCCCGTACGGGCGACTTTGGACACCTCTAATGTAACGCATGTAACGAATGAATTCATGTTAAGGCCCAACCAAAATAGACGAGACTATGACAAACGTGACGAACGTCTGCACTCGTTACGGATGTTTACGGATTAAACCCAAAATGAACGAGTTGCTGAATTTTATATCCTATAAATGGCAAGACTACACATTAATAAACTATATAAATGCAACAATAAATTTGTTAAATAACAAATTCAACACTTAAACATACTTACTACTTATTTTTTATTGTTGAATGGCAAATTTCCGAGAAATTTCAGAGTGCGTTTTTATTTTATTTTCATCAATTTGTTTTGACTTTGCCATTATTTCACTCATTTTTCACAAATCTTTATTAAAAATTACAAAATGCACAATATAAATAAATAAATAATACTCGATTGCCTACTGATCAGCTATTTCAGACGAGTTGAGCAAATCGTTTCATTTTGGGTTAAATCCGTAAACATCCGTAACGAGTGCAGACGTTCGTCTAAATGCTATCGTCTCGTTTGGTCTATTTTGGTTGCTCCTTAACGAGTGAAGAAGATGTTCGCTTAAATGCAATTCAATGTCGCTGTCCAAAATAGACACACGTCAACTCATCGAAACTGAACGAAACAGTTTGACAAATCGTCTCGTTTCGTTTCGTTTATTTTCTTTGGGTCTTAATACGTCTTGTCAAACTGTTTCATTTAGCTACGTTTGCTCATTTTGGGAAACTACATCAAATTGTATTTAACCAAACACTTACGTTTTTACTCGTTACGGAGCAACTCGTCTATTTTGGTTGGGCCTTTAGAATCAATGGGAAAGCAAGGCCTTGCAAACAATTTGGCTGGGATGTTAGTGTGTAATATTGCGGAAAGCATAAGCAAGGAGAAAAAGTTTTTTCTCTAACAAGAATTAAAAGCTTTTTCGCATCTGAAAAATATGTGTTCAATTGTGATGTTATACATGGCTCATACTCGTATTACATAATCTTTGATTAAACTTTTATAATCTATTGTGTTTGTATTTATACAGCTGAGCTTAGTAAAACCAAGTTTGTGTTCAAGTAGATACCCATTGAGCCAATCGGATTCGTTTCTCAAACAGTTTGTTTATTTAATAGTTTTGTTAACGATTCGTTTTCGTTAACAAAATTTTAAAAATCACACTTAGGCATAGTTGTCGAAGATTAAAATAATCTATGAAAATGTTCCTTGAGAAACAAACTTGACTTTGTTGGAGGACACTCGTAATAATAAGCACCAACGATTTTCCAATAGAGCGGCCGCCAAAATTTTTTTTTAAATTTAACCAAGCAGTTAAAATTTCAGAGCGATCGGAATAAGCTAATATGTGCCTAGTTGAGCTTTATTATGATTAGTTTAATATTTTTCTTGATATTTAAAAAAAATCACAGAATCCAAATATGAAAGTATGCCACTTAAGTCGAGAGGATATTTTTTAACACTATAAAAGAATATACACAGACAAATTGAGCGATTACGTTTAAGAACCTCGAGAGGATATTTTTTAACACTATTAAAGAATATACACAGACAAATTGAGCGATTACGTTTAAGAACCTAGCCGCTTGCAATTTTTAGCAAAAAGTAAAATTTTTTGAAAATATCAAGTTTGAGTATTCCAAAAAAAAAAATTCCCAAAAATCTAAATATGCAAAATTTAAAAAAAAAAAACATTACAACTTGCTGTGGCACAGTTTTAAACTATTTTGTACAAAAAATAAAAAAAACCAAAACTCTGAAGCGAAAGCTACAGATATTCAAACTTGACTTTTTTTAATTCTTCAAAGTGCCTATTTCTGGCCTAGCGAACACAAAAAAAAAATTCATAAAAAATGGAAAACATGTATGTCTTTCTCTAAATGGCTTTAATTATTTTTTTTGTTCTTGTGGAAAAAAAATTAATTCCGCGACTGCCAAGACACCAGTCCCTGGTAAAGGGTAAAAAAATAATAAAAAGCCGCAAAAATCAATATTTTGAAATTGTAAAGAAATTGTTGATACGATATAGCCATCTATAATGCAAATTCTTTAAGTGTTTTCTTATCAAACACGCATTTGCAACGTTTGTGGAACGCAATTTGCGATTGCTTTAACACTTACAGTTTTTCTTAAAAGCCCCATATTCCCACAATGATGTTAAATAATTGCATCCGGAAATTAAATAAATTATAATTAGAATTTCGAAATATACATAAAATTCCAATTCACCGTATAAAAAGTAACAAATAAGGAAAAATGGTTTTCGGGAAAATATCGAACATTTCATATTTGACATTGCTTTCGAAATGATTAAAATCCAAGAAAACAATAATTTTCTCATACAAAAACGACAAAAATCGAAAATAATTAAAGCCTTTCCCCTAATATACATATCTGGCCGACAAGGAATAACCGCTAAAGTCGAGTTAAGTCAAAGTTGAGCTAATGATGTAGATGTGTTCCACGCATATAGTTCCGTACACACGCAAAATCGGGAGATTATAGAGTGATTCCAGTCAAAATTATCACAAAAAAAGCAAACAGCCTTTCATAGAACTTATACGAAGATCGAAAACTTTAAAGCATAATTTCTCGAAACATTGAAATTACACTTTAGCTGTGTTATTCCTTGCCGACACAAATATGTTTTCCTATTATTTTTTTTGCATTTTTTTTTTTTGTGTTCGATAGGCCAGATATTGTCACTTTCAATGCAAGAATTTTGAAAAAAAAGTAAAGTTTGAACATCTATAGATTTCTCTTCAGAATTTTGTTTTTTTTTAATTATTTGTATAAAATAGCCAAAACTGTGCCATAACTAGACGTGATATTTTTTAATATTTTGCATTTTTGCATTTTTGGCTATTTTTTTTTTTTTATAAATACTCAAATACAAATAAATACTCTTTAAATAAATACTCTTTAGCAAATACATTTTGCTTAAGATTGCATAGCGGCTAGGTTCTTTTACATAATCGCTTAATTTTTTTCTGTTTATATTTGTCATAGTTTTAGGATTTGGATTTTTGCAGTTTTTTTAAATTATTAAGAAATAAAATGAAACTAGTCAAAATAAAGTTCAACTAGGCACAATAAAGCTTATTCCGATCGCTCTGAAATCTGAACCCGTTGCGTTTGGAACACAACCAAACAATTTAAGTAAAGAACCCATTGGTTTTTCGTATTTTCGTTTTCTCCAGTGAATTTGGCGACCACTCTAAATAAAGTCCAACCTGTCACTTTTTCACATTCGACCACATTCGATTATCCAAAGTGCATTGCCAACAAAAGCTAAATTATAAAATATTTGATATAATTCGTCAGAAACAAAAATAGTTTATATACAAAAGAACTTTTTCTATTTCTTTGCAGTATTCCAAAGAAGCCCAAAGTGAAGACTGCTCCGATATTGAGGATCTGAATACAGCACTCAGTTTTCTCGACACCAGCATCAGTGAGCAAGCACATGAAGAATTCGCTCGCTGGGCTATTCATGATGAAGCTGAAGAAGATTTCTGCATTCTTGATGATCTGCAAGAAGGAGCACAATACGTTGACTTACTTATCAATCCTGAGCGATATACTGGCTACAAGGGTGATTCGGCACATCGTATTTGGAAAAGTATCTATCTCGAAAATTGCTTTGGTGGCAACTTTGTGTCGTCGCTGTCGAATTATATTCCACACATAGATTTGAACGATGTCTGTTTGGAGCAGCGCGCCTTTTATCGTCTTATATCGGGGCTACATTCGAGCATAAATATTCACTTGTGTTCCAAATATCTACTGTCGGAATCGAAAGACTTCTTAGATCCACAAGGTGTCTGGGGGCCACAAGTAGAGGAATTTAAGCGTCGCTTCAGTCCAGAAACTACTGATGGTGAAGGACCACACTGGTTACGTAACTTATACTTCGTCTACTTGGTGGAACTTCGCGCATTAGCTAAAGCGGCACCTTATTTGCGACGGGAAGAATATTACACAGGCATAGTCGAGGAGGACGAAGAGGTGAAGTTAGCAATTAATGATTTGCTATCAGTTATTGAGTAAGTTCTTGATTTCAGTAACGATGTCTGCAATTAGTTTCGATCTCTTTATTGACAGGTCTTTTCAGTCACACTTTGATGAAAACGCATTATTCTCGAGTGGAATTGCTTCTGTAAAATTTAAGCGCGAGTACAAGGAAAAGTTTAGAAATATTTCGAGAATAATGGATTGTGTTGGCTGCGACAAATGCAAGCTATGGGGAAAATTACAAGTGCGCTAAAATTTTTTTACTTCAAATTTGACATGATCTTTAGTAATGAGTAATTTTTCAGACTCAGGGACTAGGCACTGCTCTGAAAGTGCTTTATTCAGAAAAATTAAATATGGCGACGGAAAGCGGTTTTTGGGACAAGCCCAATATAGATGCGGACCCCCTTTTCAGACTATCACGTTCTGAAATTGTGTCGCTATTCAATGCTTTTGGAAGGTAGCCGCACACACACCCACTGTAAAATATTAAATTTTTTATATTAATTCTGATTATTTTTAGGCTATCTAACAGCATTTATGAGATGGAAAACTTTCGGAAACTTTTAAGATAATAATTCAGTGAGAATGTAGACAATTACTTAAAAAATTTAATTAGCATTTTTTAAATTATTTATATTTATTACTTAAAATTTTAAGTAGAACATTTAAAAAAAAGCAGCAGAAATATTTTATTCCGTTTGTTTATTTTATTAGAATTATTTGGATATTTGCTGAATTGCACGTTTATTTTAAATCCAATTATTGAAAGCAATTATTCACACTGTTGTTAATTACTAAAAATTAATTGAAATGAGAATGTTGATGAAATATTTTGTGTAAAGTACGAGCATTTAAAATAAATTGGTTGAGATTAATTTTTATAATCAGCAGTTCTTAATCAATTCAATATCAAAACTACTGTAATATCAAAAATATTTGTATACGTAATGTACCTAGTAAATTGCAACAGTTTTAATCTTATCGTATCGTATTTGTATCTATTTGAATAAATGTTTGCAATATAATGTGTAAATTTCTCTTAAGCACATGTGCTCGTTTTGGTGTATATCGGTACCTTAAATATTCATCGTACCAAAATATCAGTTATGTTGCGAACGAAACGAGTGTATTTTTTTTAATAAAGTCACAAAATAGCAAAATGTAAAAAAATATTCACATTTTTTGTATGAGAAAAATCATGCATAAAGGCTCAGTAGATGAGTTATGTTTATTGGTTTGATTCTCGGCGAAATCACGGACGCAACATCGTGTCGTTTTTTGAAGAGAATTGTTTTATGAATATATCTCAGAACTGCTTGTGCTGTTACGGGGCGTCTCAACAAGCAATAATTTATTGCTTTCCATCTGTCAAATTCTATTGCAAACAATGGCAATATTGAAAGGGTGGGTTTCTCATGTTATGCAATCAACACATAATTTTATCTTATATACATATATACTTATATACACATTAAAAATTTTCATCACTTTTGAAATTTTTAAATTTTTTATCTATACGCTAAGGCAAGGCTGTTAATCGCTCATTTTGTTAAAAAAGTGAGTAGCTCATATTCTGAGCGCGCTCACATTTAGAGCGGCTCACTTTCTGAGCGCGCTCACATACTGAGTGGCTCACTTTTTGAGCGCTCTCACTTTTGAAAGTAAACAGTGTTTTGAGCATTGACGATTTATCGTAATTTTGACTATTTTTGGCACTAATTATGACGTGACTCAAAAAGTGAGCGAAATTAACAGCCTTGCGCTAAGGTATACGCATTAAAAATTTTGAAGAAAAATGCACTGCTGGCTGGCTGTTAAACAAGAAAAAATACAGCTCATTGCCAACTCCATAGTAGAACTAGACAAGGTGCTGTTAGGGCTGAATGTGTTCTCTTTCTTAGTGACCATTACTGTCAAACTCAGCCATTTTGGTATTTTTGGCAATTTTTGCTTTCATATTGCATTCTCATTGGTGGCAAATTTTGTATGAAATGTCAACTTCGTTTTGACAGTTTCGGTCACCGGTTCCGCCCTAACACTACTTGTCTAATTTTGCCATGGCCAACTCCATCTTGGCAATCTATTGCTTGCAATCTTGTATGCCATGTATTGCCATGTATGGATAACTACTACCATAACAGTAAATATATTGAACTTTTTAAATAAAATTGGTTTTAAAGTTAGGTAAATAAAAAAATTAAGAAGAGTGAATTTATAGTTCCAAAACTAAGTCATCACCCTCACCCAGTGCAACCCGCTGGTTTGGGTCATCGATTTCTGATGCCTTTTCTGATCTGCGTACAAAAACGATTTTGTCCTAATGCTTCTCTTTGCCAGCTTAAGTTTTCTCAAGTGTCATACTTTGTGCAATATTTGAGTCCGGAAAACATTTTTTATTGCTCTTTTTCATCAAATCTACTGAGCAAATTGATACATTTTGCTGTACCGGAAATGCGCACGTTCGTATTCCTGCTTATTTTACTTGCTTTTCTAAAATAAATTTTTCTAAGTCTTGCTTTGAAGTCCTGAGTTGACCGTCAACAATAGATGCGCCTTTATTTTTATGACCCAAGGCTGGATGCATGTGTTTTTCAAAACACTCAGTTCTGCTGTAATAAAATGCTCACGGCTATAGTTGAGCTCATTTTGCAAGGCCTGAGTCACTGCTTGATTTCTGGAATATTTTGCCATAAGATCCTGAAGTTTTGGCAACTGTACTTCCTTACTGTTTTTGCATCCGTTTTTTAATTTTTCGTAACTTGTTTAGCACAGAAGACGATGATCTTTCTGAGTCATTTGTTGACGTGTCAAATTTAAGATTAAATAGGAAAACCAAAACTTAAATAATGATTTTAAAACAAACTGATTATTCAGTATCTATCTTTCTTTTTAATCGCTTTTATTTGTGAGAAGAAACCGTTAAGTGTGTGCTGCTTAGATATGTTTCAGGGATACCAAGTAATCAAAATGGAAAATTTCACTGAAATTAAAATTCCATTATAAAATTTAAAAATTCTAAATTACCGTACGTTTAATAGGATCGTACATCGTACAGAGGGGTAAATTACCGTACTCACCCACAATTGCCGTACCAATTGGCATCACTGATTGCCAACTTCGGCAATTAAGTGGTCTCCATTGGCAATATTTGATGTTTGACGGATGGCATGCAATGAATTATTTCTAGTCGAAACGCCCTAATGGCCCTTATTATTATTTGCTGCGTTCGCTCTTCGACTGTAGTCGAATGGCCTGATCGAACGAGTTTGCATTTGGTATTATAACGCTCTTTCGACCAAGGTATCCTTGGATCCAGGTACTATAAATAATGCCCCTATCACAGTCTGCGAATCGAATGCTTAACTCGAGTCGAATCATTTGGCGAAATTTTCTTTTTGTGGTATCAATGTTTGCGAACCTACTTATTCGCCTCAGATACGGTGCTGCCAAAGCAGAACACATAAAAATTCGCATAGAAACGTCAAAAGTCAAACCTCAATTTTCAATTTAGCCTCGATAAATACAAATAAATAAGCAGCGTTGAGGGATTTTTGGCAAAAAAATTGTGTAAACGGAAACTTTATGTAGATTACGGTGCAGTGTTATCTATACTCTATACTATTATATAAAAGGAGACTCACGTATATTAGTCAGCTCAGAGCTGGAGAACGGTATGCTCTATTTCTATAATTTTTTTTTAATATTTGGTAGCTATGGTAGCCATTTAAAAGTTAAGCTGCATACATTTGCTAATCATTATTTAAATAATTAATTAAATCTTAAAGAGCATTACCATTATAGAGCTGCATGAATGTGTTTGAAATGCGTTTTCCCAGATATGACAGTCATAACAAAATGTCGGGAAAATTATTTGCAATAAGATGGCATACTTTGATTTTACGCACTATTTAAGGTTTGACTTATCAACGCTATGATCCTGTCCTGGTCCAAATGGATGAAATATCTTTTTCAGCCCATAACTGCTATACAAAATTATTCCCAGAAAGAGCACATACACGAAAAAATCGACAAAAATATTTTCTTTTGTTTTGCATACTCAGATTCTGCACACCATTTATGGTTTCACCTAGCAACGCTAAATCCTGTCCAGCACCCACTGGATGAAATTAATTATCCTTCAGAACTTCTATACTAAATAATTTCTAGATGTGACAGTCATAACAAAATGTCGGGAAAATTATTTGCCATAAGATGTCATACTTTGATTTTAAGCACCATTTAAGGTTTAGCCGAGCAACGCTAAAGTCCTGTCCAAATACTCTTTTAATAATCATTTGTGAGTATAATTAACAGTTTTTAATGCATCATTTCAGCCTCTGATTTCCCCTCAGAACTTTTTGACAGTTCCAGCAACGTTGTAAAGAAGTAATAGCCCAAACAGAATAGGCATAGCCAACACGTAGCGAGCTGTCGAAAACGTAGCCAACGAAATGTTTTGCACAGAATAGAATTTGTTTTGATAACGCAGATAGAGCTTTATGCTTACAATATTTTGTTATTTTTTACAAAATTAATAGATACAGCCTTGTGCATATCATAATTTGTTTGCTTTTTTACTAATTTGGACTAATATGTTTTAGTCAATTTGAAGTTTTCTAATTTGAACTATGTATTTTGACATTTCGCTACAGTTGGCTGCGGCAAAAGTTAAAAGTTCGTCAACATTTTTGTGTCGGCTGCGTTCGCTAAGTGTTGGTTATTTTCATTATGTTCATTTCATAGGGTTGCAAGGCAGCCAACTTCTACGTTGACATTTCTTCTGTTGGCTGCGTGTTGGCTATGCTTATTCTGTTTGGGCTATAAAATATAAGGAAATGGTGTTGCTTACACATACACTGTACGTGAACTGTCGCACCATTCGTAAATTGTGCGAGCGAGAAAGAGTGTGTTTTTTGACATTTTTGAGAACCCTGGCATCTGATTGGAAGACTCTTCAGCAAAATAGTTGAAAATAATTTAATTTTAAGCATTTTTCACAGCTTAAAAAGCAACGAAATTAAAAAAAAACCACTAAAACAAATGCAATATGAGTTGTGCGGTTAAGAATTGTAATAGTTCCCGAAAACTTAAAAGCAATGCGCATTCGTTCCACAGGTAAATATGTCCATACGGTTTAAATTCTTTTAACAAAAGTGCTTTATTTAGTTTCTAACGATATTTTTTTAACTTATTTGTGTTAGAAATGTATATATTTCTTATTAAAAATTGTTTAAAAATGCAATTTAGACCCCGTTGATTTTCCGCCAGTTTGATCAAACCACATCTGTCAAAACACAAACACAGCTTCAGGGGCGCAGTTATTTTTCGCAGTTGAATACATGTTTGGGGCGCTCTTGTTTTCAGCATAGTGAATCAGATTTAGTACCTGTTTGTTAAATTTTTCTGATTTTTACACTAAAACTAGGCAGAAACACCCAAAAAAATAAGGATTTTAAAAAATTAACCTAATATAATTTGTAATTAGAGTTGAAGTTTAGAATTTAGGCCTTCAAATATAGAAAAATTACCTAAAAAATCTTGCAGTTTTTCTAGTTTTTCAACAAAACAAAGATTTATGGGTATTAAAACAAAGGTTATGTTTGTATCTATTCAACGAGGTGTCAAATTTAGAATTCCATAAGAATTCATTAATATATTTTATAATAAGAATTTGTCTGAAAGACTAGTGGTTTCTCTTTTACGAAAGCAATACATTAAAAAGAGAATTATTAAAAAGATAACTACATTCAGAACTGCTGTAGACAGAGAAGCCTGTGTGGTACTTACTGAGGTTTGTAAACCCTAAGCAGCATCCGAAGGCCTCCTTTTGATACATTTATTTTTTTTTTTATTAAATTTGGAAAAACCGCGCAATTTTAAGTAAAAAAAGGGTTGTATCTTCAATGCATGTATTTTTATGTTTGATATCTTGTTAAATAGAAATAAAACTTGTATTATCTCTCTTTTGATACCCATAAAGTTTAGTTTTGTTGGAAAACTAAAAAAAATCAGCTAAATTTTTAGTCCACTTTTTCCAACGTTGGATGCCTATAACTTCTAAGCCAATTGCGAGCGAACAAAAATTTTTTAAATAATTAGAGTTGTTGCTATTCTTGAAATGTTTCTAAAATTTTAATGCATAAGAACAAACTTTAACAGTTTGGGCCTTCTTTTACGATACAACCGAATACGGCCCTTTGTGATTGTTTCTGTATTTGTGTGAACCAACACCAATATAGAAAATACCACACTTTTCTGCTATTACACCACTTCCTTATATTTTACTTCTTTGGGCTGTTCAGAGTTGCCTCAAATGAGGCGACTCACTTGCCTCATTTTGACATCTACAGGCAAAGCGGGAAGCGGGAAGGTGACATGTTACGTGATGCAAGAATTTTAAAAATTCTAAAAATTTTGCGACTCATTTTGACGTACGTCAGAGTGAAGTTTGTTCTGTTGATTTATTTTCCTGTTTTTGATGCTATTCAGGCGCAGTATTGGCGCGAATTAATTTTTTTTATTCATAGTTGTTCGCAAATTAATATTGTTTAAATTATGAACGTTTCTGTGTTTAATAATTCAAAAGAAAACAACAGGAAAAAAAACAATAAACGTCGAAATAAGGCTGCCTCAAAGTGAGGCAATAATTTGTGTGTGAACACCTGATAGCAAGCTTATGCCAAAATGAGGCCATTGAGTCGCCTCTTTTGAGGCAAGTCTGAACAGCCTCATACGCTGGTGAAAAATGAGAACATTTAATTTAACTTTGACTTATGTCGGTGCTGCCAATTACTAAAAAGGTATGTCATTTGTGATTTTTCTGTTTTCTATTCTATAACTTGTTGATAATTGTTTATTCTTCATTCATTTGAAATACTAGGGGTATTCACGATTCAGTGAACTTGCCTGTGCAGTTGAGGACTTGTGCACTTTACACAAATAAATTGTACGTACGTCAAAAATCTGCACAAGTGCTTTTCTACTATTACCTTCAACTTGAGGACTTGGGGATTTGAGAAGTTGTGCACTTGTGTGCATTGAAAAATGTTGACAGCTTTGAAATGGTGATGGTGGTGTGTTCACGAAAACCTAACTACACAAGTCCTCAACTGCACAGGCAAGTGCACTGAATCGTGAATACCCCTTCTTTGTCTTACATGTTTAAATTTTTATTTGATATGTTCTTTTAAAATACAAAGGTAGTAGCTTAACAGTAGCTGCGTTCGATTCGCTTCCAAATAATCCAGATTATTTTTTTTACATGCAAAGCAAAAACAAAAATAATAGTCCTATAAAGGCGAATTTACACGATTTACTATCATCGTTCACTTTGGATGAATCATCATATGTAAATTGAGTTTCATCTTTAAAATGAAGATGATTGTCATCCACATTGAACAGTGAAAGAAGTAGAAGGTCTTCCTACTTTTGATGAAAGTGAAAGCAAACCGAACTGATGTGTCTTTCGTACTAAAACACAATCGAAAGGTGTTAACATAATTTCAAGCAGAAAGTTTATATTTTTTTTATTTAATTGCTTATTTAATTATTTATTTAATTTTTTTAAACGTCAATAAAATTAATCAGCCATATTTTGACATTAAACCCCGAATCATCCATCAAATATCTTATTTACACTTTGAATAATGTAAATTAAAAATTGATTCACTGTCATCGTTCAACGTTCACTATCATCGTTTTGAGTGAAATGTGTAAATTCGCCTTAATATACATTGACATTGGACGCATTCAGTGGAGCCAACAATTGCACTTTAATTATTTATATAATTGCATAATATTAACTAAATTAAATAATTCACAATTTTTTTGACGTTTAGAGTAAAACATTTTCAGAGAAAAACATCGTTCAGTAAGGTATCGCTACCATTACAGCTCACAACAGTTTTGAACGACACGTTCTCATGACGATTACATTTTTCACAAAGTTAAAAACAAGAGCAATGACTCAGGATCCGCGGGATCGTCATACCCGACACTCCACAAGGGAATGCCCATGGTGTAAGAAATAGGGGTGTAAGTGAGTTTGACACTTCTCTCTCAAAATGATAAAATTATGTTTCCCCGTTCTTGTCAACAGCTGATGGTGAATTGCAATGAAGACAAATTTTGTTAAATTCGTGTCTTTCTGCAAGTATAAGATTTTTACTAAGATTAAAGTGAGAATAAAGAGATATGGAAAACAATAAAAAATATATGAGACGCTGTGCGTTATGCACAAAAAAAAAAAATATGTGAATGCAAGACAATTTGCATGCTGGCCAAAGCTTCATGTCGGCGGCACTTTTCAGCGCGCGTTTCTGATAAAATGGCCAAAACATTCAATGAAAAACTTGGCAAATCGGCGAAGACAACTGTAATAACTTTTTGTCAACACAACACGGCACAATTAATTGCATTTAATATTTATTTATACTTTATTCGCAATTAAATTATAATTAAATTAAATTATAGCAATTCAAACAAATAATACATTGTGACAACTGTCAACAGTTCCGCTTTTTCGCTCACAATTTTTTGACAGAAGCAAAGAAGTCAAAAACTCACTAACACCTGGCTTTCTTACACCATGGGAATGCCCTGCAGCAAAGTTAAAAAATTTAAAAAAAAATATTATTTAATAATATCAATATCAGTATAATAAGAAAATAGTAAGAAATAGCAAGAAATATAGTAAGAATTATAGCAAGAAATAGATCGTCAAATGTTAATAGAGAGCTAGCAATAGAAATCTGGTTATATTATTTTATACAAAGATAATTTCAATCAAGCAAAATGATTTAAAACGGCTTGCCTAAAGCTTCTTTCATTTCTAATAGATTTAAGGTGACTGGGTAATGCATTCCATAATTTAATGGAACTAACGAAAAATGGTCTGGTAGAGTTCAGGGAATTAAAGTTAGGTATTAGTATCATACGACTTCTGTTTGACTGACAATTTTAATTTTTCAAAAAGATACAATGGCATTTCAAATTGAATCAATTTATGAAGGAATATGCATTACGAGCATTAAGATAGCTTATAATAAGCTATCTTATTATAAGTATAATATTCTTGAGGTGAGACATGTGATCAAACCTATGAATATTATAGACGTATCGCGTCGCATGATTAAACGCAACTCGCAGTTGGTGCTCGGAACGTGCATCTAGTTTTCTATAAAAAATTTCAGAATAAATTATTGCAGGGAATATCATTTGTAACACCAATTTCCGCCTGGTATCAACAACTGTAAACTGCGCCAACATTCTTAAATTTCGCAGGTTAAAATAAATGTTTCGGACTGCACTATTGATATGATCGGTACAAGTTAATGCCGAATTAATATGAAAGCCAACACTCTTTACGTTGGTTACTATTTTTAGCTTCCTGTCCCCTATATACAAGTCCGGAATGTCATCTAAGCAGATTTTATTTTTGGCAATAGGTAACATGTTTTCAGCGCATTAAGTTGAAGACCATTTCTAATAGCCCATTTATGGACACTATCGAGATCTTCGTTCAATCTGTAGCTTAAATCTTCTAAAAGACCCATTCTGCGGGAAAGATGAAGCTGAACATCATCCGCATAGGCATGCATAGAGGAAGGTTTACATACGTTAAAGATATCATTTATAAATATTGAAAACAAAAGAGGCCCAAGCACAGATCCTTGAGGGACTCCACTGCAAATATATTTGTATTGGGAGCACTTATTTGCTACATTTACTCTCTGAACTCTGTTCGATAAGTAGCTACTTACAAGATTAACATCATAGCACAAAACCAATAATAATTTTTTTATTTTTTGACAAAGTAAGGAATGATTTACAGTGTCAAATGCCTTAGAGAAATCATTTAAGCAGAGTAGGGTAAGAAGGCCGTCATCATAAGGTGATCGAATATCGTCCAGTACCTTAAGAGTGGCAGTTGCACAGCTATGGCAAACACGAAGTCCAGATTGAAATGGGGACAAAAAATTCCTTCGTAAGAGAAAATTCGACATTTGATCAGCCATAATAGCTTCACACACCTTTGACAAGCAGGACGAAATGCTATTAGGCCTGAAATCACTGGGCTCACTTGCTTAGGATTTTTTGGCTACCGGTATGACCTTTGCAACTTTCCAGTAATAAAGAAAAGAGGAGGAAGTGAAACAATGATTGATTATATGCGTAAGTGGACTTTATTATTTATGAAAAAATCATTCATAACATCGGGGTTAACACAGCAGCCAACTGTAGGCTTGTTGCCAATTTCAATGTTTCTTAGATTTTTCCATAGCTCTTTGGAAGGAAGCGATGTTTTCAGTTTATTAGAATAAAATTTTAACTTGGATTGCCTGCAAATAAGAATTGAAGCATTCCTTTGCCACTCTGTTCTCTTCCCAATTAACCGACGACGGGTTTCTTTTCCACCGCTTATGCATTTTATTGCTGTTTTTTATCGCATACTTGCACACTGGACGTGTATCATGGACAAGACACATTTTTTATAACAATAGTATGCATAGGAACATGGGTTTCAAATAGATGGTTAATATGTTGAGTTAAGGTAACATTTGAAAAGAAGCAGATATTATTCCATGGAATAGAACAGGCATCATTGTTTAAAGCCGGAAGATCAATACATTTAAAGTCTTTGTAGGTAATGGTTTTGGACGTAGTAGTGCGAGATAGCGGTTATCAAGTGTACAAAAAATTAAGTCATGATCGCAAAGAAAATAAATTTGATCAAACAATTGAACAGACGATACATCAGAGACAATAAAATGGAGTATCATTTTTAGAAAATTACATTAATTTACATAAATAAATAAATCTGCATCAACGGCGAGTACCGAATACGATAGAATGATGAACAGTGGTGCGTTTATGTTACCATTCTCTACCACTTTTTTCTCAACTAGTTAGATTGTGACGACATTCTCAACCAGAGTGTTCATATAAGTGTGGTGAATTGAGAAGAGTATTTTCTACTAGTTGAGAAGTTCTCGCCAACATTAGAGCCTGAACAGAATCAAAAGTCGTTACGACCGGTGATCCTCTCTGGTCGCCAGACACACAGAAACAGTTCAGAATGAAAGCGATTGCGACTGACGATACAGGGTTGCTTTTATATAACATAGTTTCGTAAGCAGTCATGTTTTTGTTGTCGTGTTAGTGAAAAAGAAACAAAAAAAGAAACGTGAGAACATAGCAACAACTATGAAATTGTTTTTGAACATAACCAATTGTTTTCAAAATATGGCAGCACTAATTGTACTCAGAGAGGAAATTGTCGGTCGTTAGAGAAAAAATAGAATAGTTTCTATTCAATTTTACTCTAGCGATAAGTCGCTACCATGAAACAAAGATATCCAGATAGCATACTCCGTGCGCAAAAATTGAAATCTTCTACTCCGAAAGGCTTTTTGGAGTGCTTTGGAGTCAGTTGAAAGCGCTGACTCCATGTATGACACACCATTGTATTTTTAACATTACATGTCATTGGAAAAAAGCACTTCAATTTAGCTTACTTTAAATTGCTTCAAAAGGCTTTTCCTGGGATGCTTTGGGTCAGCAGTCCGTTGCCACTCTTTTTTGTTTTGCCTTCCAAAGAGAGAGGGATAGAGAGAGAGAGAGAGAGAGAGAGAGATTTTTGAATTCGTCCAAAATAAGGGTTAGAAGACAAGCATCGATACTGCTTCAAAAGGCCTAGCTTGGAAAGCTTTGGGTCAGCGGTTCATTTTTATTATTGGTAAATAAGCAAAAAAATCTACGTTTTACTTAAAACAATAAATACAGCAATGTTTTTAATTTTGAAGCAATTCATATTTCAATATTTCATATTTCCATTTTCTTTGAAAAAAACTTTCACGTCAACTTATGCGCACTTGTATCAAACAACTTATTGAAAGCACGCCTTTCTTTTTTTTTCTTTGTTAATTTTTTTTCTTTTGTTCGTTTTTTTCTTTTCTTCGTTTCTCTTGTTGTGTCCGTTGCTGAGCGCACTTCATGCATTCCTCTCTTGTACAGTAACAAAATAAGTGCTGACGTTTAGCTCCTGGAGTCAGCTGCTGACATGCCGGCCCGTTTGGACGTCACTCGAGCTTGTCAGCTGTAACACGTGGTGCATACATACAAAAGAATATGTGAAAAAGCAAAAAGTAAACACAAGCAGCAAGCAGCACAATTGCAAGCATATAAGAAATATTGCATTCATTTAGTTTAATTTCTAATATTAGCTGCGTTCCTTTCGCCTTAATATAATCGCGATAACAAATTTTTTTAAAGGAACGGCAAGAAAAACGACTCGTAGAGGGCACTACCGTTGCAGTCAAAATTAAATTCAAACAAGCAATCATGGTACAATAACTATTAGGTGTCATGAGAACGTGTGTCGTTCAAAACTGCTGTGAACTGTTATGGTAGCGATACCTTAGTGAACGATGTTTTTCTCTGAATGTGTTTTACTCTAAACGTCAGGAAAATTGTAAATTATTTAATTTAATTTTTCATATTATGCAATTATATTAATAATTTAAGTGCAATTGTTGGCTGCGCTGAATGCGTTCAATGTGTGTGACACACGCGGTTTGTTTTGTTTTTTTTTTGTTTAACATTCGATGGTGGCAGCTCGTGAGAAAATAGGTAGCTGTCCTGGCTACCTAATAGTCATTGTATCAAATAAACAAATAATGAAATGACAGCTCATAAAAATATACAGGTGCGGCACCTGTGTTTCAAATTTTTTAAAGGCTATATCACAATTTTATATGGATAGCAAAAATAATCCTATTTGTTATAGGATTATTATTTTTGTTTTTGATTTGCATGTAAAAAAAATAATCTGGATTATTTTGAAGCGAATGGAACGCAGCTATTGTGCACTTATAGTACGTGTAAATTATAATTTTGAATTATATTTTATGTAATTCAAATTAGTACTAAAGTTTTAAATTGTTTTGATGAGAGAAATGATTTTAATTTGGGCCATAAAATGAATTCACTACTTTTTTTAACAAACGAGAAGAACAACAACAAAATGAAAAAGAAGCAAACAAAGTGCTGTCAAATATATCAAGCAACGTAGCTATTTTTTTTGTGTAGGAGAACAAATGGGAGAAAAGACCCCTGTTATATATAAATTTCTTTTCAATAACAGTACTGAAGAATATATTTGCTTAAGTTTATTTATAAATACATTTATAATGTAATTTATTTCATGTCAATAAACCAAGTTTCAATAAGAAAATGTCGATATTTCTTCATCGCTATAAATAAATTCTCCCCTTTAAATATATTGTGACTACGTTTTTATTTAGCCACTTTGACAAGCTCGAACTACGTCACAACAAAGATGGTGGACATGCGCAATACTTTATCTGTAGTTCCTTGTATCATGAGTCGCTACGACTCTTGCTCAGCGATTTCATTTTGGACGGCATAGTTAACTTGCATGTGTTCTGTTGTGTGTTCGACATCACAAGTCGTTACGACTTTTGGTTCTGTTCGGGCTGTTATAGTAATTGAGTTTGTAATTTTGCGATTGGGAATAGATAGTGTAAGTTTTTTTTTTTTTATAAATAGATAAAACTGTTTTATTTATACAGATAATTAATATAGAAAATCAATGGTGTGGAAAAAAAATACATTTTTAGCCCTAACTTTTCATTGGAAAGATATATTAGTGTAATTTTTCTCATAAACTATTTTCAACATATAAACTTGACATTTTTGTAAAAATATAAAACAACATTTTTGAAAAAATAAATTTCGGAAAAAAATTATAGGATTATTTTGATGACAAAAAAACTAAAACAGTTTTTGCTAATGAATGCCATATGAAAGGAAGTCAAAAATTAAATGTTTACTTGTTTTAATTTTTACAACAAAAACAACTTTTGAGTAAGTTTTTGACTCAATAGTCAATATTTTGGATCTTTTTTGGAAAAAAAAATAAAAAATATATACACTAACCTACTATTAAGAGCTTTTATTGAACTTTTGAACAAAAATAATTTTAATGAAATATATATAAAAACAGCAGAAATATTTCCATAAGAAGTTAAAACATTGACATTCATGTTGTTTTTTTTCGCATTCGGCAACGATGTTTTGTGAAAACGTTTTTGTACTAAAAATTTCTATAAATAAATTTTCGTGCCACCGTCTTGCTGATACTGGCTCTTCTTGAACTCGTTAGCTTGACTATTCTCACGTTTCCTCATATGTTCAGTATATAAGGTAGCATCATATGTACTACCACCGAATCCCAGGACCAGTTAATGGCATAATTACCCAGGTAGACTTATTAGGATGACAGCAAATTTTCATATCCATTTGCTCTCAAAATATAATGCTGCCATATTTTGAAGTCACAATCCACAAGTTGTATATTATGTATCTTTATATTATATTATGTATAAATATGTCCCAATTTGCAAACAGCAAAGTTATGGCATTTATTCTCATAGATACGTTTTATACATTTTATAAAAATTTAAAAATATTGTCTCTAACGTTAAGCAAATTCGCCAAATCTAAAAATATTGCAATTCCACGTCATTTAGAAATTTAAATTTATCAGTTATTAACCATAAACCAAAAACCTTAAGCATTTCTTAATATTATTTTATTTTCATCCGATTTCATCCTTTGTCCGATTAAAAAAGTCCAAAAATGTTTTCCCACAAAATTATTTAATTTATAAGGTGCCAGTATTGACCCTGAGTTTGACACTTTGTGGGTAAGGGTTTCTAGGAACTTAGCTCTAATAAGTTTATCTGGGTAATTTTACCACGGCCGAGTCTTACCTTATATATTAATCAATCAAAGCAAATTCTCAATCACATATGTCAAATTGTCAACTCACCACGAAGATCTCAATTGGTGAGTTCCATGACATACATAAACACTTATTTTCTACCGGTAGAGTTTAGCAGAGTGGTTGAGTCTGACGTCACGACCAGTAGAGAATTTCTCAACTAACTGAGTTACATATACGCACCACTGTACGAGCTGTAAGCCGACATTGACATAGTCGATAGCAATAAAATCGAGTGCCTTCGCTGGTTAAGTCATGTTCAGCGCATGAAAGACGATGGATGCTCCAGTGAAGAAAATATTCGATACGGTACCTAGCGGCGATCAACGCAGAAGAGGCGACTGCATCTTTGTTGGAAAGACCAAGTAGAGGACAACCTGACGATGCTTGGAATTTCCAACTGCCGCCAGCAAGCGAGAGAAAGAAATGGCTGGCGCACAATTTTAGATGAGACCAAGACCAATATATGGTTGTAGCGCCAACTACTATTGTATTTCTGGAGGATGTACAAATATCTTATTATTTATATTTATTTGTTAAAATACTTTTTTTTTAAAAAAATTTCTCTGCTGTTTTTATGAGTGAAAAACTGGTTAAAAGAAAATTTAAAAAAACACCAAAAACTGTTGTAACAACACTTAAATACAGTAATCCCCACTTAAGTGCACATGCAAAAATGCTTAAACTTTTGTTCAATTAACTGGGAAACTCAATTAACGATATCCCGCTCAATCAAAATGACCAGTTGCTCAATAAAAAAAAATAAATACTCCTTAACTGCACTTTTTCTTTAATTACACTGGGTTACACGCAAAATGCCCCCGGACCAAAGTAATTCTTTATAGATCAGTGATCACAACACTGGAAATTTTTTTTCATTTTGCGGGTTTTTGAGATAGCGGTAAAAAGGCGCCGACTATGCCAATGCCGGCGTACAGCTCGTACAGTTCATTATTCTATCGTATTCGCTTTTAGGTAGTGGATCAACTTAAACCAAAATATCTCGTTATTGGTAAGTTCGAGAGTAATATTCAATATATTCTTGAAAAGGCACTGAAATTACGCATTTAATGACATTTTCTTTCGTTTCCTATATAACCGTGAGCCACATTTTTGGGGAACAATTTAACGGGACTTTTTATATTGATTTTACTCAATGGCTTAATTCAATTAAGCGGGAAGAATCAATTAAGAGGGTATAACACCGTGCATTTCTTATAGGAGCGTTATATTGACACCACTTTTCGTTCATTAAAGCGAGGAAATCAATTAAGTGTGATGCAATTAAGCGGGGATTACTGTATTAGTTTTCCCACAATTCATGAAAAAAGGTTGAACATCAAATTTGATATTCGATTGACATGATTTTATGCCTTACTTGCACAATGAAACAAATTTTTTAAAAAGTAAAAATTCTTATATACCAATATATAGAGGGGAAAGTACTACCCCATAAGAGCACAGCAAACAACCTTTTTTACACATTTAACTTGGGTGAACAGTGCAATGCAACGCATCAGGTTTTGGTCTCTTACTTGTTCAATATTGGGGTAAGCGTGTTACTGTCTTTGAAAAAGTTAATGTTAAGAGGTTAAATAATAACTTTCCAAACATTTCCTACCAAAAATACACACCAGTGGTGAGTTTAAGGACAAAATACTACAAAAAATAATAAACTTTTTCTTTTTTTAAACAAAACTTTCTATATTTTCCCTGCTAGAGGATATAAAAAAGGATTCTAGGGGTAAAGTGTTTTTCTCAAAAATGACTACTTTGTAATTTTCCACCATTTTAGTATTGGAGCCCCCTTAATAGTTTGGTTTTTTGGAAATCTGATGCCAAAAAGATATTTTCGGTTTATAAATCGTACTTTGCAAAATTTTAACGAAATCGATCGATTGAAAACGAAGATACAGCGCTCTGAATATTACCACAATGAAGTAGTTTGAAAGAAGAAACATTAGGGCCTATTCTGCACAATCTGTTATGAAAAAATTCTGTTATTCTGTTTGATTTCCCATACAAATTTTTGAGCTGTAAAAAAATCTGTTACGAGACCAAAATTCGTATTCTGCGCGAAAATCTTTTATGAAATCTGTTATAAATATAGCAGATTTTTCGAACTGTCAAAAAATCTTTTATTCGGTATTCTGCATGACAAAATCTGCTATGAAATCTGTTATGAAAGACAATAGAATAATATACATTTTTCTATCTTTTATCGTAACAAATTTTTAGAAAGTGAACATTTTGGTCTGAAAAATGGATGTTTATTTACGAGGCAAATGTAAGGTTATATAATTAATAAATGTGTGTGTGTGTATTAAAGACAAGTTTTAACCCTGGATAACCAATAATATTTCTAATATGTTATAACTAATGCTACCAACTCATGTTATTAAAAAATAAGTATATTTGCTTCTTAGAACACTGAAAAGTAAGTATTAGTAAGTATAATTTTTTAAAATAAGTATAAGTAAGTATTTTACCCTAGAAAAACAAATTGAATATTTTTTTGATACAATTTACTAATTTATGTTAAAATCAATAGAAAACACAATATTCTTTAAATATTGTCACACCATCTTTTTGTTCTCCTTAAAAAGTTTTGTGCATACAATCTGTCTAAAACCAAAAAGTCTTCAGAAAAAAAAAAACAAAATATTAATTTTATATATTTGAAATTCATTGTATTTCTAATACATAAAATAGTTTAAAAACAAACAAAAGTATAACAAAAAATTAAAAGTTATACGCACTTTCAAAGTAGTTAAATAAAAAAAAAATAAAAAAATCACATTCAAATGTATACAGAGACCAAAGAAAAGTTATCATTGGCCGCATTCAACGCAGATAACAGTTGGCCACTGTTGTGTAAAAATTCGCTGAATGGTACAAATTTGGTAGCGCTAGCTAAGACTGATAAGGTAGCGAACGCCTTTTAATCGAGCGAACAAATTCTATGCTACATGAACACAACTGTTTGCTTATCTGTCAGATGCTGTTACTGACGCCGTTAAATTAATAAACGCAGAAAGAACGCATCAAATTTAAGTGAGAAACCTTTGCAATTGAATTAAATTTACATAAAAATTAAATTGAATCTAACTTCTGACGTGTAGAGTAGCAACACATTCAGAGAAAAACATCGTGAACTAAGGTAGCGCTGCCATTACAGTTCACAACAGTTGTCTGCGCTGAATGCGGCCATTATTCGCTCTATAAGAGCGTTTTTCTCAAAACTACGTTTTCACGGACGCCCCACACTATTTCTCCGGTGGACTGATCCTTCTGAAATTTTAACCACATATTAAACACAAAACTACTTACAAAATAGACTACAATCGTGTTAAAAAAAATTTATGTTTACTATATTTTTTTACAAATAACAGCGAAAAAAATAATTTTTCCATTTTTTTTTTTTGGTTCTTGTTACTTAAAGTTAACAACAATTGCTAAAAGTTAATATTAATAGTCTATTTTATAGTCCTTGTCATATTGAATCTAAAACACTTCGGTTTTTTTTTAGATAAACAGATGCGATTCAGATAAGAGATATCGTGTGGGAGCCGACCTGCCTCCAAATTTTTAAAAAACATTAATAAAATTTTTTATTTTTATAAATTAAGACTTCATTTATCATTCCTAATAGCTTATATAAATATATCTTTCATAGCAAGCTCACGATAAATTCCCATAAATAGCCTATTTTTTAGCCGACATTCTTAATATTTAAGGCCTTATCTTTAAAAAATTGTAAAATTCGACACAGCTGTATTCAATATTATTTTTTAAAAATAAAATTAACTCCAGAGTCTGTATTTTTAACGCTGTTGGTTACAATAATTAAACTTTTTCCGCTTTTGCAAATAAAAACGTTCAACCGGAGCTGAAAATTAAGCATAATTAAGTATAAATCTTAAAAGTAAGTATACTTATAAGTATGGAATTTTAGTAAGTATATGAAGCTGAAAATAAGTATGATACTAACAAAGTAAGTATAGTTGGTAACATTAGTTATAACCGATGTTAGTTGATTCGACTAACATGCTCCAAAACTCATTTTAGAGGAGCTGTTAGTACATAAAATACATTAAAAGCTGTTGAAAATGGAAAAACTATGTATATTTTACTAGAAATAAAAAACATTAATATTGGTCTTTGTTTTTTTTTTTTATTTATTACATATGTTCAAAGGCTCTTCTATCGTTATACGATAAAGCATTATATAATATTATTAAAATAAAAAAGTTGAAATCAATTGTTTAGCACAAGAGACACAATTCGCTGCACCAATATAACAAACTTATAACCAAAACACTATATTCCTACAACAAAGGAATTAACTTCGACTGAACGGAAGATAAAATACCCCCACATCCGTATTTTAGTATATACGAAGGTGTCAATGTTGTATAATTTTGATGACCCCACTTTTATTGGGGGTGGTTTTTATCCAAATATATAAAATTTGAAACTCAGAGTTCATCCTAATTATCAAAACTTATGTGTAATATACTATAAAGTTTAAACAATAATTTTTTTGAATTTATGAAGGCTTTGTATTATAATGACGCCACTTTGTGTGTGAGGTGGGCGTGGTTTTCAACCAATTTTGACAAATTTCAAATATGTGGTGAATATTTTACTCCAAAGATAATGTGCAAAATTCCAAGTTCATATATTAATTTTTGTGGCATTTAAATGGGCCCAATACACGCTGCAACCAAAGCAAAGCTGGAAGTGTAACTTGGAAGTTTTTGACAGCTATCACGATGAGTCGCGTGTGTGTCGAAGTTTCGCAACTCATTGACGGTTGCAACTCAGGTTGCAGCAAAATTAAAATCGTTTAATATTTTGGTCGCAGTTGCTGTTTTTTGCTGCGTTGCAGCGTGTATGGCAAAATGGATTGCTGCAACCATCGCAGTGTGTGTGTCAAATGCATTAAAAAAGACGTAATCAGGGGCCGAATTACAGTATCCGTGATCGAGCAAAATTGTACAAGATTGATAGGTACTTGTCTCGTGGTGTCCTTCGTAATTTTCGTCGATCACGGATGCTGTAATGCGGCCCCAGGTTAGAATTTCATAAGACGTAATCAGGGGCCGAATTACAGCATCCGTGATCGAGCAAAATTGTACAAGATTGATAGGCACTTATTTCGTCGTGCCCTTCGTAATTTTGTTCGATCACGGATGCTGTAATTCGGCCCCTGGTTACAGTTCCACTAATATTTTGGTTGCAGTGTGTATGGGCCGCATAAGAGATACCGTTGTGATAAAGTCACTTATTATCGGAGGTAGGCGTGGTTTTCATCCGATTTTGCTCATTCCCGAACTTTATGTTCATTTTTGAATATAAGCATATATTTTTTATTTCCTTAAGCTTACTTAAAAATTGTGTCTGTAAACGTGTCGACAGACAGACAGATGGACAGACGGACATGGCTTAATCGACTCAGGAGGTGATGGTGATCAAAAATATATATATACTTTTCTATACCTACCACGTCTCCTTATTAGCGTTCCGAACGGAGTGACAAAGTTACTATACCCCTTTCGCAGTACGCGTGGGGGTATAAAAAGTTACGCTAAAGCCAATGTTAGTCGCTTCGACGTACACTACATTTATAAAAAATTCACACCATCCAATTAAAAAGCCAATGACATCCGAACACAACGAGAGCAGCTTCAATATGGATATTAAACATGAGAGAAAAAAAGGTTGTAAGCAAAACAGTGAGCAGTGTTAGTCGAAACGACTAACATTGGTTATCCAGGGTCAAATAGAAGAAACCATCGGGCCACTGGAGTTACGCCTAAAAAGCAAACCGTTCGATCTTCCCGACGTGCGTTTCGTGCAGCTTTTTAGGTTGGACAAAGTGAATGTGCTCTTGCATTTTATATGCATGTCCAATAATTGAATTTTATTGACAGCAAACAGCTGTTTCATAACAGAAGTTAACGGAATTGTAATAGATTTTTGTTTTGGAAGATTGATAACAGGGTCCATAAAAGATCGAAACGCAGAATATCAATTTTAACACAGATTTAATGGTCGGCATCTTTTATGATTGATAACAGGAATTGCTTAACAGAATAACATATTTCGCCGAATAGGTCCAATTTACTTAACAGAACAACTTCACTGTGCTAATATTCATAGTGGTTTAACTTCGTCTTCGACCGATCAATTTCGTTAAAATTTTGCAAAGTAAGATTTTATGAACCGAAAAATTCTTTTTAGGCATCAGATTTTTAAAAAACGAGCCATTAGGGGGTTCCAGTACAAAATATACTTAACAGAACTTCTTCACTGTGTTAATATTCAGAGTGCTGTAACTTCGTTTTCGACCCATCGATTTCGTTCAAATTTTCCAAGGTATGGTATTATGAGCCAAAAATGGTATCAGATTTCCAAAAAACCAAACCATTCCCCCTAATGCCCCCTGGAAAATAGCAAAAAAGTGAAAATTAAGGGGGTAAGTTTTATTTCACGAAAACCAAATATAGTTATATTAATTCAATAAAACAAACCGTTTAGTTTGTGAGTTGTTCTTAAACTGATCTTTATTTTTCAAAACATCTTATAGCTAACTTAAACATACATACATAAATAATGTTCTTATTAAATACTGCAGCTGCGTTGTTCTCAGGAAAAGTGTCAACTACGCATTTGACGCTTACGTGGGAACGATGCGCTGAAAAACGGCCTACTGACAAAACGTTAAAAAGTCACGTATGCTCATTGGTCATTTGAGTGGACCAGCAGCTGGACAATACGTTACTCCACCAACCCCAGATTCAACAGTCCCTGTTGAACTAGGAATTACATTTAAATCTATATTTACTTCATTTTTCTGTTTCTTACATTTGTTTATATAAAAGTATATTATTACAATAGTAGCTAGCACAATTAATAACAAAATTATATTAAAACCATAAGATACATTTTTATGATATTTTAATTCATTTATAAGTTTAATATTTTCAACTTGATTGATTTTTATGTCTTCAAACGTAATTTGTTTTTCAAATGTCACTTTAATATCGTTATTAGGGTAAAAATATTTTTTGTGTTCTATATTTTTCCTATTTTGAAATGTTTTATTGCTCATTTCAATGCTACAATTTGAAAAATTTATTAGGTAATGTTTATTCAATACAATCTTTTTGTCGTCACAATTATGGTTAATTCTTATATTTATTGCATTTTTTACTAACAATGTTTCACTATCCAATTCTTCAATAATTATTTTGTTATTCCATCTTAATCTACAGTTATGTTTATAAACCCAATTTTTACTTTCTTTGAGTTCTTTCATTATTGCATTTTCTTTGTAGGTGTAAATTTTATTGTTTATTGTGACAATATACTCGTTCATTTCATTTATTTCTAAATACTTTCAATTTGGTAATGGAGTAATTAGTTTTAAGTCAGTTGAGATGTAGTTTCGTGGAATTTTCAGTGCTAGTATGAGTGAATTGTCTTTGTAAGTCATCATTCCTATTCTGATGAGTTTTAGTTTGTAAAAATTAATATTATAATTTTCAATTTCTTGTGGTATAAGAATTCCCGGATGTACTAGACCGTGTTTGGCAGATGCGATGTTATCCTGAATATGGTTAATTTTGTCTTCAATAAATTTTAATTTCAACATTTGGTCAGTGTATAGGAGTCTCCTAGCAATTTCGTTGTGTCGTTGTTTTACCTCGCCTAGAATGTCTTTAACTTTAATCCTATCTTGTTCAACTGCTTTTTTCAAAATAGTTATCATTTCATTGAAATGCTTATTGATAAAAATTTGTTTATTCAACGTTGTTATGGAATTGTGGCTATTTTCTTCAGTTATCTTTAAATGTTCTAAGATTTCCTCCCTGTCGTTATCGTCCATGAGGCCGAAAAGCCATTTATAAAGAGTACCTGCAGCATTTATGAGTCCCCTCTTTTTCCTCAAAGTAGTGTTAGGAGCTATTGACATAATTTTAGCTTTAATTATTCTTATTTCTATTTCTAAAAGTTCTTTATTGTCGGTATCTAACTTATCTAGATTCTTTTCAATTTGGTTTACAATGTCATAAATTTCTTTGGGGTTAATTATATGTAGTACAATATCAGTATCATTAGTTATTTCTAATTTTTTAATTTGAATTTCTGCGTAACCTAGTTCAGTTTGTATGGTATCAATTTGGAGAAATGCGGTAGTGGTCATTACTTGTGCCAATAACAAAATTTCCAGAGCCATCATCATTTCTTTCTGGAATTTAATTAAACGTTAAAAATTTATTTTGAAAGATTTTTCACGCTTAAATCAATTTAAACTGTTCTGTTTACACAATATTTGCATTAGTATTATTTTTTTTTTTTTTGTAAAATATTCGTGAGTCAGTTAAGGTCTTGGAATTTATATTTCCTTTTAACTTGTGATTTATAAATTTTTTTGAATTTATTCTGGTTGGATTTTATGTGATTATCCTCTATTCTGTAGTTAGAAATTTCTTTGTATTTTGGCGTTGACTTGCTTACTCTATAGTTTTTAACGAATCTATTCTTAAAATTTGCATCGTTACTCCTATTCGTATTCTTATTAATTTTATCTATTTTTTTATTTTATTTTCATGGATTATTTTCGAGATTTGTTTAATTTCGTCTTCAGAAATAACGTTATTTAAAAAACCTATGGGTTTCATTCTGGTAGTTGAATGGATTGAATTATTGTAAAAAGTTACTGCTTTAAATAACCTGTTCCTGAACATCATCAGTATTGTTGGGATCTGCGTTAAAAAGTCGAACATGTTCGTTAAGTGTTCCGTGCAGTCTTTCTACGTCTGCGTTTCCAGTCTTTAGGTACGGTGTGGTGATGTGAAAGTTTATATCGTAATCTTTTAGAAATTGTCTTATTGAAGTTGTATTTAGTTCGTTATCTGTGATAAGAAGTTTTGGTTTCCCTAAGTATTGTATTCTAGCATTTATTCCTTCTATTATTGAGATCCAAGTTTTATCCTTTAAAAGATGTGCGGTTGCGTATTTCGTAAGTTTGTCTAAACTTGTAAGATACATAATATTTCTTTTTGGAAACCAAATATCGAAATGAACCATATCATTATGTTTTGTCGGAGTTTCTGTAACATTAAGGTTGTGTTTAATTGGGCTTCTGTCGAATTTCGCCAAATTACACGTTTCGCAATTATTTATATACTTTTGAATTTCTTTTTGCATACTCGGAAAATAGTAGTGCGTTTTTATTTCTGCGAAGATTTCATTTATCCCCCTATGATTGTTTTTTAAATGTTCTTTTTCTATAATTTTAAGTAATTTTTCTCTGTCAGTTATGTCTTCTAATATTTGGTTAGATTTCAGAACTTTGAGATTTCTGTCGCACAGTCTCAATATCCTCTTCGAATAATTCATTTAGATTTATTGATACATCTTCGATTCTTGATTCTTCGTAAACAATTCTACTCAGTCCGTCTGCTATAACATTTTCTTTACCTTTAATGTATTATATATTAAAATCAAATTCGTTTAGCTTGTTTTTCCAACGTTGTAACTTGGAATTTGGCTCTTTTAAATTATTTAGCTATACAAGTGAGCGATGGTCTGTTTTTATTATAAACTTACGGCCGAAAAGATATGGGCGGAAATACTTCGTTGCCCAGACTATAGCCAACAGTTCTTTCTCTTTGGTACTATAGTTCTTTTCGTGACCATTTAATGAACGGATAGCATAACATATTGTCTTATTACCTTGCATAAGGACTGCTCCTAATGCAAAATTACTTGCATCCATAATAAGTGTAAACGTTTTAGTAAAATCGGGGTGAACAAGTATAGGGTCCGCTTTAATCAATTTCTTCAATTTCTCAAAGCAGTCAATGTAGTCTTGATCTTTCGAATTAATTTTAGCGTTTTTCTTTAAATATTTTACCAGATGATACGCAATTTTGGAGTAATCTTTAATGAACCGTCTATAATAACCAGTTATCCAAAGGAAAGATTTTATTTCTTTTTGAGTCTTGGGTAGACGTATTTTATTGATCGCCTCTACTTTTTTCGGATTAGTTTTTATCCCTTATGTCGTTACGACATGACCTAAAAATTCTGTTTCTTTGGCCAGAAAAGAACATTTTTCTAATTGAATTTTGAGATTGCCATTGTTTAAACAGTTTAATACTTTATTTAAAGACTCTAAGTGTTCTTCTAAACTAGTAGAAAAAACCAGAATATCATCTAAATAAACTATACAAATTTTATTCAAATGCTGCTTTAAAACATTATTCATCAGTCTCTGAAATGTGGCTGGCGCATTTCGTAAACCGAATGGCATACGAAGATACTCGTAATGACCATTAGTTGTTGAGAAAGCTGTTTTATGAATGTCATCGGGATGCATTTCAATTTGGTGGTAGCCTTTCACCAAATCCAAAGTGGTGAAATATTGGCATCTACCCAATTTGTCAAATAAATCGTCTATATTTGGCATTGGAAACCGATCTTCGATTGTTATACTGTTTAAGTTTCTATAATCAATAACAATACGCCATTTTTGTTTATTGGAAGCGTCCAATTTTTTTGGAACTATCCAAATAGGGCTATTATATGGACTATTTGATTCCCTAATAATATTCTGTGCTAACATTTCATCTATTTGTTTATTAACTTCTTCCTTATGTACTTCTGGATACCGATATAATTTAGAGTAGATTGGCAAATCATTTTTTGTTATGATTTTGTGCTTTGTTTCATTTGTAAAAGTTAAAGTGTCAGTATCATTATAAAATATTTTTCTATGTCTTTTAATAAAAGATTTTAATATTTTTTCTTCATGCTCGCTAAGGTGGTCTGTTCGAATTGAATCTTCTATATTATGGTTTTTTAAATGTTTGTTAATAATTTCTAAAGTGTTTTCTTTATACGCTATCTGATCATATATTTCCTCTCCTTTAGAAAAATATAATGTTATGCAGGCGTTACTGGTTCTGAGTTGCCTATTAGGGTAGTCGATTATACAATTAAGGTCCTTAAGTATATTATTTCCAATTAGTCCGTCATACGCGTTGTGGTGGTTCCACTCTAAAAATTCACAGGTGTAATTCTCCATTTTAAACTCTTTAAAAATTGGGAATTTACAAAGTTTTGTTACTGTATATTAGGGCGGGTCAAATTCTGGCTCAGCGAAATTCGTAAAATACATGTAATTTCAAGACTTTTTCTCCACTACAGCATATACAAATTCTGAAAAAAAGCTGTGCGGACTTTCGTAAATAGATTCATACACATACATTCATACATTCATATTTTATAATTGAGAACAAAATCTATTTACGAAAGTCCGCACAGCTTTTTTTCAGAATTTGTATATGCTGTAGTGGAGAAAAAGTCTTGAAATTACATGTATTTTACGAATTTCGCTGAGCCAGACCTCCAAAAAATTCGTCCATACAAATTGACCCGCCCTACTGTATATACATCTCCTATAATTGATGCGTTTATGTCTTGTTTCCATTTTGGATGGCAAACGTCGTCGTTAATGATGCTGAATTCTGCACCAGTATCAATAATAAAATAAAGAGTCCTCACAGGATTTTCAATTTTTATATAGGGTAATTTCTTCCCCATCTCCCTGAAAATTTACACTGGAATTGCATACCTCCATAGGTGTAACTTGCTGGCTTCGGTTATCAGACTGTCTTGAATTAATGGTCCTGTCTGTTTGCATTCTAGAAACACCTGAGTTGTTCCCCTGGTTATTACGACCATATAAATTATTATTTCTATTTCTATCGTTTGGAATGCTTGCAAAAGCTTGGTTATATCTGTTATTATTGTAATTATTGGTATATTTCTGAGTCATGCTGTCTCTGTTATTTTGAGTCATGTTATCTCTGTTATTTGGAGTCATGTTATCTCTGTTACGAGTATAAAAGTTATTATTGTACTATTATTTCTATTTTGTATCATATTTTGATTACCTTGATTTTCGTAAAAATTCCTATTATAATTTTGGTTATTATAATTATTTCGATTTTTATTGAATCTAAAATTATCACTAAAATTTGTTCTAGTCTGTGTGTTACTGTTCAATATTTCTAATTGGTCCGAATAGGGTATAGTTCTGATGGCGAGCCTCTAAAATTACCTTATAGGCGTCGTCTAGCGTTGATGGATCTCTACCAAAAATCATGGTCTTCGTCGGTTCTGGCAAATTTTCCTTAAATACGTTCAACGCTATCCTGTTAACTTCAGTCGTACTAAATGTGTTATCGGAATGTGTTAAAATTCTATTGTTTATTCTGTTAATTATTTTACTAATCTTAAAATAGTAGTTTTCTATTGTCCCGTTTAGTCTACACGTTTTTAGTTTATCCATAAATTCATTTGATGTGTCTTTTTCTCCAAAATGTTTTATTAAAATGGTTTTAAGTGAATTCCAGTTATTGACGGTGCCATACTTATGTATAGCTTCTCTGCACGACCAGTGCATTTGTTTTTAAGATAGCCGAAGAGAATCTGTTTGTTATTATTATCAAATACCTCTATGCTTGGCAAGATTGCTTCTATTTGGGATAAAAAATCAGGCAATTGATTTGAATCAGTACCATAAAAATTCTGAATTGCTGTTATGCAATTTATTATTAAATTGAAATTATTTATTAATTCTTGATCCATTTTAAAATATAAATATAGATATAATAATGCTTATGTTATTATTTTTTAATTAAAATTTTTTTTTATCTGTTATTTTCTTTTTCATAAAACTGTTTCTGATAAGATAAAGCACTTACAGTTATAATATATAAAATATATTTTGCTACCTCTTTAATAATCCTCTTTTTTCCTAGTTGTTGAAATGCAAAATTCTCTGTTGTTGCTTGTATAATTCTAATAACGCTTGATTCCTCTCAATAGCCAAACTCGTAACCGCCGATCAGGTTGATGTTGTGGTAGTTAGCATATTTTTAAATTTTGTTTTTAAAAAAATTTGTGATGAACACACACATCGTATTACATACACGAAACTGTATTCAATATTTTGTATTTAAGTTATTTAATGCAACGCGTATGTATTTTGTTATTATTATTTTATTTCGACAATTTTACTTTCCTAGACTTTGGTTTAAATTAAGTCAAATTAGACTAAATAACTCTCACAAACTCGCAGTGAATCCTCGTCGCCAGTTATATTAATTCAATAAAACAAACCGTTTAGTTTGTGAGTTGTTCTTAAACTGATCTTTATTTTTCAAAACATCTTATAGCTAACTTAAACATACATGATCTTTATTTTTCAAAACATCTTATAGCTAACTTAAACATACATACATAAATAATGTTCTTATTAAATACTGCAGCTGCATTGTTCTCACGAAAAGTGTCAACTACGCATTTGACGCTTGCGTGGGAACGATGCGCTGAAAAACGGCCAACTGACAAAACGTTAAAAAGTCACGTATGCTGGTCATTTGAGTGGACCAGCAGCTGGAAAATACGTTACTATATACCCCTAGAATTCTTTTTTTCCTCGAACAGGGAAAAATTGTCCAAACATAATTTCATTAAATCGACCTACCATAATATATACACAAGAGCAAGTGTATAAATTTAGAAAGTTTTGTTTAAAAAAGGAAAAAGTTTATTATTTTTTGAAGTTTTTTTGTCCTTTAACCCGGAACTGGTGTGAATTTTTGGTAGGAAATGTTTGGAAAATTATTATTTAACTTCTTCACATCAACTTTTTGAAAGACAGTAACACGCTTACCCTAATACTGTTAACCCTAATTGCACTGTTAACCCAAATTTAATGTGCAAAAAAAAAAATGTTCCCCATCTAACTTTGAAAAACCCCGCTATGGATTTGCTCTTATGGGGAAGTACTTTCACTTCTTAATAGTGGTATATAAGAATTATATTTAGTGTTTCACTGTGTTGCCTACACAAAAAAAATAGCCTTAAAAAACTTGTCGGTATTTTTGCTTGACGTTTTTACAAGGTGCTCTCAGGACTATATTAGTTGATATTTAAAAAAAAATTGGCAAACAAATTTTTTCAAAGGTTAAATGTGGGCATAATTAAAATTTTGGTAGTTCACATAGCTCAACCAGTTTCAATGAAAAAAAATCAATAATTGCTTGATTCAATGGCCAATCAGATGCACTGAAATTATCGGAGATTATTGAGTTTCTTTTATAAGGGGTTACATGGACCCCTTGGACAACTATTCCGCCACTATAACAATAACTAAGACTTAGACCATAGAAGTATCGATTTTGTATAAGGTTTCATTCATAAGCCATAATTAGCCCTAACCAACCCACCCTTGATATGAGATATTCGTATAGTAAATTAGTACATCCGATTGGCCATCATATCATCCATTAATTAAAAAAGATTCCATAGAAACCTTAAAAGTCTACATAATCATCTTTAACGAAGACTACTTCATTCTTTAGCAAATCATTAATGCTCATGAAGCTCAAAAAAACCCCAATGAAAAGATATGGAGGTTGCCAAACCTATTGTATATAATACCAATATAATTCTTGCTCACTGACAATAAAGTCTATAAAGTCGTGGAAACGTGTGCAACTTAAAACGCGCCCGTTAACGTTAAAGTGAAACGTTAATAAGCTGGAGCTCTAAAATGTAGTTATATAAAAAACAAAACAAAATATGTCCAAACAAACAATGTTTAATCTGATACCGTTCACGGTGCATTGTGTCATAGCAACAGATAACAAGAGGGGCAGAGTTCACCTTCTATAGCTTGCTTAGCAACCAAAGTGCTCCAGTCAGAAACTTCTAAACAATATCTAGACAACAAAAACAATTCAGTCTTTTGATCGAACACGTAAATACGCCGGCTATTTTTGGGATATCTTCTTTTGTTGCTTAAAAAAAAGAACAACTAAAATGGTCCTTTTGCAAGTAAAGCGTGGTGATGAAAACCTTTTCCTTTACGAAACTAAAGTCTCCGAGCAAGCGAGTGTGGCAATTCGCGAAATCACCTCCATATATAATGGACGCCTTAAAGTGTACCGCTTGTGTATGGAAATTGAGGAGTTGGCTGAGCACGGTGCTATGTTGCCTCCTGAAATGATTGGATTGACCGATGAGCAAATCTCTGAGCTAAAACTAAAGGATATTTGGGCTGAAAAATGTATACCCTCTGGTGGATTTGTTTTCAACAAGGTAATTGACTGGCAGGCCACAGTAACCACATTTAGATAAAACATTTTTTCAATACTTATAGGATCCTTTAGGCCGTCGGAATGGCCAACAGCCCATGGATAATATGCAGACTGTTTTAAAAACCACCATTAAGGACGCTAAAGATCTTATTGACATGGTAACTTTGTGAAACTATTCTGTACCATAACCAACATTACAGATAAGTTATTTATTCTTTATACAAAGAAACTGGTAGCTGCGAAAAAACCATTGAATCTACGCAGTGTGGAAATAGCTTTAAATCTATTGCGGGGAGCTGTTACCATTGTATATCCAATGAAGCTTCCACCACATGATCCAATACGCATGGAGTTAAATAATACCGAGGATTTAAGTGGAACTCAAGCTTCCAAGGAAGTAATTGAGCCTTCAAAAGCGCAACTCTGGTTTGCTGGGCAGCAAATTATGCAAGATAAGTTGTTGTTCGAATATGTAGGCTCCAACGATAAGACAAAAGTAAGAAGATGAAATCCAAAATTTTGCACAACATTTGCAATATTGCAAAACATTTTGCAATATGTCTTCACCAAACAATGTCTTCACCATTATAAATATTCATTGACTTTTTTATTTTCAGGTGATCGTTAAGTTGAATAGCCACGGAGAAGGCCCACCAGGACGGGAAGCTGTTATAACTGAAGATATTCGACGGCGAATGATGGCTGATGCTTACCGTCGCCAAGAAGAATTGAAGGTAAGTCGACTAAACGAACAAGTTTGAGCTACTGAAGAGCTGACAGCTGGATATCGGCTTCTGCATATTCTTCACAACGCCTTAGCTAGCGAAAACTAGCAGGCGCGGATCCACGGGAAGGGAAAAGAGGAAAATCCCCCCAAGATCTCAAATTTCTTAAGGTATGACCTGTGGGCTGTTCAAGCTCACAAAAATAACGTTTTTTAAAATTGATGTTGCTCAGTCGTTTTTCAATTTATCAACTTTGGGGTTTTTTTACATGAAAGTAGACGTTATTTTCTAACTTCTTCCCGACTTTTTTACGTTTCATTGTTTTTTATCCCCCCTCCTAAAGTACGTAAAAATGAGAAGGCAAACGGGGTGTCGTTTCTCTAGTCGAAATTCTGCGGGCGGCATTTTGTTCGAAATCTTGTCAAGCAGTTCCTGAACTAGGATATTTCTAAAATATAAAAAATTGACAAAATGGCGCGATTTTTGTAAAAAAGTTTAAAAATTCGCTGGCTTTTGGGGGTTTTTGCCCCAATCCTCCACTGGTAGTAGAGTTAGCCCAATTATCCTATTTCAGAACCTGAATGAACCTACAAAACGCCGCCCACCGCATCTTCATCCGACTTCTGGTTCTCGAGAAAAACGACACCCTAGCTTGAAAAAAGTGATTTCGAGAAAAACTCATTTAAAGTTTTATTACTGCACTTCGGTGCGAGTGTATATATACATACATAGCATTATTTTTGAAATATTTTAAAAGACATTTATTAAAAAATTTTTTAACCGGAGGTCATACCTTAAGAAAAGTAATTTTAATATACATAGTTTTCTAAGATAAACAAAAATCAAAAAGTACGTTTATGGTTTAAGCTATCCGTGCGCAATAAATTTTATAATTCGTCGCTGCGAATAGAGTATATATATCAAGAGGAGCAGAAACTCAAAGTTCTCTCTTCGATATTTTTTCAAAACTGTAAGCAGTGTTGCCACTCACTACATTTTCTTCGTAGCAAAAAATGTATCAAGTCTTGCTGCAATGTAGCCAAAAATATTTTAAGCCTAACTTAACACGATGTAACAGTCATTTTGCACTTTTGAAATGACCTAGTGTAGGATTTAGGTCTGGTCGAGTACAACACAAAACAGCGCATAAACTTGTCTAACACCCTGAAAATTTGTACTTACCGTCAAAAAACCAGTTTTGCGATCAATCATGCCAATTTACTACCAATTTACTCAATCAGTTATCAACTGCTTCAAGATTTTATGCCAGTTTCGTAGAGATAATATATACTTTTTTATTTTAATTTATTCAACTTTACAATTTATTGTAAACAAATAAATTCAACAAGTTGCATGAAAATTTTAAATAAAGTTCCATAACTTTGTCTACTTTTGATCTATTTAGAATAACGAACACTCAATTTGCTCGTAAAATAAATGTACGTTATTTTCTAATATTGATACGATTGCTATGCTTTTTGAAGAAATTGTATCGAAAAAAAACATCGGCAAAGGTATATATGTTGGAAAATACATAAAAAATTAACATTTACTTGATAAATATACGTAGAAACTATACAAATTCCACAAAGTATTATATATCATTTGAAAGGAGTGCAAACGCAGTTTTTTTACGGTAAATCAAAATTTTGAGGATGCTATACAATTTTTATGCACCGTTTCGTGTTAAACTCGACCAAACCTAGTCATAATTTGTTAAAAAATAAAGACGTTCTTATTGTGCTGGGTGATTTTAACCTACCTTTTGTGACTTGGAGATCGTCTGACAATTCTTCATTTCTTACTCCTGTTTCCAATAGTGATTGGATAAATGACTTCTTAGATAAGCTGTCTGATCTGTGTCTTCAACAAGCCAATGATATTTTAAATATAAACCACAGAACCCTAGACCTTGTATTTGTAGATAGCTGCACTACTGTTAATCTCCATTGTTCGAATCCCGTATCTCTTCCAGAAGATGTACATCATCCAACTCTTGAAATAACAGTTTTACTCCCCCACTTTATAAAAGATAAAGTAATTTCTGATGCGCGAAATAAAAAAATTTATAATTTTAAGAAAACGAACTATGTAAAACTTAATTCCTTACTTTCGCAGACTGATTGGTCTCCAATTTTAACTAGCGGAACATCATAATCATATTATGACATCGAATCTTCTGTACAGTTTTTAAATGATACTCTGCAACGGTGTTTCTTATTGTCCGTCAAAAAAAAAGGTGTTTCTCCAATCTTTTAAATCCACCCTGGCTAGCAAATGATCTAAAGGCACTTAAAAATTTTAAAAATCGTTTATTTAAAAAATATAAAATATCTGGTTCTAGTTTAGACTTTGCTTCCTATTCTTCTTGTCGTTATAGATATCAACTATTAAATAAACAACGCTATTCTGCTTATATAATTAACATAAAATCTCAATTTAAAGATGATCCAAAACTTTTCTATAGTTTTGTTAACTCAAAACTTAAAGCCTCCAGTTTTCCACCCCTTATGAAATTCAATCAGGAAGAATCATCTTGTGACAATGTGATTTCTAACATGTTTGCAAACTTCTTTAAATCAACTTACTCCGATTTACCATTTAATACTAGCACTGTGTATCCTTTTCTCCCGCCAGTTAACTCTTTTGAAACTCCTGTAATAGACCCAAATATTGTCATGTGTTATCTTCGACAAGTAAAATCTTCTTTTACGACCGGCCCTGATAAAATTCAAAGCTGTATTTTAAAGCAATGTGCTACAAACCTGTGTACTCCTCTAGCAAACATTTTTAATATTTCCTTGCATAGTGGTTATTTTCCTATTATATGGAAGGATTCTTATATCATACCCCTTCATAAATCTGGCTCCTAGATAGATGTTTCTAACTATCGAGGAATTGCAAAATTAAGTGCAATCCCTAAGTTATTTGAGAAAATCATAACTGATCAATTAACCCACTCCGTGTCTTCCACCATTTCTGTCTTTCTACATGGTTTTCTGAAGGGTAAGTCCACTACAACAAACCTCTTAGAGTCTACTACGCGTGTTATAAATTGTGTTACTTTGGGACTGCAGACTGATGTTATTTATACGGACTTTAGCAAAGCTTTCGACAGTGTTAATCATAATCTTCTTTTGTTTCCTGTCACATTATTAAATTGGATAAATTCGTATTTATCTAGACGTACTCAAAAGGTTTTATATAAGAATTCTCTTTCAAAAAGTATTTCAGTCACTTCTGGCGTTCCTCAGGGCAGTCATCTTGGACCGGTTTTGTTTTTACTATTCATTATTAATCTTCCTTCGGTAATAAAACACTGTAACGTCTTAATGTACGCTGACGACGTGAAACTTTTTCTTCGTTACAAATCACCCGAAGAACGACATCTTTTACAATCTGATCTAACTAGACTTGTGGACTGACGTAGCTTAAATATATTAGATCTCAACTTAAAAAAATGTAAGCAAATGACATTCTCGCGAAGATCTGCTAGTAACATAAATTACACTATAAATAACACTAACTTAGAAATAGTTTCCAGTTTTCTCGATCTTGGTGTTATTATGGATTCAAAACTTCGCTTCAATCTCCACGTTAATATGGTGATAAATAAGGCAAGAGGAGTCCTTGGTTTCATTAAAAGATGGGCTAAAGAATACAGTGATCCCTTTACTACTAAATTATTATATACCTCTCTCGTAAGGCCAATTCTTGAATATGCATCATTTATTTGGAACCCACAATATAATGTCTACATCGACGCCATAGAATCCGTTCAAAAACAGTTTTTACTTTTTGCTTTACGTCATAGTCGTTGGAACCCCAATATTATGCTTCCATCGTTGAAATACGCCTTCAAATTATTTTACTACCTTCCCTAAGAAGCAGAAGAATGATGCTTAATGTCATGTTTCTGTACAAATTACTTCGTGGCGAGATTAATTCGGAATATCTCATCTCAGCTCTAAATTTTAACATCCCAAGGAGAGGAACTAGACATTTTCTGTTTTTCAAGTTGAGTCAGTGCAGTTCTAATTACGCTCTTCATGAACCTTTACGATGCATGTGCAGTGATTTCAATGATAACTTCAACATGATTAATTTTCCTGATTCGGTAGACGTCTTAAAACGGAAAATTATATTACATTTAAATAATTAAATCAATTTAACTTCATCCTATTATACCTAACGCAGTTTTATAACAATATAATATTGGTAATTGAGATTGTTCTGTTTCTCTTTTTTGTCTCGATATTATGTTTTATAAAGTAAGCACCATCAAATATGAATCGTTTTTAAAACTTACTTTTTAATTATTCAATAATTTAATTTTTAATCAAATTGGGATTTACGTGCTCACGTGGTTTCCTGATTTGAAATGAGACTGAACTCACACTATCACCTGGATTGGTGTGCCAGAGTATATCTCTTTTTCATACAAATTTATGCCTGCGTTGGCCCAAATGCATATCCAACTAATTGGGATTTTGATTTGACGGATATGAGATTTATCTCATTTCCACGTAGGTCCTTGGGTTGGACAATGGCCGCAAACCAGTTAAAATGAGTTTAGTGTTTTTGATTGCTTTTCGGGTACCTTAAATTGATAATTACTATTATTTAATTCGATGGTGCTTATTTATATAGAATCAAGTATACTTAAATACGCGTTTATATATATTCAATTTTTAAATTCCGCTGAAAAGCCAATTAATGTGCTTAGTGGAAAATCCTAATTGCCAATAGGGGGTATGTTTTAGTACGTAGGTGCCTTCTGTTTGTACGGGCTGATTTTGGCAGATTTTAGAATGTGAATCGTGCATGCGTATAGGACGGGTATACGTATCTTTGAAAGATTTCATACCTCCGGGCGAATCCAAAAAAAAAAAACCTACAACTTACACCAGGTCATTTGAAAAGTGCATGCTTTTAGTAAATTTTGTCGCACTGTGTAATTGAAGGCAGCTCTTTTATAGAATTTGTTTTTATCAAAAAGTTAATTCATAAAATAGAATATAATTATATCTCATTGAGTATTTCAATACTCTAATGAAGTTACGATAATATGACAGTGGAACTACAGCCTGCAACATAGAAATATTTAACAACAAAAATTTACATTTCAGTTCTTTTTACAAAAATTCTTTCTTGGGCGTCCATACAATTTTTTTTTTTTTAATAATTCCTTACAAGTCATGATTTATTTCTTCCAATTTATTTCTTGTATTCGTTTTTTCTCGAATTGTCGAAAGGATAAAAACTGTCTTTCGGCGACTGCAGAACAGTGAGGCAAATATAGTAAATTAAATACGAAACTTATAAGATCTGGGAACATTTGCTCGCCTTGTCCATTTTTAATGAAAGAGACTTTTTCCAATAAGGAATCGATATCGAGTCCATCGTAAGGCCATTGAGTTACGATATTATCACAATCAACATTACATATGTCTTCAAAATACAAAATTATATCCAAAATTTAATTGGCATTGTATGATAAAACTTCGATAAGAGTTATTATTTTTAAAAGTTCCAAGTATTTTCTTGTGAAATTAAATCTTAATTTGATTTGCTCTTAAAATTCAATAATTAATATACCTATTAATTTATTTTTCCATTTTAAAGTGTTCCTTTTACAATTTTTTCTATTGAAAATACAAAAAAATTATTGGAACTATGAAAATGTAGCCATTTAAGAAGCATCGTAGCATTGTAGCTTTTCATTTTAAATGTAGCCAATTGGCCACAATTGTAGCCAAACGGCAACGCTGACTGTAAGTATTGAGTTCTGCCGGAGCGCTGCTAATATTGTTCTGCCGACGTTCTTGCTGACTGTTTCGGGCAGAGGTATTTTTAAAATTATGTGTGCACAAGCCATGGCACAATTACTGACGTAGTAGCGTAGACTAGCTTTTTTCTCACGAGTGGCGATGGGTAGTTGTCAAAATTAGCTGTTCATGCAATTAATCAAAGAAATGTGAAAAAATAAGCAACGACTTAAACATAGCTAGTCAATCGCAGCAAACTAAAAACATTCCAATAAACTTCGCGAACAAATTTTATGAACCAAAGAAAAGTTAAAAATAAGCACATAGCTATTCAACAGCAGCGAACTACAACTCCTTTAGCTGTTTTTGACAACTACCAATCGCCAAAAAACTGTCACGGCTACCTTGTCAAATAATTATATCATGTGAACAAGCTAGCTCGGAATATGTTTGTTCTTCCAGCAATTGTTTCGCCTTTTTCCTCCCATTGCCATTGGGATCATTTCATATTTTTAAAGTTAGGAAGTATAAATAAAATGCAGCAAGGGCTTTTGTTTAATTTTTTTTTTTATAGATTCTAATAGGAAGATTTGTGTGCACAAGCAGGCTGTGAACATTCTTGTTCTTTTTGAAATGCTTTGCTCTTTTTCTTCCTATAAGAATCAAATAGTAGTAAAGAGTTGTCAGTTCTATGCAGCTATTTTCAATAAGTGAAGATTGGGCAAAAGTAGATGTGAAGGATGGCGATAATATTAAAATTTGCCGCCTGACTTTGCTCTGCTCTGCTTAGTTGACGTAGCTTTGAGGTCGCTATGCTTGGTGACGCTTAGCGAAGTATGACTGCGAAGAACATAGGAAATAAAAAGCGTGTAGAGAAGCGAGTAGGAAACATTTTGATATTGTGGTATTTTTGTTTCTTTTCGCTTTGTAATGACTTTTTTGTTTCCTATAAGAATTTTGCACTCATATGAATGTTTACATTTTTCAGTTAGATTGGATTTGGTAAATTGAATGAATTTACCAATTTCAATCTTTTTAAATGATGAGAACATTTTTATGCCATTTACCTATGTATAAATTTCTTTTAATTCTTGCAGGTACTATGAATTTAGGAAATTTTTTCATTTGAAGCTAAATTTTTTAACTAGATTGGATTTGGTAAATTAAATTAATTTACCTCTCTGCATTTTATTCTGGATTTAATTCTGAATTTTACTAAGAAGTTGAATTCTTGTTTCGCAATTTTTAATTTTGGCAAGTCTAAACGTCTTGGTCCTAACAACATCGAATACACCATTGCCACTCCCTCATTCGAAAATGGCTTTCACACAGTTATCCCAACCAGAGTAGAATGGGACGGGTTACTGCCGCTAAACCAAGTTGGCGCGCATGTTCCTAACATCACCAACACCCCTTAAATGTCGCTCTTCTCATAATGCGATGACCGATAAGTTCGACATTCATCTGGTGTTGGTACTAGTGCATAGGGACATTCCTGGAAATTGTAGAGAGGATGAGCCCGCTAGGGAAGGTACAACGGCAACGCTGCTGCCTAACATGGAAACGTTAGGCATGCTATTTGCGTCTTGGAAGCTGGCTCTAAGGCAACATGCCACAGAAATGGCTTATTTCAGGTGGAAGCATAGCACCACCTCTAACACAGATACACAGATGTGGCTTAGTTTTACTGGAAAACGAACGACGAAACTCACTCAATTGGGGTGGAAAGATCTCCATTTTGATAAGCGTTATAACAGGACACTGTCTTATAGGTAGGCATGTCCTAAGAATGGGGGTTCTTGCGAATGACTTCTGCAGAAGTTGCAGGGAAGAGGAAGAGTAGGAGTCGGTTTCGCATCACCTCTATTCATGCCCCGCTGTCAGAAGACATAAGACTAGGTGGCCTCTTTTTTGATGATCTCAGGGATCTTCAGGAGGTAGACGTTAAGCGTCTACTGCTTTTTATTATTAGTTCAGGGTGGTTTCACGACAGCGCTTAGGAGGAGAGGAACAGATCCGCTGTGGTTTTACAACGGACAAAATATCTGGTCTATGTGGGCCGGTCTTTGTGGGCCACCACCTTAACCTAACTTAACCTAAACGTCTTGGTCTTGTGAATGGTAGTTGTCCTTCAGTCTTAATGTAGTGTTCAGTTTTGTGTTTGACGAGTATGTCATCTGGTTCCGTAAGAAGTGAAGGAAACTGTTTGAGTAACCGTGTATATTTATTGTCCAGTGTGAATAATTTTGGTAATGGTGTTTCGGAGTACGCCGAGATTGCATTGACAGTTAATTTTGTTAAAGGATCAATAAGTTTCTTGTGTTTTAAGTCAATTAGTAGTCCGTATTTTGTAAGGAAACCAGCTCCTCCTGCTTTCATGAACTATTGTCAAAATGAAGTCGGATTTGTTTTTGTTATTTTTGAATTTATGGGCAGGAAGTACCGCAACTTCTGCGTCACTGTCAATTAAAAAGTTAGTGTTATTGTCTTTGTCGTATATAAATAAACGGCGTGTGAGTGTGGTTGAACGTCCATCATTAGCCGTTGCAATGATGGAGATACTTAGTTTGTTGGAGTATGTGTCGTGTGGTTTGATGTTGTATAGTTTTGAACGAAAGAAAATGACTGTTTACACTTTCTAGCCGTCCTGCCGAATTTGTAATGGTATCTGCATACCCAGTTGCTAGGTCGTTGACGCGATGTATTTCGATAAGGTGAACGAAGTCTCAAGGAATCTCGGAAATTAGAGTTCCTTGAACGAGAGCGATTACTTTGTTCACTTCCAAGCTCCTGAACTTCGAGCGATAATTTGTTGAAACTTTCCAAAATCTTGGTCATGGTTTCAGAAAAACGTTGCGTGATTGCAACTAATTCTTCAGTTCTCTTAGCTGGTGAGGGTTTCTTGGTTATATCGGATATTTCGCTTTCAGCTATAACTTCCCATAGATTGTCAGCGAGTTTGAGTAGAACGTCTTGTTCCTTATGACCTGACCCGGTCAAAGCGATATTTAGGCTCTTTGGTAGTTTTCGCAACCATAATTTGTAGATTAGATCGCTACTGACTGTGGAACTAGCTAAGAAGAGTAGTGAACGAAAGAACTGAGATGGTTTCTGGTCACCCATCTCAGAATCCGAAAGAATTTTGTCGAAAAGTTTATTTTCGCTCAACGAAAGTCGATCTATTAATATCTTTTTAAGTCCTTCATATAAATTTGTAGTCGGTGGATTTTGGATAAAATTCAGTACCGTAACTATGACTTCTTGCGGTAAAGAAGTTACTAAATATTCGTATTTAGTTCTGTCGGCAGTTATCGCTTTCGCTTGGAATTGAATTTCGGCGTGTGCGAACCATGCATCTGGACAGTTAGTCCAACAAGGTAGTAGTTTAACAGCAGTTGCGTGGATTTCAATAGGAGTATCGAGAGGATTCGATTCTAAGTTTATAAGTAGTTCGTTATCACCACTACCAGTGTGAGGTGTTTGTGGGGGTGTACGTTGCATTTTTAAACTTTCTAATAAGTATACCTATTTGTTTCCCTAGTTCAGTATAGTGCCTACGAATATGTTACGATTGGTTTCTCAAGTCCAGATTGTAGAGTATTCGTTTTAACTGCCTGACCAGAATCATGTCGTTATCGTGTCGTCCGGCAAGAGGTATTAAGAACTGTGGTACAATAAATAAATGTGGAGAGTAATTACAGCTCCAGTTGGAGTATGGCGGCAACACTGATACAAGTTGATCAGTTGAAGGCAAAACTGAAAACGACAAAGCCAAAGCTACAATTCTGGCAAAACTTTTAGCGATTCTCTCTTGCCGACACGACAACGACATGATTCTGGTCAGACAGTAAAGCTATGTGTGTGCCTCGTGATAAGCTAAAGTAATAAAGCAACCTGTAACAAATTTCTATAAAGTATGGAAACAATTATGAATACAATAATACAATGAAAAAAATAAATTCTATATAAAATAAAAAAGTGTTTCGATATCTTTTCGTGTTTGGGCTGTTTGGGTCAATATGTTTTTAAATGATAAAAATTAAAATTTTTTTTAATTGTTTTTCCCAACGTTTCGTAGGTAGTTTCCGACATCTTCAGGGGATGTCAATTTATTAAAAACTATAAAAAAACCAATTTTAAACATATAATAACAAAAAGTCAAATTAAAATTCTTACATTTACTTAATTTCACATAGCAATTTAAAAAGGTGTTGTTGTTTAGCAGTGACCTTGCCTGCTGCTGTTGTTGTTGCTATTGTTGTTGGTGATTTTTTGACGTTGATGCTTGTGTTAATGTAGACACTAACGTTGATTGTGACGTTGTCGTTTATGTTGACGGTTTTTGTTTTTTTTTTTTTACTGACGTCGCTTATGCCGACGTTGATTCGTGTGGGGACGTTTGCGTTGACACTGATATTGTAGTCGTTGTTTTTTTTTTGTTATTGATTCGTGGCGTTTACAGGTGATGTAAGATTCTCTTCCATTGCTATATAAATTGGTTCAGGGAAATACCGCCCAATGAAATAACGCCCAAAATAAAAAATGAACCAAAACTCTCCGGCATAAAAAATGACATAACGCCCAAAATAAAAAATGAAATAAAGCCCAAAAAAATGAAATAACGCCCAAACTGAAAATGAAAAAGACCCAAAATATTTTGGGCTTACAAAAATGAAATAGCATCCATAAATAAAATAAGACCCAAAATGTCTTCGGAAAAAAATTGGGAACATTTTACCGTCTCCGAGATATAACTCCTAACGAAATAATTCCTAACGAAATAACGTTTAATGAAAGAACTCTTAACAGTAAATGAAATAAGTCTTAACGTTGAAAGCTGAAATAACTCCTGATGAAATAAGACCTAAAGAAAAGATGAACTAAAACCTAACATTTAGGAGTATGTTCATTATAAAATAAAACCTAAACGGAAATGATAAATTGAGTCCTAATTTTCAGAATATTAAAAAAACAATTGCGGTTCTTCTGGCCGCGACCATAAAGCGAGCAGGGATGGGTCCAGACCTCTGGAAAAATGCACACAAAACGGAAAATTAAATAAGGGCCCAAATTTGGGATCCTTTTTAATATGAAATATTGCCCCACCACATAAAATGATATTTGGCCTATAAAACGGTTTTCCCTTCTACGGAATTTTAAAACAACATTTCGTATAAGGGCAAATCGTTATATCATAAATGCTAAAAAAAACCATCTGGGCTTTATACGGACATGCCCTTTTTTCGTTTTACAGTACTTCTGGATATAATTATCTTTTTAATAGGCGGCCTTCGGGCGCTGCTAAGGGATTACAAACCTCAGTAAGTCCAACACCAGCTTCGCTGTGTACAGTACTTCTGAATTGAATTTGAAATTCATCTAACGTTTTGATGCCAAATAGTTCACATAAAAAGAGTTATATCTGAATAATAATGATGTAACGCCCCAAATAGAAAAATGAAATAAAGCCCAATTATAATGAAATAACGCCCAAACTTGTATGGAAAACTTTTGGGCCTTATTTCGTTTTTAAGTTTTGGGTGTTATTACATTATGAAATAACGCCCAAAATAGAAAAAATGAAGTAAAGCCCAATATCAATGAAATAAAGCCCAAAATTTTTGGGCTTTAATTTTTTATTTTGGGCCTTATTTCATTGGGCGTTATTTCCCTGAACCATATTAATTGACGCCGTTTGTGTTCTTTTGCTTTGCCAGAATCTGTTCACGAAAGAAATTTTCAAAAGAAAGTCTGTCCTTGGTATTGCGCCGCAGCAAATTCAAGACCAAATCTCGCAAGTGTTGATCGGGGATTGCGATTAATCCTTGATGTTGTTTTCTTTTTTTTTATTTTAGGTTCGATGTTGCAGGATATCACTGCTGATATCACTGCTATCCAAGAAATGCGATGGAAGGGACAGGGTTGCATTCGGCATGCACCCTGTGATATCTACTACAGCGGCCATGCGGAGAAGCACGAGTTTGGATGCGGATTTGTAGTTGGCAAGAGACTACGGCCCCACGTCCTGCGATTCACACCTGTGAACGAACGACTTGCCATAATCCGCATCAAGGTTAGATTTTTCAATATAAGCCTAATATGTGCGCACGCTCCGACAGAAGACAAGGACGATGAGATCAAGGAAATTTTCTACGAGCGCCTTGAAAATGCTTACGAGCGCTGCCCCCGCCACGACGTTAAAATCGTGCTTGGTGACTTCAACGCTAAGGTGGGCAAGGAAAATATTTTTGGTCCAACAGTCGGAAAGTTCAGCCTCCACGACAACACCTCCGATAACGGAATGAGGCTGATTGACTTCGCCGCAGCACGAAACATGGTCGTAAGTAGCACTAGATTCAAGCATCTCAATATTCATAAAGCCACCTGGATGTCCCCTGATCAAAAAACAAAAAATCAAATTGATCACGTTTTGATCGACGGAAGGCACTCTTCCAGTGTATTGGATGTACGCACGATCCGTGGTGCAAACATTGACTCGGATCATTATCTTGTTGCAGCCAAGATCCGTACACGTCTGTGCGCAGCTAAGAATACACGCAACCCTACACAGAGAAAGCTAGACGTCGACAAGCTGCAATCGAAACAGACAGCCGATGCTTACGCCACTCGACTCTCACTCCTGCTTCAAAGCACTCCTCCAATCGATGATATATGCGCGCAGTGGACACACATTTCCAACTCCATGCGTGCGGCTGCTGAAGAGGTGATTGGCTACCAACGCCCTTGCCGAAACCAGTGGTACGACCAGGAGTGTCGCGACGCCACTGCAGAGAAAGACGCCGCCTACAAAGCCACCCTGCAGTCGGTTGTAACGCGCGCTGCTAAGGAGCGATACAAAGAAAAGAGGAGGGAAGAGAGACATATTTTCAGGCGGAAAAAAAGAGAGGCAGAAAAGCGCGAGCAGGAGAAGATTGAGATGTATGGTGACAGGAATGAGGCCCGAAAATTTTTCGAAAAAATAAGACGCCTTGCCGATGGTTTTAAAACCGGGGCCTCTTCCTGCAAGGATGAAAACGGGAATCTAGTGACAGATGTCCAGAGTACACTGACGTTATGGAGGGAACACTTCTCTAAACTTCTAAATGGCGACGCTGACAACAATCCCGCCAATAGAGATGATATTCCGGAAACCCCAATTGCGGATGACAGCGTCGAGGTTCCGCTGCCCGACTATGATGAAGTTCTGACAGCTATAGCTCGGCTTAAAAATAACAAAGCCGCGGGAGCTGATGGCTTATCTGCTGAGCTGTTTAAGAACGGAGGCGAAGCTCTACTTAAATGCATTCACGAGCTTCTATGCAGAATATGGTCGGAAGAATGCATTCCGAACGATTGGAATCTCAGTGTGCTCTGCCCAATCCACAAGAAAGGCGATCCCACTATCTGTGCCAATTACCGTGGGATAAGCCTTCTTAATATCGCATATAAGGTCCTGTCGAGCGTTTTATGTGAAAGATTGAAGCCCATTGTAAACGAACTGATCGGACCTTATCAGTGTGGCTTCAGACCTGGAAAGTCCACCATCGACCAGATTTTCACGCTACGACAAATCTTGGAGAAGACTCAAGAAAAACAAGTCGACACCCACCATCTTTTTGTCGACTACAAAGCCGCCTTCGACAGCCCAATAAGGAAGCACCTGTACTACACCATGTCTGAATTTGGTATTCCTGCAAAACTAATACGACTTTGCAGGATGACACTGAGCAACACCAGCAGCGCAGTTAAAATCGGGAAGGACCTCTCCCCACCATTTATTACCAAACGAGGTTTCAGACAAGGTGATTCCTTATCGTGCGACTTTTTCAACCTAATGATGGAAAAGATCATCCGAGCTGCTGATCTGAGACGTAGTGGCACAATATTCTACAAGAGTGTTATGCTGCTTGCGTATGCTGATGACATAGATATCATTGGCCATAATACGCGCGAAGTCAGTGCAGCATTTTCCAGATTAGAAAGAGAGTCAAGTCGAATGGGTCTGTCAGTGAATGCAGATAAGACGAAATACTTAGTGTCAACAAACAAACAGTCCCAGCGTCTTGGAACCCACGTTACCGTTGACAATACCTCCTTCGAGGTTGTGAAGAACTTCGTTTATCTGGGATCCAGCATTAATTCAACCAACGACATCAGCATTGAGATCAAACGAAGAATAACTCTTGCCAACAGGTGTTACTTTGGGCTCCGTAGGCAATTGAGAAGCAGAGCCCTCTCTCGACGAACGAAAATCACGCTCTACAAATCGCTCATCATGCCCGTCCTACTTTACGCATCACAAACCTGGACGCTGAGCAGTTTAGATGAAAAGAATTTAGGAGCATTCGAGAGAAAGATTCTTCGTAAGATCTACGGACCAATCTGCGTCAATGGCGAGTACCGAATACGGTGGAATGATGAACTGTATGAGCTGTACGCTGACATCGACATAGTCAAGCGCATTAAAATCGAGCGGCTTCGCTGGCTTGGTCATGTTCAGCGCATGAAAGACGATGCTCTAGTGAAGAAAACATTCGATTCGGTACCCAGCGGCGGTCAACGCAGAAGAGGACGACCGCATCTTCGTTGGAAAGACCAAGTAGAGGACAACCTGACGAAGCTTGGAATTTCCAACTGGCGCCAGCAAGCGAAAGACAGAAATGGCTGGCGCAAATTCTTAGATGAGGCCAAGACCGACATACGGTTGTAGCGCCAACTAAGTAAGTAAGTAAGTATATTTTGTTCTTTTATTGTTTTTTATTTATTTTAGAATTCAATTTTTTTATGTATTTCAAATAACAATGTACTTTTTTTATACGACTTTATTTGAAGAATTTTCACAACTGAATAATAATTTTTATAAATTAGGCGATTTTAAAAATAAAGTCTTAAATCTAAAATTTGAATTTAAAGCAAAATAGTTTTGTGTAAAGTGTTTTATTGTATGTGGGAATAGAGGGGGCACCACAGTTTTATACAAAAGGTTTCAATCAAAGGTTCTTACGTAAAATCTTCCAGGTGGTCGAATAACACAAGCAGATTCTTGTCTCTCAGCAGATGCTTTCTTTGGCGTTGCCGCATACTGCTGTCCCTTCTCCTCTGCAGACGCCCTTGGCTATACTTATGACCATGGTATAACTAGACAAGGTAGTGTTAGGGCGGAGAGCCGGTGACCGAAACTGTCAAAACGATAATGACAACTCATACAAAATCTGCAACCGATGAGAATGCAATGAGAAGGCACAAATACGCTGATTTTGATAGTTGTGGTCACTTTATTTATACCATGCTTATGACCAGGGCTAGGATTTCGATGACAAATCATCCTTTTCTGCTGCTTCTAAGACATTTCCTGGTTATTTAGAACGTCCATTAATGTTTCCTAAATTCCAAATATGAAAAGTTGTTAGGTCATTTTTTTGTAATTTTTCATGGTTTTTATCGGTTTTAGTTTCCAGGTCATTTTTACTAGATTTAGGGCATTTTTTGGTAATTTTATCCGATTTTTCATTATGTGTAGTAATGTGTAGTAATTTTTGTGAAATCTTAAAATAGTTTTTTTTTTCTTTTTCGTACCAAAAAATGGAAAAATGCAAAATTTTAAATATATTCCTTTAAGAATAGCGTCCTTTCAACCAAAAACATTACCTCTCGTAAAAGGAGTACCTTTGTTTATAGACCTCTGTGAAAAAAAGCTCTGCGCGTGGTGAAGCTGACGAAAGGGTATGTAGAAAGATGAAAAAAGTGTTAGAAAAAACTCAGGATATGCTAGTTTTTATTAAGTCTATTTTATGGTCTATTGCTGAAATATAGGGGGTCAAAATTTTAATAATATGAAATTAGAAGAGGAACGTACATCCAATGAAATATCGTCTTTTAAATATGTTCCTCTCATCAGTGCAGAAGTAGAAAAGAAGTTTTTCTGTTTACAAAAACATTTTGCCAGACAATCGACTTTTTTCCATTTTTAATACTTAAAAATGTTCTTTGTAATATACTGTAACGCTATGTATAAAAATTATATAAAATAAGTTTTAAGTTTAGTAATGTTTTATTTTTAAATCTTTTTTTCATTTATTTTTTTTTGTAATGGTTTGCGTTTTTTTGTCATTTTTGTCAGTTTCTAGGTAGTTTTCTGTAGTTTTTAGTCATTTGTTTAGGTAATTTTTTGTAGTTTTTTAGGTCATCAAAATTCGAGCCCTGCTCGGATAGTCCATGACTATTTTGAACACTGAATATTTTGTTAAGTGATCAATGGATGATACCTATAAAAAACTAATTTTGAACAATTATCGTATTCCATATTAAGATTTCAATAAAATTCCATGGGTTGGAGAAAAACTACATCTAGTAAGACACCGAAATATCGTTTATATATAATTCAAAGAGTAAATATTACAAATTGTGTTTATCTTGATAATGTTTACATGACAAATAAAATACATACATACCATACATTTTTACTTTAAGTAAAGTCGAGATATTACAAACATACAGATATACCGAATAAAACTTAATTAGATGGACATCGGCACACAATCTCTTAGGATAGATCGAGTGGTCATGGTGTCACCATAGTTGTCTAAGCCGATGTCTATTGCATAACATTAAAAAGTTCAAAGCTTAGTATTAAAATTGAATAAGGCTAGTATTTAGTATAAATGCATAATTCACATTGTTAATATATTACAATGCGTGTTGTTGTAAAATATTACTAGTTAGAATAACAAAAGTAGTAGGTTGAACCATATAACTACATATTAGTAAAATATTTCAGTTACAGACATTGACTATGTGTAGTAGCCTTTGTCTAATATTTTTGTGCGTATACAGATGTGTTCACACAAATACCATAAATCTTTATAATCTCAAAAATGTCATTTGATGTCTTATATTGTTTAAAGAGGTTGGTACTTTTAATGTAAAAATCTTATTTTGAATTCATGGTTTTCGGAAAAACAATTAATTTTAATTTTTTTGTTTGGTTTGTTATTTCGTTTTACTGTTAAAGCTAAAGAATATAAGTTTTACACAAATAGCAAACTTTAGTTCAAATAATAAGCTCTTGATCTTAATTTGAAAAGTATGGCTGGAAGTGATGTAGTTAAAGTTTTTTGCAACATGTCATTTTTTAACAAAATCATTAATTTGGCCCAACCACTTTGCTCAAGCTAAACTAGAAGCATATATTGGCAATTTCAAGCTTTAAGAAATTAAGAATTCTAAAGACTCTACAGTTTAAAGTAGTCATGAGCAGGAATATAAATATAGTGAGCCAATGTTTTTTTTTTTAAACAATCACAAAATTATCCTCATTACTCCTTTTGCTCATCGTTGCAAAAAAAAACAAAATAAAAAATGTCAATGCAATAAAAAACCCCAATAAGATTACACTGATTTTCTATTTCTATAAAAAAATTGACCAGCAAAACAAAAACAAATAATGTGTGTTTGTGTGTAACACATGTAACGGCACAAACATCTCAATGGCAGCGCCATTGAGTAAGACTTGCTTTTCGTTGCCTTTACATGCATTTGTTGTTGTTAGCAAGTTAGAAATTTGATTAACGTCAGTTTTTTTGTTGTTTTTTGTACGTGTTGTTGTTTTTACAAATGTGCAAACACAAAGTTGATAAAACAAAACAAATTTGTAGCTGAGCCAACTGAGCCAATTGAGCTTCTGGAAGCTCATGTCTGGTTTAAAGCAGCGGTCGTCAGCGCCTAACTCTTTCCACTCTTTCACAACAACTTCAAGATTTTCATGACTGTTGTAATTCGCCGAATCGTTCACAGGCGCAGCTGCACCGCTACAATACAGCGAGTATGTGTTGTTGTTCCTTCTTGTTGTTGTTGGTAAATATAGCGCGTATTGTTGGTGGTGTTTTTTCGTTGTTGGTCAACGAAAGGTTTCTTGTTGGTAATTTTGCTTAGTGTTTCGTCGCTACAGACATGCGTGTTGTTGCTTTTATGTATTGTTTTTATGTTAATAATTCCTTATTGTATCACGGAGCCAACTATTTCCTGTTTTTGTTCTTTTTTGCTGTAATTGTTGTTGCACTCTTAAAAAAAATTTTTTGGCGATCCCTGGTTTAAAGTATAGATGCCCAACTTTGCACATGCAGGCTAAACCAGTTTTTGTTTAAAAAAAATGGTTTATTTTGTTTAACTCCCCTTTTTCCTGTTTTCAAAGTTATAAATCCTTGTAGAAAGATTTTAAAAAACAACACGAGCTTAACTGACTACAAAAACAGCAATAGCAAAGAAGAAAATGGGTTCGTACCTTTCAAAATCAATTTAGCACATTTCAAAATCGACAGTATGAAGTTAAATATGAGAGAAAGTAGTATCCAAGTAACAAAACTTCAGCGTTGAATCTATTGTATATACTTAATAGCCTTTTAAGTTTAAGAGACAAATGTTTTTTTTTTTCTATTTCATTTATGCTCTAGATCAAAATCATGTCATTGCGATTTGGAATTACGAAATAACTTTTAAAAAAATGCCCAATGAAACATGACGTATTTTTTTAAACTGATTGGTTAAATGGAAGTAACAAGTTAAGAAAAAAATCAAACTAATTAAAAATCATTTTTAATTAGACGCGATATTCCATAGTTTAAAATGTCGATTCCAAAAATTATAATAAAATGTTACACACTACTATATATTTATCCATATTCTCTGATTTGATCATTGTTTTCGGCGCCATTCAGTTCAGAGCTGTAAAAGAATGCATTAATTTGTGATTTAAAATCATTTATTTCCCAATCAGTGATTTGTAAAAATTACATTCATTTCTTCAAATCATTGATATTAAATTTCAAGTTCCAATCAATGATTTTAAAAAATGATTGCATTAATTTTTTTAAATTTCAAATCACATTCAATGATTTGAAAAAATGAATGCATTCATTTTTGTAAGTCATAGATTGGAAATTATTGACTGCATACACGTGATTGCAATCATTTGTTAGAAGTGACAAAATTAAAATTCATATATTTGTTTCATTCGTAATATAACTGATATTTTGGCATATATTTTGCCTTTGCATGATGAATACTAAAGGGCCAACATATAATATAATTTGCTACAGAAATCTTAATTTTTTCCAAAGAACCGATATTGTCCACTAAAGTCTCAACAACGCGATTAGGAGCTGAACGAAGGCCATGCTGAAGCTGTCTGCCACAACAACTACATATATGTCTCAGGAATATAGTGAGCAGGACAAATCTCACTGAACTCATTGGCAAAAAAAAATATTCGTTATTGTCAAAGCAACCCATTTGAGTAGAATTCATAAATTGTGTTCACAAATTAGTAAACTTTTAAGTAGTTTGCATATTAAAAAGTTAAGCTTAGTATGATGTAGAAGCGAAAAGAAATCTTCCGTTCGAAACGCATTGCATTTTTGACAGCGAAAAGGTAGCGAAATTTTTTTCTCGTTGGTTAGTACGCTGTTGAACCGAAAAATTTGTTCAATACAGCCAAGCTTACAACCATGATTGGAGGCATATAATTTTTCTCTTCACGAAGTTTTTGCAATGGTATAAACTCATTCCCTCATTCCAATACAATTTTTGCACTCACTGATAAAGGCCAAATATAGCTTTAATTTAAAAAAAAATTTCCCATGGCACGCCGATGTGACCTCTAGAGGTGTCAAATATAAAACCAGGTTCTATTAATTTTCCAACTCTAACAATTCTTTTCAAAATACCTATTCATATTTGCCACCCTTCTAAACGTCCCCCAACAAAAACACAAAAAGAATAATGTGTTCCCTTTCTGAGAGTTGCAATAAAAAAAAGTACGAAAAGTCAAATGTAAGCATTAATCCTATTAATTTTTCATTGCCAACTTTTCATTGAAAACCACCCTTCCTTTGTCTGTCATCCAAAAAACAAATTTTTAATTCATAGGCTATTCCAAAAGTATTTTCCATCTTTCTTCAAATAAAAACTGAAAACGTTTATACATAATTTGTACGAACATTTGACCAAATGTAATATTGTTTTCAATTGAACTATCCTAATCAGCATTGTTAATAAAAATTTGTATTGAAACAACTTGTTGCTGTAAGTGTAAAAAACAGGTGTGAATGTAAAGTAGATCTGAAGTCATTACGTACTTTTTAGTTGGCAGTTAATAATAGTCTTTATTTTGAAAGAATCGAAACACAGCTGAGTTTTTCGTTAAAGGTCCAAATATTTCAAATATTTTATCTAACGATTTGGTCTATTTAGGATCCTTTTCCTTTTAGGATCCACACGTTGTCACAAGATCTTGATTCCAATTCCCCTCTGCATTTTTATTTTTCCCACGAGATCACTTTGCATTCATATTTTCTAAAATTTTTGGGTTTTGCTTACATATTCTCAATTCGTTAAACAAAAACTATAGTTAAAATTAAGCTTATTATATATTCCCCAACCATTAATTCCCTTCTGGCCATGACATTTAAACACCACTTTCCAAGAATGGAGTGGTTAGAAATATATAAACTTTTTTCACATAAATTATTTTTTAAGCTGTAAAAGCTGTTTTAAGCTTTGTTAAAAATAGAAAAACGTTTTGAAAAAATTAATTTTCATCAAAAAAATCATTGGGGCAGCTGATAGAAACGGTTTATTGAATTATGTGTCAAAATAAAGCAATTCTTGCAAATAAATGATATGTCATATGAAAGAGAGTGGAAAAAGAACATTTAAAAAAAAATTTACAACAAAAACAACTTTTGGCCTATTTTTGATCAAAAATTTAATATTTTAAAGGTTTTATGGTAAGGTGACGGTAATTTTTTCAAAGTTATTTAATTGAACTTTCAGACCAAAAAAAATTGATGAAAATCGATTATAAAAAGGCTGAGATATTTGGTTGTAAAATCAAAACTTAAGCCTTCGCTAGTTTTTTTCTCATTCTTAGGTGATGGTCTCAAGGAAAGGTATTGTACTGAGGAAATTTTCTGTTTTCGAGATATCGCAATAATTTTGATTTCATAATAACGGAAATTTTTTACATATTATCCATAGAAAATATTACCAAAAAAGCTTTCGTATACCGTTATTTTTCCAACGACTTTTCATGCAAAAATACGTTATACTGAAAAAAGATACATTTTTCGAAATATCGCCATAAGTTTAATGCTAAAATAACGGGTATTTTTTCAAATTTATTATTTGGAAGAAATTTTACCATCACAATATATACCCATATATAGCCATACCCGTAGAAAAAGTGTAATCAACAAAACAAAATTTTACAGGAGAAGCCATTTTCTCGTTTTGTAAACTCGATTTTTGTGATGGGGTAGAATTTAAAAACAAAAAATGCTTATTGTAGGGTATCCGTCATGATTCAATTATTATAGGTTGTCCATTCGTTTGACAACACCCGTAAATTTGTAAAAAAAATATATTCTCTCTCAAATATAAATGACAAACCAGGGTTTTGTTGTCTTCTATAAAAAAAAGTTATGTTTCAGTGTTTTGTTGTGTATTTTTTTTAAAAAAAGTACTTATTCTATATTTTGCTGTTAACGGCAAAAAAATAGTGTGCATTGCGTTTATAATAATTATTGCTGTGATAATTATTATTGAAAATTGTTTTCAAATTTTGTTGCGAGCCGTTTTTTTGTTTTAATTAATATATAAATCGCGATTATTAAGTTGTAATTATTAAAATAAATTTCAACGTGCGGTTGGCAAAACAGTTTATTTTGGTGATGTAATTCAAAAATATAATGTGCCAGTGGATCCAATAAGCCGTCAGCGCTGTGAATAGATTTGCACAACAAAATATTGAAATTTTCAAAATATTGAAAGTTTTTTAAAAAATTACTTCAATTTTGTATCAAAACAAACAAGCAGTGCAGAACGTAGTAGAAAAAGCAGCAGTGAAATGTATCCTTCGGTATTTAGTACTGCGAAAAAGTATGATATTCCTGCAACTGATTACTTTCATGGCATTAAAAAATTACTCTTTTGCTCTCCTCTTCAATTTTACGGGTGTATATCTTCATTCTTCTGAGTAAACGTCAAATGAATGGACAACCTGTAATAATTGAATCATGGGTATCCGTAAGATAAAGTGAAAAACGACTTGCGTGTTTGTTGTATATCTTAGCAATGGCTAAAATGCCTTCTTACACCATTTTCTTCTATCTCTATTAGCTTAGATTTGTTTTAAGAAATTCTCTTCAAACGCTCATATTTGAAGTCAAAGGTCACTAATCGAAAAACCAATCAAATTGTGCACTCCTCCACGTTCAGCACTTTCATTCGAAACTGAAATAAATATATAGTGGATTCTTTTCATTTAAATATTAATAATATTTATTAACAATTGCCTTTAAACTTTGAAACTATTTTTTAAGAACTGATATTAAATAAAATATCAGAAAATAAAAAAAGCAAATCGATTAAGAAATGGCTAAAATATTCACACTTTCTCATTCCCATTGAAGCGAGTTCGTGTCTTAAGCCTTTTTGCCATTTTTTCAACTATAAACGCTCATATCTGCTAAACAGTACACCTATCAAAAATCTAACAATTTTGTGCATACCTACAGCTCAAGACCTTTCTTATGATATATGAAATGTTTCTGTAGCGTTTGTAGATTTGCTTGAATAAGGAGACCCTACAGGAATATGCATATACACAAAGAAAAATTAATTAATAAAATATGTTACAAGAAAACATGGACCCCGCCACACAATTTTTTTTCTCATCTTGGCCCAAGAAATCAACTGAAGCCGGATTAAAGCATAGATTTAAACTTGCTGTTTAAAAAAAAATATCGTACTCAATTCGCACTGATATTTTAAAACATCACATTATTGGTATTAAAAGAATTCTTTTCAATGATTCAAATGAATGAATGAAATCACTTAAATGCAGACAAAAAATGTTGCATTTTTTCTTTTCTCTTCTCAGCTCAAAAGAATTTAGGTAAAAACCTCAACTTTGATAACACGGCTCAACACGAAAAAAAACCCCGCCCACATTCTAAATGTTTTCTCATATTTTTGGGTATGCAGAACACGAATATGTAAATATTTTTTTCGGGACACCTCTAGTTTGGTGACCACAGCACTTTGAAGTTTCAAGGAGTTAATTTCTTAAAAAAATAGTTTAATGTAGAAAATCTATCCTATCATAAGAAATTTGGTATCAAATTAAAGAGGCAAAAATAAGAATCTTAAAAAAAACACGAAATAAAAAATTTTATTGAAAAAGGATGTGAAAAATGTCCTTTCTATTTGAAAATCCTTAATATCCTTGAAGTTTTTATTTCGGTTTAGTCCAAAAAATTCTTGGAACAAACTAACTATTTTGACTATGTGTCTGGGAAATTTCACGTAAATTGCATCATTGGTTTGCTTTTGAACATTTTTTTAAAGTGTATTAAACATTATTTATCGTTAAAATTTCTGACTTTTTCATGTATTTTAGCTCGAAATTTCTTTCCATTCAAAGTAATTTGGCTTTGTGTTCAGTATTTTAACAGTATACCTAACACTCAAATTTTCTCTAAGAGAAGGGAAGAAGGGATTAATCAAGTGAAACTTTTGTGTAGGATGTTCTTAATGTGGCAGAAGCTGTAGAAACATGTGATATTAAATGTGAATCAAGCGGTTATGCCTTGACCTCAGTCAAATCAAGTTGCTAAGCGTTCCTCTATACAAACTTTTCCTACCACTACCAACTATAACTTTTCGTCGTAAGTTGATGTGTTTTAAAGTTCCTTTGATTAGAAATAAGGAAAGAAAGATTATAACGTAGAACCATGACCTTGCCAGGATTCGAACCCGAGACCCCTGAGTGACAGTCAAGCGCGCTACCACTAGACTTCAAGAGAAGTTAAAATGAAATCTTTTTGTATAACAATTTTTTTACACTTCTTAAAAATATTTTTTCGATAAGATTCCAAAAATTGTCAATTTTCAATTTTAACTATTTTATGAATACGTTGTTTATTTTATTAATAGGTTATTTTAATTGACTATAACTAATGTTTACCTATTTGGTAAAAGTGGGCTTGACAACATTTATATATGAGCAATATTTTTACTTTTAGACCACTTTTGTGGGAAGGGTCCTCGGATCTGGACTTAATTTTTATATGTTATTGTACCTCGCAAACTAAGCTTTTTGCCAAAATTTCAGCATTGGTTTAAAGAAAGAGAAAAACGCGATTTTTAAAAATTACCATTTTTAAACCACTGTATCTTTGCGTCACCTCAGCCGATTTCAATGTTTGATAACTTGTTTTGAAGGTAAAATATGGACGTATCCAACAATGTATCTAGTAAGTCGTTTGGTTTAACCGTTGAATGCTGGTAGCTATTGAAAGTAATCGAAAAATCAGAGTTTTTATCATGATGTTTCTGTTCTCAGGAATGAGCTTCATAACTGTGGCTCCGGGAAAATTTTTTTTAAGAGTAGATAAAAAATGGAAGAGTTTGAGAGTTTTCGGGAAAAAATCTGTTGATATGGTTCCCAGAGACAGACCTGCAAAAAACCTGGTCTATTTTGCAGGCCTATTCTAAAAAAGGACTATTTTGAGTGGTTGAGTGGACTTCTTGGACCCAGAAGCATCTAGGAGGCTGAAATTTTGGTAAAAAGGTTAGTTTGCGAGTTACAATAACATATAAAAATTTTGTCCAGATCCGAGGACCCTTCCCACAAAAGTGGTCGAAAAGTAAAAATATTGCTCATATACATATACTACTGACCTCCACTTGGACCCATAGCACCTACGTACCAAGTTCATTATCAAACCGTGAACATTTCAGGAATTAAAATTATTTCAGAAAAGTGAGCGCAGATATAGTGCGATCACGCTTTTTTTCAAATTTGTCGAGAGTAAATATATTTAGTTTAGTTAGTTTAGCTTAGTTACAAAATTTTAGTATTATTTTTTATACTTTTTTGCATTTATTATTTATACAATTATAATACCAAATTAAGTATTTGACGAAGCAGTTAACACGATATACGCTAATTAAAAGCAAATCAATCTCACTCACACGTATTTATGAGGGAAAATAAATTTTCTTCGCGAAGTTCGTAAGCAGTTGCTTTTCCTGTTTGGGCTATAAAGTTGTTGGCGTTAAAAGGGATATGGCAACTTTTTATTTAGCCATACAGTACTCGAATAAAATCTACAGCCAAAATTTCAGATCAATCAGCCCAGTAGTCCATTTCAACGATTTCTGCAAAAGTGAGCATACATATTCTGCGATCACGTCCAATTTTAGCATAGTTAACCATACGAACGTGATTACCAAATTTTGGTCCACGACGGATTTTTATTGATTTGTGGGCGGTTTTACTTGAAACAAATCCACTGCAAAAATTTCAGCTCAATCGGCCCAGTAGTTTCGGAGTCTTTGAATCATTTCTAAAAGGTTGGCGTATAAACAGTGCGACCACGCCCATTTTTAGTAGTTTTTCCGACAGTAATCATATGAACTTAATTAAAAAATTTTACTCTAATACGACAAAAACCGTTTTAAATATAGCCTTTTTGTTGATTTGTGGGTGGTAAAAAGGGTGTGGCAAATTTTAACTATGACTATATTTTTCACACAAGTGCAAGTAATAAGTTGACAGTTTTATCGCAATCGAATAAACGGTATTACAGCTCATAAAATACGAACAAAAATAAAACCAACAAACAAACAAGCAAACAAAATCTTAGACATTAGATGTGTCTCTAGAGTTTTGAAAAGTTATGAGGAGATTTCAAAATCGAGCTTAAAATGATTACCCAGTTTTAATATTCTACTTTAAGTAAAGCAAACGTTGCTTTTATCAATAAACAAATATGATAATACTCGAGCTTAGGGGTCCGCAGCTTGTGTACGCTATTTACTGAAAAAGTATGACTCCCAATTTGTTTAAAGCTTTATCATCTTATTTAAGTTCTGAACCTTGCAAACGATTTAAAATACACTCATTGCAAAATGGTTTTTTCGTGTGAACAGCGACTGTCAATATAAGAGAATTTCTACAAATAAAGATTATAAAATACAAAAAAAAAAAAATCTGCGCTCACTTTTCTGAAATAATTTTAATTCTTGAGATGTTCACGTTTTGATAATAATCTTGGTATGTAGGTGCTATATGTCCAAATGCTCTCATGCTCCTAAAAATAAACATTTTGGAAAAAAAAACTTTGGATTAAACTGCATTTAATAATTTTTGTCATGATGTAAATTGTATAGAAATATCTCCCTCTAAAAACTTACGAGGGTCGTTTATAAAAAATATTTCCTACAAATTATGAAAGTACCATGAAAGGTCAAAGTTAGTTATAAAATAATATTTGTCTGTTTATCGTGCATAAAATTGTTTATGCAACATAAGATCGTAAAGCTGCTATTTTTAGAGCTATGGAGTAATTAAATCAAGTACAATTTTTAGGACGCTTTTGGGCCCTTAAGCCCAAGGGGCCTGGGTTTTTTCCACTACCGATATCCATTTTTTTATGCAGATCTAATTTTTTGCCCCAATCTAACGAAAAATGCACAGGGTACGAAGAAAATCAGGAAAAGGCACTTATGGGTGCTCTAACGTATATGATAGGATTGTATTTAAATTTTTTTTTATGACAGATTAGTTAAGTGTATAGGTTTTTCCATGAAGTGACTTTTTAAATTTTAGATATTGTCTTTAAAAAACATAGATGAAAATGTTTAAAAAAAATGTAACCCACATTTTTTATTTATTTTTATAAAACACATCATTTATTAATGAAAATTGTTTTAATACCTCGCAAAATTTAATTTACTGTTTTTGCGGTATTCTTTTTACCCTCACTTGACAGGTATTTGGGCTCTTCCAAAACCTGCCAGGCGCTTGTTTTCGTATATAATAAAGTAAAAACTAAAATATATTAAAATTGTAGCCTTGTGCAAGCAAGTTAGTCTGGGTCCATTTTTTATACTCTTAAACCCGCCCGGCAGGTATTTGTGTCCTTCCAAAAACGATTTTTTTCGTAAATTATATAGAAAAAATTAAAACGTATTAAAATTTTAGCTTTGTGCGAACGAGTTATTCTGGGTTCTTTTTTTACACCTTCATCGTTAAAAAGGGCTATATAGTAACTGCGCCGTCCCTGCCCGGTCATGGTTTTCGTATTGTACTAATACTATTTACATAAAAATGAAGCTTTTTGCCTAAAAAGTTAGTCAAACTGTTTCACAGCTCAATAAAAAATAATTAATAAAAAAATAAAAACGAAAAAATTTGTTTTTTCAAAACTATGAATTCGTCATTAATTTTTTACGTAAAAAAAGCAGCATATTTAATAAAAATTTTAAATGAACTGGAATTGTTAATATTTGGTCGCTATTTGTGTGATCATGACTGAAATAACAGTTATGTGATTGTGTTGCATTAGTTACATTTTTTGTTATTTTGATTTAGCATTTGCGATATATTATTGCTACAAATTGGTTATATTTTTTTTTTTAAATTTTGCATATAACTGAAGGCACGTTGAACATTTTAGTAACTGCATTTGATTATTTTTATTTTTACGGTTTTGCAAGAATTAATGTTTAAATTCTTTGATGATTTTACATCTGCAATGCAACACATCAACATAAGCATCAAAATACCATCTTCACTAAATATAATTTCGATTAGATTATTAATATAAGTCAATTATTTTCGCAACGGCTCTCTTTAGCAGTTTTAAATTTATAAATTCCTCAGATACTTTTGGTCATTTTCACTAGTAGTTAAAAAGTTCTCAATACACAAATATTTATAAGGCAGTTTTTGTGGTGTTGTGTTTTCTTAGCAGGTCTGCATCAAGTCAGTCCATATGCTGTCCACGTGTATTGGGGATATACTTCATACTAAGTCTAGATGATGTCTTCACTTTACTGAGACATCATCCTGATCGATTCGATAACACAGTTCAACAACCAAGAAAATTACAGACTTCAACCAAAGGATTATGGTAAAGGAGAGAACAAAATTATACGTGTATCAGCGTTTTAAAAGTTCACGCCTGCTTAGCTTTTAATGATTATAAAGTTTTTGGTTTAAAGCTAACTCTTATCTTCGCTATTTACTAATATAAGAAGTAAGAACACTACCAAAATACATACATATATGATAAAGGAAAATTTTACAAAATATATTTTTGTAGGATATTTTAACCCTCTAGCGCCCGTTATAAGAGTATTTTTGTACCTTTTTTAAAAATATTCAAAAAGCACCCTCAAACGTAGGCATACAGAGGTACAGTATTCTATAAAAAGTTTTCTTGGAAAATTTAGCCTTAAATCTCTTGATACAAGATTTGTCTACAGCGTATAACAACGGAGAAAAATAGTAAGCAATAACTCTCTAAAACTTTGCAATGCAAATGTCTTCCGGGGATATGTAGCTAGCATTTCTGCGAGGATAAACTTTTTTAAAGAATTAAACGAAAGTTGACACTTTTTTTATAGTGACTTGTAGCAAAATTTACCAACAAAAATGCTTATAGAATATTTGAATCCTTTTGAACTACGTTTAAGGGTACTTCTTTAACATTATTTCGAAAAGGCCCATATAAAAGAGCGCTGGAGGGTTAAGATTTTTTTAAACAATATTTCTCATAAAATTTCACTATAGGTTTGAGAATGCAACAACTATGTCATAGGCATATATCTTACTTTTATATTAGTAAATAGATAATTTTAAAAATAGTTTTAAAATTACCCAGATTATAACTTTTAAAACGCCAATAAACGTATAAAATGTCTTTTGTTTCAACTACCAGAATTCGTTGAGCGAAGTCTATAACTTTGGAAAAGGTTGAAAATTGTCAAACAGTGTTGTTATATTGATACAGTTTTCTAATTTAGGATGGGGCGAAATTTTGTTTGGTTAGATGTGGGTTTAAAGAATAACTAGTGGTTTTTCCGGCATGTCACATGAGGTTGCTTTTTCGTCATGTGAAGCTTTTCCTGCTCTAGCAATAGACTCATCACAATGACTCGTTGGTATTAAAGACTTGGTACTTCCGATCATTTCGTGGGTATCTGGTGCGGTCTCCTCATGATACTGAAAGAATAAGAAATAAAAATGTTTGTAATTTATAACGATGTTTTAATAAATTTCATTAGTTTCCGTCTCAGTAAATATAAATAAGACTCTTACTGGATAATTATATAAAAGGGGAATGAAATAATAAAGAACTCATTTCATTACTAAATGAGACATGAAACCCCAATAAATAGAAAGGCTTAATTCTTAATACTAGTATTGCCTGCGGTCGTAATTCGTATGTTAAGGCACTGTAGTGTAGATTTGAGAAAACAGAACATTAAAGATGCATATCGTTTATAACTCGTTTGTCATTTTTGAAGCGTTGCAGTTTGTGTACTTGAACGCAAACACAAACCCTTTACTATTTTTGCATAAAAATTAACTAACTTTGTCATTCCGTAGCTTCACTGAAAGAATCGTATGGCAAAAATTTATCCAGCACAACATATATCTCTCCCGAATTAGCCTCGAGAGTAGTCAACTGTATAGCTGGTTCTATTAAGAATCCTACCAACATTAATCTAAGCATATCCACCGTCAGCCGCGTACACAAAAAAAAATTTCTGTGGGAGTTTTTAACTTTTTTAATAAGACTTATTCCAATTTTTTTATATAAAATAATCTTTACATCATAATATCTAGTCTTCTTTTATTTCGGGCTGGTGCATTTAAAATTTCTTCCATGGTCACTTCCACATCCCTGTGAACATTTAGGAGAGCTAACCGATTGAGCCTTTTCTCCAGTTTTACTTCTCATGTACAGTCGCGGACTTAGGCATTCTGCCACCCTAGGTCCAACATTAGCGCCGCCTCTAACATACTTAATTTTTTTCTTACAATAGAACAAAATTATAAAAATTTCATATTTTTTTCATTTTTTACACACAACTTCATAGTAATTTATACAAAATAATAAAAATAAAGAATTTCACTATGTGCTCGTGCGAAACATTTATTACTTCCTCATAACTTAGTTTTTGTATTAGATCTGCTTCAATATTTAAAAAGGGTTTTAATCGTTTCTTACTCATAGTTGCCCGTAAATAGTTTTAATTTCGTTTTTATGTAGAAAATGAGCATTTTCCTGAACAGTTTTTTGTTTTTTCCTCTCAATTTTCATAGAACTTGGTCATTTTCTGAATGACTATGAATGAAAAATGTCGTCCGCAAACGAATAGATTGGGTTCTGTATTAACGAAAGAAAGTTCTTTATAAAAACCAGAAACAAGGTTGGCAGCAGAACCCCAACCCTTTGGACGAAATACCGCCAACTAATTCACGAACCGTTCTGTGCTACCATCAACACCATATGGAATTAGTTTTGACTCAAGCGCTTAACGCTACACTCGGTCAAACGACTTTAAAATATCCAGAGCAACAGCCTTTTTCTCTCCGAAAAAGTGAACGCGTTAGTTCCATTTTTTGGTTAAGAACTTCATAAGGTCACCAGAAGGCCCTACAGAAACCATATTGACGATCACTGAGCAGTTGATTGTGTTCCAGATAGTTCAGAATGCTTAAGTTTATTACGTTCTCCATAGTTTTGAAAAGGGTAGAGTATATTGCAATGGGTCGTACTGGTTAGACATTTGCGACTTTCCCTTCCAACAAAATGGAAACTCTCTTGTTCTGTAGGAGATGTCGAAAAGGTTGCGCAAAGGGAACTGGCGGTATTACATCAGGACCAGAAGCTTTGTTTATGTTTAGATTTTTAAAAAGCCTTTTAACTGCTTTCGTTTGAAAGTAGATTTCTTGCATTTCAGAAGAACAGCAGTTTCTGATTGCTATTCGAGAGAGTGGAACTTTGTGCAAACAATCCAGCCAATAGGTTCGAGTAATCAGCCGAGTAATTAAAGATTTGGTCAGCTTTCTAATGAGTTGGAATCGATGACAATGTCTGATTCTTTACTCTTTTAGCAAATGCTAACAATTTTTCTCACTTTGGGGCAGAGAAGAAACTTTTTTCGAATGCAAGTTTCGTGCTAAAACTTTTAGCTTTTTAAAATTGCACTACAACGATTCCTTGCCTCGATGCGAAGTGTTTTGGTATCAGTTTTCTTGTGGGAACGCCAATTCTGAAAGGCTTCCTCTGTTGACATGACATGAAACAACAACAACAACATTTTCAATATGAGAAGGGAAACATCACTAGCTAATTTCATTGCAATTTCGGCCCTGCTACAGGCTTCATCATAAATCTTTGTGATGCCGACACAAATAAAATTAACATAATAAACACAAAATAATAATATAGAAAACTTTCAATTGTAATCAAATGGTAGAGACCAAATAAAAAAAAAACACTGAAACAGCCTGAAGATTTTTCAGCAAATCTAAAAACAACTTCAGTAACCATGCTTGGTTAGTGGTGAATTCCAACAGAGTGTTGGACTCCATATAATAACGCAAGCATAAAACTAAAGTAAAGCAAAAATACAACAACAACATGAAACATGAAAGGGAGAAAAACTGATAAATTTACACCGAAATCTCATCGCCTCTGTGGTGTAGTGCACTGATGAGCCTGCACGACAGTGACAGCCCGGGTTCGATTCCCACCGGCATCATAAAGATTTCTGATGAAGCCTGTAGCAGAGCCGAAATTGCAATAAAATCAGCTAGTGATGTTTCCTTTTCATATTGAAAATGTTGTTGTTTCTTTGGAAAAAATTCATTGGAGCAATTAATTGTTCTAACCTGACCTTAAGCTCAATAAACGATTTTAAACCATCAAACAACTAGAATTTGTATTTAAAATCAAGTATGATTTAAACAATCAAACATTTAGAATTTGTATTTACATCATAGAAAATCAACATAGTAAATTAAAAATATTATATATTTTTGATGCAAAACTTATATTTTGTGTATCTTCTTGCAATAATATTAGAAGAACATTTTTTGAAATTAATTTCGAACACGAAATTTAAAGTTAATTTTTAAATAAGCTACGATGATTCAAAATAATTCCGCCCTCTAAATGCACTCAACAAAACATTTTAAAAATTTCAATTTAAAGTCAGAAAGACCAAAAATTCATTGGTTGTATTACGTTATTCACTGACATGCCAATGACAGGCCCGTGATGAAGTAATACTTTTTGTAACCGAAAAATTAATCGATTGCACGAGTTTTCTGCAGTATTTTATTTATTGCCTGAAATCAAAGTTTGTGCTGGTTTGTTTTCCTTAACATTTGGCCGTCAAAAATTTACAGCACTCGTTAAACTAATTTATTGATTTATATTGAGTTTCTTTATAAATTAGCTACGAAAATATTTTGCCGGCCTGTCAATTCGGCTGCAACCAAATAGTTTCCATTCCGTACATTTTGTTTTTCTCAAAATGTTGAAGCCCCTAAAATGTTGCCGCCCTAGGCCCGGGCTTCACGGGCCTAGGCCTAAGTCCAGTACTGCTCATGTATGTTTTGAGTCTTCGAAGCGACGATAACGAGCGTTCGCTTGTAGCGCCTGAAACCGCAAACGCTGCAAAACAAAAATTAAGGGATGCGATAAAAGATACAGGTCGATTTATCTGATTCAAGCAGTGCCTACAAATATGGAGCACAAAATATTGGTCAAAATCAATATATACACTAAAAATATCATCACGTTTTAAAATTCAACACAATGCTTTTTATATCAATGCATGTTTTTTATAAAATTTCTAATTTTTTAATTATTATTTAATTAGAAATTATTTAATTTCGTCAAAGTAGGAACAAATTGTATTCAATATGTCGCTCATTTCACATTGAAGTGTAATATCAGTTGAACCGACCATCTCCGAATTGGCTCAAATTTTGTTCTTGGATTGGTTTATTGTTTAGAAAACTAAATCCGGAGTTTGAGATTTTAAGAATTTTTTCGCGGAACCACAGCCAAGCGAATATCAAAATAGGGCATATTTTAAGACAACGTAGCTAAGTCAATTTAAACGCGATTTTCATAAATAGGGTATCATTGAAAGTGTTGTTCTGTCTATTTTAAGGGACATATATAAAACTTTTGGAAAAATTACAGAAGTTGACACATTAATAATTTCAAAGTTTAATACTATGCCAGTGACAGACGCTATAATTTTTTCTTTTCCATTATTTTAATTTTTTTTATGTCCCATTATCTTTCCACCGATATAAAATGGAAGAGTTTTCTTTAATGGTTCTGAAGTTCTGCCGTAAAATGTGAAGTAATAATATATTTTCAATACAAATACAACTTGCGTTGATATTTATTGTGAAAAGACTATAATACATAGAGACATAAAAATTTGTTTATGTAAATAACACTGAACAACAAAATCAGTTTTTTTTTCAAAATTTATTTTCTCATAGCTGAAATATGCTGGACATTGTTTCATAATGGTATAGAATTGCTTAGAGCTAATTGAATTGCTAGACATGCAATAAATGAAAGCTTCCACAAATACCCAAATTTGCTCTCTTCTTTGTATTTATAAATATTATATGTAGAGGTTTCTTTTGTATGGGGATTTTGAGTGAAATTTAACGTATAACATTTTTGTTGTAGGAACTAACACCTTAACACGGAGTTTTGTGGGACATTTTAACACCAATTCTAAATAAGTGAGAAATTAACCCTTAAACACATTTTAAGTTTTCACTTATTTTTGGTATCAAGTTGGTTTTTGAGCTTTGGTGTATTCAGAAACTTATAGTAAAATTATAGCCCGTTATATCCCTGTTTTGTCGGTCTTATTTGCCCTTTATCAAAACAGGTTAAAAAAGACCCATACATTGGAGAGTTATAGGGTTAAAATGCTGCACGAAAATGTTCCTCGTAATATTTTACATAAAAATGCTGATCACATCCTGTACCAAAAACGTAAGGGTCACATGGTTTCGTTTGCCGATTCACTATGAGAATGTTCAAAAGGGGGATAAATTAAACCCCCTCTAAAATAAAACTCAGACGTAAAATTTCAAAACGCAGATGCACGTATATTTTTTTTTTGGTCCCCTCTATCAGAATCCGTTGGCGGAACCTCGTTATTTTTCTTTGTGTTGAACAGTGTAATATAAAAAACGATTTTTTAATGTATATATTTTTTTTTAAATGCATCTTCTTCTCGATAGGGGGCATAAAAAAGTAGCCCTTTTCAGCTGATGCCAAGATATTTTGGTGCCAATTTATCGGAAACAAAAAAATCAAAGTGCATATTAATAAGGTTACTTGTCAACCTGCTAGAACCTTAACTACTATTATAAAGTTTCGTTACAACTTTCCATCACTACGGTGATCGAAGGGGTTGAAAATGACATTATTTTTTAAAAAGTTGCGCTAATTTTTTCCTATTAAGCCAAACTTAATAATTCTAGAAAAGGTTGTAGCTACAAGTACACTTATTAATATGCACATTGATTTTGTTGTTTCCGATAAATTGGAAAAAGAATATGTTGGCATAGACTGAAAAGGACAACTATTTTATGCCACCTATCGAGAAGAAGATGCATTTAAAAGCAAACAAAAAATTTATTTTGTAATATTGTTTCTAATTTTATTTACACTGAAAATAAAAACATACTTTTAAATTACAAATTAAATTACAATTAAATTACAATTAAATTACAAAACAAAATTTAAAACAAGCGTGTTTAATTTTCAACTATGAACATGTTGTTTTTTATAACTTTCTCTTACTATTTATTTTCAATAAAAAAAAATATGTAGCTATCTTAGATTGGATTACAAAATTATGTGTAGTAGAATCATTGACCAGACAATTGAGACCAAGCTGAGAAAAAATCTGATTTTAAATTTGATAGTTTGAAAATATTTTTGAGTTGGTTTTGCAAATAATGAACATTAGAGAAAATAAAAACTAATCTATTATTTTAATATTTAAAATATTTCAATATTTTACGAGCGAAACTACGAATGGAATTAAAGTTTGATATTCGAGGGGTCCCAGGGGTCGCTGATGATCGAATATGACATCGATAATTCGAAAAAATTAAAAAATGGCATCGAAAAAATGGAGGTTTAATTTAACTGTCTTCAATTTAAGAACAATATTTAACATGCAATAACAATAGAGTTCAGCTACTACAGCTTTTTCGCACTTTCTCCGCATTAGATAATCTTAAGAACCAGCCCAAATATCATTAAAACATCTCAATAAGGCCATTCACAGTTCGAATACGCTGGTCTGCCATTTGTTCGATCTGCTATTTGTTCGCCAATTTACGAAAACGTATTTTGCTTCGTTGTTGTTTTGCATACAAATGCAAATACGCAGGCACGCGTAAATAAAAGCAGCCCTTGGACGTGCTCTTTGTACCTCGTATTTTTATGCTCTGTCTACAGCCGCATAATCACATACATCACAGGGTTGCACAATCTTTTTATACGACAGTCACATGGCGAGGTGCTCACAGTTTGAACAAGAACAAATGCTATAAATATGATTTGTTAAAAGTACGCTCAAACCGTGAATAGCCTTAATGATACTGATAAGAGTGGTCCAAAACAATCCAAAGTGAGAAAAATTTACCCACCATAATATGGGTTGGGCTCAGGGACAACACAAGACATAACAACTAACCATGCGTTTACATAGATCTAATCATACATTAGTTTTCAATCTACTTTTGAGTTGACCTTTCGATAAGTTAACATCAAAAAAGCTACAGTTGTTAACAAAGGTACTCATGCGATGTAAAGGAGCAGTAGCCATATAATTTGTTCTACTAAAAGGTAAGTAAATTAAATTGTTAGCATTTCTACTGCTTCTACGGTTAGTGTTAAAATTTATAAGAGTTAGGAGTTCTGGTGAATCGAATACACCAGTTATGAGTTGGTGTAAATAGACGATATCTGCAGACTTCCTTCTCTCATTCAAAGATTGCATTTTTAATAGTTTTAAACGATCCTCATAAGGAGGAAGGTTTAAAGTGTCAGTTGCACTTAAGCCCCTTAGAGCAAACCGAACAAAACGTTTTTGGATTCTCTCTATACGTTCAACATGTACATTGTAACTTGGGGACCAAACTTGACTTGCATACTCTAAGTGAGGTCGCACAATTGCATAATACAGTGTTGTAGTTGTGATCATACTATTAAATTCTTTTGCCCAGCGTTTCATAAACCCGAGCATAGAAGATGCTTTTTTACAAATATAATCAATATGAACGTTAAACGACAGCATCTACACGACTTAATGCAGTATCTTTTATCTTGTACTCAAAAATTAAATTATTCCTTTTTCGCGAGAAGGTCATAGTTTGGCATTTATCTGGATTTAGAAACATATTGTTTTTAGAACACCAAATTTCAAAGGATTTCAAATCAGACTGGAGCAGATCTGAATTGTCTTTAGCATCTATTGTTCTGCATATTTTCATGTCATCTGCATAGATAAGTAGATGAGAGTGTTTGATGATGTGGGTTACATCATTAATGGCTAAAATAAACAGAAGTGGACCAAGGTGGCTACCTTGAGGAACACCTGATTCAGCAATAAATTCAGCTGACAATACGCCTCGAAATCGTATTTGATAAGATCGCTCTGTCAGATACGATTGAATCCAGCTTACAAAAAATTGTGGAAAACCCATTAACTTAAGTTTAAATAGAATTAAGTTGTGTGGCAGTTTATCAAATGCTTTACTAAAATCAGTGTAAATACAGTCGACCTGGTTACCTGAATAAAATGAATTTAAGCAAAACGTTGTAAAATCGAGGAGATTAGACACAGTGGATCTGCCAGTAACAAATCCATGCTGACGAGTTGTCATGACCTTCCCACAGTGAATTTTCACACGATCATACACGAGGCGCTCAAAAAGTTTTGGAATCGACGAGAGTTTCGCGATAGGCCTGTAGTTGTTTATATCGTTCTTACAACCTTTTTTATAGATAGGACCTATAAAAGATTTTTTCCAAAAAAGTGGAAAAATACTTTCGCTAATTGATTTATTGAATAACATGGACAGTGGTTGACTTAGAACGGAACCACATCGTGTTAACACTGCGGCAGGAATTCCGTCAGGTCCAGCATTAAAATCCTCATCGATCAATCCAATATACTTTAAAATATCCTCTGAAGTAAAGGATATAGAATCCAACGAAACCCTGGGTGTAGAGTTCATATATTCAAAGTACTCTTCATCAGGATTAAAAGAGTCTGAACAAAATGACTCTTTAAAGAGCTTGGCAAATAGACCACAAATTACGACACGATCGTCAGTAAATCCGTCAGAGGTTTTAAATGATGAAGGGAATCCATCAGATTTTTTTTTGGTGTTTATGAAACCCCAGAATTTCTTCGGATCAGACAATATTCTCAGCTTAGTACTGTCTAAATAATTTTGATATAAGGTAGCTGAGCAATTTTCAAAGTCCAGAAACAAACGCTTGTAGATTTCTAGGTCATTCAAGTCCAAGCTACAGACATATTTTTTCCATGCCCTATTCCTGCTGTTGCGAAGAATCTTTAACTCCTTTGTGTACCAGGGGTAAGAACAATTTTTCGTAAATTTGAGGCTATATGGCACGGACAGAGAAAACATAGCAAAGATTTCCATATAAAAAAAATTAATTGAATTATCAAGAGTGTTATTATTATTTTAAAACTATTTATTAAAATATTTGTTTTTAATATTAAAGTTTTTGCTTTATATTATTTTTTAAAATAAATGTTTTTAAACTGTAAATGCATACTATAAAAGTATATTTAAAATTATTGTTTTGAAAACAAAAACTATTGTTTTAAATTTAACTTTAAAACATTTGTGTTAAGCTTAAATGAAATTGTTTCAAGCTCATTTCAAAAAGAAATTTGAACACAGTTTTATTTAATTTTAACACATATTTCCCTTAGTGTACGCAAACAAATTTGTAGCCTCTATACATTAAAGTCTCCTTATCCAAACATTTCATCCGGTACCTCATTCTACCTCTTACTTTACTGAAATCTTTACTAAATCAAACATTGTGAAGAAGTTTTTTCTAAAAAAGCCACAAACATGGTTGTTTTAAGGTTTAAAATTGTTTGTACTTATGTATATTACATCTTCATCCATGCATAGAAGAGCGAAAATCGGAAAATGGGACATATCACCTTCATCCACTCATGTCTTCAACTATTTTAGGCAATTTTAGTTTTTTGTGGGGGGTTCCAAAAAGCTGCCTGAAAGGGTGTGATTATGTTTAAAAGAAATTTTTGATAGGATTAATAAGAGAACTAGCTCATACACTTTACTCCTTTGGACTCCTTTAGAGAAGTTTAGAGATTATTTCGGGAGCTATATAAGGTCTGTTGAAAAAAATTTTTCTAAGCGATTCTTAGCAAAACGGAATGACAAAGATTGTGTTAATTTTTATGCGATTATAGTAAAGGGTTTATGTTATGTAAGGTACACAACCTTATACGCTACGTTAGTGTTCATTTTTGCTCACTTCTGTACAGACATTTGGTCGAAATTCGACCGCAGGCGATACTAGTTATTATTAATAAACTGAGAAGGTTATTCGATATTTCAACTTTTTAAACTCAAATACTAAATTAAGCATAAAAAAAGTCCTTTAGTACTCGTTTGTTTGGGCATGAAATAGTTTTTATTAATTCCTGAAAAGCTCTAATTGTGTGACTTATGAGGTTTTTGAAATGACCGTTTCAATTTGAACTCGTGTACAGTAAACTCGATTCCTCCTCCCAGTTGAAATTGCAAATTGCTTATAATTATGCTACGCGTTATGTATATGGTGGTCGTAAGTTTGCCCACCTATCCACTTACAGGAATGCTATTCTAGTGTGTGTCATGTCTTCAAATATTAATGCTAGGAACTGTATATATCTCCATAAAATAATTAACACTAAGACACCCTCTTACTTACGTGACAAATCACAATTTAGTTTTTCTCAAAGAAGTCATACTCTGATTGTACCTAGACAGTTTTATTTAAACTCTTCGCACTTATTTTTCATAAACGCTATCAGACTTTGGAATGCTCATGAACGCGGACTCAGACAAATCTCCAGAGCATGTTAACTTAACATGTTAATTTAATTTAAGTTACTTTCAAACCGTTGTTATAATTTAAATTTTTAATATATTAATTTTTTATTTTAATGTTTTTATGTTGTATTCAGAAGAACTTTGTTCTTATTGTGCTTATGTCTTCTTATTTCAATAAATAATAATAATTTATATTTTTACATAAAAAGCGAAGAAGTAAAAAATGCTTTTTCTGGGTATCAAAAATTCCATTTTGACTTCCTATCGTTTAGCAAGTATAGGCGCACATTTCCCACTCCATATTAATCCTCATCGATGAGAAAATTTTCAAAGAAAAATAACTACTCACGCAGAAAAGGGTTCATTATCTTATTTTTTTAGGCATATTTTATTGTAATTTTTTCGATTCTATGTCAAATGTAGTTTTGGCAGATGTATGTAGCAAAGACATTTAATTAGTGTTTACACTTATAGATCGAAATAAAAAAATCACAGCATAACGTGTATACAATACAGAAGTGAAACTTCTTAACTTCTAAACACACCTATCTGCTCTATCTGCCACCCTTCTGGGGGTTCCCATACTACACACAAAAAATTTAAAATAAATTACTACACTTATACCTAATACGAACAAAACCGTCCAAAACAAAGCATTTTTATGAATTTGTGGGCGGTAAAAGAGGCACGGCAACACTTTTATCCTTAAACCATTTCGTACTCGAAACAAATCGACTGCCAAAATTTCAGCTCAATTCAGGTTATACCTGTCGCGAGTTGTTTTACTCCCCTTTACAGTGACCGAAAGTAAGCATACAAACTAAATTACCAAATTTTAGTCTTATACGACCAAAACAGTCTTAAATAAAGAATTTTCATTGATTTGTAGGCTGTAGAAGTGGGCATGGAATCCAATTTCTAGTACTGACAGTACTGACAGTAAACATACAAGCCCAATTACCAAATCTAAGTCTTATACGACCAAAACCTTCTTAAATAAAGTATTTTCATTGATTTGTGGGCGGTAAAAGGGGGTTTGGTAAACAATTTTTTGAAACTATCTCGTACACAACTACACCTACACTCTATCTGTCACCCATCTGGGGGTTCCACTACAAGTATCACAAAAAATAGAAAAAAACAAAAACTAAAAATATCATTGCTCATCTACACAAAAACGTTACGAGACTCGAAATATTTTCCATGGTGAACATTTTTCGTTACAAAAAGACTCTGAAAATGTTACCCTCAATATCAAATCGCTACCTAAGAAGTTTCAATTCAAAAAATCTAACAACGTAACAAAACCAAGTTTGAATACCCCTATTGACATCAGTCGCTTTATATTTAAGAAAGAGTAATAGTTTAGCGAAAGACGTTAAAAGTAACCTACCTCGTTGCTTGCACCACCCATGACCATGATATCGTCATCTGTCTCATAGACGGCATTTGGATTAAAGTGAGATCTCTTGTGGTATATAGCCTCATCATCAGAATTATCACCAGTGCAAACGCAGCGCATTTTTGCGTCATCGCCAACCTAATATTTCAAATCAATTAAATGTACCATTAGCACACATTTGAAATAAAGCCAAGAAAAGCTAGAATCACCTTAACCGATTTAGTTATGATGCACAATGAAATGGATGAAATTACAAATAGAACTATCGGCACTATCAGAGATACCAAAAGCTCTCGATAGGCTTTGTCCAAATCGTAACGTGCCACGACAATCTCCACTGACTCATCCTTAAATGAAAGCAGAGAGAATATTGTAAAGAACACTTCTTTAAATATGACAGGTTGGAAGAACATACCTTGTTGTAGTAACATTGGTAACGAGACTGGGCTGTATTGTTATCCCCGTCATTACCGTACCGGGCCACAAAGTCCTTACATTCGCCACGCAAAGTGTTAACACATCCTTCGAGATTAATGTAGAGCTTTTTCCAGTTGTAGATAGTCAAGTTTGTCTGATTCGGTAGAAACTTCTGTTCTGGATCAACTGGCTTGGTGCTATTATCGTAGATGGTCCAAAACTGTGTGAAGTTCATGAATGGCCCAGGTAAAGCATCATGATCGAGGAGAGTGCCATTAACACAGTCCGTAGCACTGAACGAAAGTAACGAAGAAAAATTACGAAAACCACTTAAATAAGAAACGATATCAAAGAATTTTCATACACTATTTTACTATCTCCCTCCCGGCTGACAGTGGCACAGTTCGTTAGCAAATTTCCATCATCTTCTTTCCAGAACTCATGTGGATCTATACGAATGCCATGTTCCTTGCCACGAGCCTCATTGAACGCGATGCCGTTTTCGCAATCAGCTGTTATAACATTATCTTCCTAGGAGATTAACACACATAAACGATAGCACTCGACGGACAGTATACCCAATATTAAAATTTTATTTTAAGAAAATTCTTTCATACATGCATGATTAGGATATTAATCCCAGCGGTGGTCATTTTCGGACAGTAGCGATCACAACTAAAGGGTTTCTTGATCTTAGTACAATGCACACCATGACACTCGAAGAAACCATTCAACTTGGTATTGTCGCGACCAGAGTTAATGGTAGGCCCATCAGCCTTATGATGACATAGAAAAAACTCCGACATGTTCTTACAGTGTCCTGTCAAAGGATTGATTCATTAAACTAAGAGTAATTATGAAGAATCATATTGAATGGTTACCATTGGAACAGTTGAATACACCATGAATGTTGTTGCAAACCGTCCCATTGTTACAGTTGAACTTGTTCAATCGACTCATATCAATCTAACGAATAAAGAAAAAAATAGCATTTTCCACGATGTCCTGTGCGAATTGTCTCAGGTCCAAAAATTTTATTCATGAGTATAATTTATAATTTCTCCATATTAAAAATGTTCTCTTATATATAGGTATGTAAGATAACATTTGATGGATCTTTGCTCATGAGACATTTTGACATCAAAATATAGGAAATACGGCTATCTCCAATGAATAAAAAATTACACGTAGCTATTTATAATACTTATATACATAACGAGTTATATATAACAGAATAAAATCATTTAATTTCATAAAAGTAAAACGAAATATTTTTTTTGCTACTTTTGTTGAATACAAAGATCTCCATTGATTAGATTATTTACCACAATGATAAAATATGTATTTATCTCGCCTCAACCAAAGAGACTCATATTGTTTAAAGAGTCATTAGATACTAGGGCTTTCAATCCCGAAGGGTTTTGGTAAATCCCGGTATTAAATTCGCGATCCTTTGATTCCGGGATTTTTCGAGGTCCCGAAACGCCAAAATTTTCAAATAATTGTTTTGCTTTTGTATTACTTCTTGTTATTTTTTGATTTTTAAAATAGACATCCAAAAGTAATCGTTATTTATACTTAAAATATTCGAACACTCAAAAGTTTATGAGACAACACCAAGGCGAAATCATAATTACTAATGCAGAATAAGGAAAAAAATCAACAATAGTTGGAAGATAAAGTCAAATTCTGTAATCCCACTGTTTTAAGGGAAGCACTTGTAAATTTATGATTAAAAACATTGACATCATCTGATTAAATAAAATCGAAAAAAAATTAAATTAAAAAATAAAGATTATGGTATGATGATTTTTTTAATAAAAATCATAACCTGTACGTCCTTAACTAAAGATATTTCCTTAATTGTTAAATATTTATATTATTTAATAAGTTAGTAAAAAAAAAAATTCAGAAAAGTTCAACATTTTGCTCAGAATAAAAACAAAAATATTCGAAAGTATCAAATAATATGTTACTTTAATATAAACATAAAAATATAAACGTAAAGAGTTAAATAAAACAAATTACATAAATTTATCTTTTAAAAATTTTTAAAAGAAAACCAAACTTCTTATTCAAATAAATAATTTAGCGGTTAGTAAAAAGTTTGATGTGAATAAAATATTCTTTCCATATTAAAAAAACTATAGTAAAGTTATAAAACTAATGCTACTTTCAAAATTTCATGAAAATTGAACAGCCTAAGAAACAGTCTTTATAGATCACAACCAAAACAAACTAAAAAATAGTCTTTCATAGTGTATAGAGAGATAAAAAAAGAACAAGGTGATTTCGATAAAAAACTATCGTTTAAATTCCAGTTGCATTTATTGTTTCTGTAAATTTGCATTTTTTTTTTGGGAATAAAATCCCGGGATTACGGGACTAGAAATTTACTCGGGATCCCGGAATTGAAAGCCCTATTAGATACTTTAATTTTTAAATGTTAATCTTAGACTTGTGTATATTGCTGCTACTTACCATAGCACAGGGTGTAGTTGTTATCCTGGAACAATTGTTGAGTTGAATATCGGTGCCATTTCGACGTACAATTGAGTGAATTTGTGGACAAAAGCCGCTCGTTCGTGTCAAGCACCATTCGCCGCATGAGGCCCAAGGACAATGATTTGGCATTTGCCTATCAACAGTTTGACACATTACAGGATTGAGCTCGAAACCAGATTTGAAAGCTCTATAAAAATTTATGTTAATAAGTCTTGTCTATTAATGTTTTTTGTACAATACCCTGCAAAAAATAGACCTAGTTTGAAATAGTTCCGAAGTAGTTCTCGAAAGGATCAGTACTAGTCTTGCTACAAACCCTTTTACATTGATCGAAGCGACCGTTTTTGTGATAGGGGATGTCATGGGAAATGCCAACTTTTCTCCTAAAAAACTTTTTATTTTCCTATATCTGATCTTGTGTTATTATGAATATTTTGGAGTTTGGTATTGGACATGATACAAAGAACTATAGATAAAGTATTCCCGGCGCAACGAACAACATTTACTGCGCACCTCGTCATTGGTGCTCGTCAAATGTGACACTTGATAAATACATTCAAAAGAAAATGTCAAAAAGAGACGAAGATAGCAAAATGAAAACGAACTAACAGTCAAAATTCTGTCAAGCACATCAAGCAACGTAGCCGCTTTTTGTGTAAATCGGTGTAAAGGGGAAAAACACCCCTACAAAATATGCAATTTTTTTTCACAAACAGTACTAAAAAATATATTTACTTTATTTTGGACATGAGCTTTATTTAACAATATTTATTTCATTTCAGTAAAACAAGTTTTATAATAAAATTTAGACATTTTAAAATCTTTACACTCTATGAATAAGTTGTGACTACGTTGCATCCAATGAGCACCTTGCACGTCACAGCAAAGATGGCGGACATGCGCAATACTTTATCTGTAGTTCTTTGTACCTGGGTATTGGATTTTGGATGAAATAACATCAACTACAATGAAAGCTATAATACAACGAGAAAAAGAAGAGTCATGGAATATCTAATAGCGAGACAAGTTCCAATTGAATTATAGATTTCGTTGTTGGAGTTGTCATATCCTTGATCTTCCTGTTTATGACGCTTTCATATTTTAAAATTTGTTTCTTAAATAAACAATAAACCAAGTAATGTTTTACAATTTGGTTTTTATTTTTTAATAAAATATGTTCACACAGTCTCTATAAAACTGCAAAAAGAATCTAAGAGCGTAGTTGGTAGGCAAAGTATCACGCTTTATGTTTAACACGTCCCATTTGTTTTTGCATTCGAGTTTTATCCAGTTTTCTAGCTTTCAAACTTCAATTAATGCTTAACTCCTCTTTGGTGGATACTAAAAATTATGTCATCTTTAAAGTGCCTATAATAATCAGAATATTTTTCACTATTGATCAGGCTAAAACAGCGGTTTCGTCGTGGGAAATCTTATAAATGATAGGAGACGTTTTTAAAGTAAACTAAAAAAATCGATGTTATGCCAACACTTTTGGTCATTTCCTTCCCAAGAACGGAACACATTTGCCATAACAGCGCAAGATTATTTGATTTATCAACAAATTTCACATTTGAAACAATATATAAATTGTTGCGCCATAAATAACAATGACAAAAATGTTATCCCAAAGATAAAAGTTGTTGGCGAAAGTACTACGTATAGGATCTTTAATCCGAAGCTTTTTATTTTATATCTAAAATGTAGGTACTTTTTTAATGTCACCGAGAAGCTCCCTTCTGCTGGAAATCTCATTGATGTAGTGAATGTGCATTTCTTTCAACAATTCAGTTGATCTCATGGAGCAGTCCGACATAATGATAATGGCTTCGGAAGATGCGCTCCATTTCAAGAACCATTGCCGTCGGAAGCGGGGGGAAAGGGGGCAGTTGCCCCCCACTTTTTTAGCTAGATAAACAATTTAAAAGGAAAACTTCAAAAGTTATTCAAAATATCAGTTTTTTTTACAACGATAATATTTTTGTAGTATATATTTTCCTCTTCTTTCTCTCTTCTTCATAAGCATGCTTGCGGATAACCATTTTCTTTCTCTGTGTTTGCAAAAAGATAGAACAAAATCTAGAGTTTCTATTGCAAACCCACCACTTCAGTTTAAAAGCACCCTTAAGTATGTAGCTTAATGCTTGTTAATTTTGCAACTCTGTTAAGAAAAAATTTGACATGTTCTTAGGGGCTTTCCATATAGGGCTGTTCACATTTCAAACCGAAATCAAATCGATCATCAAATGATTTGACAATTGATTTGACCAACAGAATTTGTATGGATTTGATGGCGATTTGACGAGTGTGAACACTTATCAAATCGTTGGTGAAATCGTTTGATGAAAATCAAAATTTTTTGATTTTTCTGTTGATTTGCCGAACGATTTGACCAGTGTGAACACTCGTCAAATCGTGTAGTACGATTTTGTCAGTTCAAAAAAGTTTTCAACCTGTGCACATCGCGGCAAAAGAAGGAGCGGAAGAAAATAATATCAAAATAATAATAAATAACTGTTGCAAACAATTTATAATAATTTATAAAGTAATTTCTTCTTCTTCCAATACGATTTTAATAACAAAAGGTATTAAAATTTTTCCGTCATCGCGATGTGCTTACTTCGGTGTTCAAGATAAAATGAAATTTGACGAAAAATTTGAAGAGTCAGAACACTTCTGTGGTCAAACGATTTGACAAATGATTTGATGAGCGGTTTGAAATGTGAACAGCACTTATTGGACGACATGTTGTACGATAAGTTAGATGGAAAACTAATGGGACTATTTGATTGAGCGTTCGAACGATCCAACTTGTAAAGCAACATCATTAATTGCAAGCTCTCAAGCAGAACACATCCGGCTAATAGCTAAGCAACTTTTAGATGCCCTAACAATTGAGCAGTAATTTTACATAGTTGTACAATATTGTACAATCGGCAGAAAAAAACCAAAAATTTCGACTTTCGTTTTAGCTTACGCATGGTACTACATGTTGTACAATCTGCCATGTTGGTCCAATGTTTTGGACCATGCGAAAGCCCCTACTGTGAATAAGCTGATGAAAATCCACCTCGACGCTTTGAACAAACATCAAATCCGGTTCCTTCAGTATAGTGACCATTATATGATCGGCTACGAAAAGATTATTTCGAAATTTTTGATCTTCTCTCAAATGAGATAACGGCTAGATTCGATCAAACAGGTTAATATTTGACTTTTTTTTATTCATACCAGCTTCACTCAACCGATTCACTTTGATTTAACATTCGGTGAGTCGGTTGAGTGAAGCTAGTGTAAACTGGCACTTTGTAAATCTTATTGTACATTTAAGCAGATCTTGACACTCTGGAATCGTTGGAAAATATTGTAATCGAAGCCTTCAACGGAAAAGTGCCTTCTGAACAAAATCTAAAAACAAAACTAGATCTTTATGCAGATGAAATTGCTGAAGCAATTGCCTGGCCAAACACCTTGAAATTGTAGTGGCATTGTATCCCAATTTGCGAAAAATTCGGATACTATAAAAAAACTATTAAATGAAGTTGAAAAACTTATTGCTTTGCTTTTGACTGTGCCTGCATCAGCAGCTTCATCTGAGCGTTCTTTTAGTGCACTAAGACGACTTAAGACGTATCTTCGAGCAACTATGACACAGAAACGACTCACTCATGCAGCACTTATACACATTCACAAAGATAAAACCGAAGAATTGAATTCGATGGAGGTGGTGAAAGAGTTTGTTTCTCGCAAGGACAGAAAGAAACATTTTGGAATAATTTAAATTGATATAACTTTTTGTACCTTATTGCATTTAAACCATGTAAAGATATGCCTAGTCTTGCTTTATAAAAGCTTATATATTGTTTATTATTTTTAAAAGCTTAATTTCTTATATTTTCATATTACCATATGAAAGATCCTTGATCTCTAATATTGAAATTGGAATAACTTTTAAAAATAATGTAATTTTAATATTTTTTATATATTTTTATATTTTTTTTTATTTTAAACTAAAATAAAAAATTTGTTGATTCACATTCATGTTTCTTTGAAGAAATTTTGGTGAACTTTTTTTGCACCACCATTTGTACTGCCCCCCCATTTGTACTGCCCCCTCAGATGAAATTAGCTTCCGACGCGCTTGTCAAGAACACATATTTAAGTGTTCCCCCTTTCAGTTTTATGTAAGCTTCCATTTAACACTTAATTATACTTTATGACTAACACTTATTTAGCTATTAACTTATTGAGCTAATATTTAGGTTAAAGGTAAAGGATTAAAGGTAAATCAACAGTTTTACTGAACGTTGCAAAAATTTTACACCTCCTATAATCACTTCTCTTGCATTACTTCTCACATACTTTTTGAATAAAAAAAAAAATAATGCAAGCGGGAATGTATCACTCTTTCTTTGTAAACATATTTTCGTCAATTGCAACAAAAGCTTGTTTACAAAAACAATGCACGCGTTTGTTTGTGTAAAAAAGCACTTGACGAAAACTGGACGCGCGTTCAGTCGTTTATTGTCGTCTGTAAATGCGTGCGCGTGGTCGTGGAAAATTTATAACAAAGTGCAACTATTAAAAACTTTTAAGTTTATTAAAAACTAAAAGGTAATTACAATGAAGGGAGAAGAAAAGCAGTTAATACTTTTTGTTTGAATACAGTTCCGACTTTGGCAAATTTTAAAAAAAAATTAAAAAATATCATTTTGATTTCAAGGTACTAATTTTTAATAAGATATATATATTACTTTAATAAAAATAAGAACTCGATTTGTTTTACTTCAGCAAAATATTTGTGTGACATTTTTCCTTTTAAAATTGAAAGAATAGAAGCTGGTTCAAAGTCCTTTATAGAGCTAAAATGGCCAATTCGTTTTTCATTTTTAATTCAATATCTAAAAAGTTTTTAATCCATAAAATAACAAAGGAACGACTTTAAAAGTATAAGATAACATACATGAAGTTTGAGTGAACAAAACGTAGGTCAACCTTCTTTCTTGGAATGGCTCAACCTTAGAACTTATTACTCATTACTCGAAAGATTTTTCGTTTGTCTAGATACTTTTGAAATTCGAACGGATTATGATAGGGTCCTAAAATTTAACAATCAAGACAATCGCATTCTTACTTTGGCAAATTACCACTCTATGAGCATTTAAAAAATATTCTGTAACCATTCTGAAACAAATTTTTTGATTGTGTCTAGCACAAATATGATCAGCGCAAATTATAACTTTCACACCACGCTAAAAATGTTGGGAGAACGTTACTCCACAAACACTATTCAAATATCTAGCTAACGAGCATGATAAATATCAAAATCCTTGGAAGCCAACATTGAGACCTCTTCCTTACTAATAATAAAAAATATTTTCTGGTAGATAGTTTTTAAGGCTTGATTTAAGTAAATAACAATTAATTTGACATATTTTTGAAACCAGAAAAATGATATCTCAATATAAGAAATTTATTTCTCCTATGTAGGTACTTTTTTTACATAAATACATTTTATGCCCACCGCGGATTGTTCAATTCCATACCGATTGGAAACAACAAATATGTAGCTAATATATGATATACTAGCTGAAACCCGGCGAGTTTCTGCCACGCCCCCGTTGCTAAACTTCCATAAAATGTTATCAGTGAACCTGCATGTGTAAATTGAGTTCTAATACTGAATTCTGAGACTGTGCGACTTATAACTCCAAAGCAATTCGATGGTACCACACCCCCTTGTTTAACGCCCATAAAATTTGATCAGTGAAACGACATGTGTAAATCGTGGTCGAATACTGAATTCCTAGGCTGTGCGGCCTATAACTCTAAAGCTATTCGATATCGCAAATTTGGGTTGTATGGGAGGTGCCACGCCCCCTGAAAGGCATGTTTAAACTGTGGTAGAATACCGGTTGTAACGTGCGCTGCTAAGGAGCGATACAAAGAAAAGAGGAGGGAAGAGAGACATATTTTCAGGCGGAAAAAAAGAGAGGCAGAAAAGCGCGAGCAGGAGAAGATTGAGATGTATGGTGACAGGAATGAGGCCCGAAAATTTTTCGAAAAAATAAGACGCCTTGTCGATGGTTTTAAAACCGGGGCCTCTTCCTGCAAGGATGAAAACGGGAATCTAGTGACAGATGTCCAGAGTACACTGGCGTTATGGAGGGAACACTTCTATAAGCTTCTAAATGGCGACGCTGACAACAATCCCGCCAATAGAGATGATATTCCGGAAACCCCAATTGCGGATGACAGCGTCGAGGTTCTGCTGCCCGACTATGATGAAGTTCTGACAGCTATAGCTCGGCTTAAAAATAACAAAGCCGCGGGAGCTGATGGCTTACCTGCTGAGCTGTTTAAGAACGGAGGCGAATCTCTACAAGAGTGTTATGCTGCTTGCGTATGCTGATGACATAGATATCATTGGCCATAATACGCGCGAAGTCAGTGCAGCATTTTCCAGATTAGAAAGAGAGTCAAGTCGAATGGGTCTGTCAGTGAATGCAGATAAGACGAAATACTTAGTGTCAACAAACAAACAGTCCCAGCGTCTTGGAACCCACGTTACCGTTGACAATACCTCCTTCGAGGTTGTGAAGAACTTCGTTTATCTGGGATCCAGCATTAATTCAACCAACGACATCAGCATTGAGATCAAACGAAGAATAACTCTTGCCAACAGGTGTTACTTTGGGCTCAGTAGGCAATTGAGAAGCAGAGCCCTCTCTCGACGAACGAAAATCACGCTCTATAAATCGCTCATCATGCCCGTCCTACTTTACGCATCACAAACCTGGACGCTGAGCAGTTTAGATGAAAAGACTTTAGGAGCATTCGAGAGAAAGATTCTTCGTAAGATCTACGGACCAATCTGCGTCAATGGCGAGTACCGAATACGGTGGAATGATGAACTGTATGAGCTGTACGCTGACATCGACATAGTCAAGCGCATTAAAATCGAGCGGCTTCGCTGGCTTGGTCATGTTCAGCGCATGAAAGACGATGCTCCAGTGAAGAAAACATTCGATTCGGTACCCAGCGGCGGTCAACGCAGAAGAGGACGACCGCATCTTCGTTGGAAAGACCAAGTAGAGGACAACCTGACGAAGCTTGGAATTTCCAACTGGCGCCAGCAAGCGCAAGACAGAAATGGCTGGCGCAAATTCTTAGATGAGGCCAAGACCGACATACGGTTGTAGCGCCAACTAAGTAAGTAAGTAAGTAAGTAAGAATACCGAATTCAGAGGCTGTGCAGTCTATAACTCCAAAGCTATTCGATCTCAAATTTTGGTTGCATGGTAGATGCCACGCCCCCTTGTAAAACACCATACAACGTTATCAGTTAAACTTCATGTGTAAAGTGAGTTCGAATACTGAATTCCGAGACTGTGCGGTCTATAACTCCAAAGCTATTAGATATCACAAATTTGGGTTGTATGTAACGCCCATATAACTTTAAAGCTATCCGATATCTCAAATTTTGGTTGCATTAGAGGTGCCACGCCCCCTTTTCCAACGCCCACAAACTGTTATCAGTAAAACGGCACGTGTAAATTGTGGTCGAATACCAAATTGAATGAATGCGAACAACCAATTTGGAAAGTTATATCGCGATCGGATGAACGTTGTAGAAATGTATTCAGGACACACAAACGTACATTCATTTTATATATATAGATATTATAAGTGCCAATATTTTCGGATATCTTACTCCAACGGTGGGCAAATGCTGGCTCATTGAGCCGCATGCGGCTTTTTTTTTGAGTAAAGTGCGGGTCTTTTTTCATTTTGATATTTCAAAATATATCAAAAAAATAATAAAATTGTATACATCTCGTAAAATTCCATGGAATTTCATGTTATTCTTCTTCTCTCACCGCAGTTCTCACCACATTTTCTCACTTTGACGTCATTCTCATTTGCACTGTTTCTGTTATAAAATGAGATAAATCGGCGACTTTTTTCGAATGTTTCAGTTCTACTTTCGAAGGAATTCGATAGCCTTAGTGTTTCTGTAAGCTCAAATATGCGACTCGAATCGAGTAAATTTATCACTATGTTTTTACTTGATGAGAAAAATATATCATCGTTGCGCGAGCAGTACCGCGTATTCCCCGTCATATGCTTATACGTGGTATTGCACACCCAACGACGATATGCTTGTTGTGAGTAATTTTGCTGGAGCACTTGGAATGTAAGCAGTTAAAAAAAATCTAAAGAAAAAGGATTCAGTTAATCTAACCAAAAATATAAGTTCTTCACAAAAATGTAAATTTGCTTTACAATATTTTTCCCTAAACCGCGATTTTGTAAGAGACATATTTCACCATAAAATTATTTTGAAAAATAAAAGATATTTACTGAACTATGCGGATAACTACGGTTTTAAAGCCAAACAAAGATAAAAGTATTACAAATAAAGCACAATGTATTTTTGTTGAGTTTTTTAGTTTGTTAATTTCTAAAAGCTGCACACATACAATTGTGCTGTACCATTCATTTTACTTTCATGTGTTCCCCCTCGCTTGTATATCTTTATCATCATGGACCACTATTTACTCGCTTATCAGTTACAGAAACACTAGTTTTCGCAAAAGTAAGTAATTTGGAATGAAATACTGTGACGTCAGAAAAAATTACCATTTGTCGCAACAGTTACAGAAACGAGCTACTGCTTTGTTCTTTAAATTCAAATTCGAAGGAATTCCATGTTGATTTATCGTTGTTTGACCAACGATTTGACGAAATATTTGATAATGTGTACCCAGTTTTTCTTTCAGGAACTTTAATTTTGGTTTAGTTTTTCTCCATGAAACAATTACAAGGTAAGCTCAGATTTAACCAATACAGAACAACATTTTAAAATATTGGCTAAAGATTTGTTTTAAATATCGTATTCATATTGTTTAAAAACTTGATATGACTTTTTTTTTGTTTTTAGTGTGCGGATACACATCATAAATATTAATTTTGATTTTTTTTTAATAATAATACCTTCATTTATTCTTTTGGTTTTTTCTCTCTATTGAAGTACGATGCGGCTCTTTAGAAGGTTTTGAAAATCTTAATGTGGCTCTTATTTGCCTCACTCGTGCCCACCCCTGGCTTACTCTAAAATAAAAATTGTTGCAAAGTTGTGGAATACTTACTTTAACGAAGGCGAGTATATAGCAACGCTCAAATAAACAATGGATACGCAGGACAACACCATTGTCAGCTGGCATAAGCAGATTGCCCTACATATGCGTTTGTCCTGCTCGGGTATGAGACGGGGTTTGTCCTTGCGTCGTCCCATAATTTGGTGTGCACTTCCTTGTTGTAGAACGTTGTTTCCTTCTGCTAATACTATTGCGAACAGCAACGCACTTACGATAATGGCTTGAGTCGTGTGGTTTGATGAGGTCGGTGGGAGTTGACTTTTACCTCGGGAGATGCGAATAAAAAATGGGTGTGTGCTGTTATAAAGATACTTTTAAAATGCAAATTGGTCTCTGTACGCTCTCGAAGGAAGTCGTTAGAGGCAATTTTTTAATAGCGACTCCAGCTATTTTTCGGCACCCTTTCCAAAGGTTGTACTTTGGTTGAATTTCGCTAGTGTTTGAACGTAAACATTTGAACCTACTGACTTGTTGATAGGCTTCAGTTTTATGTCAGGTTAATACTACGGACACATTAAAGGTGTTTTTATAAAAATTTTGTTTGATTTCTAAATGAAAATTAATGTATAAATGCAAATTTATGGCTTTGTACACTATTTTCGGTGACAGTTGTTCTCAATTAGATTTTATATCAAACACTTTTTGTACGCCCACTCTGTTGCTGTTGGCGGGAACGGGTTGGTGAACAAAGGAATTTAACCTAAGGGAAATACACACAAATACAAGGAAATGTTTGTATTATTAAATGCTTTAATGATGAATTTTATAAAACTGAAAATGAAGGGGACTGCCTCGGATGTGATTCACTTGCTAACTGACTTTCAAAAGGACATTTATTGAATCCACTTTAACGATTTTCCAGTGAGACTGCGCACAACACACACAAGCAGTGTCGTATCTAAAAACTGTTCGTGGGGGGCTAAATTATTTTTATTTATTTATTTTATTTATTTTTTTCATGTACATGATCAAAACCCATTAAGGCTAATATGATAACAAGTATATATATGGCTATACAAGTCAGTCTAAGTTTCTAATTTATGTTACAGTTTCAATGCAAATACAGTTGTGGAAGTAACATTGAATCTAAAATCCCATATTACTTAATGGTAATCTTACTACTTTTGACTTTATGTCCTATAGAAGGCGCCACATTCAATTAAATGTGACGTCACAAAGCCTATAATAAGCGGACTTATCAAATTATGATAAGTAGTTTAGAAGATAGGGGTTTAGTTAATTTTCTGTCCTCAAGAGGACGCTTTATTCTTTTTAATGTGACATCACATAGCCTTTTACCAGTGGACGTGGCAAACGCTTCCAACGATACCTCATTTGTCAAAATATAAGTATTTTAGAAGTTAGTGGTTTAGTTCACTTTCTGTACTCTAGAGGGCGTCATTTTAAATTCAATTTTACGTCACATAGCCTTTCAGCCATAGTTTCTAACGATACTTCATTTGTTAAATTCTGATAAGTAGTTTAGAAGTTAGGGGTTTAGTTGGCTTTCTGTCCCACAGAGGGGTCATATTAAATTTTATGTGACGTCACACGGCCTTTAGCCAGTGGACGATCAAAACGCTTCCAACGATATCTCATAAGTCAAATTACGATAAGTAGTTTAGATGTTAGGGCTTATTTTACTTTCTGTCCTCTAGAGGGCGCTATATTCAATTTTATGTGACGTCACGTAACCTATAACCAGCGCAGGCTGAAAACGCTCCTAACGATACCTCATTTGTCAAATTATGATTAGGAGTTTAGAAGTTACGGTAGCTTAGAAGTTAGGGGCTTAGTTGACTTGTTGTCCTCTAGAGGGCGCTATATTTAACTTTATGTGACGTCACATAACTTTCCATCATTGGACAATCAAAACGCTTCTAACCTTATTTGCTAATGTCACTAAAATTTTATTTTTGCTCATGACTTTATGTCTGCTAGAGGGCGCTATATTAAATTAAATGTGACGTCACATAGCCCTTAACCAGAAGACTATCAAAACGTTTCCAACGATACCTCATTTGTCCAATTATGATAAGTACTTTAGGCTGCCCGCATAGTAAGCGCCGAAGCAGGCAGGCAGGCAGACAGGCACAGGAAAACTATGTGAACAAGAGAGAAAAAAGATATTTCTATCTTGTTTCTTCGCAGGCCTGTCTGCTTGCCTGCCTGCTTCGGTGCTTACTCTGCGGGCTGCCTTAGAAGTGAGAGTGGAACAGATGAACAGATGAAAATACATGCACACATACATACCGGTCAAACACATAAACCTCTCCTTTTGCCTCGCCGTAGTCGGGTAAAAAGAAAGTCGTGAAATGTGTTTGAAATTCCATAACTCAAGAACGAAGCATCTGATTTTCTTCCGGATTTTTTGTTGTATTTGTGATTATCAGGACAAGGTTTGTAAAAAATAACATTTTTGCCACACCCCCTTTCACTGCCCACAAGTCAATAAAAATTTTATATTTCGGACAGTTTTAGTCGTATAGGACTAAAACTTGGTAGTTTAGTTTGTATAGTTATTTTCGGAAATTGTACTAAAAGTGGATTTTCATGCCCCCCCCCCCCTTAACCGCCCACAAATCAATAAAAATGCTATATTTTAGACGGTTTTGGGCGTATAAGACTAAAATTTCGTAATTTAGTTCGTAAGCTTACTGTCGGCAATTGTACTTAAAATGGGTTTTCACTCCCCCTTTTCCCGCCCACAATTCAATGAAAATGCTATATTTCAGACGGTTTTGGTCGTTTAAGATTACAATTTGGTTAAATAGTTGGTATGGTTACTTGCAGCAACTGTACTAAAAATAGTTTAGTCAGGACCAAAAGGTGGATATGCCATTAGTTTCCAATTGAGCTCTGTCAAGAGATGTTGAGTCTGGCGTTCAGTAAGACAGTCCTCGCAATAATATCTTCCGAGCTAGCACCGTATTTTTGCCCTTTCGGAAGTAAAACAATAAAATATGACGATAATGCTCTCTTTGATTTGATATTTTTAACTTAATTTTTAACCAACTGTGCCGGACACACTGTTCATATTTTTAGTCGAATAAAAAAATACTTGTTTAAAAAAAAGACACTTTTAAAAAGTTTAAAGTAACAAAATATGGATTAAATAAATTTAATAAAGTTTGAAATTTTTATATATAACAGTTTGTATACTATTATTAATGAAATCAATAGTAAGCTGAAGATATAATAGTGGAGAGATCGTCAGTTAGCTAGTTAAATTAATTACTTGAAGCTGAGATCTTATGCGCACTCGACACCTTTAACCTCCCAGCTGACGGCCTTACCATCATTAGAAGTCCAGCTGATTATTTTCTTTATCCTTTTGAAGGTATTATAAATACGCCATATAAGTTTCGTGACTTCAGAAATACTTTTTACATTCGCTTTTTTTTTAAGGGTTTATAAGGGTAGCTGACGATTAATACCGAATGTTCTATGCAGCTGACTGTTATTTTTTCAAACTTAACTATTCTAACAGTAACTCCACGAATTTTCAAAACTTCAGAAATTCTTTTGCTTTAATTGTTTTTCTACATAGTTAACATTTTTTCACAGCCAGCTCCATAACTCTTGATTCAGCTGATGCTCAGATCATTGAAAGACTGATTAAAGAGAATCATTTAAACAACAAATCATGGTTTCAGAAATGCTTTTCCATTTACAACGCTTGCAAATGCTTTTCCATTTCCATTCATTTGGTTTTGAATATTTTTTTACCAAATTTTTTTGCGAAATAAAGGAATTCGTTAAGGTTGTTTTTGGAAAATTATAAAAATTAGAAAGGAAACGAAAATGAAAATGATTGAAACACGATATTAAGCAAAAAAAAAAAAAAAATGCAATCCTTTGTAACATGACCGAGTTATTCGCGTTCAAATCCAGCACTTTCATTTTTGTTTCATTTTTTTTTTTCTATTTCACCAAAAAATAAAACTAGTACTAAAAACTTTTTGTTTGCTTCAGGTACGAAAGATAATTCCTGAGTTGTTCATGTTTTTATATTGGACCTTATAAAATGACCGTATATGTGCTATGAAACCAAGTGATGGTCACTTTATACATAAATTTTACCACGCCTACTTTTACCGCCCCTTCTTTACACACAAAATCGTTTGTGCAGTGTCTTTTAAGACCTCAAGAACGGTAACACCTTTTAAATAACGCCACTAAATTTGCAACATCTGTTACCAAAGTTTATATCTCAAGTAATAAAAAACGGAAGTTGCTACACCCCCTATAACCGCAAACAAATTAATTGAAATTCTATATTTCAGAAGATTATTGCTGTATTGGAAAACAAAATTTTGTAATTTAGTTCGTATTGTTACACTCGGAAACTCAGCTAAAAGTGGGCGTGGTTGAACTATAATTATGCCCACTTTTCAGAAAGCTTTATAATCACAAAGTTTTGCATATTTTATAATGAAACTTGGTTTATACACCATCTATGTATACACCATCGTTCATGCTGTGTCTCTTAAAATCTCAGGAACGGAAACACCTTGGGCCACCACATATACAACATATGTTATTAAGGTTAATATCTCGGTTAATAAAAAAGTAGCCACACCCCCTTTTACCACCCACAATTAAATAAAAATGCTTTATTTAAAACGGTTTTGATAGTCACGAATTAAAGCTTCAAATAAACGTGTGGAAACTTCCACACTTTTCAAAAATTCACAAAATGAAAATGATCACAAATAATTTAGTTGAATTGGGGCAGGCAACGTCCGTCGGGCCCGCTAGTGCTATCATAAATAAAAGACTGATTTTTACTTTGTAAAAAGAATAGCAAGTTTCTTTGCTGCTATTAAACTCACACCACAATGAGTAAGCTCAATCACTGCGTCTCTGCTACACATATATAAGAAAATAGGGGTATTCATGATTCAGTTCACTTCCCAGTGTACACCGAAAGTAAGATCAACGTATTGTCAAAAATTCCAACTTTAAATCAAAAATAAATAAAAAGTATTTTAAAAATAAACATTTATTTAAAAAGACGTGAACTAAAAAGAAAACAATAAATTTAAGTGACATTTGTATTTGTACATATGTATATAGTAGGTATATTCTAGGTTCAGAAGAACCCCTCTCTTGGTTACTTATCATCATAGTATAAACGTACGTAAATTGGTAAGTTCTAAGGACTTATATAAATTTAGAATTTTTCAAATACATTTATATTTAAAAGCTTGAGGCACCGATGTCCGCGATCCGTTATACAGGTTTACTACACAATATCAGTGCCTTAAGCTTTTAAATATAGATGTATTTGAATAATTCTAAATTTATATAAGTCCTTAGAACTTACCAATTTACGTACGTTTATACTATGATAATGAGTAACCAAGAGAGGGGTTCTTCTGCACCTAGAATATACCTACTGTATACATATATGACAAATGCCACTTCAATTTATTCTTTTCTTTTTAGTTCACGGTTTTTTATATAAAAGCTTATTCTTTAAAAATTTTTTTTACTTTTTATTTATTTTTTACTTTTAAGTCTTAAAGGTTTATTATTAACATCTTTTATTTTCAAAACTTATGAAGATATAGCCTTTTTATTGAGTTGTCGGCGGTAAAAGGGGGCGTGGCATATTTTTTCTGAGCCATCCTCTACTTGAAGGAAATTAACTGCCAAAATTTTAGCTGAATCAGCCCCGTAGTTTTGGAGATATAGCATTTTTATTGATTTGTGGGTGGTAAAAGGGGGTGTGGCAATTTTTTTTTATCATAATTGCATTGTCACCAGACTTACATATGTATGCTAAATTTCAGCTTAATCGGATACCAACAAGTTGTAGAAAAATGGCTTGCAAGTTTTGAAGACACACATACGAACGAAGTAAGTTAAATAACAGCTTATAATAAACAGTAACGAAAGTAGGGAAAAGTTTAAAATTTTTCAATCAAGTGCGATATTTTCATTTTGAAAATGAATCTTATTTTTGTTTATTGTTAGTTTAATGTTGTTTTCTTTTCAATCTGAAAACAGAAATTTTTTTTAAAGTTGATAATTTTTGATTAAAGAATGCACATTTTTGATATGAAAATACACATTTTTGTTTAAAAAATGTTTTATTTTTATGCCAATGACGTATTATTTTGATTTAAAACTGTACTTTTTTACCTTTTTATAGCTTTACCCTTGATACACACAAAATAAATTAGAATTGTTTTTTTATTAATTATTCAGTTAGTTAATATGAAATAAACAATACTTTATCAGGCAGACCAGAATCAAATTTCAACTATTTTTAATAGCTTACTCTTCAAGTTATCCATTATCCACTCCAAATTTAACACCTTTAGGAGTTCCACGAGCTTGTCTTCATCCTCATTGGCATCCACTTCTTGGGATTAGCATTCCTTTGGTGGCGATCTAGCTGATGAACTGAGGTGAAGACTGAAATCTCCCACCTCACCAACCAAAGCCAGCCATTCTTCAAGAAATGTGTGCTCATGACATTATTCCATATTTTATTTTATAATTTTAATTTAATAAATACACACACGTTTATTGCACACTCGACGATGTGACGCAATAGATACGGAAAAAACAAATATCGTTCTTATTTTTCCTGTATCTGTCATCTGGCATCTGATTATCTTAAGAACCAACCTTAAAAGTGGTCCAAAATAATCTTAAGTAGGAAAAATTTACCCACCATAATATGGGTTGGGCTCAGGGACAATACAAGACATAACAACTAACCATGCGCTTACATAGATCTAGTCATACATTAGTTTTTAACCTACTTTTGAGTTGACCTTTCGATAAGTTAACATCAAAAAATCTACAGTTGTTAACAAAGGTACTCATGCGATTTAAAGGGGCTGTAAGTAAACTAAATTGTTAGAGTTTCTACTGCTTCTACGGTTAGAAAATTTATAAGAATTAGGAGTTCTGGTGAATCGAACACACCAGTTATAAGTTGGTGTAAAAAGATGATATCTGCAGACTTCCTTCTCTCATTTAAAGATTGAATTTTTAATACTCTTGAGCCATCCACATAAGGAGGAAGGGTTAAAGTGTCAGTTCCACTTAAGCCCTTACAGCAAACTGAGCAAAACGTTTTTGAATTCTTTCTATTCGTTCAACATGTACATTGTAACTTGGGGACCAAACTTGACTTGCATACTCCAAATGAGGACGCACAATAGAATAAAACAGCGTTGTAGTTGTATCATACTATAAAATTCTTTGGCCCAGCGTTTTATAAACCTGAGCATAGAATATGATTTTTTAAAAATGTTATCAATATGAACGCTAACCGATAGCTTAGAATCCATGCATATACCAAGATCTTTGACAGAATCTACACGATTTAAAGCAGTATCCTTTATCTTATAGTCAAAAATTAAATTATTCCTTTTTCGCAAAAAGATCATAGTTTGGCATTTATCTGGATTTAGAAACGTATTCATTTTAGAACACCAAACTTCAAAGGATTTTAAGTCAGACTGGAGGAGATCTGAATTGTCTTTAGCATCTATTGTTCTGTATATTTTCATATCATCTGCATAAATGAGTAGATGAGAGTGTTTGATGATGTGGATTACATCATAAATCGCTAAAATAAACAGAAGTGGACCAAGGTGGCTACCCTGTGGAACACTTGATTCAGCAATAAATTCAACAGACAGTACACCTCGAAATCGTATTTGATAAGATTGCTCTGTCAGATATGATTGGATCCAGCTTACAAAAAATGGTGAAAAACTCATTAACTTTAGTTTAAATATAACTTATTTGTGTGGTAGTTAATTAAATGTTTTACTAAAATCAGTGTAAATACAATCGACCTGGTTACCTGAATAAACTGAGTTAAAGCAAAATGTTGTAAAATCGAGGAGATTAGGCACAGTGGATCCAGTAACAAATCCATGCTGACGAGTTGTTATAATCTTCCCACAATGAATCTTCACACGATCATACACGAGCTGCTCAAAAAGTTTTGGAATCGATGAGACTTCAGCGATGGACCTATAATTGTTAATATCATTCCTACAACCTTTTTTATAAACAGGACTTATAAAAGATTTTTTTCAAAAAAGTGGAAAATTACAAGTCCTAATGGATTTATTGAATAACATGGACAGTGGTTGGCTAAGAACGGAATCACATTGCGTTAAGACTGCGGCAGGAATTCCGTCAGGTCCAGCATTTAAACCTTCTGCGATCGATCCAATATACATTAAAATATCCTCTGAATTTAAAGATATAGGATCCAACGAAACCCTAGGTGTAGAGTTCATATATCCAAAATACTCTTCATCAGGATTAGAAGAGTCTGAACAGAATGACTCTTTAAAGATAGTGGCAAATAAGCCACAAATTATGACAGGATCGTCAATGAATCCATCAGGAGTTTTAAATGATGAGACGAATCCATCAGATTTTTTCTTTGTGTTTATGAAACCCCAAAAACTTCTTTGGATCAGACAATATTCTCAGCTTAATACTGTCTTAGTTATTGTGATACAAGGTAGCTGAGCAACTTTCAAAATCCATAAACAAACGCTTGTCATTTATGGTCATTTAAGTCTAAGCTACAGACATATTTCTTCCTTGCCCTATTCCTGTTGTTGCGAAGAGTCTTTAATTCCCTTGTGTACCAAGGATAAGCAAAATTTTTTCAAATTTGAGGCTATACGGCACGGACTCAGAAAACATAGTAAAGATGAAAAAATTAATTGAATTAAGTTTACTATGAGTGGCGGCCGTAGCCTAGTGGGTAGAGTGCGTGGCCCCTAAGCTTAAGAACCGTGGTAGCCCGGGTTCAATTCCAGCTCAGACAAAAAGTTTTTTCAATTTAATTAGTTTTTCTGTTCGGTCGTCACCTCTCTGCAGACAATGGCAAATCTCAGAGAGTACAAAATGCCATGTAAAGCTTCTTGAGAACATAAGCCGTTCAGAGTCGGCATAAAACACGTAGGTCCAGTTCTCGGTCATTTGAGATCAAACATTTAATAACACGCACAACACAATTGATCAATAGAAGCTAGGTCAAAGTCCTTCCAAGGGCTGAAATGGCCAGATTATTTTTTTATATTTTACAAGTTTACTATGAAGTAAATGATTCAACTTCAAAAAGTCAGCTTTTTTAAAATAGAATTCATAAACTTTATCTATTGAATTAGGAAATCACTATATTTTCTCTGTCGAACTTGTACCATATGCTCAGTGGTGGATGGTAGTCATCAACAGAAGTTAGAGCATGAAGAGCACTCTTAACATTCACGTTATTGCAGTCTGTAGTTAAGACCAGGTCAAGAAGTCTTTCACGACTATTATAAATACAACTTACTTGTTGTAAGTCCGAACATATATTATCAACAAATATGCTCTTGGCGTGTCTTCGAATTAGATGCACAAAAATGTGCACTATCGTCTGAAGATTCCCATTTCAAATCAGGCAGATTAAAATCACCCAACAACAAAATGTCGTCACTAACGTCAATAATATTTATAACGTATTTTATGCAATCCGCAAGGCTTGCATAAATTTCCACACTACTTTTTGGAGGAACATAAGCATTAACAACATATATATTAGAATTACATGCAAATAATGGAACTAACGAAAGAGTTCCTAACAGCTAATAAGACACCACCCGCCCATTCCACGCATAACGCAATACTTTTTTTCAAAAATTGACCTCATGGCTTTCGATTTGTCTTATTTTTCGGTTATAGGTTCCTATTAAAATTCTAAGAACATAAGTTCATTTATTTTTTTTATCGAGATTCGTTGAAAAGTTATGGACCTTTCAATTCTGCAAATCGTCCGAAAACGCCAGAATTGGAAAATTTTTAATTAATTGTATCTACGTCAGTTTTAATCCAATTTTTATAAATAAGGTACTGTTAGAAAGGTGTTAGAAAGTTGAAAAAAATATATAATTTTAAAATTTTGGATGTTAGGGTTGCCAACATATTAAAAAAAAATTATTTGCTAATTTCTCAAAAAACGCGTAATTTTTTAGCGATTTTTTATTTTTTTTAATTTGAAGAAGAATGTTGCCTTTCAGTCAAAAACAATTTTATGATGGAGCTTTGATATGTTTTTTCGCAATTTAAATTTTTGTGCACATACCTTATCATTTAAAGATATTTGTAAAATTTAATCTGCAAAATGGTTTGTCTTATAAGGACCAACATTTTTTCATAAGTTTCGATGACCTTACACTTGACCTTGGTAGAGAAAACTGGTAAATATCGAAAAAAATACTTTTATTTTTTTTTAATTATATTTGTTAAATGGTGAACAAAATTTTGATTGCCATATTGAAGATAATTAAATTCTAACAGATTTTGTTTCAAAAAGTTTTAAAATGTATCTCAAAACAAAAAAGTTATGATGGTTTGATCAGCTGATATATTAAAAAGTCATCTGAAGCTAAATAGGTCGAGTTTTAATCTCTCTATTATTGATGGGAACAAAATTGTGTAACTTTTGTGTGCCGGTTATAGCTTGCACATTTTTAAATTTTGACATCCACTCAGCTTCAACATTTTCAAAAGACTATAGTTCATGTTATTTGACACCGTTGGACTTCTTTCTTTGGGGTTATTTGAAAGAAAAGGTGTATGTCGATAAGCCAGAAAACAATGCAAGAGCTAAAGGATGAGATAATTCGGCACATTAACGGCATAGAACCTCAATTATGCCTCAGCGTCATCGAAAATTTGGACCATCGGATGGAGGTGTGCCGCCGAGGTCGCGGCGGCCATTTGGCCGATATTTTGTTCCATACATAATTGAACCATACCAATATTATCACAATAAAAAGAAATGACAATAATATCCTAAATAATTTGTGTTTTATTCCAAATCAACATCGGCCCTTAAAATTTAACCACCCTTTATTATGATATGTTATATTAAAACACACAGTCAAATGTAAAGTTAATAATAAACACACTCACAAGTGAAAACAGAATATAAGTTTTTGAATGCAGTTTATATTAATTGGTTTTCAAATTTACAAATTAAATGTAAGATAGAATAAAATGAACAATGTTAAAATAAAATTGGATTACACTTGACTCTTCGTGTTGTTTGGACGAAGACTGACTAGCAACATGGCTGGCCTTTCAGTTAGACGTTGTTAGACGAGCTGGGTTTCGGCCTTACAGGGTGAAGTTTCATTACAGTCGGCCTTTCCTGATCCCTTTGAGCGACCTCGCTCAACTCACTGCCGCTGTAGATTTTTTCCTCGTCATCGTCGTCGTCTTCTGGTAACTGACACTAGAGCTTTAGCTTGTCAAATGAGTAAACAGAATAATGCTTTCGGGTTCGTGCTTGATGGGTCGTTTTCAGGCAAGACTAAGGGCATTAATCTGTATCACGAAGCAGCACACCAACGACAAGCAAGACACGAGAAGCAATACTTTTTTCTATACGAAATTCTATTGCTTCTCGTGTCTTGCTTGTCGTTGGTGTGCATTTTCGTTATACAGAATAAAGCACTTAGTCACTTTCTTGAAAAGATTGCAGAGTTGCATGATTCTTTTCGCTGCTGCTTCTCGAAGATATGTTAGCTGTTTGTCATCTAAAGTTTCATCATTTGCTAGTAGAATGAAAATGATTCGATTACAAAAAATATCCCGTGATTTATAGCCATACAAAAGCTCATGAGGTGTGCAACTGGTTGTGCTATTCTTCATTGTATTTATGTACCACTGCACACATCGTATGTTTTCGTCCCATTTCTTATCGTTAGAATTCATTGGCAACCACACAGACAGAATCGTGCGGTTTGTCCTTTCTGCCTGACCATTTGCTCTCTGTGTACGCAGTACTTTTCAAATTCACGAGACGTGAATGCTGAACCTCTATCCATCACGATGCGTAATGGCATTCCAACATAACTGCTCGCTTCATTCAACGCTTCAATAACATACCGAGCTGACGTACTTTTCACAGGATGTAACATTTTAAATTTCGTAAGTGAATCGACAATAACTAAGAGATGTTTTTTCCCTTCGAGCTCTTTGGAAAGGGACCCAAATGATCCATATGGATAGTTCTTAACGGGATTGGTTCAATGTCATAATAATGATACTGTATTTCAGTTTTTCCACCTTTACGTTTATTATCCAGTCCATACAGGATAAAATGAACTGTTTAACGAAGTTGCGCATTCGTGGGAACCACATATAAAAGACTTGAATCGTTCTAACGTTTTTTCGACACCCATGTGTCGTGCTTGGGTATGGCAATCTTGCACAACTTTATGTCGCAGTGCGCGTGGTACAACCCAAAGAAGTTTGTCGTAAATTTTCTGCAAAAGTCTCCCGTGCTGTAGTACATAATCTTTGTCTTAAGTATTGCTGTTTGTTTTGAGTTTGCAATTTTAAGTAAACGACGATCTTGAAGCTGCATACTAAACAGACAGTCATCTCTATCTATTATGGCTTTATCAGTAGGCAAATCTACTACTTCAACGGTTCGTGCTTCTTCGTATGGATTTCAGCTTAAGGCATCGACATGCTGCATATTATTACCTGATCGATGTTATATTTCAATGTCGTAGTCCTGTATACTTCCATCCAGCGTATACCATCTAGCGATTCGAGGTATAAGCTCTTTCTTTTGCATTGTCGTCCTAAGCGCACTAGTCTGTTTTGACTCTAATTATTTTACCATATATATAGTATTGGAAACGTTCAAGGGACTCTACAACAGCCAGGGTCACAACCTCATAACTGTGAAGCTTTTGCTCGTCAGCGCTAGTTGCTCTACTGTAATAGGCAATTGGTTTAACATAATCTTTTTTACGCTGCATTAATACGCCTGCCAAGCCTAGTGCACTCGCATCTATGTGCAAATCATGCTCAGCATCTACACGATATGCCACTAAAACTTGTCGAGATACTAACTTTGATTTCAATTGCTCAAATGCGGCTTCTTGCGCCTTTGTCCACTCAAATATTTGGTTTTTTCGTAAAAGTTTGCGTAATGATTCCGAAATGAATCCGGGGACAAATTTACGGAAATAACCACTTAAGCCTAGAAACCTTCGTATATCTACCACATTAATTGGCGTGGGAAAATTATATACAGCTTGCGTTTTGATTTTACCTGGCAAAATTCCTTCTGGTGTCAATTCGTGGCCAAGGAATGTTATGGCGCTTCTCATAAATTCACATTTTTTATATTAAGCGTAAGACCCGCATCTGATAAAACAGCTGATAAAACTTGATTTAATTTCTCTAACATCTCTTTAAATGTTTGACTTCCAATTAAAATATCATCCATGTATATCGTAAGATAGTTTTCGTAAACGTACAAGCCGTCAGGAGTGAAAAATGCTGTGTATTTGCCATAATAATTTGCCATTTTCCATAATGGCTACCAGGTGCAATTGGGATTTGGTAATACCCACTATTCAAATAGTGTATGGTAAAAAACTTATATTGCTTAGCTTGGTGCAGATGCTCCTCAATATTTGGTACAGGAAAATTATCTTTTTCAACAATCACATTTAAACGACGATAATCTATGCATAGTCTGTCGCTGCCATATTTCTTTTTGACTAATACAAAATAGGACTCGCGAATTCCGATGTCGATTTTGTGATAATATCCTGATCTTCAAGATCTTTAATTATTTGCCTTATAATCATTTGCTTTGGAGCTGGCACTCGATATGGTACTTGCTTAATAACTTTTTTTGATTTAAAAACAATTTGCATTTCAATAAGGTGTGATTTACCAATACCATTAAGCCCGTCTGAGAACACATTGCTAAAATTTCCCAAGTTTAAGACCCTGATCTTCATTAATTACTTTATTCGGTAATTTCGTTAAATAATTGTCAACAGACAACACACCATTATTGCGACACTCTGCTTCAAGTTCTGATTGACCATTTTCTACTTTAAACATCAAGCCTTTACGCACTATCACATCTTGACCCAGTAAAAAATCAGTTTCCAACCTTGATTAAGATACGAAAGTGTACACTCACCACAAGGGCCGCAACACATCAGCAACTCTATTTTTTTTATTTTTTTGACAACACTGATACTTTTAAGCTTGAACGTATCATTTTTTGGCTTTTGGTTTGGAAAGAACATTTCATTTTACTTCTTAGAATAAAAATATAATAAATAAGTTTTTACTTTTCTAATAAAAAGCATTTTTTGAATAAACATTTGGTCCTTTGGTTACCGGAGCAGCCACCGCCACTCCAGTATGATCTAACGACGTCGTGATCACCGGAGCACTATAAATCAAAAGCCTAATTCCATTTTTTTTTTCGTGGTAACATTAAAACTAATACCTTCATATTTAGTCATTAATAGAAGCAATTATCCAACTTGAGGCACATTTTGCCGCAGCGTGTTCAGCAGAGGACCTAACCTCAAATTCAGCCTGAGTAGCAGGCGACTAACAGCAATCATCCAGCTTGAGGCACATTTTGCCACAGCGTGTTCAATAGAGCACTTTTCTTCGAATTCAGTCTGAGAAGCAGGCGACCAACAGCAATCATCCAACTTGAGGCACATTTTGCCGCAGCCTGTTCAGCGGAGCGCTTAACCTCGAATTTATTCTGAGTAGCAGGCGACCAACCTTGTCAATCGATGTGCAGCACGGAAATTTATACAATCCCTGAGTAGAAGCAACAATCGTAAAAATGGAAAAATTAAAGGCTTTACTCCAATCAATGAAAAGCAGTCTGACACGTACATATATATAATATGTGTACAGATTCCAATACAACTGTTGAGTAACTACAGGTTCGCGTCGAAAGAGCTGAAGGGTTGTTTAAGCAATATGAAAATGTACAACAGGACATTGATGAATTATCGACAACTTCCGAATAGCGAGTACTAGAGGAAGCATATCATGTTAAAATTGAAGAGAAGTATTACGCGATTAAGTCATGTTATGTTCTTCGATGTAGGGTCACGGATGGTAGCCGCAGCTCTGTTGGACTATCAAGTGCTGTGCAGGCTCTAATGGAACATCAAGGAGCAAAGAGTGCATTAGTTGAACGTTTTAGCAGCAATAATTTTGACACCAGATCGACACCTAACAATGAGACAAGCAACACTACGCAGCATTCACAAGGGCACCAAAAATTAAGACTGCCACAAATACAAATTCCGCAGTTCGATGGAAAGTACACTGATTGGATTAGATTCCGCGATCTCTTCGATTCAATGACAGATCAAATATTTCGAATGGAGTATTACAAACAAAAGTAATTGGAGAAGCACTTCCCCTCATCAAACATTTGCAACCAACAAACAACAACTGCGAAATAGCGTGGCAACTTTAAAAGAAAAAATTCGAAAAATCTGATAATGTAAAGAAAGCCTATTTTGAGCTTCTTTTCGATCAAACACCGATGAAATCAGCATCATTAGCTGAGACTAAACGCGTATACAACACTATTCATGAAAGCATCAATGCTTTAAAGGTACTCAGTGAACCTGTTCAGCATTGGGATTCAATTCTATTATTCAATTTGGAAAAAAAACTAGATGCCGAATCACATGTATTATGGTATAGAGAAAAGAAAGCTGAAGAGGTTATAACATTTGCTAAATTTTTAGAATTCTTGGAAAAGCGCGTTTACGAACTAGAAAGTACACAAGGAAATTCAAGTCATTATACTAGCCAAAGCGGCATTGGCAGCATAAAGGGTGGCCAATCACGATCATTTACAGCTTTAACACAATCGTGCATGCTGTGTGGAAAGGAGCATTTGTTATTTAATCGTAATAAATTTAAAGAAATGAATGTTGAGGCAAGGCGCAGGTTAGTGCAACGCAATAAGATTTGTTTCAACTGTCTTCAACCCAATCATCGAGCAACTGAAAGCAAACGCTCATTGTGCAGAAAGTGCAACGCAAAACACAATACTTTACTACACCAAGCAGTAACGACAAATGACCAGCTGAATGCGACATCACAGCTAAATTCCGAGGAATTAAAAACTATCAGCGTAAATAGTTCGCAGCAACTTCGGTGCACATATACACTATTTCCAACAGCGGTAATAATGGTATATGACTTATATAGAAATTTGCAACCATGCCGCGCCTTACTGGACTTGGGATCACAAGGGAGTCTTATTTCGGAGGCTTGTGTACAGCGCCCTCAGCTCAAACGCAGTTTTGATAAAACTATATTGTATGGAGTTGGTTCAGCAAAAGGATATCATGTATAGGTAAAGTCGAAATTTGCATCATCGCAAAACAAAACAACAAAACCATTGCCACAGAGGCCCTGTGCTTGTCCAGTTTAACTCAAAATTTGCCTTCATATGAAAAACGGATCATAAATTGAATTATTTCAAAATGATAGATATGCCTGATCCTTCATTTTCTAAGCCTGGTAAGGTCAACATAATACTCGGAGCTGATGTGTTTGCTAATCGCCTTCTATCAGACAAGCTCACACATCCAAGTGGATCACCAACAGCAATTTATACAGTATTCAGTTGGGTAATTATCGGTCAAACTTCATCTCCATCTGAACAGCATTTGACTACAGCGCATGTTTCGTTTATGGACTTAAGCCAGCAGCTCCAACGATTTTGGGTGGTGGAAGATATACAAAGCCCAACAAAGCATTTAACAGCAGAGGAGAAAAGAGCAGAATATCATTACCAGTAACGTGTGCAACGTGACACAGGCTTCCTTTAAAGGATGAGCACCTAAAGCTCGGCGATTCACGAACAGCCGCCATGTCAAGGCTCCAGGCAATGGAACGGCGATTTAATAGTAACCCATGGCTGCAACAAGAATATAAAAATTTCATGCACGAGTACCTAGAATTAGGCCATATGGAGCCAAGTTCAGACTCTAACCCAAATAGAACATACTTTCTGCCGCATCATGCAGTCATTAAACCGACAAGCACAACAACAAAATTACGTGTTGTTTTCGACGCGCCATGCAAAACAACAAATTGTTAGTCACTCAACGATCAGATGCTGGTTGTACCGACAATACAAGGGGATCTCTTCGACATCATTATTCGTTTTCGAAAATACGAAATTGGAATTTCAGGAGATATAGAGAAGATGTACCGACAAATAATTGTGAATCCTAATGACCGCTCGCTACAAAAAATATTGTGGAGAAATTCCAAGGACGACCAACCGATAGAATATAATCTTCGAACCGTCACGTATGGTACTTCAGCAGCACCCTTTTTAGCAGTCAGAACACTCCAGCACATTTCAGATTCAAATTTTGGGAAGTATCCAGAGGCTGCAGCAGCTATCAATAAAAACTTTTGTGTCGACGACGTCACGTCCTGCGCACCAAGCGAGTCGGCAGCAATAAAACTAAAAAATGAACTTTGCGAAGTTCTGTTAAATTCTGGATTTAACCTACGCAAATGGTCCTCAAACTCATCAAACTTTCTGAAAAGTATCAATATACGAGACCGTGAAGTATCCGCAGACACTGTCATTGACAACACCCAAACAGTCAAAACACTTGGTCTTCTGTGGGAGACCTCAAGTGATACCTTCAAATACTGTGTGAATGTGCCAACACAATCAAAATCAATCACAAAGCGAGCAGTGCTGTCAGACATCGCCAGAATCTTCGATCCAATAGGGTGACTTTCACTTATTCCATGCTATGGATAAGAGGTATAAGCTGGGATGAAGAACTACCAGCCGATCTATACAAGCAATGGATTGAGTATCATCAAAACATCAATCGCATAGCAGATCTCCGAATTCCAAGGTGGTTATGTTATGCAAACGAGAGAATCGTTCTCAGACTCATCTGAACTGGCTTACTCAGCAGCAATTTATATGCGCGTACAACATTTGGACGGCGGTTTTTCAACAAATTTGGTTGCAGCCAAGGCTAAAGTAGCGCCAGTGAAACAAATTTCACTTCCACGCTTGGAACTTTGCGCAGCTCTTCTTCCTACCAAATTAATGACTAAGGTTCGCAATTCGTTAGGTCTTGCAGATGTGCAAATTTTTGGTTGGAGCGATTCTTCAGTGGTGTTAGCATGGATCGCAGATCATCCACGCCGATGGAAAATTTTTATAGCAAACAGAACATCACAAATTATTGATATCATACCTTCTGAGCAGTGGCGCCATATTCCATCGCGACAAAATCAAGCAGACTTCGCCACAATGGGCATCTGTCCATCCAAACTTGTAAGCAGCGGGCTTTGGTGGCATGGTCCAGATGTCTTAAAACAACCACTAACACATATTTATTTAACTCCACCGACACATGAAAATATCGATTTAGAGGAGAGAATGGAAATATGTGTGCATAGTCACCGTCTCCGACGTCAATATTACACCGTGTTACACACATTCTGTCCTATGAACCAAATTTACTTTTTCTGAAAGGGGATAAAAAATAAAAATACACGTGTATCGGCGATTTTCATGTACACGTCAGAATTTTTTTTTTTAAGTTTGAAGTATATATTTTTTTTAATGGTTATTGTTTTTTTAAAGGTTTCAGTTCGTTAAGAAAACAATTTTTTTTATTACTTTTGTTTTATAAAAATAAAGAATTGTTACATTAAAAATGTTAATGTTTTTAAAGAAATTTAGGACTTTTATTTTTGCGGTTGTAAGCATTTGCTTCAGTATCGCGACAAATAGACCAACAGTATTCGCCAAGCATATGCGTAATGTCTTTTCCTTTAAAGCGCTTTTCATGTGCAATGTCTTGATGGAACCTTTCGCCATGCTCATCGCTACAAGCTCCTAAATCATCAGGGAAAAAATCTAAATGATTGTGAAGAAAATGGATCTTTAGCGACATTAAAATGCCCATCATTTCTGCGACAATATTTTTATAATTGGCAGCTCATTTGTTGCCAAGAAACTGCTCAATAACGGCAACTGTACCTTTCCATGCACGTTGTTCGATAGCATTTAATTTTGATGAAAATTCAGAACTTGCAATAATTTGTTTTATCTGCGGACCATTGAAAACACCTTAAATCAAAAAAATCATTAAAAAACATAAAGTTACTGAATAACTTCTTAAAAAAATACCTGCATGAATCTTTGCGCCGCTCAATTTCGGGAAAATGTTGCGCAAAGTTGCAATGGCCTCGCCATCACGATCCATTTTTTTAACAAAATTTGATACGAGACCGAGCTTAATGTGTAATGGAGGCAAAATGATTTGAGACGGCTGCACCAATGGTAGATTATCTATACTTTCTTTGGTAGATTATCTATACTTTCACTTAAATTCAGTGTAATGCTCATCTCTTTTTCGACCTTCCCATGTACACAAAAAGCACTAGTGGGTTGGAAATCCACGCTTAACACCCATGAGTAAACCGACCACTTTCAGATCGCAGCATATTTTCCAATTATGCTCTTTGTACTTTATCAACTGTAATATTAATTCCATGCCTTCGTATGTTTCCTTGAGGTTTGTGGCATATGCGATCGGGACAGATGGATGTGTGTTGCCGATATGAAGCAGCACGACTTTAAGGCTGTTGACCGATGCATCGATGAAAAGTCGCCACTCCTCTGAAATATGTGGGTCAAAACATCAATATACCTTGCACTCTGTGGTATCGTTCGTGTGCAATGTTTAGTGTTAGAAGGTTACTATTGATTAACTACAACTATATCGAGTAGGATGGGTCAAAAAACATTTTTTTTTTTACGCTTTAGTAGTTTTAAAATTTGGAGTATCTTCAAGTTATTATGCTAAGAAAAGTGAAAAAAATATTTTTTTTTCAAAAATAATAAAAATTGGGGAAAATCTGAGAATTGATAAAAATTGTTTTTAAAAAATTTGACGTGCTACAGACATTTCCACGAGTCTGCCTGCAAAAAATCAGCTCGATTAGATCACTGAAAAAGGGTTAAAAATCGGTTCAAAGGCTTCCACACAGGCCACTACGAGCTTTATACTTCAAACTTAAAAAAAAAAAATTCTGACGTGTACATGAAAATCGACGATACACGTGTATTTTTATTTTTTCCCCACTTTCCGAATATGTGCATTTGGTTCATAGGACAGAAAAAAATTCATTTTTTGTAACACCGTGTTATTGATCGTTATTCTAATCTTTCGGCGCTTATACGAATTACTGCATTTTTACTTCGGTTTATACATAACTGCAAGACTAAAAACAAAACTGAAAGAAAGACAGGATTTCTTACAACATTTGAATTTCAATTGGCACATGAAAATCTAATAAGAAAATCGCAGGCAGAATCATTTGCAACTGAAATTCGAGATTTATCTCGTGGTTACCAATTACCCACTTCACATAGCTTAGCATCGCTTGCACCATTCATCGACGATAAGGGCCTACTTAGAGTTGGTGGAACACTTGCCAATGCGAAGATCAACTACGATCAAAGACATCCGCTTATTTTAAGTAAGAGCCACCAGTTGACACGGCTTATCGTTAGAGATTGTCACATTAAATACTTACACTCTGGAAACAGGCAAATGTTCTATTTACTCGGACTGCGATATTGGATTCGAGGTGCTGCAAACGTAATTAAGCAATGCGTTTTTAAATGCACTATTTGTGTGAGAAGGCGTGGTATACCGTACCAACAACAAATGGGTAACATTCCTCAACATCGATTGGATCCCGGATCCGCATTTCTTAACACCGGAGTAAACTTTGCTGGTCCTGTGCTGGTTCGATCCTGGAAGGGACGCGGCTCAAAACTATACAAGTGTTGCATTGCACTTTTTGTTTGTTTAGTGACTAAGGCTATTCACATTGAACTGGTTACCGAGTTATCAGCGACGGCCTTCATAGCATCTCTACGTCGTTTTATCGCTTGACGTGGAAAGCCTATTCATATTTACTTTGACAATGGCACCAATTTCATCGGACCCAATCAGCAATTGCGTGAACTTTACCAATTTTTGAGTTCATCATTAATACAGGAAAGCATTAGCAGAGTGTTATGCGACCAACAAATACAGTGGCATTTTTCACCCCCTTCTGGTCCTCACTTTGGGGGCATATGGGAGGCTGGGGTAAAATCAATGAAACGCCATCTAAAATGTATCTTAGCTGATGCATCAGTTACATATGAGGAACTTAATACAATATTATGTCAAATCGAAGGTTGTCTCAATTTGCGCCCTTTATGTCTAAAGTTCGAAGGTGACATCGACCCTTTAACACCGGCACATTTTTTAATTCTACGATCACCAGTCACGATACCAGATGAAGCAATGCTCAACGTAAAGGAAAGTTCGCTAAATCGATGGCAATATCTGCAGCGGCTTGTGCATCAGTATTGGAGAAAATGGTCTATGGAGTACATAAGACAAATGCAACAGAGACCAAAATGGACAAAAAAACTAAAAAATTTAAAACTTGACGATATTGTTATCATAAAAGACGAAAATCTTCCATCATCTCAATGGTCCATTGGGAAAATCATAGAAACTCATTCCGGTTCTGATGGACTTGTACAAGTTGTTACAGTTAAAACATCTAAAGGATTCTTCAAGTGACATATCGTTAAGTTGTGCCCTCTTTTCATTGATATTTGAAAGTGGAGACTTTAAAGAGGCTTCGGGATGGCTTCACCACAAGGGCCGCAATACATCAGCAACTCTATTTTTTGTTTTTTTTTTTGACAACACTGATACTTTTGAACTTTAACGTATCATTTTTTGGCTTTTGGTTTGGAAAGAACATTTCATTTTACTTCTTAGAATAAAAATATAATAAATAAGTTTTGTTTACTTTTCTAATAAAAAGCATTTTTTGAATAAACAAACATGTTATTGTCCACAATATTTACCAACGTACTTATTTTTGCTTCTCCAATTACGATCTCGAGCAAAGACCTCTCTCGCATCACGTTCCTGCCTCCGCTTATCCCATTTAAATCTGTACAACATCCTTCCGGTTTGATATTTAATATATCCGCCACTGTCTTCCGAACTAAGCTGCACTCACTACCAGTATCGATTAATGCTTCAAATACTTTACCATTTACATTAATTTGCGTAACATTTTTCATTTATCGTCATATCAGCTTTTCGAGCGTTATAGGTAGGCTGCGTGCGACCACAGTTAACCGGCTCCTCTCGTTTGTGAACTTTCCCACAATCAGCACATCTTGAACACCTCTGCTCTTTTGTACAATTACTTAGTATATGACCCATCTCATTGCAATTATAACATACGATTTTTCTGCTTTCACCCGCCTGCAGACGCGATACATTCTAAAGATCAGATTTAATTTCAATATTTTGTTTAAAATTGGTATTTATGATACGATTCATTAGCTATTCTAGCACTATCAAATCTTTGCGCTGCTATAGCAATTTGTAAATCACGATGATTCAACCCTTGCCTCGTATTTTTAATGATAGCAGCTTCACTCAGCTTAAAACGCTTGCCAAGAGTATAAATCCTAAAACAATAATCAGATATACGTTCACTTGTTTTGAGTACAGATTCGTTCATAATACGATGCACTTGCGCTTCATCATAAGAAACATTAAATTAATTTTCCGATTCCGCAGAAAAATCATCCCATCTAGTGTGGACAGTAGACAGTTCACCCAACCGGACATGAGCTACACCTTTTAGTCGACCATACACAGCTAGTAACACACATTTTTCATTTAGTTGATAAGCGTTCATAACACTCCCAACACGACCAATAAACTGCTGAACTGTTAATGATTGCGTATTAGATGGATCAAACTTTGGAATCATATCTGCTATTTCCTTAACTGTATAAAAACTACGTGCATCTGCATCTGTAGAAACTGATGGAGTAACGACTTGACTAACATTTTCGTTCGAGCGTTGATTATTCCCACTTAACTGCAAAACATTTGTGACAACTTCTTGCTGTCTGTTCTGCTGGAACATGCCAACAATAGTTTGCATCATACCGCGAAGATCATTGATTTGCTCCTGCAAACCAGAGTGCAAGGCCGCTCGAGCCTCAATTTCATTAGTACCGATGACTTCCAGTAAACGTAGTTCCAATTCTGCTCGACTCTTAGACGTAGCTAATCCTTTCTCACGCAGGATCATTTTTAGCTGATCAATTTTTAATTCGCTTACTTTCGGAATCGTTATTTGTTGAAGTTTTAATATACATTCGCTTATCGTTAAATCGTCTGACGTTTAACATTTTGTTTTGCTTCCGCTTACTCGTTGTAAACACATTGCTGATAAACACACATTGCTAAACACACTCGCTGATTATTATTATTTGAATTTGGCTCTTTTTCGTTATTTTGTGTTCTAGTTGACGCTGTTGCTATTCTTTTTAGTGCTTTATTTTTACATGCATACATAGAGCATGCTGTCTTGCCTCTCGTTCTAGCTCACGTGACTTTTACACTCTTTCCACGGGGTTTTTTCCTTTTTTTCAATGCGTTTGCACGTTTATGTTCATCTTACTTTTAATAAGTTAAATAATTCAAATTAGTCGCACTTCTGAACTGAAAACAGAATATAAGTTTTTGAATGTAGTTTATATTAATTGGTTTTCAAATTAACAAATTAAATGTAAGAGAGAATAAAATGAACAATGTTAAAATAAAACTGGATTGAACATGACTCTTCGTGTTGTTTACGTTAACGTTGGACGAAGACTCACTAGCAACATGGCTGCTCTTTTAGTTAGACGAGCTGGGCCTCGGCCTTACAGGGTTAAGTTTGATTACACAAGTGCTACTTACAGATAATTTATGAATAAAATTAACAAAAACAAAAAGTACACTTAATAAAACAATTCAACACAACCGACGCCGACTAATAAACTTGATCAACTGATATGTAAGTTTTTTCAGTTTGTTTTTTCATAACGTTATAAATTTTTGTTGAAAACAGTGTCACTGATGATGAACTCCGGCGGAGTTGGACGCAATAAAACTAAGACTAAAAATCAAATACAAAATTGTTCTTTTTTCAAAAAGTGACCTTGAACACGAATTAAACTCAAAATCTTTTTTAAAAAATTTGAAAAAAAAATGAGATTTGTTTAAAAAGATTATTTAAAAAATGCCAATTTTGAGACATCTGGCAATTGTTTCAAGGATAGCCCTGAATTTTGAGCAAATTTTGAGTATACCATTTCATCGGTTTTTATGTTTGTCTACCGTTCCTTAAAATTTTAAGCAAGCCGAAGACATAAAATGTGATACATGGCCGAAATAGCGCGAATCGCCCCATAAGTATATCTTAGGTCGCAGACAGAATGAACGCCGATTCAGACAGGCAGGCAGAAACAAGCAAAGAAACGAGATAGAAATATCTTTTGTCTCTCTTGTTCACATAGTTTGCCTGCGCCTGACTGCCTGCCTGTCAGCTTCAGCGTTCACTCTTGTTGCGACCTTAGGTGTTATGTATGCAATGCCAAATGAGTAAGAGTTCTTTAGAAATCGGTTCAGTTTTTGGAATATTCTGACATTCTGCTTTCCCTAACCAATATCAGCATAAACAGAATACTTTTTCGTCTAGCACGGTTTCCGAAATTTAATTACTTACCTTTTTAAAGTTACATCTAAACAGGTAACATAAAAATTAAAAACAATTTTATAAATTTGCAATTAGCTGTTTTCATTTATTGAATAATTTATTGCGGGAAAAATGGATAAAAAATGTATTAATTTTCATGAAGATCATGTTGCGGTGCAAATACATTAGAAATACATAGTTAAGCTGCAAGAATCTGTTTCAAAATTGCATATATTTTGTAATATTTGTTTTGTTACGGAATAAGGTTAAAAGCGAAAAGTTTTTTATATCAATAGATATTTCAACTATGAATATATTTCGGTAAAATCATGTTAATACTCCGGCGGGGAAGTTCCAAACGTCGTTTGAGCTTGAAAAATCTTTAGAATTTATTGAATGAAGCATTTTATTCTCATTAAACGACATTGATTTTTAAGGCAAAACTATCTGAAGTATAAACATGTTTTAACCAAAAAACATTTCATTACAATGTTCTTAAGGATGATAATATAAAAATCAATTTTTACAGTTCTAACAACTGTCCGTTATTTACTGGCAGCTGACCAATTTTAAGTTTCATATTTTTATCTGATGGATATGGTTAAACCTCTCTTGCAATGATTTGGAGTAGTCTCAGTTGTAATCAACATTTACAATTGATGGAATTATACATATATATGTATATATATATATATATATATATATATATATTAAGGCGCCTCATGCTCCATAAAAAAAAGAAGTTGTTCGGGTCAGTTCCTCAAATAAGCTGGTGCAAATAGTTGCAAAAAAATATACTGTCAGAAATTATAGGCCGAAAAAAGCTCTTACAATCCGCATCAAAAATTGCAAATGTTTGCAATTCGGATTAAATGTTGTTTTTCATGCATTTTTTTAGTTTTTTTTTATTTTATTTCCATACAAAAAATCTAAAAATTCAAATAACTTCATAATTTTTCTTTTAACTTACTCTAGTTTTTTTAGTTCGTTTTTATTTTATTATTAATCTTTTAGTTTTAATATAAAAAAAATTAAGCAATTCTGACCAAGAATCAATGCAAGCACTCAAAACCTTTCTAACAAATCTTGAATGTGATGATCGCATTAGAAATAATGAAGTTTTGTGAAATTTAGTGAAAATAACGTGAATTAAAATTAAAAAAACGCACAAAAATAGCATTATCTGTAGTCCGAATGCAAAAATTTTAAATTTGTTGATGCAAATTGGAAGAACTTTTTCCAAACTATTATTTCTGACCGTTTATTTTTGTTGCACTACCACACCAGCCAATACTTTTACAGACAGTTTTTAGGGATATTTTATACCATTCTAGCTTAGGGATGGCTATCGCTAGAGTCGAAATATTTATAGAATCATCATAACATAAGCCGAGGATAATTTTGAAGATACGACCCGAACAACTTTTTTTCGTGAGGTGCCTTAATGTATATAAGCTAGCTTTCAAGGCGTTGTTCTATTATTTTTCGAGAAAATGGTTCTTTTGACAGCATTTTGTATTAGCTTTTGTCTTAATAAATATTATTTTCACGTCAAAGAAATAAAATAAATATCGAGTTTTAACCGGCTTAACGATTAACCATATCAAATAAACGATTGACATCGGTTGAAATTCGATAAACTTTATCAACTTATTAATTTGGAAACATAATTTTCAGTTATATATATTGAAATAAAGTTAACTTATAGATTTTAAATTATTTTAGAGAACTTATTTATGTAAGTTGTTTATAACTACATAATATGTCGATAGATCGATCCTAGTAATCGTTGCTGATACTGCTACTAGGCATTTATTTTCAGTGTCCTTTCGTACAATTGTTGTAATTTACACAAGTTTTATTACTATTATCACAATTTTTGTTTTCTAAAACCATTAACAAAATTTTGCTTAGTATTAATTTCATTAGATCAACAATTATTCTTAAAATATGTGATATTTATTTATTTGAAAAATTTAAAATAACTCGAAATTATTACTTATGTGCGACTACAAGTCAACGATTCACAAGCAGAAGTTCAGTAAACAAAACTTCCTAGCTATAGGCTTATCTGTTGTATTTAGAAATAATTAAAATCAACAACAAATAATCTGGTAAAAAGTGCTTTTTTATACTAACGCAAGAATTGATCATTTTAAGCATTGTTTTACTATTGTTTTAGTCTTTAACTAAATAATTCTTCGATAAACTTTAAATATTAATGGTATAAATAATTTTTTTCAGTTTATGAACTTTTTATGCTTAAATTAAAAACATTCCACTACAATTTAATTAGTCTAAATTTTCTAGTATTCCATCTCATCTTCCTCATCACTGTGACACAGAAGCTTGCTAAAATGATGTTAAAAGTTGTTTGATTTTGTGCGAAATAAGTACTATTAAGTTGAAGGCGGCAAAATTACGAAAAATTCTAACAAAAATAACATGCAGAAGCCATGAAAAAAAGTAAAAAAAAACAAAAAATATTAATAAAATATGTTTATTTTTTAAAGCTGACAACGAAATAATAATTATTGTATCTTATAAGTTGACCATTTTTATTTAAACCAATTAAAGCCAAAGGGTTAAAGGTGTTTAAATAATTGCATTTACTTGTACATAATTTAAATGTTCAGGAAGTGAAAATCTGCAAGGATATCTAAGGAATTTTGAAAACTGCGTATAAATCGCAATGTGGGTAAAAATTACTTATAAGTCATACATGTACAAAAATTTAAGGAGGTGCGAAGATAATTTCTAGTCTAATGAAGGCTGCCAAACTTGAACTGATGTCAATATAAAACAGTAAATATCTTGAGTATCTTAAAAATAACTCAACGTCGTTTTAATTATCAATCAAACGTAAACCTTTTCTCCGGATTACATTTCATGCAGTTAACAACCCTGTAAAATTTATAAAAGAAATAACATTTATTTCATAACAATTTCAATGCATTCATCTTCAAAAGATTCAATACTAAATTAAGTCATGCATTTGTAAAAAAAAATCAAAATTTGAAATTAAGGTTTTTTCTTGAATATGGATGACGATACAGAATTCAAAAAGCAATTCAATCGAAGACAGTAGAAAAATAATAGAACAGTTATAAAAGAAAAAAAAAGAGAATTTCAAGGCATTTTTAAGGGAATGATATATTTTTTATTTTCGTAAAACAAATAAAATATTCTGATATTGTGTGTCGAAAAATAATTCTCGATTTAAAAATTTCAGTAAAATATATATTTTTAATATAAGTTACGGTTGACGCAAATGGTGTTTTTTATAAGTTTCGGAAAAACTCTCGTTTCTTCAGGCTCATTCCAAGAGGGGAAAGAAAGACACTACAATGAAATTTTTGGCTCGGAAAAAAAAACATTTTTTGACTCTCTTACGTTTTTAAATTTAATACTAGAGGAGCCCGCCGACGATTCTCGCACGCAGTTGAATTGTTAATTTAAAATTGTTGATATGACAATTAAATTAAGGGAAAACTACATTTTCGTAAATTCCTCCACCACAGCCGAGGACTTTATCTTTTTTAAAATATTATATGGTGTGAATTTACAAATTCGCCCTTAAATAAGAATTGTGAATAGGGGGAATACAAACAGAAATAATGCGGAGCGCCACACGAACATATGGCGTGAATATAATGTGAATACACTAAAACAATTTTTTAGTAAAATGGCAACGAATGACAAAAAATATGCGTGCATTGTAGGTGCATTCGAATTTGTATCGTGATATCCTTACGAATTCATATGAGAAGTGCTACTAATTTTTGTGGTAGTATCCACAAATAAATTCGTTTTATATACTAATTATATTCGTAAACAAAAATATAACAATTTATCGCTCGAATAACTTCGTGGTTTCTTCCAATACATTCGTAGTATTTACTAGTAGTATTTACTAATTAGTAGAAAAAATTCATTCGTAAGCAGTGCTGCCAGTACGGATAAATCCGTATTTCTACGGATTTTTGGATTAAAAAAAGTTTACGGATTTTTGTAATATACGGATTTTTTACGGATCTTTTTTGTTTTTTTAATTAAACATTTTTGAAATGACCTATTTTACAAATCGCGTTTTTATTTTTCAAAAAGTGTAATTTCTTTTAATTAGTCGTTAATAGTTACATTTTGCATGCTATTCTTCTCTCTTGATCTTCAAAAATTTGTAAAATAACGCTTTCAAGCAACTTCAAGTTACTTGAATCGAGTACGGAAACAGACCTATTGTCAAATATATATTATATGTATTATAAATTACACTTCAGGTAAATTTTTATCTTTTGATGATGCACGCAAACGCCAAGACACGCCAACTACCTTTTCGGTCATTCGCACTTTCGGCATTCCCATTTTTTTTTGCAATCAGGTTTAATTTTCGAGATATAAGCGATTTAAAATTAGTCACTTTTAGACCCTTTTTAGCTTTATTTCTCCTATTTATGAAGATTCAAAAGAGATTTCGATGTCCATTTTTCCAAAAATTAGAAAACTTTAGATGAAAAAGCCTCTAAAAGTGATTAATATTCTATCGCTAATATCTCGAGCATTTGACCTGATTGGAAAAAACTGAGTATGCCACTAAACTTCACCATTAAAAATTAAGTTCACGTAACTCGGCGTTTTCGTGTGTCTTTTTCATATCCCTACAGTGTCATTAGCCACAGTTCTGGATATGTGAAATAAGTTTCTATTAAGTCAATACAAAAATTTTGTTCTGCTTCTTCCATTTCCTATTTATTTTTAACAATTTTTAATACAATAATAAGCTCGTGTTTTGTAATTATAAATGCTACCTAATTAAGCCTCTAATGGTTCTCTGGAAAAGTCACTTTGGTGGAGATTATAGTATATTATCATGTGTAAATACTCGTTAAGCAAATATTAGGAGGACAAGATTTGAGATAATTTTAAATATTGTATTGCCTCTTGAACCTAACAAATTAACTTGCAGATATCCTCCTTATATTTTTCGACAATATTTCGGATAAAACAATTTTAGCTGATTAAAAAACGTATGCGAATTTCTACGGATTTTTTATTTCTAACAAATTCCAAAAAATACGGAATTTAACAAAATTTATCCGGCAGCACTGTTCGTAAGTTGACCGTACGCATTAATCGTATAATGCACGAAGTATTAGCTGAGTTTAAAAAATTTGCAATGTGCTGCTACACGAATGAATACATTTAAAGATATCGAAAAGTCATCAAAATCAATCATTGACATTTGGCCCCAATATAAATCACCTGATATTTTCTATTTGGTAAGCTTTATATTATTTGAATCAAAAAATGCTTGGATATATTGGAATTTCATGACTTTTTTAAGATCCATTCGCACTTTAAGTTCCTATTCGGATTATCAAAGGATGGAGCTCTGGACAATTTAAACGAATTTTCAATATATTAATAAATAAGTAGTCTTTCCAAAATATACATATTAACAATCTAAAGAACTCGGATGAAATTAATTTACTTAAAAAATTAACCTTCTTAATTTGGAAGAAGGTAATTCAAAAAACTCAGAATCAATTACCGAGTTATCTTGCTGCTCAAAATTATATTAAGTTTTATTTCTAATTAATTTATTTATATGTGTACATGTGTACTATATATGTCGAACATGAAGCATTAAATAATTTTTTTAGTTTTAAAATATAGTTACTTTTGTTATTATCTTAACACTTGATGTTTTATGGAATTTCGGATAGCAAATTCATGATGGTAAGTTCAACAAATACGAATTGCACTTTATTATGTACAAATGAATAGCAAAAGCATTTTTAAATATTGCAATAATATTCGTAAAATATACGAATTGAACCGTATAATGTACGAATGGATAAAAAGTATTGGTAAATATTGCAATACTATTCGTATAATATACGCACGGCTTTGTACAATGTACGAATGGGTATTAAGATCATGCGTAAGTGTAACAATAGGATTCGTAAAATATACGTTTGTTTTTAATAATATTTACACACGAAATTTTTTGAGTGTAGCGTCAGTGGTTCAGACGTGTTGGTCCTATGCACATAAGAGTAGCCCCGAATTTTTTTTCGAAATGTTTTAGTTTTAATAAAAATAATTGTAGCATTTGACCTCAAAACCAACGTCTAGTATTTTTAAGTTGATTGAAAAAGCGTAAGACGTGCCTCATTGATCCTTTTTTTATGCAAATATTATTTTCTTGTTATTTAAGAAGAAATTGCAAAAATCCAATATGAAAGTATTCCAATGAAATAATTTTTGAAATGAAATTTAAAATGGATATTTTTTCGAACTCTATGTATAATATAAACAGAAAAAAATTGTGCGATTCCGTTGAAGAACCTAGCCGCTATGCAATTTTTTAGCTAGTAGTACAATTTTTCGAAAATATCGAGTTTGGGTATTTTTACGAAAAAAAACAAAAATGCAACGTTTAAAAAAAACATCACTGATAGTTATGGCATAGTCTGAGCTATTTTTGCACAAAAAAATTGAAAAAACAAAAATTCTGAACCGAAAGTTTTAGAAGTGCCCTTTTCTGATTTATCGAACACAAAAAAGTTTTAATTTTTAATTTTGTGCAAAAGAATTTTGGAATTATTTTTAGAACTTGCACTGGAAATATAGTTTTAGACATATTTGAAAAAAAAAACAAACGACACTGGTTTTAATTGACACGCAAAAGCGTTGCTTTAATCTAAATCAGAGGTGCGCACACATATACATACACATTTTTATGTTTGTGTTGTAAAGCTTTAAGGGGGTCCTCTGGTAATCCGAAAAATTTTTTTCGATTTTTTTTTTTCATATTTCTATTGCTCAGATACTCAAAAACATTTTCCCAAAAGGATTTTTCAAAATTCGAAATAGTTTAGGAGATACAGGCATTTTTGTGTAGGTATGTTTTCGTCAAAATAACGCATCAGCAAAGTTGTTTATTTGCCTGCAGTCATTAGTCGAAAATTCTGTGGAATTCTTCCAAAATATGTATTGATATTACAAAATATACACACACAGTATGTATACATGCAGTATGTATACATGCATGTTTTGATTTAGGGGTTGAAATGATTTTGAGCCCAGGTGTTCACATGAAAGAAGCAAACGAACGAGATTCAGTTTATTTTCGAACGCTGAAAGCTACGCGTGCGCGATAACTGCTGTTGTAAAATAAAAGAAAAATCGTTTTGTGTTTTTTTTTTTGCTATGGATAAAAAAAGCCACCCAAACGCGCCGCGTAAGTACGCGTATCGAACAAAAAAGAGGCATTTCCGTGGAAACCAGCACTCCCAAGTAGAGGACACCGACTTTGCCAGCACATCGGCCAAAAAATTGAAGAAAACGCAAGACAATGAAGTCATCATCGAAAACAACCTTCAGTTCTGTTTCTTGGAATTTTTTTCATTTTTCCAAACGCTTGCTGCTCTGGTTATCTGCGCCCAATGTAAACAAAAAATTCGATTTGGAAAAACATGTATGCGTGGAGTCGGCTTCAAAGTGAGTCTGCAGTGCCAATGTAAAGCTACACAGTATATTAATTCTTCGCCGGTGGTCGGTAAATCTTTTGTTGTAAATCGCCGGTTGATATTTGCCATGAGATTGCTTGGAATAGGGAGAGAAGGTATTAATATGTTCTGCGGATTAATGGACATATGCCAAGGATTGTGCCTTGATGCGTACTATGGCACCTTGAAAAACATGCATGTGTCTGCTAAGCAGTTTACAAGCAGTGCCTGTTGAATGCGGTTAAAGAAGAGCAGGAACAGCAGAAAGAAAAAAATCCTGACTGTAACTCCTCAGTGCTGACCGTTTCAGGGGATGGCACCTGGAAAAAACGGGGATTCTCGTCTCTTTTTGGTGTCACTACGCTCGTCGGTAAACATACCAAAAAAGTGGTTGACTCCGTTGTCAAATCAAGCCTTTGCCAGGCATGCAAAATGTGGGGAAAAAAAATGACTCTGCAGACTTCGAAGAATGGTACGAATCGCACCAGAAAACATGCACAAACAACCACAGTGGGAGTGCGGGCAAGATGGAGGTAGATGCCGTGAAGGAAATGTTTGCCTCATCGATCGAAAAATATGGCATAAAATATGAAAAATATATTGGCGATGGCGACAGCAAAACCTTCAAGGCCATTATAGACCTTGATCCGTATAACGGCGACCCCGTTGTCACAAAAAAGGAGTGCATCGCTCACGTGCAAAAACGCATGGGCACACGGCTGCGCAAGGCCAAAAAAGAAAACAAAGGCATCGGTGGAAAAGGCACTGGCAAACTGACAGACAAAGTCATAAGCGAGCTGACTACTTACTATGGACTTGCTATTCGACGTAATAAGGACTCTGTGGAAAACATGAGAAAAGAAATATGGTCAACATATTATCACAAAAGTTCAAGTGATAGTAATCCACAACATATGTATTGCCCACCTGGTGAGTCCAGCTGGTGCGCCTATCAAAAGTCAGCAGCAGAAGGCTCATTAGCCTCATTTCACCACACGTACGCCCCACTTGATGGAAAGGTTCTGCAAGTAATGAAGCCCATATACGAAGCGTTATCATCCGACGATCTACTCAACCGATGCACTGGAGGTGAAACGCAAAATTGTAACGAATCGTTCAACTCGCTTTTGTGGACCTTTGCGCCGAAACATATCCACTGTGGTGCTACCACAGTCGAAATCGCAAATTTTCTGGCAACCTGCATTTTCAACGAAGGCTTCACAAGTATTTTAAAAATAATGTCAACAATGGGTATTGTCATCGGCCCACAAGCCGAGATGTATGCTGAATCTCGCGACGGAAAACGACTTCAACGCTCAGAGCTAAAAACGTACGCATCATCGAAAGAGGGTCGCACAGCCCGCAGAGCCCAAAAAGCCATGGAAAACTCGTTTTATGAGATGGAGGCAGGCACACTTTATGGGGCTGGAATTGCCGATTAATATTCGTAAGTATTGTATTAAAAAAATATGTGTTAATGTCATTTGTGTGCCTCAAAATTGAAGTCAAAACTTTAAACGCGTTTTTCTCGAAACCATGTTTTTCAAAACTTTGCGCACGATAACTCAAACAGTTTTTGACCGATTTTGATATATGAGGCATGAAACGACGCAGAATTTACGCCGTTATAGCCCCTACCTCAAACTTGCCGAAAAAATAATGTTTACTATTTTTTTTCTACACTAGACTACAAAAAAAAGGTCGAAATTCGATTTTTCATTTTCAAAGTGGCGGCTCCCCCCCTAAAAAAATTTCAATTTTTGTTTCCGAGGTAGGGGCTATAGGGACATTCATTCTAAGTAACTGAATATTTTTTTTTTTTTCAGACGATGTTTACTCTTGGAATCGTGCGCAATTTGGACCCACCTTTTTTCCGGAGAACCTCGTTACCAGGCCGAGAACTTTCTGAACGGTCCATAAATTCACTTTTTCAAAATTTTGTATTTTTTTCAATAAATTAAGCTACCCAAATCAAAAAACGGAACTAAAATATCTTTACTCGTTCTCTTTCCACAATATTTTGAAAAAAGGCTAAAATTTGGCATAGATTACCAGAGGACCCCCTTAAGCTTAGTATGCTGTATGAACGAAAAAAAAAATTCCATAAGATATACATTGAGATTTTTGACAACGAACAGGCAGCGAAATTTTTTTCGCCAGCTATATTAGAAGCGAAAATTATTGCTAGCTATGCTGCCAAATTTTCATTCGTGAGCGGAGTGTTGAAATTTCAGAATATCGCTGTCGATTTTATGCCCGTACTTTTAATTGGCGCGAAAATTTGCCATTCAACAATAAAAAAAAGCTGTAAGTATGTTTAAGTGTTGAATTTGTTATTTAACAAAGTTATTGTTGCATTTATATAGTTTATTAACGTGTAGTCTTGCTTTTAATAGGATATAAAATTGCAGCAATAAAAATATGAATCTGTCAATCAGAACAGCAAGTACTTTTTCTCCACACAAAAATTTTGACTCTACACCAGTGATGTGATTCTGATTTAGTGAAAAATCTCGATTGAATCCTGATTTAGACCTGTTTATCCCACCAAAATGACCCACCCAAAAATCCCACCCAAACATTTAAATCAATAATGTTTTTTTATCCAATTTATGAAAAGAAATAATCACCAGAATCTCTTGTTTAAATATAAACGTTTATATATTAACGAAATCAATTTTAATAACAATTCATTGAGATCAATCAAATTATGTATATCTACATATGTATTAGGAACTTGTACTATCACAAATAATAAAATGACTTAAATAGACAAAATGTTTTTAAAATACCTTCTAAGAAGCTTCTTCTAATCGGATGTGGATGATGCGCAGCAGGCTTTCCAGCAATTGTTTGCTTTAGGTCTTTAAAATAGAGAAAATGAAACAAATTACCGAAGACGAACCAAACGGCACTTGAAGAAATGTTGAAAATTTTTAAGCTACTGTTGAGCAGCCGCTTTAGAATTAATGACTTTAAATGAGTTTTAATCTTTGTAAATTTTCACAAGTTTTGGCATGTGCAAAGTTTTCTTTGAATTCGTGTTAGCAACTTGCTGTGTAGCTTTTCTTAATCTGTTAAGGAGTAAGAAAGAAAATAAATGTATAAAATAATTTCATCCTTCTCTGACCTTTTGTTTGTGCACTGCAAAGCGTTGCCAACAACATATATCTTTGCCGTTGTGATTAATTTTAAGCTTATTGAATATACATGTCTCTTTCTTACATACTTAAAATAAATGAAACAACAATTGAACGAACAATTGTAAAAGATTACATAAAAGTGGTGCCAACCAGTTTTGTAAAGAATTTAAATTTTTAAAAATGATGACACAGTAGAAAATCCCACCTAAGCTTCCGAAATCCCACACGTTCTCAAATAGGCCAAATATCCCAAAATGAGCCCGAAATCCCACCAAATCACATCACTGCTCTACACCAAAAATTCGCGTGCAAAGTTATATGCCCAAAAATGTTCGTTCCTACAGCATACTCAGCTTTTGCTTTAAGAGTTTGCACTTGAAAAAAAGCACGAGTTCAACAACGAAACGAAAGCAACAAACTTTCAGTAGCTGTCGAGACTTCATGCTATCTGGTTGCAGTTGCTTGCTGTCCTGTTTTTTTTTGAATTTGTGATCTTAATGAAGTGACTCATATTTTTTTACTCTTATTTTTGTAACCGAAAATCATATGTATTCAAATATTTTGAAATCTTATTTACACAAGAGTTGTTGAACTGAAATTTTTAAGAGTTATTTTTGGGTTTTTCGACAGTTCTTTGGCCCAAAAAAAAAATAAAAAACTTACTTGATCTAAAGCTCACAATTTAATTCATGTAATAATTTGATAGATCATAAAACTAATTAACTAACTATGGCGCGGAGCACGGCCAAATAAGTTTAATTTATGTCAAATTGATTAAATTATCTAATAATTGATCGATTTCGGTCAAAGTCATGTGCAATTGAACATTTGGTTGTGAAAATAGCCACTTTTTAGTTAGAACACTAGCTTCTGGCGAAGCAAAAAACTCGTTTCATTTCTATGGTGCATTTCAACAAACTATCGAACACCAATGAATATTGAAATAAATAAAGAAGCAACTAGAACAGATGGCAACCCTTGATAGAGTTGATGGCGGTGATCTATAAATAGCCTACTGCTTTGAAATGTCATATGATTAGCAGCCATACAATCCAAAAGAATGAATTCCAAAATTTGCGCACTCATATACTAGTTTAAACAGTGAGTTGATCACAGCTTAATCACTCAAAGACTACTGAAGAGGAAAATGTAGCGATTTCCGAAACAGACTGTCGTCTAGTCATTTAAGTGATTGACTCCATACAGAGTTGTTGCCTTCTTAAAAAACTTACTTGATCTAAAGCTTACAATTTAATTCATGTAATAATTTGATAGATCATAAAACTAATTGAAAATTTACTACATTTATTACACTTTATGCTTCTTTATTACGTTAACATATGCTTAAAAAAAAGAAAAATACAACTTGTTTTATTTTTTAGTTTAAAGGCATTTCTAACCTTTTGTTTTTCAGTTTGTATATCTTTTTCTTTAGTGAATAATTTACGAAAAAGGAGAACATTTTTAGCATCGAGCAACCTCAACCTGCTTGCTTGAAGTATGGATAGCAACTGAAAGCTTTTTTATTTTCATGTCAGCAAATGCGTGTGAAAGCTCTACGCACATGGGCGGCCTTTTGCGTACTCCTGATCCAAGGCTTATTTATAAGGTTGTGGCACTTGAGAGCGAGCTCGGTCGAACTGTCAGAATGAATGAAAAGAAATGAAGAAAACGAATGCTTAGAACAAGGAAAAGCACAGTGACAGTTCGAGCAAAGGCGGAAAAAGAGTGCATTTCTCTCAAGTGCCACAACCAAGGTTCATTTATAAGGTTGTGGCACTTGAGAGAAATGCACTCTTTTTCCCGCCTTTGCTCGAACTGTCACTGTGATTTTCTTTGTTCTAAGCATTCATTTTTTTCATTTCTTTTCATCCATTCTGACAGTTCGACCGAGTTCGCTCTCAAGTGCCACAACCTTATAAATGAACCTTGTCCTGATCTAAATCGATTGTGTAAAATGACACATTTCTTTTCAAGAGAGACTTTGATTTTGAGTGAGGTGGATACATTTTCGAATATTATTCTATCATTGGTACAGTCTAGCATTGGATTTCGTCTTCATTATGCGTCAATTCTCGGCAATAATTTGTTATTAGGTCTGTTCCCGTACTCGATTCAAGTAGCTTGAAAGCTTTCTTTTGACACTTTCTAATCTATTGCAAAATGACACTTTCTAATCTATTACAATTAATTGAAGTTAGTACGGAAACAGACCTATTAACTTCACATCTCTTTCGGCTGCATCATTTACAACAGACAGATTTTGGTAGGTAGCTAAACATTTTTCATCGTCCCAGGTGAATGGATCGGATTGTAAAAAACTTATCTCTATTTAGAAACGTTCAAAGTATCTTTTAGTTGCTCTACTGACGAAAAAACACATATTTTTTTAAAATCTGTTTCAAAGCTGTGATGTCTTTGTCATATGAACGCGTTTGTCATTTTCCGTTTCAAATTTACCATCAGCTTCGCCGTTGTTGAGCGAACCGCAAACTTTTTGTTGACAGATGGGCATTGAATTATGATGACAAATTGACAGAAGGGCGTTGAATTCAAAACAATCCAAATTTTCTGTTAGTCTCTTAAATCAATCGAGAATCAAAAATATTTAGCTTGTGCATTCGCACAATAATTTTCATGTGCATTCGCATTTTTTGTTTCTATGAAGTTTTTTAAAATTAGGCTTGTTATTTTTAACAAATACTAAAATTCTCTTGTAGGAAAAAATATCTGAGCTTTCGAATTATCCAGCAACATTTATTCTGATATCGCAGATCGAAAATGCATACCTATTTAAAATATCATTATACGGATCTAAGAACCTTTTTTGCAAGATTTATTTTGAATACAAAATTTGTCAAATTAATAACATATTTCGAAAATTTTAAAACATTTCTTATAGTGCGGAATCTTTTCTTGTTCCTTACCAAAGGCACATTAGAAAATCAAACCTATTTTAAAAAAATATAAAAAATTTCTGAAACATGGTAATTGTTTTCAAAAATCAATTTTGAAAATTAAGTAAGGATCTCAGCGAAAAAGCAATTAATAGCTCAGTCGCAATCAAGTTCTAAGCTTATAACCAACTAAATTATTTTTCTCGCTCTGATGCACATATCTGCTGTCCATGTCTTTAAAAAAGAAGAGAAAATAACAAAAGAAAGAAAACAATCAAAATTAAAAATATTATTAAATCTTTATAAAAAGTATATGTTTAACATTTAATAAAAGCCAAATAAAACTTTAAAAACCTTCTGAGTTTAGCTGCTAGAACAATTAAAAAATCAATTTAGTTAAAAAATAAAAGGGAAAATTAAAAAAATGTGACAATAACGTTAACATTTAGTACATGCAGAAAAATAATAAAATTTGAAACAGTTCCAATGAAATCATTTCGATAAATTTTTAGCTATTCGATCTGTATGCGAATTTTTTGTTAAATTTCATTATGGTTCATCCCATAAATAGCTGCTCTGGGATAGATGCATTCAAAACAACAACAAGGCATTCAATAGGCCACGTACACGTAGTCTACTCATTGCAAGGCAATCAAACACTCACTCTTCTTTGGTCGGGAACTTCTCTGCATAGACGCGCGAGGACTTGTTGCACGCCTTGTCACAGCACGGACAGTACCAATAGCTCAAGACACCGATGGAAATGGCGAACAGTACATTCGGAATTATTAACGAGAGCACCAAATGGTAGAGATTATTCTCCCAGGAGTAACGTCCAATAACCACTTCAGGATAGGCACGACTATAGAAGCAGGGAAACGGTTTGCCGATGTGCGAATCACTGTTAAAGCGGAGTATTGTGATAAACTTTCTTGCAAGAAATCGAGATTCTTTAATGCTCACCCATATTGCTTAGCGAAAATACTGCAGTTCGTTGTTGGTGGATAGCCACAACCTTCCGAATTGATAAGAAACTTCGTGTAACTTACGTCCCAATGAATGACATCCAAGTTTTTTGTCGCTTGTTCCCACTCGCTGAAGGGAATTCTCGAGTAATTAACATACAGTTGATGACATCTGAAAAAAAACACAATTAGCTACAAACATATATATTTGGAGCATTCTTTAACTCATCAATTAGCGACTAGACAAATAATCGAGGACATATATTTTGATTCGTTTGAAACTTTTTTACAAGTTTTTGCATAAAATAAGGTTATACACAAAGCCTTGCATGTACAGGGTCCGCCATCTAACGTTTTTTTTTCAACTAGTGCTTATTTCGTGAATGGTAACACTTAACTCATGTCTGATTTGACAGATAATTAGTTTTATCCTTCCGCTGAACGAATATGGTTGTGTATACGCTAGAACAACGCTGGGAAATATTGCAACATTACTTTGAAAATCATGATGCCGATTTTGCCAAAAAAATCATCTTTTCAGATGAAGCTCATTTTGATCTTGGCGGGTATGTAAACAAGCAAAATTGTCGCATTTGGGCACAGAAAACCCGCACGCATACATTGAAAAGCCGCTGCACCCAAAACGAGTCACTGTTTGGTGCGGATTTTGGTCCAGAGGCATAATTGGGCCATTTTTCTTCGAAAATGAGCAAGGAGTGGCCGTTACAGTCAATGGCGATCGTTATCGGGCCATGTTGAACGAATTTTTGTTCACAAAAATTGAAGAGGAGGATATTGGCAACATTTTCGCATTATCAGCCGCAGAGCTGATGTCGTTTGGCCACCTCGGAGCTGTGATTTGACACCGTTGGACTATTATTTGTGGGGTGCCCTCAAAGATAAGTGTTACGTCGACAAGCCAGAGACAATTGACGCTTTAAAGGACAATATTCGTAAAGCCATTGGTGAAATACAGCTACACACAATCGATAATGTGCTTAAAAATTGGACCGATCGTGTAGGCTACTGCATGGCCAGCCGAGGCAGCCATTTGAATAAAATTATTTTCCTTTATTAACCGGAAGAATTGTACTTTCAAATAAAAAAAGAAATTTGAGAAAATATTTAGTAGTTCTTAGAAATAGATGTTCGTTCGTTCGTTCGAAGAAAAAAGAAATTAAAATGTTAGTGCAATGCTCTGGTTATACGTGGTAAGAAATTGCCAATTAACTGCATCTTTATGTATAACGAAACGTAGGCTGAAAATGTTTTGCTTACCGTGTCTCGCACCACGTTTAGCCTTCATTTCGCTATACATAAAGATGCAGTAAAACTTTTTTAAATGGTCATATCTCAGTCTCTATAAGTCGTAACGAGGTTCTGTTAGTACTTGATAAGTTATGTGAATCAGATTGCACCGATCTAGGATAATTTTTGGCCGAAATCGGTTATATGGGAGGTGGAAGTGTTTGTCGGCTGGGTTGGCTTATTTTTACACACACTTGTCGTAGGTACAACACATTTATGCGTTTTAATTTTATTGCTCTGGCATATTTTTTTTTAGAAACATAAGAAAATTGCTTCCAATAATAGGACCTTTAAGAACTAGTATTTTATTCCAAGCCTATTTTCTAAAAAATAACATCAAAAAACTTTATTATAAAGAAATTAATTTTTGAAAAATCTAAACTTTTTTACAACCCAGAATTTTTCTAAAATTTGGAGTAAACCATTAAGTACAAGTAAACCAAGGGTGCACTCAAAAGGTGTACAAGTTATCTAATTACATTTTTTTGAGATACAGAACGCGTTTTATAGCTTTTCATTTTGTATGGAATGTGAAGTAGTTCTCGTCTGATAACGACCATTTTCTATACGTCGTACAAGTACTATAAAATAAAACCTCAACCAAATATCAACAAAATCGTTTCACTAACAATGTGAAAAATTAGAGAAACCTTTCACTTGGATTGAAAAGTTGGCGTAGTTCTGATCCTATCACACTCCTTTTCTATATATCGTACAAATACTATAATGTAAAACTTTAACCAAATCTTAAGTTAAAGAGCATTTCTAACAGGGGAAAAATGAGGCATCACTTTGCTTGAAAGGTGGGCGTTGTCCAACCGTGGACCTACCCCGGTAAATTTCACAATACGTGCACAACATTCAGATATATACCTATTTTTTGTCACCCTATTTTTACCACTGTGCGGCATTAATTTTACGTAAAAATATTTAAAAACTGTTTTAAAATAGATAATTTTTCGATGCGTGCATGAGATTTTTTCAGAATTTTTCCATATTACATTTTTGAAATAATAATAAAAAAAAAACGACAAAACGTAATTTTTTCCTCTGCACTGCAACTTTTTGAAATAAGAATTAAAAAGCCGAAATTTCGGTTTTCATCGTTTTTTATGATTGTCTATCGACCCTCAAAACTTAAAGACAATCGGAGCCATGTTTTGTAAAATCATGGCCAAATTGGCGAAAAATTCATATGTACAAGGAAAAAAAAAATGACCAAAGTCTTATTTTAACATTTTACAAACAACATTTCAAACTTATTTGCGATCATTAAAAGTGAATATCGCAATTTGTTTTTGTATTCTAGGGGTCGTTTTTTTGAGAACACGCCCAAACAACAAAAATACTTGTGATATTCGTATGAAACATTCTCAAATTGCTTTAAAAAAATATGGTTTGCTAAAGGTTAAAAAAAATGTTGGTCATTTCGCTATTTGCTCCAAGACTGTCATAACTCGAAAAAGACGATTTTTGAGTTAATGGCCGCATTCAGCGCAGACAACTGTTGTGAACTGTAATGGTAGCGCTACCTTAGTTCACGATGTTTTTCTCTGAATGTGTTGCTACTCTACACGTCAGAAGTTAGATTCAATTTAATTTTTATGTAAATTTAATTCAATTGCAAAGGTTTCTCACTGAAATTTGCTGCGTTCTTTCTGCGGTTATTAATTTAACAGCGTCAGTAACAGCATCTGACAGTTAAGCAAACAGTTGTGTTCATGTAGCATAGAATTTGTTCGCTCGATTAAAAGGCGTTCGCTACTTTATCAGATTTAGTTAGCGCTATCAAATTTGTACCATTCAGCGAATTTTTACACAACAGTTGCCAACTGTTGTCTGCGCTGAATGCGGCATGATACAGAAATGTGTATTTTACCATGATCTCTGATCTGTCAAAAAATGGTACTGCTATCTTATTTGCTCATTACAGCATTAGATGCTGTTAATACTCGCTTAATTATTTGCAAGACCGTCTTATCTTAGTTATGCAATGATCATCAGAGCGAAAGCATGTTTTGCTTATAAGAAATAGTGACATATTATTGGTTGTGACATTTAGGTCTATTCTGCCAAATCTGTTATTCTGTTATGAATTTTCTGTTATGAATCATAAAAGATGCCGACCATAAAAGATCTGTTAAAATTGGTATTCTGCCTTTCGAGCTTTTATGGTATCCTGTTATCAATCTTCGAAAACAAAAATCTATTACAATTCCGTTAACTTCTGTTATGAAACAGCTGATTGCTGTCAATAAATTAAAGAAAACAACGCAAGTTGAAATTGTCGCTTTTAACGTGTGAATTGCAAATATTTTTATTTTTGCAAAAATAGCATTAAAGAAGTGTCGTGCATTAGCATTACAAACTAGCATGTCCGTTTTGATTAAATTGCTTGTTTTAAAACAATACTAAGAGGGCGACCCAGAGCCCGTATACAATGATAGCAGAAGCTCAAGTTTAAAATAAAAGTCGTGACGGACGCAGTTATGGTGAAGATGGTAGCGAAAGGGACATAGGTGCCCGTGCAAGTTTCAAACGTAAGGAACAACGGGGAGACGAGCATGATGATCGCGATCGCCGTGGTTAAAGAAATGGTGGTGGTGGACGCAATTATGACTTTACCGAACAACTAGACGTGCATTCCGATTGTGTATGTATAATTATTGGATCCGCAGGATCTAATATTCAGACAATCCAATCTGATTATAATGTAAGCGTTGATTTAGATAAGGGTACAAAGGTGGTAACCATATCTGGAAATCCCAAAGGAAACATCAAAGATGCTGCACGGTGGCGATAAAAGTAGCTCATCCAAACAAACGACTTCTACAATAGTGCAGTAGAATAAATCCAAAGGGACATTTTGTGGTGGGGGCGGTGGACGCCGAGATCGTTACTAAAAACCAAAGATGCAGCAAAATCTAGAATTCCAGCAAGAAGAATAAATTTCTTTCTAGTATCAGCTTGACATTTATATAATTTTTTATGCTGCATTTTTTACACATACATTAATAATTTTTTATTCAGAAAGACCTATTATAAAAATTATAAATGATTGTAAAAAAATAGAAAATATATTTTATATGCAATTTAAGAAAAACTACACGGATTAAAGTTACTTTTTTAGTCTTCCAAGTCTTTGTTTCATAAATTAAACATAACGAAACACAAAAAAATCTGATTTAGCTTGACTTATTAAATTTAATGAAATTCGTTATGATGAAAGGCAGAAAAATTTATCTGTTATTCTGTTGTGTTTCATAACAGATTTCATAGCAGATTTTGTCATGCAGAATACCAAATAAAAGATTTTGTAAAAGATTTGTTGACAGTTTGAAAAATCTGCTATGATTTATAACAGATTTCATAAAAGATTTTTCTTTCAATTGTTCTTGGAAAATTAAGTACATTTTAATCGTGTTTTAAATTTTAATTCATGTATGTTTGGGCAATTTACAGTTCATTGTAATGTTTTAATATATTAATATTTTAATGTACTAATTTTTTACAACTGTGAGCAGAACTTAAGTAAAAAGTATTGATTTGCAGTTTCAAAACATCGCTGGAATCTTTAATATGCAGCTCATATGTTTTGGGCTCTATTAAAAGTTAAATAACTCAATTTAATATCCAGTTTTATTGAAAAATTCATCAAATTTATTTACCAGGCAACTCTTTTTTTCACATAAAACAGCTTTTCTGTTCCCGTACAGTTGCACCAAAACCACAAAAACAGAAGACAAAAGGAAAGGAGGTATCTCCTTTATGTTTTCATCTTCATATTTATCAATAATGTCAAACATTTCCTCATCATTTTTAGATTCACTTGAAACAATAAAATCAATTAATGCAGCTAATTTTTCAGACATATTCGAAATTTTAAAAAATTTTTTGGTCAAATTTACAATATACGTTCTTGACGTTTGATTAAAAGTTGCAAGTTTTTACTTAAAAGCGTTCCAGTACTTTATGCAACTTTTATTGCTCAGAGACAATTTTTTTGCTTACTCTCTCAAATTTTGTACCTTGCTAGTTTTTGCTACAAAAGTACGGGAACAGACCTATTAACACTCTACAAAAGCACGCCTTAGGGCATGTACAAAAGTGGCAACATTTAACACACCGGTTTAATTTGTGTTTACATGTAAAACAAAAACAAAAAATGAACACGCAAAATAGCACATTTCAGAATTAGCACATTAAACCTTAATTAGCATGAACTGTGAATTGCCTAATTGTGTTATTTTGAGTTATAACAGTTTATTTCAAACCAAGCTAGTCATAACGCTACAAGTGACGTTATTGATAAAATAATTTTTGCGCAGATTTAACTATATTTTGTTAGTCGTTACTGATGACAACTTGCGTAGTACTAACAAGTTAGCTTAAAACATTATAAACAATGTGTCGTTCTAGTTAAAAGATTTATACTGGGTATAATTCAGAATGATACGATATTGTAGATAACACTTTTTTGTATATATATGGTTAATTATTATATTCCCAAGCATAGTGCGTAAGGGGTATATTAACTTTGTCACTCCGTTTGTAACGCTGATAATGAGGCGTGGCAGGTAATGAAAAGTGTAATTATTCTTATAAGCAGCATCTCCTGAGTCGATTTTGCCATGTCCGTCTTCCGACACGAATGCAGTCGCAATTTCAAAGTTGTATTGAAATTTTGTACCTGTGCTTATATATTAAAAAAAAAGGAGCTCAAGTTTGAGAATCGGATGGAACTCACGCTTTCTTCCCATACAAAATTACTTTATCAAAACAATAAAATATCTAAAAATGATACAAAAATTTATATAAGGGGTCTTCACACTGACTTGGGTAATTGGGTAGATTGGCAAATGCCAAATATTTTGTTTTTGTCAAGTGCCATTCTACCCAAGTACCCATCTACCAATCTACTCTAGCTGACCCCCTGACTTGTGTGGGTAGATTTCTTGCCAAATTGAGTACATTTTCTATGTGTTACCACCTTTTGCAAAAATAGGCAATAATTGACCTAAGGGCATCAAATTTACAATATTTGTTGTCAAGGCTAATATATCGAATAATACTCAAAAAATATTGCCACACCCCCTATTTCCGCCCACAAGTTAATAAAAACGCTATATTTCAGACAAATTTCGGCTGTATTGAACTAAAATTTTGTAATTTAGTTCGTATGGCTACTATCGACAATTCAACAAAAAATGGGTGTGGTCGAACTATAACTATAACTACGCCTACTTTTCAGAAATTATAATTCCTGAGTTGTGCATGTTTTTATAATGAAACTTGGTTTATATTTGCTATGAGACCAAGTGGTGGTCACTAGATATATAAATTTTGCCACGCCTACTTTTACCTCCCTTCTATATATATAAAATCGTTCGTGCGGTGTCTCTTAAGATCTCAGAAACGGTAACACCTAAGGTAACCAAATTTACAATATCTGTTAATATCTCGCTTAATAAAAAAACTACACCCCCTTTTACCGCCCACAAATCAATAAAAATTCCATATTTCGGACGGTTTTGATTGTATAAGACTAAAATTTGGTAATTCAGTTTGTATGGTTACTGTCTAAAACTGTATTAAAAATGGGTGTCCACGCAATCTTTTATAGCCCACAAATCAATACAAATACTTTATTTAAGACGGTTTTGGTCATATTGTATAAGACTTAAATTTGGTAATTTACTTTGTATGATTACATTACAAACTGACTACTGTGCCGATTGCGCTAAAATTTTGGCAGTCAATTTGTTTCGTCTATGAGATAGTTTAGGGAAATTTTGTTAAACCCCCTCTTACCGCCCACAAATCAATAAAAATTCTATATTTTAGATGGTTTTGGTCGTATTAGACTAAAATTTGGTAAATTGGTGCTTAAAGTCACTTTCGGAAACTGAACCAAAAATGGGCGTACAGTTATGCCAGTTCAGATATACAAAAAATTAATTTTTTTTTTCCGATTGGCATGAAAATTTTTATGTAAGCCGATCTGGGACAGGAAAACGTTTTCCCATGGATTACTAGTAAATGATAAGAAGCTGAGAAGTTCACGTTGAAAATTGCTCGTATATGAAATAACTTCTTTTACGCCCAATTAATGGCCTAAATTTTTCGCACATAAAATGACAAAAAATAATTTGGTGGCAACCCTCTTCCAGCTGTCACTCATCTTCCGTCAGCTACATAAGCCGGGGAGATCAAGCAAACATGCAGCACTACCCAAAACTATTCTACAAAGTACTTAATTGCAGTTTAGGGTGCTCGCAATAACCAAAAGTACTCAATCTACCCATACCCAACTACCCAAGTCAGTGTGAATACCCATACCCAACTACCCAAGTCAGTGTGAATACCCTATAGAGATTGGAATTTTACACTTGAGCTTTAAATTAAAATGTTCATTATATATTTCAAATTTGTTGTAATCACATAAAAAGCATGCCTAACTCCCCTATAAAGTGACTTTATCAAATCCTCAAATCTCTGAAAATGCCACAAACATTAATGTAATAACTTGAAATTTTTCCAATAACCTTTGGTCGCAAAAATTTATCATATATTTGATTCGTCAAAATCTAATAAAAACCACGCATACCTTCCATATAAAGTGACTTTAGCAAAGTTGTAAAATGTCTTTAAAAGCCACAAAAACTAATGTTGTGACTTGAAATTTTGCACAAAAGCTTTGGTCTCAAATATTTACCGTATATTTGAAATATGCCAAAATAGTAAATTTTTCAAAATCTTATAATAACTGGCCAATCTCCCATATAAAATAACGTCATCAAAGTAGCATTATCTTCCATATCTTAAACGTGTTTTGCATTTCAGTTTTGGCAAAATGGGATGAAGACCAAGCCCATTCTCAACACGAAGTGACGTCTTCAAACTTTCAGATATGCAAAACTTAGAATATACTGTGTGGGCATTTTAACTTCGACCCAGTTGAAGATAATTTCTTAATAGTTTTTAGATCATCTTAAAATGTCTGCCGCCGGGACAATTCCGAAGAAGACAAAAATTACGTACCCAGCAGCGATGATAACTGCGACAGTGATGAAACATATCGTCGTTGCACGTGCAATATACAAACTGCAAAAAAAACACTACTTCATCTACTGCATTTAAATCGTTTCTGCAGGTGTGCGTGTTTGAAGAAAAATATAATGAAATAATATTTTTCTAGAAATAATTAAAGCTTTTTGAAATTCCCGACATTATAATTAATAAAAAAAAAATTCTCTTAGGAAATATAGAACTTTGAAAAAAAAGAAATACGATTTGATTGATTTACTTAATAAGAAACTCATACCACCTTTTTACAGAGCATTTTATGAGAATTTATGATTTTTAGGTTAAGTTGAGTTAATTTTAAATTAATACTATTTGTCCCACAATTATTTATTTTCATTTTTTGGTTTTTTCATAAATTAAGACCAATTGGCATAGATAAGCTTCACGAACATTTTTGTGAAGGAATTTTGTGGCTGCTTATGGAGCAGCTGCGACAACTCGGGTTAAAAAAATTTAAGTTCCCCATTTTTTACAACTTGATTTGTTTTTAAGTTGCAAAACTAAGAATTCTAATATATATTATTATAAATTAGATAATATGTTAAATAAAAACAAAGTTCCTATTAAATTTTTGTCGGCATTTATTTATTTAGTCAAGTGCAATGTTAAAATACCTAAAAAATATCTTTTTTTGCTAGTAATAATGATATATTCTATTTATGACGCGCTTATGACTATACTTTTCAACAAGAACGTCATACATCATCCAAAGTGGACAAGGCTTTTGCTTTATTAAAACTCTTAAAAAATTAAAAACGCCTATTCATGTATATTTGTTCTGAAAGAGCTTAATAGTACATCCACTTTCTAGGCGTTCACTGATTTTTAACAAATTCTTTAAAAATAAAAGCACAATTAAAACTTAAAATGCGTTTTCTGCAAAATTACTTTTTTGAGTTATGTCGTTTTTCTAGCAAATGAGCGATTTGTTTCTTTTATATATAGTAGAATATAAAGTTTTTAAATGTATTTACATACTTTACTAATACTATGAAAACATATCGAAATGTCGTTCTATTTTGATGAACTTTAGTTGAAAATATTTGCAATAAAATGTGTTCCTAAAAACAAATACGTTCAATCGTAGTTTGACAAAAATAGGTTTTGTTTGACTTTAATCGAACTTTTAAATGCAATTTTATTTGGCTTACAATAATTATCGTTTAATGACGTATAACGATATTTCGTTCAAAGCGTTGTTAAATTCTCTATAAGTTCGTGTAAAAATTAATTCGATCAAATTATTCATTCCTGAAATATATTCCTTTTGGTGATGCAGAAATATCAAAATTACCTATTGTCTAGGCAAAAAATATAAGATGTTTTTCATGTTCAGCAAAAGAATTCAGTGTAAGTAAAAGGATGCCCAGGGGAAGTTATGCAGGGGGAGTTTGAGTCGGTGGTACTACTTACTTTGTTAATGATGATGTACAGCCCTCTCGGCATGAACTCCATGAGCAGTTCTTTATGCCTTCTGCATGAATTTGCTCAATTACAATACATGTCACTGGCACCGGATCGTAGTCTGCAATGATTGTTGATATTGCTGGATCGACAACGAAAGGAATCAGAAAAAGAAATGCGAAAACCGACAAAATAGCAGTTGTTCCTGTAAAGTTAAAGAAAGAAAGAAGAAATAAAGAAACAGCATTTTTATTGGATGGTAATGAATAATGTAAGAAAAAAATTCGCCTTTACAATTACAAAGATTACATAAACTCAACCCATTTACAAACACCGCCCAAAATAAATTGGGAATGCAATTTAAGATAGAAATGGGAAGATAGAAATTATAATTTTAACTAATGGGCTGTAGAAAATGACTGATTTTTTTCACAATATACAACATAATTGAAGGAATTTTACTTATTGGCTTCAAAAATGGGTTTCTGTTAGACTGAATGTGATACTCCTACTCTTACAAAAGTGGGCTCAATTTGTTTTAAACTAAATAATTTGAGGCAAAAATTTCTTTATAAAAACTTGAATTTTTAAGGGCCCTTTTACAAATCAGAAATTTAGAAGAAGTGAAATTTTCAGAAACAAATATTGATATATAAACGTGCCTCATGCGACCCTTAAGTTGAAAATCTGATTTATTAGGGAAAAAGTGCTCTTTTAAAAAAAAAAAAATCTATAACTTTTTTAAGTGCAAATTTTAAAAAGCTGAAACACGTCTCGTTTTTTATTTAAGTTTTCTTCAAAATGGGCTACCAAACATGAAAACTAGACGAAAACGATCAGAGTTGTGATTTTTTACTTTTCTAAAAAAAAAATCTAATTTTTGTCCTTGTTGTTTTAAAAAAATGGCTATGATCCAAATTTGAAAATTTTTTATTGAAATGTGGAAATATTTTCTTAAACTATACCTAAACAGATACAAAGAATTGTGCAATAACGTTGAATACCCTAGTCGTTATGAAATTTTTTGCTAAAAGTGTACCTTTTTGGAAATTTCAAGTTTGGGTATTTTTAAAAAATCGGAAAACATATATGGGCATTTCCAAACTGGCGTTACGGACGATTTGTACGAAGAAGTATTAAAAAAATAATGAATATGTCTAATTTTTATAAAAAGCTTTTTTATATTTTCGTTGTAATTAATTAGCACTATATTAAGTAAAAACAATGACAAACATCGACCCTTAGTATTTAACCCTCGGATTCAGGGACCTTTTGGAGATGGTAAGTTGCAGTATTAGGCCAGGTGTTGTATGTTTATATAAAATATAAGGCCAGGTGTTTTCGTGTTTATGCTGATGGCTGTATATATCTATATAGTTGTAAAGTACATTATATATATATATATATATATATATTAGGGAGGGTCAATTTGTATGGACGAATTTTTTGGAGGTCTGGCTCAGCGAAATTCGTAAAATACATGTAATTTCAAGACTTTTTCTCCACTACAGCATATACAAATTCTGAAAAAAAGCTGTGCGGACTTTCGTAAATAGATTTTGTTCTCAATTATAAAATATGAATGTATGAATGTATGTGTATGAATCTATTTACGAAAGTCCGCACAGCTTTTTTTCAGAATTTGTATATGCTGTAGTGGAGAAAAAGTCTTGAAATTACATGTATTTTACGAATTTCGCTGAGCCAGAATTTGACCCGCCCTAATATATATATATATATATATACGTCCCATAAAAGCTTAATTTGTGATATCGAATAGCTTTGGAGTTGTATGCCGAACAGCCTCGGAATTCAGTATTCGATTTACACATGTTTTGTTATATATATATATATATATATATATATATATATATATATATATATATATATATATATAAATAAATATACATGCAGATATATACATTACAAACTGGAACCCGGCGCGTTGCTTCCACGCCCCCCTTGCCCAACACCATACACTGTTATCAGTGAAACTGCATGTGTAAATCGAATACTGAATTCCGAGGCTGTTCGGCATACAACTCCAAAGCTATTCGATATCACAAATTAAGCTTTTATGGGACGTGCCACGCCTCTTTGTCCACCGAACTCCGAGGTTGTGCGACGCATTAAAAAGCTATTCAGTATCTTAAATTTGGGCAGCATGATAGGTACCACGCCCCCTTGTACAACACCCATGAACTATTATCAGTCAAACTGCACTTGTAAATTGTGGTCGAATACCGAATTCCGAGGCTGTGTAACCAATAATTCCAAAGCCATTCGATATCGCAAATTTTGGTTGTATGGGAGGTGCCACGCCCCATGCACAAAGTCCATAAAATATAATCAGCAATTTACCATGAATGGCCGAACACACCCTAAAAATTCCAATTTGGTTTACGGACACCGGGCCATACATTTTTACAATTTTACATACAATTTTTTTGAATTTTTTGTTAATTCAGTGTGTTCTTCTCGTCGTGCTTGACAAAGTCGTGCAACCATTCCGCTCTCCATTGTCATACAAAAAAGTTGCATACATTCAAAATGCAAAATTTCTGACCAGACCTAACACTGAATCCGAGGTTAAAAGATATAAGCAAAAAAATGTGGTGGAATAACGCTACAAAAATCGGAAATGATTTTTGACTTGGATTACAAAATTTGCAAAACTCTCTGAATTGGGCAAAACTTTTCGTATACAGTTCTTTTTAGAAGGGTTTAAAATAACATAAGCTTATTTTCCTATTATTTTCTATTTGACCATAACTGTCAAACTCAGTCATTTTGGTATTTTGCCCAATTTTTACTTTTATATTGCATTCTCATTTGTTGCAGATTTTGTATGAAATGTCAACTTCGTTTTGACAGTTGCGGTCACCGGCTCTCCGCCCTAACACTACCTTGTCTCTTTGTCGCGAGAGCTTTTCTCAATATAACACGGCAGCCATGGTGTGTAGCAACGTAGAATTGGAGAAGGTAGATGCATTTCGGAGAGACAGACTACCGGAACTGTCAAAACGAAGTTGACACCTCATGAAAAATCTGAAAACGATGAGAATGCACATAGTAGAAGAATAGAGGTAGCTGCAGCGCTGACTGTGCTCTCTTTCCATACTGCCATGTCTGTCAAATTTAGCTGTGCTCCGAATGGAAACAAAAGAAAATAAAGAAAAAGTTTTGCTTCGTCTTGACAATTCCGGCAGTATGCTCTCATCTGGTGCATATACCTGTATTCTTCTACCATGAGAATGCAATAAGAAAGCAAAAATAGGCAAGAATAGCAAAATGCTTGAGTTTGACGATGGCTATGAGAAAAAGAGAGCAGTCTAAAATGCATATACCTTTACTAGTTCTACCATGGTGCGTAGTTGCTTTCAATGTTCTTTTGCCCTCATCACACGATGTTTGTTTGTACGACGATCAAAATATTTTGTCGTTGCTTACACGATGTTTGTTTCTGTACTTGCTCGTTGACTTGGCTTATTTTAGACTTCCTTTGTTGGGCAGAAAGCTGAAAAGATTGAAACGATCGGCAAAAACTTGTAAGCCTACTAGCATCCAATTAATTGAATTTAAAGCAAGTATCCAAAAACTTCAATGAGCTTGTGTAGAGAAAGCTTAAGCGTAATAGGACTTTTAAGGGTTTTGTGGACTCCGTGGTTGGCAGTTTGAAGGGGCAGCTGATTTCGGAGTTGATGTCAAAATTTAAAATTCAAGATGGCGGATAAAGTTGGTTTATAGATTTTTTGTATTTCTGCGAATTTTTGTAATTTTGAATTTCTGACAACGGATTTGATTTCGAACCTAATGTCACAGTTTTCAAATTTAAGATGCAGGTAAGGGGTTTCCACCTAAATTATTACTAAAGTATTGTCAATCAATCTGAAGTAAGAATTTTAAAATTCAATATGATGGATAGGGTGGCCACATATTTTATTTATTTTGACGAATTCGGTGCTGGCGCGAACCCTAGGTAAAAATGGGTCGCTGAATCCGAATCCGTTGTCAGAATTTCAAAATTGTGTAATTTTTGTATAATAGGGCTGCCACCTAATAATATGAATTTTTAAGAGTTTTAAACATCATTTAACAGTGTTAAGGGGTCGCTGATTTTGAATCTGAATTCAGCATTTTAAAATTCAATATGGTGTCCACCTAATTTTTTTTAACTTTTACGAATTTGTAATCGAACACAACGATTTGCAACGTTGGTTGACTGGACCCGTCCGACACGTGACAGTAGATGTCTTATTTTTTCTTTTGCATTTAATAAAATTTAAAGAAAGTTTGAGCGTACAATGAAGAAACAGAATACAATCTATTTAATTAGACAAAAGGAATTCACTTCCAATGTGTAGACTTAGAATTGGCTGTACAATATACTCAAAAAAATAGTTGAATTTGTTTGTACGTGGCCGCGGAAAGCTCTTTAATTACATAACGGTTGCTGAATTACTACTTTTCGCCTCCATATGTGCCAAAAGCCAAGTAAAAAATAATTTTTTTTTATTTTTTGTCAGTTTTACAATACATTATGATAAAGAAATTTAGGAAAACTACGAATATTGCTGCACAAATTAGCCCGTTGGCATATCAGAGTTAAATAGGTTTATATTCAACCAAATGCCCAGAATAAAAAAATATACCTCCAACTTTTGTGGTTTGCTTCCACACTTAATGTAGCATATTGAAAATCATATTATCCATTAGAAGACATTTCGGGTACTTACCCAAACAAACCGAGGTGTAGAATTTGGCCTTTTCCAGTATGCTTTCGATATCGTGCTCGTCTCGGACCACGTGTTGTGGTGAGGATGTCTTGCTTGATGGGCTGCTGTCATTCAAGCTGATCTTACTATCAGCTAAGCTGTGGGCCGATCTAGTGGGACTTGTCGGCACAGACATGGTGGTCGTGGTTGTTGGACTCTTCTTCATTTTTCTGATGAGTTTGGGTCAGTTTTTATGTTTTTTAAGGTTTTTTGTTAATTTGCTTATGTTTTTTAATCTTTCTAATTATTTGGTATAAAATCAAGCAAATTTTATTTTGTGGGATTTTGAAAACACAAGCGTTTTTAATTAAGTACCTAGATTAAGTATTTCTCATTTAAGTTTTATTTTCGAATTCATGCAACTTGTTGCGCTTGGCTAAGCTTAATATGTAGTTTAGTTTTATAATTTCTTGCTTTTATTTATTGTTCATTATATATATCTATATATATATATAGTCAATTTGAATGTAATCTCTTGGATAATTTATAACTAACCCGCAAATTTCAAATATTAATATTTTAGATCAATTAATTTTCTATTTTGCTATTTTAAGATACTATATTGATCGATTGTATTTCTAGTGTTTTCTCTTCGCGCTCTTTACTAATTATTTGGTTTGATGCACTTATTTATAAATTTATTGATTCTTATCACGCATCCCTCCAAGTTGTTTGATTTTTGTGATTTCAAAATATGTATGTGTGAATTTGTTTTAATAAAAAAAGAAATTTTTTGTGCCGCGTTTAAAGAATGTGAAAATTAATTCATGGAAGTTTTTTGAGAAACAACGACGTTCATTAGTAAATCATTGAAAATTAGGTTTATATTCTAATATTGTCCGCATTAACTTATTTACACTGTATGTGTGTGTTTGTGGGAGTATGTGTTTTCGAGTGAATTATTGTGTTCGAGTGTCCTTAAGAGCTGCTTGTGTATGGGTGTTGGTGTATCTTATATATTTTGCTTATTAAAAAATATATGTAAAATTGTTTCAAATTCAGTTTGTTGAGAAACGATTGTACTGGACTTTTTTAGTTTGTTGTTCTTGTATTACTGCAAAGCAAAAACTCCTGTCTGATGAATAGGACTATCTTCCTGCAGCAGAGGAATGCCTGGAAAAAGTTAAAAGAAAAATATATTAATAAGTCATATTGTTCTTTAAATGATTTTGTATGCTGACTAGACTAGAATCAAGTTATAAGATGAAACATTAATGAGGGATAATGTTTAGAAAAGATCAATTGAGTCAAGTCAAACAATATCAATTTATTTTTTTCTGAATTTCACTCGATCTTTTCTGAATTTTTTCTATAGAATTGACTAAAGGGTCTAAAGATGATTTTGACTAGTGCCCGACCGAATAATCGGCTTCGGTATTCGGCATAATCGGCAGATTTTTAACCTCTGGTTTTGTCCAAAAATATCCGAATATATAGCTCAAAACGCAAATGAAATGAAAAAATTAACTATTAAGTTTTTTGTTTTTCTTATGAAAAACTCTAGCGTTTAGCTCGAACTTAATGATTGCCTTTATTTGTACTGAAATTAAAAAATAACAAAAGCAAGGACTAAATTTTTAAAATGTTTTTACTTAAAAAAATTTAGGCGGAATTGGTATGCATTATTATAAAAAGAAAAATATTTATACACATTATAACCTAAAATGCTAGATATGTATGTGTAAGTAATTTTGCTTTTTACTATTAATTTTTTTATAGTAGGGTTAAAAAGTGTGAAAATATTTAGGATTTATTTCTGTAAATACATACAGTCATGGTCATACAAATAGCACAAATTCTTTGATTTCCATTCCATATTCCACAAATTAATTTTTTCTTAATTTACTTAAAAAGGTTGGTCTTTTTATGTAAAAAAATAATTAATGAATTCATAGTTTCAGAAAAACAAGTAAAAAATTAAACTTTTTCTTGTTTTTATTTCATTTACTTAAAGCTTAAACAGCTAAGGTATTAAGAAAGGAAAGTTTTTGGTTAGTCACACAAATAACACACTTGACTTCCAATGATCAGCTTTTAATCTAAAATTAAAAAGTTATGTGTGAAAACGATGTAGTTTAAGGGTTTATTATATATTTGGAGGTTATCGAATTAATGTGTGTATACGTGCCTTTGAAGCGCAGCTTGGAAAATTAAATAGTCGTGTGAATTTTAATTCAATTAATTCAGTTCACTTTATTTACTAAAATTAAAAAAGTAGACTGTTCCAAATCCCGTGCCGCAGAATTAGTGTTGCCCTGTGTAATTGAACGTAGCTCCGTCAACTTATTAGGAGGCACTTGCGCCATAACGAAGTTGTTCTTCTTTGTATCTAGTTTAACCCCCGATGTGGCAAACCAAAATTCCAGGGACATAAAATATGACTCTATATTTGTTGCAGTCATGATAGGTGGGTTGAGATGTGAGGCCATAGCGGTGTCTACTTGAGCCCCTGTCACCATTATTTCCAGGCACGTCTTCGGTACTCATGCTTTGCCTTGTGAGACTGATTTTGGCAAAAAAATTTTAAAGAAAAGATTAATTGTGCTCGAGTTCTTTAACTTGCGTTTTTTATGTTCCATTCGGCAAACACGTTCTCTTAACCTCACCTTCGTGCAAACTTATTATAAAAAGTTATGTGATGAAATTTGTTACATGTGTATTTTTTTTTTTGCCTATCAGCCCAATTCTGAATAATTTTTCCCGGAAAATTGGAAAAGGGAGTTTTCATTTTTCAGATAAAGTTCAAAAATATTCTGAAAATTTTTAATGCCAAACTGTCAATACTCATGAGTGCAAACAAAAAAAAAATGTGATATCTTTATCCGCTATCTTTTCAACGAGAACAGAAATGAATGTTCAGATAAAATGATTTTTATTTTTTCGTGAGGTCACCATTTTGAAGGTTATCGAATGAATGTGTAAAATATTCGTGTAAATTTTAATTAAATTAATTCATTTCACTTTATTTACTAAAATTAAAAAAATAGACTAGATAAAATATTTATTATATTGAGTGAAAATTCGTGAAACTAGTCACCTAAAACAGGAAGTCGTAATTTTTATATATGTAATGGATATTATTGAAGTGTATATGAAAAAAATAAATTGAAATTAGTTTTAGGCCACTGTAAAATTCATTTTGCTAAGTAATGCCTTGTTAAGATTTTTTGATTTTTGGGCCAAGTACTCTTATATTACAAAAATGATTTTTTTTTTTAAATTATCTGTAAAATTATTAAGTTTTTATAAAAAAATTAAAGAAACGTTCTGGATCACAGAAAATTTAAAAAAAAACATTACATATTTACACAAATGTAGAAATAATACAAAAAAAGGAAAATTATGCATTCTCCATAAACAAGTCTGTTATGAAATGTTTTAAATCTGCATTTCCTCTCTTGTGCGAGCCTTACAGAGCACTGCACGATGGAATGATTGGTACAAACTAGAGGGAATAAATTATTTTGATGACGTTTTTAGTGCTTTAGGCACAGAAGAGTTAAAAAAGTGTTTTAAAATATTTGGACAAGTGGGCGTGGCAGCTCCCATACAAATGGATCACATTTTTCGCATTATCTGGAAAACCAGTAATGTCACAACAACAAAAAATTGGGTAATCATTAAATACGTCATTTAAAGGATATGTGCCAAAGGCGTGATACCTCCCATACAACTGAAACACATTTTTCGCAATATCTGGAGAAAAGTAAGCGATTGTTCTTTTGAAACATTGGCTGATTGGTGGCTAATTTGAAACATTTCATACCATAATTGTTTATGGAGAATACCTAATTTCTCTTTAACCAGTAAGGCTACAAAAACAAACCTTTCAACAATAATCAAGTACGCTATTTGAAGGACACATGTTAATATAAAAAAAAAAACATAAATATGTAATATTTTTTTAAGTTTTCTATGTGATCCAGAACATTTTTTTAATTTTTTTATAAAAAACTTATTAATTTTAAGACAAAATTTTAAAAAAATAATTTTTGTGATATAACGTGTATTATGAGTACTTGACCGAAAAATCAAGAAATTTTAACAAGCCGTTACTTAGCAAAATTCATTTTACTAAAACAGTGGCCTAAAACTAAATTCTTTGTAACTAACTAATCGAAAATTTTTTTTCATATACACTTCAATAATATCCAATATATATATAAAAATTACGACTTCCTATTTCAGGTGGCTAGTTTCACGAATTTTCACTCATTACTAAATAATGTATGTTCTTATTTTACGTTGAGCACGAAGACTGAAGATTATGTGTTCTTTACCAGTGTTGCCAGGTGCCTTTCACCTTTAACCCCTAGATTGGATCTCAAATCCTCATAAAATTCCCTTAAAAACTTTTTTCGAAAAACATACAAAAATTTCATAGGGGGCAACTGAAAAGCAGTGCAACTGCTATGCAAGCCTATATATTTAGAGGGCTGAGCTGTTGGACGTCTTTAACAAGTGCAGGAAGTTGCATCATAGTTCTAAATTGTCCAACGTGAAATTGACCTAATAATTAAGTCTTACTTTTGAAAAGAGGCTCCGTCTCCCACTTTTTAATATATTTTTGGGCATATCTTTTTTGTCTATAGTTTTTTTCCATACTTGCTTTGTTTTCAGTTTTAACACGGAATCAATCAATTGTAAGTAAAGCGCCAAGCAAGTTTGAAGTGCAGTGGGAAATGATTGGTAATTTATTTGAAGTGCTGCCACTTCAGCTGTTTTTATAAAGTGTGGCTGAAATACCCAAGAAACCAGAAATCTTCTTTTCTTATATTTTTAGTATAATTTTAAGGAAAAGTAAGAAAAGATTATTTCCAAAGGTCAATTTTTCAAATACCCCTAAAAAAATTAAATATCCCTAAAAAAACCCCAAGGATTATTTATCTCAAAAATCCCTCAACACACCCCTAAACCCCTAAATCTAGGGGAAAATCCCGTAACCTGGCAACACTGTCTTCCCAAAGCTCACAAGAAGAATGAAATTTAGATATTTCGCTCTCTCTCAGCAGATGTTTGTTGGCGTTGTCACATATATAAACAAAATATTTTTTTTGCATTTTAATTTTACACCATCAGTGTAAGTAAGAATATTGTTTTTTTTTTCTTAAAATAAATATGCTTAAAAAAAGGTGAAAATCGGGCCCACCATAGCTCGGCTTCAGATCGTCTCAAATACAAAACAAAAATGCATTAAAAAAAACCCTGTAACGCACATCTTTTTCCAAAGGAATGAAAATATAAAAAATTAAAAAAAATGCGGCGCTAAAAATATCTTTAAATTTACGTTATTTTTTACCATAGCGTGTACTAGACTAATTTTCAAAGACGCTCATTTTGGTGAAAGATGTAGAAAAGAAAAAAATTTAATCGGTCGATTTGTTTGTTAGGAGCAGTGTGACCCGTTTTGAAAACGTATGTTTCAAGAAAAACCCACTTAAAGTTACTCTGGTTAGTTAAATGTACTCTGGTGCACCGAGTTTTAAGCATTGTAGAATCTGTATTACAAGCAGGATTGATTTTTACATATTCTGGAATTGTTGTACAACAATAATTAATTTAATAAAAACAAAATTGATTTTCAAAAAATTGCTTGCCTCCCTTAAGAGCTTCTTTCAATAAATTTGATTTCTCATTGCACTTAACAAAAAAATGTATTATTCGAGAAAAATACTCATTATTTGAAAAGTAAAAACTATTTACATGTAAAAAAAATTAAATTGTTAGGTTCTCCATGAAAATTTTTAACAATGCCATAAACTTGATAAGTTTAAACCCAAAAATTTAAATATACCCTGTTTCAAAAAAAAAAAAGTATAGCAGTGAGGGGACTGCCGACCGAAGCGAAAACCTATTTATAAAATATTATTATTCCCTGGAAGACGTTGTCCTGCCACGGACCGCCTTACTGCTATATAAGAATTTTCATGTTAATAGGGGGTTTCGGACTATCCTACATGCAGGATGGATTTGACAGGATGTGTGAAAGCTCATACTGCAGCCCGTCCTACATGTAGGATGAAAATCAAAAAGTTCTAAAAGTTGATCTTGTTCTTCTTTGTGCGACCTTGTTTGTAGATTTCCTTGGTAATTGTTGTTGTAGCTACAGTCGGCATATAAATTCAAAATTATTTTTGTTAAGAGCTTTTAGCAATTTATTACTTTTTTTATATATTACTTAAACTATTTCTTTTAAGCAAAAGTGTTACCATATCAAAAATACATATAATTAAAGTAATTTATTTAAATTATTTCATTATAAAATTAATATAAAAAATTAAAGCTTATTTATATCTTTTTATATCATAACACTAACACAATAAACATGTTCACCATATTTTTATTGCGTTGTGTATTAAAAAAGAATATTCTTAAATTAAGAAATATCTAAAGCATATAAATTATAATTAATTCATATAAGAAATTGATGCTTAATAATTTAAAAAAAATAGAATGCTTAGGATAAGCAGTTTTTAGTTATCCAATTACTACTGAAAATATTAATTTATTTTGCAGGTTTATTATGTAATTGTTATTATATAAATATTCATAAATACTCTTTAAGTTTCCTCAATGAGCTAAATTGTTCATATACATGAACTATATACATGTATTTATGTATATATATGTATTTCCGATACGGTTACACTTTTACTAAAAACAAATAGATTACCAATATTATATATACTCTTTAATTCATATGTATAAACTGTTTTCTAAAATAGTTCGATGTCATATGCTGACTATAGCTACAAATAAACATCTACAAAAAATTGAAGCTTACTGTACAACAATAACTACCAAGCAAATAAAATATTTGCGCTAAAACACGACCGAAATGTGAAATGTCAAATTTTGCAATTGTAAAATTTCATTGTCCATTTGGCGCAGCAAAAAAGACAAATTTATTTCAACCTGATATTTTCTATCCTACCACGACTGAAAAGTTTCCTTTTGGCACACACCCTTTATGAAAAAATTTATTAATAAAACAATGATAGTTGACAACTCTGAAAATAAAATGCCGCAGTGGTGGAAATAAAAAGCCACTGACAAATACAACAAGTGTCAAAATTGACAAACTTTATTTGAAGATATATAATATAAGAACTTTTTAACAAAAAAAAAAAAGAAAAACCAACTTCAAAACCACTACAAAGTAAAAAATAATTTTAAATTACTTTTCACATTACTTCTTGGTCAAATTTTTTAATTTATTTATAAATATTATTAAAATGGAAATCCTATTGCTATAAATTTTTTCTATTTTGTATTATAATCATAAATATATTAATTTCTCCATGAATAAAAAACCTTTAAGGCCTGAGCGTTTATTTTATATAAGTTTGATTATATAAGCGCCGACTTTAAAGGTTTTATATTCATGGAGAAATTAATATATTTATGTTAGTAATACAAATTAGAAAAAATTTATAGTAATAAGATTTCCATTTTAATAATATTTATAAATAAATTAACAAATTTGACCAAGAATTAATGTGAAAAGTAATTTAAAATTATTTTTTACTTTGTAGAGGTTTTGAAGTTGGTTTTATTTTTGTTAAAAAGTTTTTATTTCTTCCTTTTTAGAGATTATGATAACAATTTTCCCATTTTTGTAACGAATTTTCGTACCCTAGTGTCAACATTAACTGAAAACAGTATTTTTCTTATACTGCCACCAAGCGCGTCGGAAGCGAATTTCCGGGGGGGGGGGCAGTGCAAATATGGGGGGGCAGTACAAATGGTGGTGCAAGTCATAAAGCATAAAGCAAGACTAGGTATATCTTTACATGGTTTAAATGCAATAAGGTACAAAAAGTTATATCAATTTAAATTATTCCAAAATGTTTATTTCTGTCCTTGCGAGAAACAAACTCTTTCACCACCTCTATCGAATTCAATTCTTCAGTTTTATCTTAGTGAATGTGTATAAGTGCCGCATGAGTAGTCGTTTTTGTGTCATAGTTGCTCGAAGATACGTTTTAAGTCGTCTTAGTGCACTAAAAAAACGCTCAGATGAAGCTGCTGATGCAGGCACAGTCAAAAGCAAAGCAATAAGTTTTTCAACTTAATTTAATAGTTTTTTAAAGTATCCGAATTTTTTGCAAATTGGGATACAATGCCACTACAATTTGAAGGTGTTTGGCCAGACAAGTGCTTCAGCATTTTAAGTTGCGCGTGGAGGTCGCTCCCATCAAAGTCATCTGCATAAAGATCTAGTTTTGTTTTTAGATTTTGTTCAGAAGGCACTTTTCCGTTGAAGGCTTCGATTACATTATTACAGTATTAAGCTACATACTTAAGGGTGCTTTTAAACTGAAGTGGTGGGATTGCAGTAAAAACTCTACATTTTGTTCTATATTTTTGCAAACATAGAGAAAGAAAATGGTTATCCGCAAGCATGCTTATGAAGAAGAAAGAAAGAAGAGGAAAATATATAATACAAAAATATTATCGTTGTAAAAACTATAAAAATATTTTGAACAACTTTTGAAGTTTTCTTTTTAAATTGTTTATCTAGCTAAAAAAGTGGGGGCAACTGCCCCCACTTCCGACGCCAATGACTGCCACACCTTTTTACCTACCCCTGTACCTAATTTCAGTATTCTAGTGTCAATATTATTCGAGTTACAGCGTTTTTATTATATTGCCACGCCTTTTATAGAATTACGCCCAATTTTTTTACCATAATTTGTAATAACTGTTCCTAACCCTGTACCAATTTCCAGTACTCTAGTGTCAATATTAACTGAGATACAGTATTTTTTATATTGCCAAGCCCTTTTGTCCAACAACGCCCACTTTCTTCACAGTAAATTTTTATAATTATGCCTACCCCTGTACCTAATTTCAGTATCCTAGTGTCAATATTATTCGAGTTACAGCGTTTCTCTAATACTGCCACGCCTTTTATAGAATAACGCCCACTTTTTTAACATCACTTTTAATAACTGTGCCAACCTCTGTACTTAATTTCAGTACTTTAGTGTTAATGTAAGTCCATATACAAAGTATTTCTTATATTGCCAGGCCCCTGTGTCGAATACCGCCCACTTTTTTAGACGGGCACCTCCGTGTCTAGTATCTCTATCTGTTGACAAAAAATTGTGGCAATCGGGCAAGTACTTTAGGAGTCATGTTTAACAGACATTAAAAAAAAAGAAACCAACCAACTTGAGAACCTCCTCCTTTTTGAAGTCGGTTAAAAATAAGAGCTTGCATGTAATTATTTGAATGTTTAACATATTCCTTTATCACAATTTAAAGATTAAAATGTTAAAACACTCAATCCATACATTATTTTTCTTGATTGCAAACGAAGTTCCAGCACAAAAAAGCAGAAAAAGAAGAAGATAGTTCCATTATTAAATCTCACCATGAATAGCGGGGGTTTGAGTAAAATTAATTTTTCAAAAATGTTGACAAACACAACAAATGAAGAAATTGCCAAACTTTAAAAGCATATATAGACCAATATAAAGCGAATTAATAATAAGTTTTGGTTGCAAACATCTTTTTGCAACCTAACTTAAGTATTTATATACTAACAAACAGATTATATGCATTAATTTCAGGAGTTGCCAAGTGATTTCTTTGTGAGCTTGCGGCCGATTAAGAACAAGTGTGACGATCATTGTTGGTTTTTTTTTATGCACAAATACATGCAAACATTTTTTGAGGTTATGTTTTCTAAGTTTCTTATCTTGTTATCTTTACTGTCTGTATTGATGACGAGAGTTACTCGGAAAAAGACGATGACGCAAACCAAAGATTTACCCTCTACCAAAATCGTTCAACGCGCCTAAAGAAGTTTTCACTTAAAAAAAAAAGCCGCACCTAGAAATATTTGTATATGTTGTTAAAAATCTGCTTAAATTGGCTTTTATACTTACATTTTTGATAAGGATGTGTTTATTTACATCTTCTTTCCATCTTTGCTAAAAATATGTAGATCTGAGGCAAATAGTGCTCAGTAGGTTGTATTTTTAGAAAGGTTTTTTAATTAATGTCAAGAGAATTGTCCAAACATAACATGCTTTTTTTTTTTTTGTAATGAAGACATTTTTTTTAACCGTCGAGCAATACCGGTTTATAGCCTTGAATACAAACAAATTTTTCTAAAGATATACTAAATAGTTCGGCATTTAAACCGGATTTTGAGCCCAAATTTAACAAAAAAGTTGAAAAACTATGTGAGTAAAACCAATTTCCTGTTGAGTAAAAGGATTGTATGGAGGCTTCGTTCTTGTTTTAATAATTAATAAAATCAATATAATTTATTGGTTGGAGTTGAGTTAAATGCTTTTTTAAAATTAATTGCATTTTGTTGGAGAGGGATCTTAAGAGAAATTTAAATGGAATAAAAATAAAAACCTATGTACCTAGAAACCAGAGCTATTTTGCGACTTTTTGCAAAAAAGTATAAAAATGAAATTTAAGAAAAAATGGTGCTATATTTAAAGCAACCTAATGATTTGCACTTGCCTCAGCTGCTAAAATTTTTGTGGCAGGTCTTAAATTCAGACATTAACATATCTTTATCAAAATTTTTTTCGAACATGCTAGTTTTTGGGTGATTTTTAAGTTCTTATAAAAAAAAACATGTCTGGTGCGGCGTTTTTTTTTAAACAGGGTGTATTTAAATAAAAAAAAATAGAAAAGCTCTCCAAAGAAAACCGAAAAAAGGTCGAAACGTTCATCGCTAAAAAGACATAGGCTTATTATTGGTTTTCATGTCCTTGCTCTTACAATGACAATGACAGCAATAAATAAGAAATTTGATACATTCTCTGAGTTAAGAATTGTTAGAAGTTGGATCAATGATGTGAGAATGATTAAACACGATAACAAAAAATTCAGTCTTGTCAAAAAACTATTTTACGGCATCGTTTAATGTGAAAAAAAAATTCATTTTATAAAAGACGTACTAGAATTGTTTAGTTTAATTACATTAACAAGATAACAATTATATTGAACAAGATAACAAAACAATTTTTCATAGCGAAAAGTGTAAAAAAATCAATGCGAAATACACTACCAAACTGTGCGTTACAATAAAAAGAGCATCATGGTAAGGGCTTTATTTTCTTGGTCTGGAGTTTGGCCACTGACCAGAACTCCACTGACCAGATTCATAACGAAATGGATTAATTTGTATATTTATTAGGGTGGTCTTTATAGGGTTTTTGTGGAATTTTAATGTTGCGTGGTCAGAATTCAGTTAAAAATAAAAAAAATCTCATTTTTCAGATTTTTATTTCGAGCCCTGAGTCTCTCTTCTGTCACGTGATTTCCTTATTTATTGGAAAAATTTTAACCTTAAACAATTCTGATTTAAAATAGCACCATTGTATCAAATACGTTTAGCTTACTTGAAAGTAGTAACATATCGTACTCGAGGGTTTTATGCGAGTTGTGGTTGTGTTATAAACATTTTATAATTTCTAATAATGACGAATTTATGAAGATAGATCCAGGTCTTTGCGACCAGAATTCAAATTTTCAAAACGGCTTGAATATTGTGAAGCATTTGAAGGTGACAAATGACGTCGCAGTTTATCTATTTTCAGAAAGAACTCTTGACGAGAAACAACGACCAAAAAATGTGTGCTTTGCAAATTGTCTCTGAATATATAAAAATATATTCGGGTCTTAAGCGATTCTCCTGGAAGATTCGCGAACGAAGCCCTTAAAGGGTTCGTAAGCAATTCGCTGAAAAAAGTCTCAAACAAATCGCCAAGAGAAGTCCTTAGCAATTCGCGGGAAGAGTCGGCAAAAGGAGTCTTAAGCGATGCACCGACAAGAGGGGCACACGAAACGCTTTTAGGGTTCCTTAGCGATTTGTTGCGAAGCGTCTTTGTTGAACGTTACAAGTTGGTTGAAAGAGGACATTCTTTGTCCCCTCTTATGAAGGACTTAAAAATACATATTATTAGGTGGCAGCCCTATTATTTCAAAATTGCATAGTTTTGAAATTCTTACAACGGATTCGGATTCAGCAACCCATTTTTACCCTTTAGTTCGCGCCAGCCCCGAATTCGTTAAAATGAAAAAATTAGCTGGCAACCCTTTTAACCATATGGAATTTTAAAATTCTGACTTCAGATTCGAAATCAACACTGTTAAATCATGTTTAAAACTATTTAAAATAAATATTATTAGGTGGCAACCCTATTATAAAAAATTGCATAATTTTTAAATTCTGACAACGGATGTGAATTTATCGACCCATTTTTACCTAGTGTTCGCGCCAGCACCGAATTCCTTCTCTTATACAAACCATCTGTTGCCAGTGAAGTGAACAAGTGAGTATCATCCGTTGCCTTCACCACTTCATGAACAATTAATGAATAAATGAAGAGTAAAAAATATTCATGTTCACAAACTGATTTCCTCTTCTTCAGTTCATGCTCACTTTGATCTTTCTTCATATTCTTAAATGAATGAATAGAAGCAGAAATGAGCAGTTCATGAACGAACAAATGCAAACCCTGTTATGAGGGCTCAGGCACCTAGAAATGAGTCATAAAAGAGTCTTTTAAAACTCATATGGATTGCAGAGAACATGGAAAACAGGATTTGAGTGGAATACCCCACACACAAGTTCGTGCTATTCCTCACAGCAAAATTATTAAATTTAATTGCGTTGATTCTATTTCAAATTTAAAAATTACTTTAATTGGTATTTTTCATATGAAAACTATTCCCGTGCAATCAGGGACAATCAGGGACAATCAGGTGTGGGAATAAAAATTTGAAAAATTAGAGACCAGTTTTTTGTACATTTGGAGCTGATCAATGACCATCCAGGATGATACTTCATTTAACGACCACCCTAATAATTATACATACCCACGAATTATACATACTACCATGAAGCTATTTACGTATAATTTTTTCATCTATATGGATATAATATAATGTATTATATCCTGGATTATGAATGAATAATGAATATAATCATGATTATCGGCTGATTTAAGTTCAGGCTCTGCGCTGTCTTCCTCAAAGATCCAATCACAAACATTTATTATATCTTTGGAATACTCAAAATATTAAAATTGGATAGAAAATTTTGGTATTCTTTTGGCGGGAGAGCGGGCTATCTGTTTTCCGTAATGGATGCCTCAAGTCAAAGTAAGGATTTTACTCTGTAGATGACGATCAATAATAACAAATTGTGTTTATGCTATATTCTACTCACATGGTTGCCAGTGGCGGATCAACATACGGGCTGAAAGGGCTTTGGCCCCCACTTGGAGAATTTTTTGCATGGAAAACTAAGGAAAATAATTTTTCAAAGTTCGATAAGTATATTCAAAGATTTAATGCCTATGGCAATCTACGCTAAAATAGTATGACAAACATGTAAAAAAATGTATGGAAGGTATTTCAAAAGCTTTAACCTTTTAAGCTGATATGACGCTGGTATTAAATACAAATATTTGTCCCATTTATAGATACTATAGTTTGTAAAGTAGAAAATACTTTTGGTAAAAAATTTAACAATATAATATCTCTTAAGGATATTATTCTAAAATACAATAATAAATATAGTGTAGAAGGAATAATGAAATCGGTTGTGCTATATGAAGATGACCTTAAACATATTTCTATAATGAAACTTGCGTCAGAAATTAAATCATGGTTTGTAAAATGAAGACCAATTGAGGTTGAAGTTCCATCCAGTACTGTTGATGCCATTCCATTATGTGATTCATCCTTTTTCCCAAATCTTGAAACACCTCTGCTAATATTTGCAATATTTTTGATTGCAACTGCAACACCAGTTTTTAAAAAACTTTTCGAAAATAAAAATAATTAAAATCCACTCAACGCAATAACAGATTGAATTGATTAGCCCTTGCCAGTGGCGAGGCTAGGATCTGCCTAAAGGGGGCAATAATCAAATTTTAAATTATGTTTCAAAATTATACATATTTTATTTAACCGCTTTTAATGCTTATGCGCTCTAGAAGAACAGAAAATAGTGCATTTTTTATATGAAATTAATTTATATTTCTTTAAACCACTTAATAAAGCCACCTTATCGTTATTAATGTGCATACCTTTCGAAAATCGGCCAGTCCGTTAAGCCGATTGTCAAATTTTAAAAAATAATAATAGTTTAGTATAACCCTATATAAAATAAATTCAATTAAAAACTATACCTGTCTGGTTGAATTTCTTAATCTGGTCTTTATTCGCCTATATTTAAAATAATTATTGGAAAATTTTCAATACTTTGGCGTAGTAGTTTGAACAAAAATCTTATTCATAAGTTTCAAATTTTTGTTTACTTACTCGAAAAGTGCCTGGACGCTTCTTCACAGACACAAAGTATCGTATTCTTTACTGTTTTAACAGTACTATCTCGTGTAAGCCCCCGAAATTATCGAAATTGAGTCAATGTTTGTAGGCATATGAAGGAGAAAATAGTTAATTGAACTATATATATGTATATATATATATGTACATTAGGCCGGATCGATTTGTAGGGAGGCAAAAAAATCGCTCATTGCTCAGTGAAAATCGTATTCTAGAAACTTTAGGCCGAGGAACTATACCTCTAAAACGAATTCTAATGCCCCAACTTTTGACTTTTGTCCCGTAGGGTCAAATTTTGAAAAATCCCTCTTTGACCCATTTAGAGTGCCCCAATCGAGTCCAAATGTATGATCGACCCCCACTAACTTTAGAAGGCCGATCCACCCATGCCAGTGGCACACCCCCTGGAACCTCCTGGGGGGTCCCCATACAAACAAAGTTCCCCATACAAACAAATATTTGTATGTGGAACCCCCCTAGGGGGTTCCAGAGGTGTACTACTGGCATGGGTGGATCGGCCCTCCAAAGTTAGTGGGGGTCGGTCACACATTTGGACTCGATTGGGGCACTCTAAATGGGTCAAAGAGGGATTTTTCAGAATTTGACCGTACGGAAAAGTTAGGGCTTTAGAACTAGTTTTAGAAGTATTGTTCCTCGGGCAAAGTTTCTTATTTTGATCCCTAGAATACGATTTTCACAGAGTAATGGGCGATTTTTTAATCGACCCACCCTAATGTATATGCATATGCTTATACAGGCGCGTGCACAGGGGGTTTTTGGGAATTAAAACCTCCTGAAATTATCGAATTTTAACTAGCACCGAGTGCAACTCTCAGCGCAACATGGCCATTGTTGTGTGTTAATGGTCACGACAAAGATCTTTAGATGAAAAAACTCAATTTAAAAGATTTATTGTGAAAAGACAATAATATAGAGACTTAAAATTTTTTTACGTACACTGAGGGAAATATGTGCTAAAATTATAGTTTATATATAAAAAAATTTGAATAACTTTAAAAAAAAAATTTTAAGCCCCCCGAAATTTTATCAGGGTACGTGCCTGCTTACAACCAACATGTAACGTGCTATTTCTTATGTTTCTTATATTTGAGAATTCTTAACAATTTTTATCGTTTTTTTAATTGTATTGATGCCTTAATAATATCACAGAAAATTCTCAAATTAAGTACCCTGCGAACGAAAACTCCTTTTTTAATCAGCGCTATCATGAATAATTTTTTGCCCGGAGCCGGAAAAGGGAGTTTTCATTTTTATATATCACTACTTGTAGACGATATAGGACTTCCCTCTGGGTGAAAAATATGAATCATTGAAATTGCATCATAAAAAATATTCAATATGGGCATTTCCACAAAAAGGTCTAACGCGACTGAAAAATTAAATGTTACTGAAAATTTTTTGAAACCTCCATTATTGACAAAAAATGTTTAAATTTATATTGTGAGTACACTGAGAGCTAATCTTTTTAAAAATGGGAACAAACATGATGAATGGCAACAAAAGTTTAAAAATGGTGACAAAAGTCGAAAAATTTCAACAAAAGTTGGAATTTTATAAGTATAATAAACCCGCTTGTAAAAACTTTTCGTTGATGATATTGTAATGCAGAACTGTAAGCGGGGTGTGACAAAATTTTTTTTTGTGCTTAAATTATTTTCTTTTCATTGTTCAAACAACAGTTTGACTTCGTCTGTGGATAAACATCGTGTTTTCTAGCAGGTAGTTTTGCACTGAAGTGTGCTTTTCAAAATTATTAATCTTTTTGCTTAAACTAGAACAAATAAAATAACTAAGTGTTATTCATCATTCGGTTACCAAATTGTAAAAATTATTAGGGGTATTAACACTGACTTGTGTAGTTGTGTATGGGTAGATTGAGTACTTTTGTTTATTGCGAGCACCCTAAATTGCTTGTACAATAGAATAGTTTTGAGCAGTGCTGCATGTTTGTTTGATCTCCCCGGCTTATGCAGCTGACGAGAGGGGGTTGCCACCAAATCACTTTTTGTCATTTTATGTGCGAAAAATTTAGACCATTAATCGGGAGTAAAAAAAGTTATTTCATATACGAGTAATTTTTAACGTGAACTTCGCAGCATCTTATCATTTACTACTAATCCAGGAGAAAACGTTTTCCTGTCACAGACCGGCTTACTGCCACATAAGAATTTTCATGCCAATCGGAAAAAATTTTTTAATTTTTTGTATATCTGAACTGGCATAACTGTAGTGCGACTACGCCCATTTTTAGTTCAGTTTCCGAAAGTAACTATATGCATTAAATTACCAAATTTTAGTCGAATACGACCAAAACCGTCTTAAATATAACATTTTTATTGATTTGTAGGCGGTAAAAGGGGGTTTGGCAAAATTTTCCTACTATCTCGTAGGCAAAATAAATCGACTGCCAAAATGTTAGCGCAATCGGCCTAGTAGTCAATTTTAATGATTTATGAAAAAGTGGGCGTTGCTACAGAGCAACTACGCTCATTTTTAGTACTGTTCCGAATGTAACCATACAAACGAAATTACCAAATTTAAGTCTTATACGACCAAAATCGTCTTAAATAAAGTATTTTTATTGGATTGTGGGCTGTAAAAGAGGGCCTGGACACCCATTTTTAATACAGTTTATGACATTAACCATGCAAATTAAATTATCAAATTCTAGTCTAATACGATCAAAAAGGGTCCGAAATATGGAATTTTTATTGATTTGTGGGCGGTAAAAGGTGGTGTGGATTTTTTTATTAATCGAGATATTAACTTTATTAACCGAGATATTAACATATATTGTAAATTTGGTTGCTTTAGGTGTTGCCGTTCCTGAGATCTTAAGAGACACCGCACGAACGATTTTATATATATAGAAGGTCGGTAAAAGTAGGTGTGGAAAAATATATATATTTAGTGACCACCACTTGGTCTCATAGCAAATATAAACCAAATTTCATTATAAAAAGACGCACAACTCAGGAATTATAATTTCTGAAAAGTAGGCGTAGTTATAGTTCGACCACGCACATTTTTTGTTGAATTGTCAATAGTAGCCCTACGAACTAAATTGCAAAACTTTAATCCAATAATATCGAATTCGTTTAAAATTTATTGTTTTTATTAACTTGTGGGCGGAAATAGGGGGTGTGGCAATATTTTTTGTGTATTATTCGAGATATTAGCCTTGACAACAAATATTGTAAATTTGATGCCCTTAGGTCAACTATTCCCTATTTTTGCAAAAGGTGGTAACCCATGGAAAAAGTACTCAGTTTGGAAAGAAAACAATCTACCCAAACAAGTCAGGGGTTCAGCTAGAGTAGATTGGTAGATGTGTACTTGGGTACAATGGCACTTTACAAAAACAAAATGTACTGCATTTGCCAATCTACCCAACTACCCAAGCCAGTGTGAATACCCCTATTGCGAAGAAATTATTGAAAAATCGGTGGCTTTTTTGCCTTTATTTGCTTCATTCGGTGTGTTTTCTTTCGTTTTCGTTGTATTTTTGGCGTTGAGACGATTTTCGTTCAATTGTTTTCGTTCTCTCAAATTTTGTGCGTCATTTTTTGTTCTCTCCTATCTTGTGCATACCTACTCCCATCGTCGCTTACTGAGTAAGGTAGAAGCCATCAGTGTTTTAGCGGCCATGTCTGGATAAATGAAATTGAGAATTGTAAACAAGCTTTGGAGGCCTCGCAGCAACATTGTATTTAAGAAATAACTGGTTACCACTAGGAATACTCATATAATACAAAGTTTAATTCAATTTTCTTCAGTTTTTGATTTTTAATGTTCTGAATTACACTTTATATGTTTTTCTAGTTTAATTAAATAAATAAAACTATAAAATATTTGTGCTTCTTCGAAGGGAATAATCTGTACGTAACGTATCATATTATAGTTTATATAAAAATGATTAAAAAAGATTTTTTACCAAAACAGTTACAAATATATATCAACATTATTTCAAAAAATATTACAATTAATTTGATAAAAATATTTTGATGCAGACAAAAACCACTTTTTTTTTTATCGTAACGCGTCCTTTTTTGTTTGCTTTTATCTTTGGGCAATACTTTCGAACGCTTCCACCTTTTACACTAAATATAGTACTACTAGAGTGCTATCCAAAAATCAAAACAGGACAAAAAGTTTACATGTTTCCTGGTTTTTTTTTAATTTGTAACAACAAAAAAGGCTTACGAACGTTACGTGCACGGCCATGGAAATACTCATATGCAATTCCAAATAAACTGCTGGAGTAGCATGAATAAACAGATGACATCAAAATGCTTAATTAAACCTCCCTTTTCAAACGATGTATATTTTATATTGTTAATAATGCTATTGACATTATGGAACATATATTCTAATTTTCACAGATGTGTTTTGAAGTATATTAATGTAATACTTATTTATTTTTTGTTTAAGTAATTTTTACCTTTTCGTATTTTTGTTAAGTATTTTACGTAAAACGAAAATCATATGGATAGATGTAATTTTTTAATTTTTTATTTTGTGTTTTTTTTCTAACCTCTGTTTTTCGCCACTGATCGTGGCTTTATGAAAAATACTAAAAATTCAGTTCTTCAAATATTTATTTTGGTTTTAGGTAAAAAGAATTGGAATGTTATTTCTGTGGCCAACCAAAACGTACTTGCGTATGTTTATTTAAGCAAAATACGAAATAAACAAGAATTGTTGAGATTGTTGAATTCTGTGCTATTTTTGTGACCGTGGCTGTATGTGTTCTATGATATGCGTCTATTTTTTTTATAATACAATTATAGTCCAAGGGGGTGTGTTTTCACTTTTCTATCTCAAATCTAAGGGGTCGTCCATAAACTACGTTACCAATTTAGGGGGGGGGGGGAGAGGTTTTGAAATGCACTACGATAAGTAACGGTAGGGGGGGAGGTGTTTAGATATTGTAACGTTACCAAAAATTAAAAAAATCGACGAAAAACCTCTAATTAATAACACAATCATTTCAAAAATTTTTAACATTACATGTTTATGTTTGATCGTCTAAATTGATGGTTAACTTTTGTTTCAACGATTTCTTCCACCACCTTTTCCCTCGACACAGGAACCTTTTGGTATTCCTTCACCATCTCAGCACACGCCTGAAAAATTTGGGTCTTTGCTTTTGCGACAGGCTTTGACGTTAAGGCCTGAATGTTCTTGATCAAAGGAGATACCGTATGACATGTACTGTCCTTCTCAGAAAGAAGAAATCGGTTCAAGGTCGTGTCCTACCTGCGGCTTGTATTTCGTTTTTAAAACTTCTATGAATTGCCATAAGTTTGTATTATATCGTTAACAATAAATCGGAATAAAAAATACTATTTAAATAAATCAATTTTCAGAAAGCATTTACACAAAAACACAGAACTTGGTGCAGCTCGGGTGCAGCCTTTAAGGGTACTCTGTCAAAGACCAGGTGAATTTCTTTGCATTAGAAATGAGGATTCACCTGAATGGGTCGACATAGAATCCGATGAAAAATTCTATTTTGAAGAATCCTCAACAAAGCTACCAGCTTCTTCTATCCCAGTGATTGAGAGCATCGAATCTTGGATCGCAGATGGAATAGCTTTTACAGATGATATTAATTATTGAATTTTTTCCAATTGTTCCTTTAATGTATCTAGTCATACTAGTCACTTACAGCCCTATTCTGGTTGTTAGCCTAACAAGAAATAGTTAAGGAGCTCTTGTTAAGCTGATTGTTATGTTATGTAAATGTTGGTATTCTTAAAAATCATTAACAACATAAAAGCTTAAAAAGCTTTTAAAGTTCACCATGCATGGTGAAAATCGATATGCCTATTGAAAGAAGAGATGCGCTATAAAAACAGATGCTTCGAGTGCAGCTTGTGACTTTGCAAGCGCTTGAAAAATTTGCCATGGCTACTGAAAGATTTCATTATCAACACTTAAAATAAGTAAAAAATTCTTCCATTTTTCAGTTTAATGTATTTAAACTCAATATTATATTATAATTTGTTTTTTTTTATTATTTTCACAACAATTTTCTATCTAAGCACATACATTTCATTCGTTGTTAAGACTCTTTCTGTTATTAACAAAATTGTAAGGAAAAGAGCTTTTAAATTTGCAGCAGAATACGAAACCTTAACAAATTGTTAATATTAACTATTTTGTTAATATGGTGAGCTTAGTTAAGCTGCCAGAATAGGGCTGTAATACTAGTGAAAATTTTCAGAGCTAGTCAAAATATATAATCATTCAAATGAATTAATTTCATATGTCACGTTACTTTAGGGGGGGGGGGGGGTTTGAAAAGCACTACGAAAAGTAACGCAGGGGGAGGGGGGTAAAAAAAACCGAAAAATCAGTAACGTAGTTTATGGACGACCCCTAACTATCATGTCACTAAATAATGACTAAATCGACCACCGATAATCACAAACATAGTGAAAGAATTTATAAAATTGTGTATCGTTAAGGAAAAAACTCTGACGATGATTTTATACTTCTTTCCTGGGCTGGTCTTCAAATTTGGGCTTCCACTTATATTTTATTATTTTTAAAAAAATATACTACCAAATTTTACAAAGCCATTACATTTAGTCAAAATACTTTACAATTCTATTTTTGTATCTGAAAGCAACAACTTAAGACGATGAATTGCGCTTTTAATCTGGAAAATAACATCAGTGGCCTAAGTATGATTGAAAAATAGTTTTAATGGAATTGTATCAGAAGCAACTCGAATTCCATCAAGTACAGATGATAACATATAAAATACAGCATTTCCATTAAAGGAAAGATGCATTTCTTTGATACAATGGAGGATTTTCATCGTTTTTGGGTATAAACTCAAGGATTTTTTTTTTTTTTGAAAAAGTTGTTAATTAAATATTACTATTTGTTTAATAACGAAATCAAATTTCAAAAATGTTTAAAGTTCCGACATTAAATTCCAAATCAGCGGCTGAAAACAGTTTTTTAGAAAATTTATAAATTTTGAATAGAAAAATAATCATTAAACCAAAGTGCAATGTAATTTTTGTGTTTTTCTCTTGTAACTTGTTGTAATTGAGCAACAAATAAGACTTCCAAACCATGTGATCTGTTGATCAGCGGTGAAAATTTTGTCGAACACAATGTTAAAAACTGCTTGAGAGTATAAAACGGCGTAGTAAAAATCCATTTTTTTAGCAAAAATTAGAAGAAATTGATATTCGAACCAAAAGTTTTTGTAAGAAAAAATACTTTTGAGTTTGATCAGCTTTTTTTACGTATAAAAACTTTGATTAATCTTTTTTTTACTTCTAATTCTAAAGAACACTACAGCAACATAGCAACAATAACAATACATAAAAGGAAAATGACACAGAAAATCGTCAGCTGACTCCATATAAATACCTAAAATACACACTGTCAATTACTGCATGACTAGTTCCACTTCAGAGATATAGGAATAAACTATACAAATATCGATTATGGTGAGGACTGCAACATTTACTGAGCACAAAAGCATTTGCGTGCTACGATATGGACATAAATCATGACGACAAACACACAAACAAATAGCAGTTTAAAACACTGAAAATATCCAGTTTAATTTTGGCTGAAAGGAAAAAAAAAAATAAAAACAGTAAAATTTCTAAATATCCATATCTATTATAAACTCTCATATAGATGAGAGAATAGTTGTTCTCATCTTTTTAAGAAGCAAATTAAGTTAATTAAGATGGCATTGAGACTAGGGCCTCCAATTTCAGGTTGGTTTGGCGATCCCGGAATTTTCGGGGTTGAATATTTTAATTCCGGGATCCCGAGATTAGTCCCGGGATTGTGACTGTACTGAAAAAAATTTTAAATGATTTTTATAATTGAAAGATCTTGGTTTTTACAATAAAACACACATAAAAAAGACACAATTTCGATAGTATCGTAAGCATAGACGTAGAATTCCTTTTTATAGAGTAATAGAGAAAAATTCTAGTTTTTTAATTTATATTTTTTAAAACTATTTTAAAGAATTTCATCTTCTAAAAAAAATGAATTAAACAAATTTGTTTTGCATAATATTTTTTTGTTTTATATTTTTAGTGATGAAGTGGTTGTTCTTGTTAATTTTTATGTTGGTTTAAGTTAAATGTTATTCAAATTTGTGTTTAATAAATGGAAATAAATATTTCGGAAAAATATGAATTATTTATTTTTTCCTGTTGTTAAGAGCATATATATGTATATTTTAAAAGTAATTTAAAATTTCAATTTTAGTTTACAAAATATATTTTTAATAATGAAAAAATATAATGCGTAGTATAAATAATTTGAATTTTTTATGATCAAAATCGAATCTAAATCAAAAGCAAATAGAATTTTCAAAGCACAACGCATGCGCAAACCTGCGCAGTAAGGTATTTTTTTTTAGCTACGTACTGGCTCTGTAGCTAAACGCATCTGCATTCTCTATTATATGTATCTTGCGACAAAACGAAAGCAACTGATGTGAATTTATATATCACGTTGTATAAAACAGGGGACATTTTTCAGTATTTTAACGTATATTTTGGTTCATTTTATTGACAAAACGAATTTAAATTTTTTTCTTACATCCAGTTTTGTTAAGTATATGTATATCTTTAAACATAAATTTGGTTTAAACGTGTTATTAAAACATTATCCTGAATAAAAATTTTGTGCTAGGTTGCGTTCGCAGGACACCAAAAATACCTCAGTTTTGTTAACTTTAAAAAAAGCAATAAATCAGCGAAATGTTATAAAAATTCAAGAAACATTTAACTTGTATGAAAATGTTTAATTGTTTGTTTTAATGTTTTAATTCAAAGTTAAAAGCAAAAATTATAAAAACTAAAATTTCGGTTGCGTACGAAATGGTTGTGTATTTGGACATGTACGAAAAAGAAAAAAAAATCATATTTTTTCACACTGCTTTATTACAAAAAAAAATTTTTTTAAGTATTTAGAACCTTTAGTAGGCATTGACAATATGTTGCCATCATTCGATGCGTCGAAATAACGTTGATTTTATAGGTGAGGTATTAGGGCTATTCCCAGTTACGGGCAAATAGCTTTGCAAATGTATGCCCTACCAAATATTTGCCATCAACTGTGAGCACACTTTTTAGAACACTGTTGCAAACAAAACTCACAGCTGTTTTGGAGGAAAAAAAAAACAAAACGAACAGTATTTGTGGTGTTTTTCATTATTATTTATCAAAGTGTATTATTTATCAAAGTGAGTTCCATATCAGAGTCTGTTAATTTTGTTTTATTAGCGGCGTTTGGTTAAAATGTGACAGCCGATTGATTGGCAAATAAGTTTTGCCCATGCTCGACTGTATGCAATGCGATTTTAGTGTTGCAAATTTGACACAGTCGGGCAAATGCAAATCTGTACATTTTGTTGTTGTGTTGAAAATATTTGCCATCATATTTTGCAAATGCCACGATGCCACGCTATTTGCCCGTAATCGGGAATAGCCCTATTCTTTTAGTTAGGTATTTTTTTATTTAGGTTTTCAGCTGCAAATATGTTTCAAGTGCCTTTTATTTCTTGTTTGTCGATGTGAAAACTTTTCTTTTTTTTATAGTATAGTGGCTCCTATAAAAGAAAATTTTACTGTAAAAAGCAAAAATGAACATCGGGAAGAATTCATTGAAGAGTCCCCAGTACGCAACCAATAAAAGTAAAAAACATCCTTTTATGTGAAAAACTCTGATTGAATCAGGTAGAGCAGCTCTGAAAATTTCATTCGCAAGTATTCTTCTTGATTTGTTTTAAGGAGGCTTTACACAATTTAAAAAAATTGTCCTTTTGGTTGCGTACGATGGACAAAATTTTCCGTTTAATATTTTATGTCATATCTCAGTAATTACACCTATTTGTTTATTACTGTTACTTTAATTTTATACAACGTATTATTGTCTTACCACGGAAAATAAAAAAACAAAAGCTTTGCTTACAAAAAATGCGCTTTCTGTGCTTTAATTCACACACTAAAATGATAGAAAATACCGTATTTTCGTGTATTCTCATTCCTTCGCCGTTCATAGCGAGTATGTTCAGTATGCTCAGACATGTTTTTGATTTTATTTCTGACAGCTCTTAGTATGTGCTGAAGCATGGTACAAAAAAATTTTAGTTTGCATAACGTTGATTTTTTCACTTTGAGGTTTACTAGGGGTATTCACGAGTTGATGCGAAACACAGTTGCGACGATGCGAAAATGCATGATTGCGAACTTTCGCATCATTCCAACAACAAACACATTGGAAGCAATTTTGCAACATTTCTTGAATTATGCACTGCTCAAACCAATTGCGAGAACGCACAAGCAGTGATGCTAAACAGATGATTCCCGTTTTGGTTGCTTTCGAACGTAGTTGCCACCTGGGTAAAACTGTAAAAAGGTTAAGTTTGTACGTCGATTTTAATTACTTTTTATGATTTTGAAATAAGGTGGCATTATATTTACTGTTCATTCGACATTTAATTTTATTGCATAATTAAGTTGAAATATTGATGTTCACGCGTAAGTGCGCAAATTATCTCGCATTTTCGCACTCTTGCAATTCGCAATAACCCGTGAATACCCCTACTGTTTTACGGAATGCGTGATATGTACATTTTGCATACATATTAACAACAACAACAACAACAACAACAACAACTAAAGTAGCTCAAAAACAAACAACACGATTGCGAACCAAACCAACAACCACTACAGCAAACATAACAACAACCATATCAACAAAAGTAACAAAAGCATAAACAGCTACTGAAGCAGCTTGTGTATAATTCGTATTTCTCATACGAATATATGAATTTTTCTTCTTAGATTTTGCCATTTTGTGACTTTATTAAAGAAGTGACAAAATGCAAAGTTAGATATTCCTTTCATTCGTACTCTAACTGATATTTTGGCGTATATTTTTTCTTTGTACGATAAATATTGAAGGCTGTAGATATCAACTAAAGTGCCAACTAAACTCCTTAAATGAGCTTGAAAAAATTTGTGAAAATGATCCCCATACAAACCACGCTGTAAGACGTAATTCTACGTCAAAATCGTTTTTTTTCAGTTATTTATTGATTCTTAAAGTATAGGAAAATATTTTTTGTGCATAAAAGTGTAATGTGAAGTGTCAATACGCCGTCAAACGTCACATTGAAAAAAAGGTTCTCAAACGGTATCCATTATTTAAAAAATCAAAAAATCTTAAAACCTATATTATATTTATTGAACATTTAACAGATATCAATTAATAATTGAAAATTACAAAAATGTCGAAAATGTGCATTTTGGTACCGTTTTCACATTTTTCGTTCTTTAAGGAAATGGAAATCCATGGAGTAGTTCTTGAGTTATCGTGCAGAGCAGTTTTAAACATGAATTTTCAGAAAACGCGTTTTAAGAATTGGTTAAAGGTTTTTTCGAGATTATGAAAATATGGGTTCAATTCGTATGCGATAACTTTTGGATGCAATTTTTGTCGGCCAAATAGCTTTGGGAATATATTCTTCATCATATGCTATCAAAAAAATAAAAAAAAAATTGAGTTTTTGGTCGCGTTTCATGAAATATAATACAATATAATTGTTTTACTTTATTTTTTTCCTAAGTATTCTTGCTAATGTGCTAACGATTGTAGAAATTATTCTGAACCAGGTTGTGAAATTCAAATAAGCGTTGCAACTTTGAACCTTAATTTATTTACTTAACGTAAAAGTGCTCTTGACTGGCAGTAAATTATTCTGTAGTAAAAATCAAGTAATGCTAATTGATATTTCAATCATGTTTCTAATTGATATTTTAAAAGTTTCAAATAATAAGACAAAAAATTGGTCAAAATAAATCCCATATATCAGTTAAGGTAACAAATATTTAAACTAAGGAAATATGCTGACACTATGTCTACGAGTGCACGCGCATTCGATGCATTCGTCACACCGTGAGAATGCCAACGTTATCTACTCCAATAACCACTACAATAAAACACAACAACAACAGAGTCCACGTGCATCCGCTAAATTCGTCAAACCGTGAGAACGCCGTCAGCTACTTCAACAAACACTACAATCAACAGCAACAACAACAGCAACAGCGGCAGCGCAGGTTTAGGTGTAATAATAAAGCTATAGAAAATGTTAAGTTAGTTTTAAGTACGATATCAAATAATAAAGTCGCTCATAGCGAAGAAAAAATATTTTTTTTATTAATTTAAACTCGCAATAAATTAACTTATCTGAGGGCACGGACAAATTTTTTTCTTTTCATAATTAAAAATCCTTATGATGCATTTTAATTTATTTTTGTGACTAAGAGCTAGCTGACTTTAGAATAATTCGTTAAGTATATTATTGTTAAATTTCTTTGCATTGTCTTAAAATTAAAAGAAATTTAATTTCAAAATAAGCATTTTCATCATTGAATTAATCAGTTACAAAGCCAATTTTTTAATAATTTCTAGTTGTGCCATTAGAGTTAGCGTATAAGGGAAATATTTGTATTTTAAAGTCTTAAATTAAAGCGATCTTTTGTAATGAAAAAAAACTTTATTAAGATCTGGTAAGAAAAGGTCGTATTAAAGTCAGCCCTGAACCCGTCTATATTTTTGAATAATTACGTTATCGCTTAAATATAAAAGAATAATTATAATGTAATTGATTTTTTCTGTTTAACTTTAAAGACTTAACGGCTTATTCCCAAAATGTGAAAGAATTACAACAATCATCATCTGGAGGCTTAGACCTTTCAAAATCATCATCCCTTCTGAATTGAGCTCGATAAAATAACGTTGGTAATTTTTAAGCCAAATCAGTCTTACGTAGACAGATCAAATTACAGAAATTTACAAGTTTCCTGTCTTGGAAACGAAAAATAGAAAGTTATCTTTTCAGAAGAACTGGTTAAGCGAGAACCAATGGCTTGCGTATTATTCAGAAGACGAAGTTAAAGCGCTTTGTTCAGTATGTATTTTCTTTAGTAAGCAGGTAGGAGGTAGAGGTGACCAGAAATTGGGTAGCTAGTTACAATGCCATTCATAAATTTGAAAGATGGAAAAGAAGTTTATAATCTTCACGAATAAAACAAATACCACAAAAATTTAAATTATGGAACATTTCAAGAATAGTGACTACTATACTTTTAAATTATCTTTTTGCGGAATATATGGATTTTGGCCTTCTTAATCCAAATCTTAAAAAATTGCAGGCCGCACGCAATTGCCTTACAAGTTATAGACCTCCAAAGTTGGAAAAAATAACCTACAAATCTTGCTATTTTTTAAAATTTTCAACAAAACTACGCCTTATGGGTATCATGGGTACCCATTCAACAAGTTATCAAAAAATTTTTCAATTTTAATGCTCCGAAACTACTAAGACAATTTGCAAAATTGGCAAATTAAATTAATTTAAATTTATTTATCTTTAAATTGGTATTTCTTTTAACCAAATCAGTCAATTACAACTCGAGATATATGGAACTATATCCAAAAAATCGGATCCATAGAAAAAATTTTATTACGACTTTCGTATTCAGCAGGCCAAAATTTATCAAAAAAGTGTAGTGGCATATCGATCACGAAAATGGTGGCACAACTTGTTATTATTTTAATTTCAGCCATTTTTAGAATAATTTTGTTCAATTTATATTCATTCCTTCTGCAAACGTTAATATGTTAGCAACAATACAAAGGCAAAAAATAAAGTAAAATATTTATATCGTATTGTATTTAACTTTATATCTGCTTACCAAATTAAGCATACACAACGTTCAATTTATCTTCATGTTTTGTCGAAATTAAAAAAATGTGGAATATCTGTGTTGTAATTCAATATATAAAAATATGCTGGACAAACCGTTTCGTTCAGTTTCGATGAGTTGACGTGTGTCTATTTTGGACAGCAACATTGAATTGCATTTAAGCGAACATTTTCGTCTTCACTCGTTACGTAGCGACTCGTCTATTTTGGTTGGGCCTTAAGCCTATTTAAATTTAAATAAAAAAATAGCACTCGATTGCCAACTGCTCAGCTGATTCAGGCGAGTTGAGAAACTCGTTTCATTTTGAGTTAAGTCCGTAAACATCCGTAACGAGTGCAGACGTTCGTCTAGTTGCTATCGTCTCGTTTCGTCTATTTTGGTTAGGCTTAAGGCTTAATTCCCAACCAAAATAGACTAAACGAGACGATAGCAACTAGACGAACGTCTGCACTCGTTACGGATTGGGCCTTTAGCCTAACCGAAATAGACGAAACGAGACGATAGCAACTAGACGAACGTCTGCACTCGTTACGGATGTTTACGGATTTAACCCAAAATGAACCGAGTTGCTCAACTCGTCTGAATCAGCTGAGCAGTTGGTAATCGAATGCTATTTATTTATTTAAATTGTGCATTTTTTAATTTTTAATAAGGATTTGTGAAAGATGAGTACAATAATGGTAAAATTGAAAAAAATTTATGAAAATAAAATAAAAACGCACTCTGCACAGCTGTTGTTGACGAGTTGCTACGCTAGCAGTTTGGTTCTTACGGAATAATACGTCTTGTCAAACTGTTTCGTTTAGTTTCGTTCAGTTACGTTTGCTCATTTTGGGTGACAACATTAAAAAGTATTTAACCGAACACTTACGTTTTTACCAGTTACGGAGCAAATCGTCTATTTTGGTTGGGCCTTTAGTCTTGTCAAACTGTTTCGTATCGTTTCGTTAACAATATTGATATGCATTTAAAGGTACACTTCAGCTCTTACTCGTTAAGGAGAGTCTCGTCTATTTTGGTTAGTAAAGCAACGATGTGTTATTAACCAAAGCAAGCAATTGTTTAAAATTTAAGCCAAGAGACCCCAATTCAATCCGTTTCATCTTCATAGCATATTTTTCAATTGAATAAATAATTCTGTTCGGCCGTCACTTCACTGCAGACAATGCCAAAACTCAGAGAGTAAAAACTGACATGTAAACCTTCTTGAGAACATTATCCTTTCTAAGCCGGCCGGTAGGTCCAGATCTTGATCATTCGAGTATAACATTTAATAACACGCATAACGCAATTGATCAATATAAGCTCGGTCAAAGTCCTTTCAAAAACTGAAATGACCAATTCGATTTGATTTTGTACATACAAGTATTAGGATCCACTACGAAATCACAGACTTGCAGTGCCCCAGGTGGTACCAAGGCTACAGTTACACAATAAAAGATATAGTTATATCAACTATAAGCTCTTTAATAATAAAAATCGTCGCCTTTATAATTAAAGTAACTTATACAGTCAGAATTGAAAAAACACGTTTTAAATTTAAACAAATCTTACCTTTGCACAGAGCGAAATTTTAACAAAAGCTATTTTGTGCTATACTGCAACAAATTGATATAAAAAGTTTACCTTTTAAAGCTTTACCTTAAGTACAGTGCAACATAAAACATGTGAGTATATTTTGGAGAGTTTTGTCTTACTTTGAAAGATAGAGAAAGAAAGTTAAGTATTTTGCATTATTTCGATTTCAGCTGCATGTGAATTTTGTATTGTCTTGTGTTTTGCCTATTTTTTTCAAATTGGTTAACTAAAAATGGCACGAAAACGGTTTTAAGAGTGCATTCTGCACATATCTTATATACTATCAACCAAGTCATGGCAGGCACGAGGCCGAAAGGGAAAGTGTTACTTAAAAAAGTAACTTCTCTAACTGACATCGACATGCCTTGAATCGGGCATGACAAGTTTCAAAACTTTATCGTTTTTTACGATAATTTGAGTTAAACTGTTATGACTTGTAACAACAGAAACAACTTTTATATGAATTTTATTTAATATTGTAACCTTTGGGATACATACATTTATAGACATAATTTTGTCCATCTAGATTGTTAAAATTTCGCACTGTGCCTTGTGAGAAATCTTTTTCCCTTATTTTTATCACTTTTGTTACTTCTTAATGAAAAGGAGATTAAAGTAACAGAAATTTTGGTACTTAAGAATATCTAGTTGAATTCAATTTTTATTAAAATTAATAAAATAAATTAATTCAATTCTAAGTTCAACGTGATATAAAGTGGGGAAACGCCAAATGTAACAAAATTTGTATTCAATTTTGTGGTGAGTTTATCATTTTAACATGGAATTGATTGTAACTACATTTTAAAGTAAAGCTGTGTAAATTTTTTAGTTCTGGTGGTGATTTCATTCCAAACCATGTACAAAATTATCATTAGAATTTTCAAAACTTATACGAATTAAGTCCAAACTTATAAAAATCTATTTTTTAAAATTTAGAAAAAGATTAGGTGATTTAAATTTGAAAAATATTTTTTTCTGATCTTTAAAACAAACAATGGATCCTTAAACTTGTTTGGCTTAAAATTTGTTAGTACTGTTTCCCTAAGGATCTAGAAAATTGTTAAAAACACATTTATTTGGTTTAGATATTTTTCATTTATTCATTCAAGAACGAAGCTAAAAAAGAGCCTGAAATTGTGTCTTCTTTTTGGACGTAAAGAGAAAAATGTCACAAAATATTTGTTTTGTTCAATTTAGTCAATTAATAATTTATTTGATTTTTTTCGAGGCACATTTGCCAAATCTTTTATCTCTGACTAACAATCAATAATTTATGCATTTATTGATCTTCATTCATCCAATTTTACTGAAAAAACTAACGAAAAAAAAAGACAAAAAATAGCACCAAAACAACAAAAAATTGCAAAATTGTAGTTTAACATTATTTGTTAGATATTAAATTTGAAATTTTTTGCGATAGTCAAATTCTTGTAGAGAAAAAATTAAAATTTGAAATAAAATAGTTCATGGCGGTAAAACAAGTAAAATTTTCTTAAAAATTAAGTTAATTTTCTTTGATTTTAGTATGCTTTTTTCTCAGTGTAAGTAATTTCCAAAAACTTCTGAAATTGTGATAGTGCGATTCTGTTACACAACTTTCTTTCAATAATTTTCAACTCAGGACTCTTTGTTAAGTAAGGAGTCGTCCATAAAATATGCTTCACGTTTTTAGTCAGTTTTAGACTCCACCCTTGTCACACTTTCTCACAAAATCTAGAATTATCACCACCATGAATTAGCTTTTATGAATTTTCTTCAATTGAAAAAAATTAATTGAATCATTACGAAGAGCTCCACTAGTTTTTGGGACTCCCGAATGGCAGATTTTTTTACTCTTGTGTAGAGATGTCAATGACAAAAATACATCGATGTAGATCTTTGATTAGATGTATCGAAATGTAAATCGATATTTTTCGATAAATCGGAGGGCACACATCGATGCATCGATTTGCATAGGATTTTTCAGATATTATTTCGCAACAAAATATGTTATTAGCAAAATGGTAAAAAATTTAAAATTAATTATTACACTGAGCTAATCAAGTTTCTAACGTGCTATTGAATCAGGTCAAAAACTTATTCGTAAAACCATAGAAATCATAAAATTTTAATTTTTAAGTCATCCGAAACTCTTGATTGCAGCTCTGTCGTCTATTTCATTGGATATTATGTTTTCTCAATATGACTTAAAACGTAATTTAATGTTATATGGAGAAAATGTGGTGGATGATTATAAAAGGAGCCTTAAAAAATCTAAATTCCTGAAGAAAATTACTTCATTTGTGAAACTTATTCTGGTTAAATGAGGTTATATAGAGTAAGATAAGACTTTCTGTACGTTTCTTATGTGTCCCATTAGGCTTGACGTATTTTCGGCACTCTTTATAGTCTTTTTGCACAAATTACAATTCGCGTTGCGTTTCTAAAAAACCTCACTTTTTGGGGCCATATAAATTATTTGGTTGAACTCACTTCTCTTTTCTTTTTTTTCACAATTGAAAATCTGAAATGGCGATTCAATGTACTAGAGATGTCAGTTTTCAAAAAACATGCATCGACATATCGAGTGGATAATTTTCGATGCATCGAAGCAAACATCGATATTTTCGATGCATCGATGCTTTTTCGACATTCCTACTACTCTTGTGTACTATATCTCAAGTAAAATCAACTTTAAATGCTTTATAATTGTGCGGTCTTGATAAATGGGCATTCTATTGAAATTCAATTTAGATTTGAGATATTTTTTAAATTCTTATTGGAAATAATAAATTGTTTGTTATAAATAAATTATTTTAGACTCTACATTTTTTTCAAAATATTTTAAAAATTGACTAGATTTCTTATGTTTGGGTTGTTTTTTTTTCCTTCGGACCATTATACCTTTCAACCGCTAAAATTCAATCAGCAGGTTAAAATTATTCCAAAATACAAGGAATATTTTTTGTGACGCGCGAACGACCCTCTCCCTCACGTCAGATTTCGCCACAAAAGTTCGATCTCCTCCCCCCTAAGCAACTAAACAAGACACGTATTATATCCACACGATTCCATCCATTTGAGGACGACCCCTTGTCGACATTTTCTGCAAGCTGTTTTATTTTAAAGTTGGTTGAAACAATCTGTCCCCATTCTGAGTTTATTTAATAAAAATATATTTTCGTAAGTAGATAAATTTAAAAAAAATTGCTTCAGCTGTCAAAACGGATCATACACGACCAGCTCAAATATTGTTATGCAAACTTTATAACCGTCAATGCGGTTATTTAGTTGAAAACAAATTTCTACCCAACCCGTAAGATCCGCTTTAAACTCGCTTGCTGTTGACGGATCTCTTACGTGACGGATCTCATAGTGCCATAACTTCGTCAGCGCCGCCTCCACCAGTATCGCCAAGATTGTTTTGTGAACCCAGAGTGTTCTTGGCGAGTATAGTATCTGTATCGACACAACCCTTGAAACGCATCTTCGCATCGTCGCCCACATAAACGGTCTTCTGACACAGCAGCAGTACGAGGCATGAGACTATAAATAATACGGATGGCACAATGGAGGCGACAACAAACTGCTTGTAGGTTACTTCCAAATCGAAGCGAGCAACAACGATGTCCTTTTTGGATGGCGAATAGAAGCAGGGAAACCGAGCGCGTGCATTGTGATCGCTGCCATCGCGTCCAAAGTCCTTCAGGAACTCCTTGCACTCATCCATCAGTGTATTGACACAACCCTCTAAGTTTATCATCAGCTTAGACTCATTAGAAATGGTCAGATCTACATCAGGTGGAGCTATTTCTGGCAGTGGCATTGCCACGGACACGTGTAAATGGCTAAGATATGTAAAGTTTGTCAAATCCGTGAGCATATTATTCTCCAATGTGGATCCATTGATGCAGTCCACGGCTTCCATGCGATCGGAAGTGTTCTTGATGAAGAAACAGGAAGCCATCACTACGTTGTCGGCCGATTCGTTCCATACTTCCTCAGCTGTTTCGGCATTTATGGCGTTTTGGCATTGCGACAGATAAACCTTGTCACCGCTCAATACTACGACATTCTTGTTGCGTGTGGGAATGTCAACGCAACGCCGATCGCAGTTGTAGGGAGTGCGTATCTTGCGACATGTGCCGCGGTTGCACGAGAAGAGCCCACTTATGTCCATGCAGTTGATCTTGCCGCGACGTCCTGAACACTTGACTGGCGAGTCGCTATTCTTAAAGACGCACTCAAAAGCATCGGTTATGTTTAGGCACTGGCCTGAAGTGCAGTTAAAGGTACCCGTAAGGTTCTTGCACTCGTCATTTATGCAGCGCGCCTTGTCCGCACTGTCCTGGTCGATGCCGTAGCATGTCTTGTTCGCCGAGTTGGTGCAATTCTGGAAGATCAAGTTGGTGCCGTTATTGCGTAGATTGACATAGATTTGAATGCAGGCGCCGGATGTCTTGCTAAGACACCATTCGCCACAGGAGCCCCACTCGCAGTTGTCCTTGTTTACAGCACGTGTCGTCGTGCACATGACTGGTGTCTGATCGATGCCACTCTTAAAGGCTCTTGTCGATGGCATATAAATGGCGACAGTGAGATATACCAGGGCAACTGAGCTCAGCACCAACGTCATCTGGCAAACACATATGGTGCCGCAAATTCGAGTGTCCTGAGGAGGTACAACCAAGTCTTCTTCTAGCACTTTCTTTTTGCCCATGGCGGCGACTAGTGCTTGTAAGGGTTGCTTGGGAGTGAGTTTTCGCTTTGTGCTTTTGTTAAGATATTAGTGCTTGTCAAATGATCCCAAAATATTGCTGGCTCCTCTCAAAATCCCGTTAGTTGCTTGCAGGTTAAACCTAAATCTGAGTGTTTTTACTTTTAGTTTTTCATACTGGCTGTTTTCCTTTGGAGTTAGTTGTGTGTTTTTCTTTTGCACTTTTGCTTGTTTTCGACAAAATCGATTCGTCAAAATCTTTGGCCTTAACACATTATATAACCACCAAAAGCAGATGTGAGCATAGCGTATTTTTTCATTGTTATTTAAGCCTTGCTCTAATTTTTTTCCCACGATAACTGGCCTGCTTTCACTCTTAATATATTGATTAACTTGAGTACTTTTACTTTTTTTTCTTATTTTGTAACATTTATTGAGCAATTTTCGCACTTTTCTTGTAAGACCTTGAAACAACACCAAGTGAGCACAATTTCACATTCACAATATGTTTGTTATATCTTTAACCGAATTACCAGAAATTCTTGGCCACCTTTGTCTAACTATATTCCCTTTGCCATATTTTATGTTAAAATATTTTTTTTGTTATAATCATCTTTTGCCAACACAATGCAAAATAAATAAATTTTTTCTTCAGTTGTAAAAAAGCGTTTACTATGCTTCTGGTCCTTCCGACCAACGAAAACCTTCGCACTCTTGCGAAAGTACGCTCGCTCTGCCTATCCAACTCCTGCAACATTTGAGATTTGTTCTTTTCTGCCAAATCAAAGCTATGCGCGCGCACTAAAGTAAGACATAATCAATAAAATAGCAATTTGCTTCTAGTCAGCCTCTCTTGCTTGCTTGCTTTCCTCTTCAACTCATCTGGCATCCTAGACATTGTTCACCAACATAATATCGACTGAATGGTGACACAATTTCGCGAGTTAAACAATGCACCAGTTTTGCATGTGATGAAGTTTATCGCATGTTTTCATGAATTGCTTCTGAATGTTTTGCTACAATCAGTACACATCCCTTGTTTAAAGACATCATTATTCATCATAGAATATGTATATAAAGAGAATATAAAGTATTGTGAACGTTGGTTGAAAGTGTTGAAGGATTTCAATTGTAGCTTTAAAATCATTTCAATTGTCCTTTGTTTTGTCCCATATAAGAAGAATATCCAAAAATACAATAGAATAATTCCTGAGTTTGAAAAAATCTTGCAAAAGCCAAGGGATAAGAATTTCCCCTTCAAGCATTAAAAAAAATGAATTTGTTTAACGTTTGAAAAAAATATTTTTAGATTGACTATTTTTCGATGCGTGTATGTGATTTTTTCGGAACTTCCCCATGTAGTAGATGGGTGTTACACGAGACAGTACTGTTAAGACAGTGAAGAAAACGTATCAGTTGTCAAACTTGTGTCTGTGAATAAGCGTCCAGGCAGTTGGCAAAACAGTAGACTAATCAGCGAAACAAGCTGATCTAGCATCTAGCTTGGAAAAACGCTTTTGGTTACTATTGGAAAATGCTAATAAGTTGGACTAGCAATCTCAAGTACTAAAAAAATCTAAATATGAGTATCTAACATGCACTTAAAAATCCAAAATATGCGCTAAAAACAGGTTAAATATGCAATTAAGAATAGTTTTTAATGTCATTTACAAAAAAAGGAAAATTTATAGTTAATTGTGATCTTATTTTTTTAATTTGTACATGCATTTAATAGTAAGCTTTAGATCAAGTAAGTTTGAAGAAGGCAAAAACTATAAAGTCAATCACATAGCAGTCTAGACAGCCTGTTTCAAAAATCGCTACATTTCCTCATCAGTAGTCTTGAGTGATTCAGTTGTGACCAACCCACTGTTAAAGTCTGATATGATTTGACACGTGTTCAAACAAATCCGTAACAACTTAAACGTTCTCATAGGCCACTTAATCATATGACATTAAAACAGTAGCTTTTTTTAGATCAATACTTTAAACTCTACCAGGGTTGCCGTCTGTTATAGTTGCTTCTTATTTTTTATGAAAATGATTTTTAATTTTTCGACAGTTTATATATTCATGAATATCTCCTTAAAAGGATTTTTTTTAGTTCGAATTAATTTAAAAGTTATAGCCATTCGAGCATGGGCGTTCACAGGTGGCAGGGGGGATGCTTTCCCCCCTAGGCAGTAAATTTTTTTAAACATCTTCATATTAAATCAAAAAGCCCTAAGCTACCGTTTAAATAGTTTTTGACTAAAAAACTATCTAAATTGTAATTGTAATTGTAATTGTATGTTTCGCTCAAACTTAGGGATTTTAGAAATTTTTTACTTAAAACCTCGTTTTTATTTGTAAGAGTGTACAATTTAGCAGGAACATTTATTTTGCTAAAGTGCATCAATGATCAATCAAAAAGTTGACTTTGAATTTATTGTAACTTACGGCTTTTTTGATTTTATATGACGATATTTTTAAATGTTAATATATTTTGAAGAGAACTCAAAAATACTTTTTTTAAAGTATATTTATAAATAATGCTGAGCTAAGCCATGCATGCATTTTTAAATAGTATGTTGTACCCGTCGCAGTGATAAGTTACGATACCATTTCATTTACCCTTGTTTTACAGGCACTTTTCAATAGGTATTCTTACACTCAAAAAATTTTGTGTGTAAATATTACTAATAACTGCGTCCATTCTATGAATTTTATTCGTAGTTTTCAGTCACGAATAGAATTCGTAGATTGGATGTAGTTTGGTACATATTACAAATATTTTATTCGTATTCGTACAAAAACAAATGAACATTCTCCGAATATATTTGTTTTATTTACCAGAACTGTAAAAGATTTGATCAATTTGATTTATCCACAAAAAAGTGAATCAGTGAATAACGAAATAAAAATGCATTCAATGGATTGATTTATAAATAAAATTTTTAATTCACATTCATTTTTAAAAAAAATTATAAATTATTCATTTCAATTATTCATTTCAATTATTCATTTTCGTTATTCAGAATAATGAATAATTTTTTTATTCATTTAAATGAAATTCACAAAAAATGCTATTCACGAAGAATTTCAGTATTTTCAATTATTCTTTCTTTATTCATTACTAATTTTTCATTCATTAATAATTTTTTATTCATTATTCATTTGTTATTCAATATTAAGTCTTTATTCACTATTAATTTTTCATTTATGATTTATGACTTATATGAATAAAAAATTAATAAGGAATAACAAATGAATAATGATTAAAAAATGAATAGTGAATTCAAAATTAATAATGAATAACAAAAGAACAATGAATAAAAAATGAACAACGAATAAAAAATTAACCTTCTTCTTCTATATATATAAAAATGGATGTATGTATTAGGGAGGTCAATCCCGGGATCCCGGACGATTTAAATCTCGGGATTGTCTCTCCTGGATCCCGGGATGTAAAAAAAAATTTAAATAAGAAATTTCTATTACATATATTCATGTAAATGCAAAACATTTCAGTTTAAGTTGATTTGAATATAGAATTAGAAATAAAATTTTATTAAGGCTGCAAAAGATTGCTAGGACGAAGAGGGTGAATCACTGGAGCAAGGACTTTACATAGTTTTAAAAGAATTTGGAACATCGGGAAGTCAGCTATGTATTTCAAAATTGTCAGATATTCTGCCTTAGGAAATAATTTTGTTTAATTGTGAAGGCAATCGCAATCGAAACTTACAAATTGCTTACGAATATTGTACAACTATTTCTCCAACTAGCATAGAATCAGAACGGTGCTTCTCATCAGCGGGTTATATTTGTAATAATTAGGGCTAGGAATCTTATGCAAATGCATGTTTTTACTGGGCATCTTAAAATTTTGATTGCTTACTAATGCGTTATTTAGGGAACCCGATTGTTATGGAGCGTTTGAATTTGAGTTCTTAAGGCCTCCTAATTGTGACCATTAATTGTGGATTACTCCATTTTCTCTTCAAATAAAATAAACAATAAAATATATAATCTTACCACGATTGTAACGATGTATGCAGAAACTTTCCGTCTACCCTGTATTTAGTACGACATATTTTGGGAAAAAAATAACATAGAATTATTACTTTTATGTTCACTTCATATTTATGTTGTTTTTGATAAATTAATTTTGTGTATTTTAAAATTAGTTGCTTTTAATTTTCTTGTTAAACTACATGCTTTTGTATTTTTAAACCAATAATAAAATATTAGAAAAAAATTTTTAAATTTTGGAGTTTGAAGTGCAATTTAATTTGAAAAGTATTTTCAAACCTTAATTTGCCTTAAACTCAAAAAATCATGAAGACGGTGTAAAAAAAAAGGGTAACATTTATATAGTAATACCTTAAACTGTTCTTTTTTATATTTTTTGATCTCTAACCCTTTCAATTAAGAAACTAAACTAAGAACAAAATAATTTTTTTAGGTAATATTCCTATCATTGAGGTCCTGAAGATGCAAAAAACATATCTTTCATTTTAATCTGTGGTACTTACGTTTTACGTACAAGCTTGTACAAAGAAAAATTGTTTTGCTCCTATTGGGCACAAAGTCTTTTTTTAATCCCCAAAAAGTTTCTCAACCCTTTAGATCTTTGTTTTTTAAACCCTCTTAATATTCTTATCATTAAAGCCATAAAAAGACAAAAAAAACATAAATATGATATTTGTCCGATTGATTTTTTCTTTTAAAACAGGCAAACAAAAATTTTGTTGCTTTTCTTCGCCACAAAATCGAAAATCCAACTGACTTAAATATCAAATATATCTCTAAATTTATTTTTATTATGTTGGTTCATCTTTTTTTCATAGAACCAAACGGTTTGATTTAAAAAAACTTTGCAAAATAAATACATATACAAATTACTTTCTGACGTGCCCAATATATTAGGCAAATCCACTGAAAGGGTTAAATTAATACAATGCACACAGAAAAAAAATCATTGTAAAATCAACTAGAAACATAATGATTTTACATGTTTCCCATATGATTTTGCTTCATTGAGATTTATAGTAAAATCATTGTGATTTTCATGTAAAAATCGCAAAAAATTTTCATGTTGAATCATTATGAAATCATGTTAAATCATTATGATGGTCATGTTGAATCATTATGAAATCATGTAAAGTCATTATGATGGTCATGTTGAATCATTATGAAATCATTATGAAATGCAGCTGAATCCTAACCTCAGTTTGAAATAAAAAGAGCTTCAAGTTTAGGTTTTATCTAGTTTTTTTTTATTGAAAAATGAAAAATACGTCTTATAATTACAAAACATACCTTAATTTTTCTCCAACTAAATAGTTTTCTCGATAACGTGCACGAAGTCCTATGAGTGGTATAGCTTCGTGTGTATCTTCCTTAGATAAGTACCTTAAACTTTTCTAGTCAACTGAAGCTTCTGTTTCTATTGAAAAGTAATACAGCATTTTGATATTATTTTGTCATAGTAACATAAGTCACATATCACATTACCTTGTTCATCTGCGTCGAAGTTTATGGATTCGACTATTCACACTTGTATTTACTTTTCATTCCACTTGTTTTACTTTTTCAGCTATTACAAACTATTTTAATTTTTAACGAAGCTACTTCTCGCGATAAAACTTCTAATGTGCTAGAAACAACGGAACTTCTTCAGCTCGCAAAATTTTTTTTTACATGATGCAATAATAATTTTACTACATTTCATAATGATTCTACATTAAATCATAATGATTCTACATGAAATCGTGTTGATTAACTTTTTACATGATGCAATAATGGTTTTACTGGTTTTCATAATAATTCTACATGAAATCATAATGATTTTACATGAAATCATAATGATTTTTATGTCGCTGCCACCATGAAATATAAAATCATGTAAAATGAAATCAACTATGCATCACAATGATTTTACTATGCAAAATTTTTCTGTGTGTGTGCTAGTCATTAATATTATTTGTTTTTTGTGTTTATTAACAATAAGGGTATTCACAATTGTGTGATATAATAGTACGGATTTTTTTGCCATAGTTGAAAATCACTATATGAGCACCCTTTAAAATTGAATTTGTGGTTGGGAACTTCCCGTTATTCCTGTGAGGTTTGGTAACGATAGGATATGAGAGCGTGGTACCTTTGGTCTTAGAAAGTTTGACCGCATCTTCAACTATTTGGATGCTAAAAACTGCATCTTTACAACCTGATCTACTTCGCACTCCTGAAATCTTATTTGAAAAGCTACAATTTTGTAGGTCAACTAGAAATCTGAATCTTTTAATCCCTACTTATAATTTTTTAAACTCTAACAGACTCTTTTACGTGAACGCCATCAGATTGTGGAATTCACTGCCTTTAAGTATAAAAAGTATTACAACTAAACGCAACTTTAAGCATGTAATTTTCCAACATTTCTCTTAAGTATCTCTCTTTCAATAATTCTATGCAATTGTATTTAAAAACCTTACTTTAATTAAGATTACTTAATCTTTATTTGCTGTTATTCTTGATTTTGTCGATTTTTCGATTTTTGTTTGAATTAATTTTGAATTATTATTTTGATTAGATCTTTTAGTTAAATGATATTAATTGTATTAAGTTAAATTTTTAATAATTTTTTTTTGTTTGTTATTTATAACTTGTTATTTTGTTATGTATCTATATTCTTACTGCATTTAAATGACTCTGTCTTATTTGTGAACCTTTTCTTTAAATAAATAAACCTTGCTAAATAAACCTTACCTCCCATATAGCCAAATTGGCGCTATCGACCATAAACCAAAAAAAATATATCAGGCGGTTTTGATCGTAAAAAACTAATATTTAGTTATTTTGTTCCGATGGTTACTGTAGGTATCTGTACAAAAAATGGGCGTGGTCGCAATATATATACGCCCACTTTTTATCATGGCGATTCCGGAGCTTTACACATTTTTATAGTGAAACTTGCTGTGTAGGTGCCTCAGAGGCGGTAACTACATATAAATGTTTTCACGCCCACTTTTACCGCCCACAAATCAATATCTATATATATAAAAAGCAAAACAATGTGTGTCTGATGCCTATAGACTCTTAAACTACTGGACCGATTGACCTGAAATTTTAGCAGTCGATTTGTTTCAGGTAGGAGATGGTTAAGGAAAAAGTTTCCACACCCCCATTTTACCGCCCACAAACCAATGAAAATGCTTTATTTCAGACGGTTTTGGTCGTATAAGACTTAAATTTGGTAATTTAGTTTGTATGGTTATTGTCGGTAACTGTATTAAAAGCGTGTGTCCAAACCACAAACCAAACCAAACCAATGAAAATGATTTATTTAATACGGTTTTGGTCGTATAAAACTAAAATTTGGTAATTTGGTTTGTGGGGTTACTTTCAGAAACTGTACGAAAAATTGGTTTCCACGCCCCTTTTCCGCCCACAAATCAGTGAAAATGCTATATTTCAAGCAGTTTTGGCCGTATGAGACTAACATGTGATACCTAAGTTTGTATGGTTACTTTCGGTAACTGTACTAAAAAAGGGCGTCATCGCTATATAGCCACACCCACTTTTTGAGAAATCATTAAAATTGACCACTGTGTCGATTGAGCTAAAATTTTAGCTTAGTTTGTATGGTTACTGTCAGCAACTGTACTAAAAATTGGTTTCCACGCCCCCCTTCTACCCCCCAAAAACTAATGAAAATGTTTTATTTCAACGGTTTGGTTCGTATTAGACAAAAATTTTGTAATTTAGTTCATATGCTTACTCTCGCCAAGTGCACTAAAAATAGGCCTGTCCCACTTTAGTTAAACTCACTTTTCGGGGGGGTCAGCGTGGAGTGAAGCAAAATGCCAGGCTTAAGCTAAATTGAGGGAAATAATTTTTCCACACCCCTTTTTACCGCTTACAAAACAACAAAAATGTTATATTTTGCATGATTTTGATAGTATTAGACTAAAATTTAGTTATTTAGTTCATATGGTTACTTTCGGCAGCTTCCCGAGTAAACATATGAGCGGGTGAACAGCTGCCGATCAGCGGTCGATCATGGGCCGCACGGTCGTACAAGGGTCAAAGATGGCACAGAAATAATCCAAAAAGCTTAGCTGACCCAACTTTCGGTCAAACAACGGCCAAACAAGGCCTTAATTAAGTTGTATGGCCGCAGTATGGCCACTGAACGGCCGCAAAACGGCCGCTGTACGCCCGTTGAATGCCACCAAATTTTTCAAAGCTGTTATTAAACAAACGCAACAACAGAAGTAAGCCTCACTTGGCGATGTTGATATATTTATCGCCACTTATGTGGAGCAAAACATTTTTTGTATATGAAGTTATTTGTTTGAATGCAATGCCCCTTTTAATTTTCAATTAAAACAGTATAGCTTTTTTAACTGATTACAATTAATGGTAATGAAAAAAGATTAATTAAATACAAAAAATTAATTCAAAAAGTTCTTTTATTAGTTTTACTTAATTAATTTATTTCCGCATGGAGTTGCAATTGAAAATATGCTTTTCATTGTAGAATAAGCACTGGTCAGCCGATGTACGGCCGTTGTACAACCGAGATTATTTAAAAATGGCCTTTGTACGGCCACTGATCGCCTGTTGTACGGCCGCTGTTTGGCCAAAAAGGACCCTTGTACGACCCTCGTACGGCCGAGATATTAGAAAGTAGGCCATGTACGGCCTCTGTTTGGCCTTAGCTAAAAAAGTTTTTATTTTTACTCTGGTATACTGAAAATGGTGAATATATTTGACATTTCTTGACATTTTCGTATATGGCAATAAGGCGGTCTGTGGCAGAACAACGTCTGCCGGGAAATACTATAATGAATAAAAAAGAATAATTGAAAATTCTGAAATTCTTTGTGAATTGCATTCATTGTGAATTTCATTCAAATGAATAAAAAAATTATTCATTATTCTGAATAACGAAAATGAATAATTGAAATGAATAATAAATAATTTTTGTAGAAATAAATAAATGTGAATTCAAAATTTTATTTATAAATCAATTTTGCATTCATTGAATGCATTCTTATGTAGTTATTCAGTTGTACTTAAAATTTTGAATATGAATGCCGATTTTACGGCTCTGACATTTACTAATAACAAAAAACAACATTCTATCTTAGCTGGGTATAGAACAACGGTTTTTTAGCTTACGGGCCACGTACTCTTTCAGTAGACTACGGCCACCTTGCTCATCATGCATGTCCTTATATTCGGTAATTGTTCAACAATCCAGGCTGAAAGATTTTGGTTGTAAATTTTGTAAATTCAACTTATACTAAATAGTACGAAGCCATTAGTAAATACTACGAATGCAATGGAAGAAATTACGATGTTATTCTTGCGAGAAATTGAGGAATGATTAGGAATGATATCCCTATTAGTCGAATATCATTCTTGGGAGCAACAGATGGTAAGGGGCATTTAAGCCAATAACGCCTATGAACTTAAACGATAAGCGAATTTATGTTTTAAAGTAATTAAAAACACAAGAAGAAAACAAAGTAAAATGAATTTACAAAACTAAATGCTTTCCTAAAAGTCGGCTTAAAAAACATCGTTTTTCTGTCATAAAGATGATCCAATTTGGATAATTTTTTAATTTTTCGTTAACTTAATAAAATTGCTAATAATCTTGCAGCATTAAAATCTGAGAAAACTGCAGCGATCTAGGCGAGGAAAAAGCTTCTGATTCAAAAGCAACAAAATATTTAAGAGATTCTGAATAAAGTAGGCTAATTTTAAATCATGCACTAATTTTTAAAAAATCTGATGGCAAATTCTTTTTAAGAAAACGCTTTTACATTAGAATATCTTACCCGAGAAACAATTTCATATTTTGTGTCAATAAAGTAGCTGATATATGTCCGGTGCCCGTGTCGGTAAATTTCCGACCTCTGCACCGAAAGAAGTGCTAGTTCTGGAACGCCTTGGGCAGGCACAATGTACGAACGAAGACGGATTCGGGCACTAGTCAGTTTTTTTGTCCAAATATAGTCGCTCGTTTAGGAAAATTTTATTGACATAATACAGACTTACTACGGTACTATTTCAGGTGCCTTTCAAGGTACTTGTTGGGTATGTTTCGGGTAGTTATAGTTAAGACTCAGGCCAGTTTCGATACATATCAGCTACTTTATTGGCACAATATATACATTTTTTTCGGGTCCTGTTTTCATTTGTTTTCATTAAATTCGCAGTTTTTCGTTACTACTCGTAGTTTTTAAAAATAAAATTGAGCCAAATACTCTGGACTTTTGTGCCTAAGTAGTTTAGTACGGACACAAATTGTTTCTCGGGTTATGGTCAAAAGTTTTTTATGACTAAAATTTAAATAGAAAACACAACGAGTATATATTATAACAAATTTGACTCGTCGCTCGTTAGTTTTTACTCGCTGATATTAGCCATCCATCGACAGAACAGGATATTTTGATGGGACATTTATTTTATACCCCTTCAAAAGTGTGAGTTTGTTTACATTTTGTTTTCTATATTTTGATCATTTTAGCTGCGTGCACAAGGGAGCAAAAAGATCGGTATTTTTCAATGTGCTTGCCTGTTTCTTTCTATTTGAATATCTGAAGAAATATTAAGGCTATTCACAGTTTAAGCGTACTTTTAACAAATCGTATTTATAACATTTGTTATTGTTCAAACTGTGAGCACCTCGCCATGTGACTGTCGTATTAAAAAATTATGCAACCCTGTGATGTATGTGATTATGCGGATGTAGACAGAGCATAAAATACGAGCTACGAAAAACACGTCCAAGGGCTACTTTTATTTACGCGTGCCTGCGTATTTGCGTTTGCATGCAAAACAACAACAAAGCAAAATACGCTTTCGTAAAATGGCGTACAAATAGCAAATCGTACAAATAGCAGACCAGCGTATTCAAACTGTGAATAGCCTTATTACAAATATTATGAATGAAAATAAAATTTGACAGCTTCTTATTTGCATGTACATGGTTGCCGAATTTATTTTGTTTCCAGCTGGACATTTTTGTTGTGATTTTGTTGTAGCTATATTTTGGTTGCTGCTGTAGAGAAGGATTTTAAATATTTCATTAGCTGAATAGAAAGACAGAATTCTGATTCGGCTAATGAAATAATTATTGAATAACCAAAAAAACATGTAGTAATAAAATAGAATTGGTCTAGCAGTATTTTATAAATTTAAAATAAAACAAAGATATCTTGTAGATATTATGAATGAGAATAAAAATTCTATTACATTATTAGCGTTCTGGTTTAACCAGTGAACGAATAGATCGCATTAGTTAAACTTTTGTAAATTTTGCCTCTGACCGTTTGGAGCATTGTCGACAAATGATATGACCAAACGGCCGATTGCAAAACAATACAATTACTGCTTCTGACCGCTTGGGGCATTGTCGACACTGAGTTATACGTATATTAATTACTGCACTATTTTACAAAAATTTTGAGCTCCGTAAGTGAATGAAATACAGTAATTATGAATTTTTACCCTAAAATGAACGTTTTGTACAGTAATTTTATTAAAATACACAAAAAGAATTTTTGCAAAAAAACTTTTTAACATCGCCCTACCTTAACTTTTGAGAGTAATATTCCTTTAAAATAGCAACATTGCGAAATTTCCTTAAAAAGCAACACTTGATAAAAATATCTTTGTGAACTTTGAATGTTTTTGTGCCAACTTATAAAAAAAATTGATCAAAAAACGCCAGAAAATGCAAATTATTTTAACACCAAATTATCCTCAAATTCAATTTTTTATAAATCTATAGAATATGTTAACGAATATACCATATACACACTGAAAAATGAAACTAAATGTAATTGAAATAATAAGACTATGTTAAAGACTTTAAGGCTTATGTATGTTACAAACCCATTGTGCAAGAAAACAAGGTTACAGCGAATTTTAATTTTTGTTGTAAAAATCCAACACTTAAGTTGTCAAACCATACAAAATCAACTTTTCTGCCTGTTTCACTCATTCACAAGCTTGACAGCTTTAGCAAACGTCGCCGACGTCACTTACACCTTGATTTATTGCACCATGTCACAAACCTAATATGTAACTTTTTAAATTATAATTTTTTTTAATACGTTGATTAATTTTTTGTTATTGTTTTTGTTACTTTTTTTTGCTTTATTGAAATATATTTGTTTTTGTAAATATAAATAAAGATTTTTTTCTGAATGCTTGCGTTTTTGTTTTTTTTTTTTAAAGTACAGTATTTTACTTTACTTTATACTTTTATACTTAACTTAAAAAAATCTGTGAAAGCAGTAAAATTTACTGTACGGTACAGTATTCAGTCAAATTCGATGTAACATCACTGATTTTCGACGATGATATGACTAAACAGCACAGATGCTTCTTTTGCCAACAATGGATGACTAAGCAGGGTTGCAAGCCAAAATCTTACTTGCGAGTGCTGTCACAAACTAAAACAAATAGTGAATCTATAGAGCCGTAGCGAAAAAATAGTTCAACGAGATGAACCAGCTCCTGAGTAAGTTCATCTCTTTGTTAGTGTTCTGCGTTTTATTTAGAACCTTTTTGGTTTAACCAGAACGAATAAAACACGCCTAATGTAGCAAAGAGTTTTGGATCAGTGGCTAGTGTGTAGAACTGTCGTTCGAAAGATCCTGAGTTCGATTCTCACTTGCTTTGCCTTACGAAGAAATATTTTTAATTTGATGTCTTCTTGTTGTAATAGACGCAAGCGAAAAACAACAAAAATTCTAAGAAAAAGGTGCATGGAGATAAGTGTCGCTTTTGAGATATCACTCCAGCAAATCACAAACGAGGTGTACAATGCTTCTCTTCAACAAAAATTTTTTGCGTCATTAAACCCCCCCCCTTAAGAAATACCTATCTACGGCGTTGGCACCACTAGTTTTTGAGATAAGCTCCATTGAAATCTACAAGTTGGAGTTATAAGTATTTATATATGATAATGCTTATTTAAGTTTTTCCAAAAAAAATTATTACAACACAAACAAATAAAAGAAAGAAAAGAAAAACTCTTGAAGGTGTAGTGCTTTTAATATTGTATGCCGAAACTCGAAGAACCTGTTGATGAGCCTGACGAAAGAACCATTCGACGGTAGTTTCGCACCAAGAAGTTGACTTTGGTCATATTCAAAAAGGTTTAACTTGTCCACGCTTGTGGTAACCATTGTGTAAGTAACTTTTTCACTTTAGTCTAACTCACGCACATTAACTCGTTGAATTGGTTTAACAAATTGTAATATATTAAAATTTCACTGAAGTTTTCACTGAACGATCTCACTGAAGTTTATCTCAAAAACTATGGCTGATGAAATCAGCGCTCCAAGCTTAGTACAAAATGATACTAATATCATAAATTTTGTCCCCCTGTGATATTCACGTAATATGAGGTGAAAACCCTGATTAAACCGAAAAATGTTGGAAAAAAACAAAAAAAAAATCTTAATTTTGGACTTGTTCTAATAGGAGTTGTAATGAAAATAATATAAACAAAAAAAAATATTTTTTTTTCATATACTTGTGCTGACTTTAAGCTAGCTATTGCTAGGGCTTATATGCATCCGTTGTTGCTAAAATTTTATACGAATTTTTTTTCATCAATTAGAACAGTTTGAGTCCCTGTCCTGGTCTTTTAATAAAAACTTTTTAACAAAAAAAAAACCAACTCCAAAACCACTACAAAGTAAAAAATAATTGTAAATTACTTTTCACATTAATCCTTGGTCAAATTTGTTAATTTATTTATACATATTATTAAATTGGAAATCTTATTACTATATTTTTTTTTTTTCTGTATTATTATCATAAATATATTAATTTCTCCATGAATATGAAACCTTTAATGCCGCAGCGTTTATTTTAAAAAAGTCTGATTATATAAGCGCCGACTTAAAGGGTTTTATATTCATGGAGAAATTAATATATTTATGATAACAATACAAAATTGAAAAAAATTTATAGTAATAAGATTTCCAATTTTATAATAAATATAAATAAATAAACAAATTTGACCAAGGATTAATGTGAAAAGTAATTTACAAATATTTTTTTCTTTGTAGTGGTTTTGAAGTTGGTTGTTTTTTTTTGTTAAAATTTTTTTATTTCTTCCTTTTTAGAGATTATGATAACAATTTTTCCCATTCTTGTAAAGAATTTTCGTACCCTAGTGTCAACATTAACTGAGAAACAGTATTTTTCTTATATTGCCACGCTCTTTTGTCCAATAACGCCCACTTTCTTGACCGTACATTTTCATAATTATGCCTACCCCTGTACCTAATTTCAATATCCTAGTGTCAATATTATTCGAGTTGCAGCGTTCTTATTATATTGCCACGCCCTTTATCGAATTAAGCGCACTTTTTTTACCACAATTTGTAATAATTTTTCCTACCAGTGTACCAATTTCCAGTACCCTAGTGTCAATATTAACTGAGATACAGTATTTTTCTTATATTGCTACGCCCTTTTGTCCAACAACGCCCACTTTTTTCACAGTAAATTTTCATAATTATGCCTACCCCTGTACCTAATTTCAGTATCCTAGTGTCAATATTATTCGAGTTACGGCGTTTTTCTAATATTGCCGCGCCCTTTATCGAAAACCGCCCACTTTTTTTAACAAAACTTTTAATAAGTGTGCCTACCCCTGTACTAGAGTACTAGTGTTAATAGTATTCAATATACAAAGTTTTTCTTATATTGCCACGCCCCTGTGTCGAATACTGCCCACTTTTTCAGACGGGCACCTCCGCGTCTCATATCTCTATCTGTTGACAAAAAATTTTGACTTTAGGAGTTATCGATGTACATATCAGAGAACTGCAATGAGTATCCGACAGAATTCGGACACTCAAATCATACCCGAGTGTCGTGCTGTTCTCAACTCTAACCATACTTCATAATATGTGTAAAATACTCAGGCATTCGGCTCATTAGCATTTCTTCGGGTATAAGTGCATTCTCATATTCGAGAGCGGCGTGATCCGATCCACTTCGAGCCGTTTTTAATGAGTGCGTTGAGTCAGTTTATTACAAAGGCGCTCGATCCGAATGTATTTTGAGTGTACTCTGAGTACTGCTCCTTCTCTGCCAACGTCTCTCAGCGCTATTTAGTTTTTTTTTTTTGCTTATGCACTTTTTGTAAGTACATGATTGTGAATGATTTCGAAGATGCTGTCAAACTTTAAAATTTAAGATGGCGGATAGAGCTGCCACCTAGATTTTTTTTTATTTTTGCGAATTCTTGTAATTTTAAATTTCTGACAACGGATTTGATTTCGAATATATTGTCTCAGTTTTAAAATTTAAGATGGAGGTTAGGGTTGACACCTAAATTTTTACCACAGTATTGCCACCTAATAATATGTATTTTTAAAAGTTTTAAACATCATTTATCAGTGTTAAGGGGTCGCTGATTTCGAATCTAAAGTCAGAATTTTAAAATTCAAGGTGGTGGATAGGGTTGCCACCTTTATTTTTTGTAGTTTTATGAATTCGGGGCTGGCAAAAAAAATGGTACACCAAAAATGGGTCGCTAAATCCGAATCCGTCGTCAGAATTTCAAAATTATAAAATTTTGAAATAATAGGGTTGCCACCTAATAATACATCTTTTCAAGAGTTTTAAACTAAATTTTAAAGTTTGACAGCATCTTCGAAATCAAACTCGCTCACTATTTACTGCTGCGCTCTACTGCGCTCTCTTTCATATCTGTGTCAGATGAGCCGAGTGATTCGGCTACTTGTGTCGATTGTGAGTATTTCGGCAAGTAGGATAAGTATCAGCAAGACGACAACAACCATAAGTATTTATGAACCGAAAAAACCCGATCTTTCCCGATCCGACTCATGACTTAGGATACTCATATTTATTTGAGCCGCCGCATTCTAGCTAGAAGAGAAAATGAGTCGAGTTGCGTGCGCTTAGGGTGAGTAGGTTTGTGTACTTATTTTTGTCGGATATACTCAGAGTCGCAAAAAAGCTATCCATTGCAGATCTCTGGTACATATGTACATTTAAAAAAAAAATCAACCAACTTGAGAGCCTCCTCCTTTTTGAAGTCAGTTAAAAATAAGATCCACTCTAGTGGACATAATATGAAGACTTGTTCAATATTTTAAGCACTATGAAATTGAAACGTATTAAAAAGTAAACTTAACGCATATGAAAATTAAAATTGCAATTTTCAGCAATTGTAACTTACGAAAAGCAAACTTAGCTGTTATTCAACAACAATTAAAAGGCTAACGAGATAAAACAAAAAGGTGTGTTCACAGTTAACAAATTTAAAGAACTAACAACTAGCCAATTAATAAACTTACGAGTCTAGTGTGAATACCACTAACATTAATTTTTGACATTTTTTCGTGATTGAAGCAAAAATTGAATTTTTTAACAAAGATCCAAGAGCTTTCGAACATCCAAAAGTTGGCAACCCTGTTTGTAAGCCGCTTATTAAAATATGCTTGTCATAAGAAATTGACTCTGTGACTGCTTACCGAAATTGTATAATTTGTAGTTTGTTATAATTATAATATCGCTCTGGTCGACTATCAACTTTTTCAACTGAAGTTAGTTAAAGTGAAATAATAGAGACTGAAAATTGCCATTTCAGTTTAAGAAATAATATACAGATAAATTCGAAATATTTTAAGCGATTGTTTGGGCATGAAACGCGTTGCCTCCAAAAAGTTCCAAATGACCAGAATTTTCTTCAAAAACTTAATCGCGTAAAGCTCTTTTAAAACGTGCTTGAACGAGTCAATTCCGACCCTTTATTCATAAACCGAAAAAACTACGTCAAAGTCGATCAAAAGCCAAGATAATCAGCCCAATTCTGAATGCTTTTTGCCAGAAAATCGGAAAAGGGTGTTTTAATTTTTAAGATAAAGTTCAAAAACATTCAGGAAATTTTTAATGCCAATTTGTTTATCAAACGTCAATATTCTGCTATCTTAAACCCGAAAACTCCCTTTTCCAATTCCCAGGGAAAAATCATCCAGAATTTTTCTGAATGTGGACTGTTTTTTTATTGATATATGTATAATAAATATTTTGTATATTATTTACCAATTCCCGGTGCTTTTTTTGTCAAAATTTATTTTAATTCCTTCAATTGTATCCTGCTCTTGGAAAATGTATAGAACTCATTATTAACATGAAACAACTTTTCAACGAAATTGGGACAAGTGCAAACATTTGCAGGAGAAAGTAAATGACATATTTCAATCTTTAATAAATATTTATACAAAATAGGATTGAGAAAAAATAGTAAGGCTATAAATATGAAACATTAAAACAACATGAAACTTTCGTCGTTTATCCTCTTCAAGACAGCCACAAAAAAAAAATTAAAGTGGTAATTTTGAGGATTCGTCGGATTTGATTCAGCATTGTTGACTGGCTTACGGCTTCACTTTAGAAAACACGATGACCTCCATAATAGGTCTCCATAACCAGGTCCGAATATTTATTTATTTGCTTCAAAATGTGTTTTCAAGAACAATTTAACTTATGCATATTTAATGAAAAAGTCGTCTTTTTATGTGATTATTTGCAATGCAAGACTCAAATGAAGATTTTATTTCGCAGGTTAAAGTTTTCCTTCACTCACCCACACACACACTAGGGCAGCTCACCCACTAATTTATTTTTTTATCTTTTGATTTGAAATTGATCTTTATTCCTGCTTTTACACACATGTTCTTCCTTTACTCAGACAAAACTGCAAGAATTTCATCATTTTAGGTTTGTGACCAATGTGATTATAGGATGATGGTGACTTAATTATATTCATTAGGGAATTTGTAGGCATTTTTTTCTATTATGAAATCATTACCTCGACTGACTTGGCTATTTATTATAGTTTTTGGCACTTTGACACAATTATGAGTCACACTTTCCTTTCGAGTAAAGCTGAAACGTAGTTGCAATATTGTAGGAATAAGGATTTGTTTTATGTTATTAAAAAAAAACAATACTATTTCAATTGAAACATATTCGAAATGTTAACAATTTGGATGTAAAGACACTTTGTAATTAAGACCAAGTACTTTATTTTATCCGAGAAAATTGCATGGAAGCGAATAAACAGACTTCCAACCGCCTAATCAATGATTATTTCATTCTTGTTTCATTGACATTCATTTGGTGTTTATTCTTTGGATTTGTCGTATGTTTTAACTTGGCAAAGTATATATTTTGATTACATTTTGCTTTATTCTACTTTCTTGGTATGTTCTTTGATATGTCATGCGCATGTCCTTCCATTTGCCGATGTTTTTCAGTATATGTCTTTTCGTAGGAAAGCTTAAAGCTCAGCTATTATTGGGTGCTTCTAACGTACTGTCATTTTGCAAGAGAATACTATTTTCATTCTAAATGCAGAATTTTTAAGCCAAGCATAGCTTAATATTTAAAGTAATATGCAATAAGTTCCGTTAAATAAATAAAAAATAAATTTTTTTGTTTAAACATTTATTCTGTTTTGAACGTAACACATGTGTTATTACATAAGGGGTGTTATTTGTAATCTATGTTATGGTTCAATTATGTTCGCGTAACGCAACGCAAGTTGGCAGTAGCAAATGGCAGATTGCACGGAGACGTACATCTACTTAAAAAATTTCAACTCAGCTGCTTTTGTTTACAAAAATTAAGATGTTTTTAATTGGCGGAAAATTATTTTTATTAGCAAATTTACCGCACTAATAACAAAAGACCGAACAAAAACAGATGCGTCGCTAGACACACGAGAGAAGCGAAGCTTTTTCACAGTTTAATAAGCACGAAAAATTTAATGGTTTTTAATAAATAATTTTTAAATTAAAAAATTTTAAATACCATAATGTTCACTAAAAAATAATATTACCACCAGTAAATTGTATTACCTTACATTATTATTACCTTACCTTACCATAATGTTCACTAAAAAATAATATTACCACCAGTAAATTGTATTACCTTACATTATTATTATTGAAATTATTGGTTTTTAATATCTAAAATATAATAAAAACTTTTTAACAAAAAAAAAAACCAACTTCAAAACCACTACAAAGTAAAAAATAATTTTAAACTACTTTTCACATTAATTCTTGGTCAAATTTGTTAATTTATTTATATATATTTTATATTGGTAATCTTAGTACTATACATTTTTTTTCTATTTTCTATTATTTTTATAAATACAGTGTTGCGCAAAACAATAGCAACAAAATCCGTACGCTGCTACAAAATCGTGTATCTTTTTAAATATAAGGTACACACAAAAATGATTACAGGAACCAAAGCATATATTCATACATCATATTAGAAACAAATCATATTCAAATTTGGCTTTGTGTTCTTTATTAAATTTAAAATTAATGTGATTTCATTCAGTTTGTCTGAGAGCAAAACAAAAGCAACATAATTAATATTTGGTGTAAGATTTATTATTCTTGATAACCGCTGCACATCTGAGCGACATCGACTCTATTAAATTAGATATGTTGGTATTAGGTATATGTTCCCAATTAACTTTCAGGGCTTCATACAGTGCAGTCTTATTGGAAAACCTTTGACCAGAAACTTTTACCTTTAAAATCCCAAAAAGATTTTCAATGGGATTGTGACTGTGACGGCCAATCAAGGACTTGAATCCCATTGCCTCTAATGTAATCTTTGATGAGCTTTGAAGTGTGCTTCGGGTCGTTGTCAGGCTGAAGCGTTCACTGAAGCGACATATTCCACTCTGAATGTGGTTGCATTTTGCTTTCTAAAATGTCATTATATACAAATCGATTCATAATTTCATCGATTTTTTGAAATGGTTCAACTTCATTATAGGAAAAATAAGTGCAGACCATAATGCCACCGCCTCCGTGCTTAAAATTTATTTTGCAGTTTCACATCCCATCTGAATTAATCAAGTTGAACTTTAATTTATCGCTAAAAATGGTTTTCGATTTTTGAACGGTCCAATTAAGGTGCTCTTTTGCAAGACTGAGTCTAAAAAACAATAAATTGCAACTTGTTGTCACAATTTCAGACAGAATTGTTTGAATTGTAACACCTCACCTTGTTTTTTATGCTTAGCTGTAAGCAAAGGTTTCTTTGCCGGTTTATAACTTCTTTAATCGTTCTCAAACAGTGCTGTGATGGATATCTAAATCAAGTGTCCGAACAACCTCTTTGGATGTGGGAAATGCATTTCGTTTGAACACGCCAAAAATGTTCCTGTCATCACGCAGCGATGTCTTCCGCGGCCGCCCTCTTTAATGTACCATTGTTGCGTCTTTTGTGATGGTATATTTCTTTATTAATCTGCAAACTATTGACTGATTAATATCAAACTGTTTCACGTTAGATATTTGTAAATTTCCGGTTTAATATTCGGAAATAATTTGCAATTTAAGAGCTTCACAGTATTTAAAACGTGCCATTATAAATGGAACAGTCAATGTCACAACTAGCGCAAAAACAAAACTAAACTTAAATGTTTATGACTTACAAACAACACGTGCTTTACAATAACGGAACTTTTACCGGTAATTCTTGGAACTTCTGTTCTCTTTCTGCATTTTTCAAGTTTTGTTGCTTTTGTTTAACTCTCAAACAAACTGAATGAAATCACATTAATTTGAAATTAAATTAAAAAAAACAAAACCAAATTTGAATTTGATTTGTTTTATATATGATGTATGAATGTATGCTTTGATTCCTATAATCATTTTGGGTGTGTCCCCAATATTAAAAAAGATACACGATTTTGCTGCAGCGCACTTATTTTGTTGCTATTGTTTTGCGCAACACTGTATATTAATTTATCCATGAATATAAAACCTTTGAAGCCGGAGCGTTTATTTTATAAAAGCCTCATTATATAAGCGCCGACTTTTAAGGTTTTATATTCATGGAGAAATTAATATATTTATGATAATAAAAGAAAAAAGTAAACATTTATAGAAATAAGATTTCCAATTTAATAATATGTATAAATAAGTTAACAAATTTGACCAAGAATTCATGTGAAAAGTAATTTAAAATTATTTTTTTCTTTGTAGTGGTTTTTTTTTTAAAAAGTTTTTATTTCTTCCTTTTTAGAGATTATGATAACAATTTTTCCTATTATTGTAACGAATTTTCGTACCCTAGTGTCAACATTAACTGAGAAACAGTATTTTTCTTATATTGCTACTCCCTTTTGTCCAGTAATGCCCACTTTATTGACCGTACATTTTCATAATTATGCCTACCCCTGTACCTAATTTCAGTATCCCAATGTCAATATAATTCAAGTTATGCTGTTTTTTAATATTGCCACGCCTTTATCGAACAACGCCCACTTTTTTTACCGTAATTTGTAATAATTGTTCCGACCCCTGTACCAATTTCCAGTACCCTAGTATCAATATTAACTGCGATACAGTATTTTTCTTATATTGCCACGCCCTTTTGTCTACAAACGAACACTTTCTTCACAGTAAATTTTCATAATTATGCCTACCCCTGTACTTAATTTCAGTACCTTAGTGTCAATATTATTGGAGTTACAGCGTTTTATTATATTGCCATGCCCTTTATAGAATTACGCCCACATTTTTGAAAATAATTAGTAATAATTGTTCCTAACCCTGTACCAGTTTCCAGTACCCTAGTGTCAATATTAACTGAGATACAGTATTTTTTTATACTGCCACGCCTTTTTGTTTAACAACGCCCACTTTCTTCACAATAAATTATTATAATTTTGCGTACCCCTATACCTAATTTCAGTACTCTAGTGTTAATATTCTTCGATATACGAAGTGTTTCTAATATTGCCACGCCCTGTGTCGAATGCCGCCCACTTTTTTAGACGGGCACCTCCGCGTCTGATATCTCTAACTGTTGACAAACCTCTGTCTTCTTGGTCTGGCTACAGGCCTGTTCTTTTATATTTATAATTATATTTATCAAGGATTTTTATGAAATTGATTTTTTTTATATTTCAAAAGTTTAGTCTTTCTGACGTTCTTTTCACTTCTATAGCCGTTTTAGTAGGTGTCGAGCCACAGTGTTTCGTCAACATTCATTCTCTTTACACTCATTTATCTCGAAACTACTTTTTTGGATCCAAATCATCTGAAATTTAAATATGCTACTCATAACATCAGTGGCTATCGCTGGAACTAGAATCAAAGTTTTATTTCAAAAACATCGTATATTTTTCACTTAATAACCGGTAGAAAACAAACTGTTTAAAAACTTAATTTTCAAATATTTTTTTTCTAGTGCCAGCTGTAGATACACTCATAGTGATTAATAATATTCTTGGTTTTTATTTTTCGGATAAATATAAAAGTCAAAATCTACATGCCCCTTTTCCTTGAGTGCCATTTTGAACAAGATCAACAATTTTTTAAATTAAAAAATTAATTTTCTTTATGATGAATGAGTATTACAATATACCTTAAAACTTTAAATATCGTTGTTCAATATTTTAAGTTTTTAAAAAATTTTAAAAGTACCTTAAATTTTCTAGCGCTAGACCACCGGCCTTGCCTTAAGTGCCTATGAACATTCATGTCAGAATTCGCAATTAAAATCTACACTTAAAATAATTGGCATCTTGTTATAATTTTCAACCCGTTCAATGGAACCTTGCTAGATTTGTTTTTTGTGACTCTGAATATATCCGAAAGAAATAAGTACAAAAACCTACTCACCCTTAGCGCACGCAACTCGACTCATATTCTCTTCTACGAAGCTAGAATGCGGCGGCTCAAATAAATATGAGAATCACATGGTAGAAGAATACAGGTAAATGCACCAGATGAGAGCATACTGCCGGAAATGTCAAAACGAAGAAAACTTTATTTTTTTTTTCTTTTGTTTCTATTCGCCACACAGCTGAATTTGACAGACATGGCAGTATGGAAAGAGAGCACAGTCAGCGCTGCAGCTACCTCTATCCTTATACCATGGAGTATCCTAAGTCATGAGTCCTATTGGGAATGATCGGATTTTTCGGTTCATAAATACTTATGGTTGTTGTCGTCTTGCTTAAGGTTGAATAATATAGGTTAAGTCACTTGAGAGAAGCTCCGTCCAACTGTCAGAATGGATGAAAAAAAATAAAAAAAAACTGAATCTGTACAATATTCAGATAACAGCTTCTTTGACAGTTCGAACAAAGGCGAAAAAAGAGTGCTTTTCTCTCAAATGACTTATAGTCCAATTATGTTCGCGTAATGCAATGCAAGATGGCCGTAGCAAATGCCAAGTGAATTTCTGTTGTATGGGCTTTGTGTGTATCTGGTTATACACCACGTAACGAAGCTTAGAACAGTATAGATAAAAACAGAATCTAATCTCAAAACCTTAAGATAAAAAATTCAATTTTATTTTGAACTTACGTCGGCTCTATGGTCTTGTGACAGCCAGTGTTGTCACTTTATCACAACAGTGGTAGATCTGCTTTTTTTATTCTACCACTTTTACCACTTTTTTTTTGCAATTTCCCAATTTGTAGGTCGTTATGCAAAGGAAATAATCGCTGCTGAATTAAGAATTTTAATTTATTCTAGAATTGAAGATTAACACTCCAAAATTAGATCTAATATAATATTATAACCTATATAAACACTATAAGGGCCAGTTTTTCAGTAAGAGCTTAAACTCTTGTCAAATTAAACCTAGCTTAACTCACGAAAATTGGATGTTTCAACTCGGTTTAACTAATTATGCTTAAATACCTATTTAAGTCAATTAAACTTAAACGAATACTAAAATGCGTATAAATTATCATATAATGTATTTCTTTTTTGCCTAAAACAAGTTTAAACGTCCAATGTTGGTGAGTTAAACTCAATTTGATTTGACTGGACTTTAAACTCATACTGAAAAACTGGTCCTTATGAGTGAAAATTCGTGAAACTAGCCTCCTAAAACAGGAAGTCGTAATTTTTGTATATGTATATAATGGATATTATTGAAGTGTATTATATGAAAAAAAAATCAATTGCAATTTTTTTAAAGCTTTTTTTTCAATGAGTTAGTTACAAAGAACTTAGTCTTAGGCCACTGTTTTAGTAATATTAATTTTGATAAGCAACGGCTTGTTAAAATTTTTTGATTTTTGGGTCAAGTACTCTTAATACACGTTTTATCACAAAAACTATTTTTTTTAAATTTTGTCTTTAAAATTAATAAGTTTTTTATAAAAAAATTAAAAAAAAGTTTTGGATCACATAGAAAACTTAAAAAAATATTACATATTTATGTTTTTTTTATATTAGCATGTGTCCTTCAAATAGCGTACTTGATTATTGTTGAAAGATTTGTTTTTGTAGCCTTACTGGTTAGAGAGAAATTAGGTATTCTTCATAAACAATTATGGTATGAAATGTTTCAAATTAGCCACCAATAAGCCAATGTTTCAAAAGAACAATCGCTTACTTTTTCTCCAGATATTGCGAAACATGTGTTTCAGTTGTATGGAAGGTATCACGCCTTAATTTGACACATATCCTTCGAATGATGTATTTAATGATTGCCCATTTTTTTGTTGTTGTAGCATCACTGGCTTTCAGACATTGCAAAAAATAATATACATTTGTATGGGAGGTGCCCCGCCCACTTGTCCAAATATTTAAAAACCCTTTTTTGTACTTTTCTGTACCTAAAGACCTAAAAGTCATCAAAATAATTTATTCCCTCTAGTTTGTACAATCATTCCATTGTGCTGTGCTCTGTATGGCTCGCACAAGACAGGAAGTGCAGATAAATAAACATTTCATAATAGAATTGTTTATGGAGAATACATAATTTTTCTTTTTTTGTATTATTTCTAAATTTGTATAAATATATAATATTTTTTAAAAATTTTCTACGTGGTCCAGAACGTTTTTTTTTAAATAAATCATTTTTGTAATTTAACGTGTATTAATACATATTATATTAAATATTAGTACTTGACTCAAAAATCAAGAAATTTTAACAATTTTAAAATACATATAGAAGTAATTTATCAAAAACAACAAAAATTTGAAGTGAGTATAAAAGTAATTATTACAAGTTATCTTTTCTCAAAATATGTCGCATTAAGTTTAAATGGTTACAAATCAAAAAAAGCAAAAATATGCAAAAACCATCTGCATTGCCAAATATGCAAAAATATGCGCAGTAAATACGCAAACCATGAATTTATTGCAAAATATTCAAAAATATGCATTAACGATTGAATGCCATTTTAAAGGAAATTTAATGATTCGTTAAGATAACTTAACCGTTTCCATTTTAAGATGCCCAGTAAGAAAATGCATTCGCATGAGATTTCTAGCCCTACTTACTATGAATTTATCAGGGTTTCCCGATTATATAGAAAGATTTATTTTTTTAAAAAAGTGTGAAATACTTATTAAAGATAAAATTAAAGTATTTTTTCAGGAGCATAAAAATATATTTAAATATTTCAAAATATTATTAATACAAACAAAATTAAAATTTATTTTTTAAAGAAGAAAGTAAACATAAAATTAAATAATAATGAAAATTTATTAGAAACAACATTTAAAACTTTTTACAATAATCTAAAATTTTCTACAGGATTTTGCACTAGCAAAATCCATTAAAATATTATCTGTATCTAAATTTGTACATATATCAGATTCAATTGACAAAAGAGACAATGAAGATAAACGGTTTTGAAACTTTTTCAAGCATAGATAAGCTTCAATTAGTTTAAGCTTAGAAAAACTTTTTTCTCCTCTGGATACGCTACCTGGCAATGTTAATGTTAATTTTAAGGGCTCTATACAGATTTGGGTCATTTTGGCGCCCCTAAAAATTTGGCGCTACAGGCGTGGGCCTGCTTCGCCTGTACCACGGGACTGCTTCGACAACGCCTGTGGCGTTGTTTTCGTGTAGCTATGTAATTTCGATTTTTGACATCTAACACATTCCTGTGACCATTAGTTAATTTGTATGTTCTTTTTGGGCCAGAAGTATCGTTGTGTTATTAGTCGTCGAGAAGCTCCAGTGTTCCTGAGTGTTAGATCTTGTGTAATTGTTCAAATATTTGTTTCCGTAATGTTTGTGGGATGTATGGACGTGTTTTTGTATCAGTTTGTTCGCACCAAATCTTGATGTAGAGTAGTGGAATGTGTATTTGTTCGAAATTGTAAGTATGTTTGAATAATATTTCTCAGTGGGCAATTGCCTGAGTCCGAAGGCCTGCGTTAGGTTTTAAAAGGCCTTACACACTCCTTGCAAACACCGTTGTATTGCTTGTATGAAATGGGAAAATTTGTCAGGCCTTCCGCTCTTCTTGCTCAAAAGAGACCTGCCAGAAGCGTTCTTTCGTGAAGTCACGTTCGAAGGAAAAGCAATATAAATATCAACTTTAAATAAAAAACGACTAAAAATTTTAGATTTGAACTATGGTCCTCTCATGCGGCGGTCCGACATCTTACCAACTCGTCTACCGTGGTTGGTAAGAATCAATTGCTTATTTTGCATCAATACAAATGAAAGTAAGCTTTCGGGAGCCTGGGTTAGAGACCCAACTCGCACAAAAAAATTTTTTGTTTTTTTAAATCTACATTTTTTTACAAACTGTTCTGTGTATTTAAAATTTTTTTTTTGGAATTTTTTTTGTAAATTTTTTCATATAAAATAATATGAAAAGAATCAGAACCTTCAAAAGGTAGGCCTTCTAGAAGTACTCATCAATGCAGTGATCATGGAAGGCACATTGACGCCAATTATAGCAGTGCTAGCATGCCTTCTTTTTTGGAGCACTCGCTAAAATGCCCACTGGGTTCTTGTAATTCTGAATCTATTATTTGTTCTTTGTGTAGCGTTCTGAATTTCTTAAAGCTTCAATTTCGGTTCGCGAGGGTTGCTATTGCCCTTTAATTATATTAAGCTAACATTGCACGATGAAAAAAAAAATAAAACGATTCAACTAGAAACATGTATTGTGAAAAGAATATAAAAGATATAGACATGCAATTTTTTTACGTATATAATACAAAAACAGTGTTCCAAAAATATATTTTTTAATGCATCTTCTTCTCGCTAGGATGCGTAAAATTTTATTTAGCGTAAAGAAGATATTTTGGTCCCAATTTATCGGAAACAAAAATATCAAAGTACATATTAATAAAGGTACTTGTCGCAACAACCTCAACTAGAATTCTTAAGTTTTGTTACAGTTTGCATTCGCTACGGGGATATTAAGGGTTAAAAATCATAAAAGACAAAAAATGTCTTAAATTAAGTCTTTGTAATTTTTTTTCCAACGTCCAATATCACCTAAAATTTAGAAGTTTAAATATATTCATTTGTAAGCATTTTAAAAAATAATATATATTCTACTATTTCCAAAGAAAATCTATTAGTATTATCGTTTTAAGTTAGTTTTAAATCAGGAAAAATGCAGCTGAGCCATGAGGCAGACTTAAAATATGCTTTAATGCATTTTGATAAGAAAATATTACCCAAAAATGTCTCAATGTCAACATTTGTCTGAACGTTTTTGTCGAATTTAAGGGACCGCCCACTTTTTATATTTTGCAAACAAAAACATATGCTCATATTAATAAAGACTTTTTTAAAAAAGGATCCAAAATTACACTAAGGCTTAAAAAAGTATCCATCAATTTTTGAAGGAAAAAAGTATCCAAATGGATCCAATTGGATCCAAACGGCAACACTGGTCATGAGTCGGATCGGGAAAGATCGGGTTCTTCGGTTCATAAATGCTTATGGTTGTTGTTGTCCTGCTGATACATATCCTACTTGCCGAAATACTCATAATCGACACAAGCAGCCGAATCACTGCCACAGATATGAAACAGAGCGCAGTAGAGCTCAGCAGTAAAAAATGAGCGAGTTTTTTGTATTTGTTTTGTGCTATTTCTTGTGAGAATTTAGATATCAACAGATGTGTTAATAGTAGAACTAGATAAGGTAGTGTTAGGGCTGAATGTGATCTCTTTCTTAGTGACCATAACTGTCAAACTCAACAATTTTAGTATTTTTGCCAATTTTTGCTTTCGTTTTGACAGTTTCTTTCACCGGCTCTTCGCCCTAACACTACCTTGTCTAATTTTGCCATGGATGTGTTCTTCTTGTGTTGCTTTTTGTTTTTATCTTACACAGTGAAAGCTGCGCATAAGGTAAAGTTGTTGAGTCTTAAAAAATAATACGCAGTTTGGATAGTATCGTGTCATTCATTTTCTGCAATCAACAATTATTATTCAATTTGTAAAGTGTTTTTTTTATTTTTCTGACACCTTAAATTGCTAAATCACATGCGCATAATTTAAATTAAACTTCTATTGCACTTGTTTACGCACAAGAAGCAAACAGACACGTGCGCCGCACAGTGGGTTGAGTCCCATTCAAAAGTTGTCAATAAATAGAAGGACTCATCGTAGACCAGTAAAATGTGGTGTATTATTTGGAATTTGCTTTATTAGAATACATACAAAAATATTTTTAAATCCGACCACAACCGCGCCTACCTCCCATACAAGACAAATATTTAAAACGCCATATTTTTTTGTATTGAACCATACATACAAGAACCATTCTGTCAGAAATCTTCAATAAATGTCTAAAAAAAAAAATATTTTCTGTCACGCCCACCTCCCATACGAAATTTTTCCACTTCATAAAAAAAGCTTATCGTTTCGTTTTTATTAAAAAAAAAGGAGTGAACCTCATGTGTTTTGCCACAAATTGGCGCTGGTTGTAAATGTGATACCATCAACAGTTGAAAAATATAATAGCATACTTTTTGGCATTGTGATAAAGTGAGCACAGGTCGTGTTGCATAAATACATGGCTTGCATACGTATTCTAATTCTGTTGTTTAGAATCAAACAATATATATTTCACTTTCAGCCAATTGAGGATTTTTGAAGAACATTTCTTGACAAGGGAATTTGACTATTTGTATAGTTTTGAAAGCCGTACTTTCGTAAGAAACGATCGTTAAATCAAGAAATGCCTAAAAGCGTACTAAAGAAAATTACTATATTTTATTGCGAAATTCATATTTTATTGCGAAATTCATTAAAATGTTTCATAGTAAGCTATAAGATAATGTGAATTAATTTAACTTTATACATATCACATTACTGTTTTGCTAATTCAATTTAGTTGTTATTATTTAAAAAATATATACTATATATTAACATAGAAAATTAATAGACTGAGAAACACACTATAGAATACTTAAGTACTCTGCAAATATATTCTAGTATTGTAAAAAAAGAATTATAACCTTTAATCGTATTTAGTTAGTAAATGCTTTTACTATTTAATTTAAAAATTAAACGATTTTAAATAAAAAATATACCTATATATTAACGTGCCGTACTTTCGTAAGAAATGATCGTTAAATCAAGAAATGCCTAAAAGCGTACTAAAGATAATTACTATATAAACCTTAATATATACCTTATATAAACCTTACTATTTATTTTATTTATTTATTTATTTATTTATTTATTTACTTGATTGCTAAACCTTAACAGGTTTTATAGCAAATTTAAAATTATAAAATAAGATATTTAATACAATTCAAAAATATAAAGTATGATTTTGAATGAAATAATGTATTATTAACAAACTAAAAAGTTTTAGTAAATTGCTTAAAGTATATAATTTTATTAAAGTATAAAAAATAATAGAAAAAAAGTTAAGTCAAAATCGATAAAATCAGACAGCATAGCAGGGTTGCGTTTTCAAGACAAACAAGGTCAAGTTAGCAACAATTTTTGTATACAGCGGAGTCGTGTGACAAAGAAGGTCTCATACCCAATAAAACACCACTCCAATAGGTATATATTAGGGCGGGTCAAATTCTGGCTCAGCGAAATTCGTAAAATACATGTAATTTCAAGACTTTTTCTCCACTACAGCATATACAAATTCTGAAAAAAAGCTGTGCGGACTTTCGTAAATAGATTCATACACATACATTCATACATTCATATTTTATAATTGAGAACAAAATCTATTTACGAAAGTCCGCACAGCTTTTTTTCAGAATTTGTATATGCTGTAGTGGAGAAAAAGTCTTGAAATTACATGTATTTTACGAATTTCGCTGAGCCAGACCTCCAAAAAATTCGTCCATACAAATTGACCCGCCCTAGTATATATATAATATATATCGTTCTGTTTCCCTGAAGCCGGTGAAATCCTGGCTTGACAGGGTGGTTACTCGACAAACTAGGTCAACTTCACCAAACCAATTTTCATAAAATAAAGAAAACCAGTTGCGAACGCAGGCACCAAGACAAACTAGGTCTTATCGGCCACTCATATTAATATATTACAAATCGATCTAACGTAGTGTTTCAAGAGGTAAAAAGACACCAAGACACCACGGTACCGTCAACAAATGTTGTCACAACCATCTTGAAGATATGAGGCAATTGAAGATCCCAGGTTTAGGTCCATTCAGATTATTTAGATATATTATACACCAAAATTTTCCATTTTACGCTTAGGTCCATTTAGATTGTTATATTAATGTGTTTACAAATCACCAGATGCATCAGATATATGTTTGAAAGAACTTTACATAATCAACGACGGTACTGCAGGTAATCTATAATTTTATGTTTGATTGAGTCCATGGATTCACTTAAGGATATAACATCATATACAAAATTAAAATCACCGCAAGCGCTTCTAAGAGGTTCATTTTGCAAATAATTAGTTCTACAAAAGTTCATGTGGAGTAACTCAAAAGATCTTCTAGGACGAAGAGGAATATTAAAATATATTTTACTCAATAAATATGGACTGTTTACATAGCCATGTAAAAGTTTTATAATCCAACAAGCATTTATCATAATTCTCCGATTTTTTAAAGAAGGAAGATTTAAGAGTTGTAACCGATATTCATAAGGTGGTAAGTGAAAATCAGTATTACAATAAAGATAGCTTAAGCAAAACAAAAGAAATTGTTTCTGCACTGATTCAATGTCGTCTATGTAACAACCGTATCTTGGGCACCAAACAACTGAAGCGTATTCTAAGATAGGCCGCACTAGGGAAGTGAATAAGGTTTTCGTTATGAAAGGATCATTAAACTCTTTTGCCCAACGTTTAATAAATCCTAAAGTACTATTTGCTCTATTTATTATTTTATTTACATGAATATTAAAGCGTAGTTTAGGATCCATTGTAACTCCAAGATCATTGAAGCTATCTAAGGACTCCAATGGATAACCACAAATTTTGAAGGTACATTTAATTGGTGGTTTGCGCGAGAAAGACATATGCTTGCATTTCTTCATGTTGAGGTTCATACGGTTCGTTTTGCACCAGTTATGAAGATGATCTATGTCGGCTTGCAAAAATACAGCGTCATTATCATTTTTAAAAGAAAGGAAGAGTTTGACGTCGTCAGCAAACATTAAGATGCTGGAATGCATTATGACAGATGGCAAATCGTTTATAAAAAGTAGAAACAGAAGAGGCCCAAAATGACTTCCTTGAGGTCTTCCTAAAAAGAACAGATTGTGTTCTATTGCTTAAGTAAGATTCAATCCACTTTACCAACGGTATAGGAAATCCAACAAGATGTAATTTTAAGATCAGTAGTTTGTGATTTACAACGTCAAAAGCTTTGCTAAAATCCGTGTAAATGACATCAGTCTGCATGCCTTTTCCAAAGTTTTCTATAGTTTTTGATGTAAATTCGAGAAGGTTAGTAACAGTGGATAGTAACTATATAAACTATAATAAACCTTGAGACTTAACAAGTCTATATTTTCTTCGAAACTGATTTAGTTTTTACCAAATGTTGTTCAAGGACGCAAAAAATTCGCTCAACTTAAAGTCTAATAAAAGCATTTATTTATTTAAAATACCGTCGAAACCCGAACATCATAATGTTTCATTCTGCTAAAAATAAATTTAGGTTTTTTTGTCATATCAACTTTGTCTAAGAAATTTATTGCAAAAATAAAACTAAAAGAAATTGTTCAAGTATGCAAAAAACATTTTCAATAATACTTTTTGTACTTAAAAAAAACCAGAGTGCAATTCATATTCTCGATTGTCTGTAATAACTCTTGAAATATATCAATATTTTATTTACAACCAAAATCACAAGCGTTGTTGTTGTTTTCTTCTCCATAGAGTGCAACAATAAAATACCAAGAACGAATTTTCGAGAAAAAACAAACAAAAAATGAGAGCTCACATGGCCTGCAGACAAGTACTTACGAAAAGTGCATACGCAAAAAAAAATTAATTAACCCTAAGAGACGTCGGCAGATAAGGAGCAGTACTCAGAGTACACTCAAAATACATTCGGATCGAGTGCCTTTGTAATAAACTTACTCAACGCACTCATTGAAAACGGCTCGAAGTGGTTCGGGTCTCGTAGCGCTCGGATATGAGAATGTACTTATACCCGAAAAAATGCTAATGAGCCGAATGCCTATAAGTATTTTACACATATTATTATGTATGGATAGAGTTGAGAACAGCACGACACTCGGGTATGATTTGAGTATCAGAGTTCTGTCGGATACTCATTGCAGTTCTCTGGTCTGTACCTTTGATATGTGTGATGACGTTAGAGAATTGTGCGATGAATTCTAGGTGTCCTGTTTGTCTTGGGCTTCTTTCTGTTTTTGAGTGTAATGCTGAAGTAAGTGGCTTGTGATCTGAGTAGATTGTGAAAGTTCGTTCTTCTAAATAGTGTCTAAAATGTTTGATAGTGAAGTAAGTTGCAAAAGTTCGCGATTGAAAGTGTAATTTCTTTGAAAAGAAAGCTAATGGTTCTGTTTGATTATTGTATTCTTGTTTTAAAATTGCTATCTTAGATGCATCTACAGCGATAGAAAGTTTTGCTTTGCTATTAAAACGATTAAGTAGCACTTCCTTACTAAAACTTTCTTTTATCGTTTGAATGCTTCTGTGGTGTCATCTGTCCAAATTATATATTTATCTTTTGTTTTTGATACTGTTGTTACCATGTCGTAAATGTGTGTTTTTTTAGCCATTTTTGGTATGCACCTATGGTAATATTTTATCATCCCGATGAATTTCTGCATTTGTTTAATTGTTTCGGGCTTAGGGTAGTAAACTATACATTGAATTCTATCGGGAGATGGTTGGATGCCTTGTTTTGAAATATCTGTGGTCACAAGGAATAATGACTAAACTCAAAATATCGTAAAAAAGCGATATGGAATTTACTTTATTGCCAATTTTTGGAAGTATGCAGATATCCATGTTTTGCCCAGAATTGTTCATAACTTATGTCTGCACATATTTTGATTGAAATCTGCGCCTATTGTGGGTCTTTTAATGTCTGCTAGTAAGAAAGTGAATGGGAATTCGCGTCTGAGTTTCAAGTTAATGTTGAGTAGTTTCTTTCTCATCATAATATAAGCGTACGTAAATAGGCAAGTCCTAATGACGTTTATTTTTTCTAAATATCGGTACCAGTGAAATTAAATCGAGCATTTTTTAATCTAGATATTGTAGCTATATCGCAGTGCTATCGTATTTATACTATCGTGATGTTATCGAGTACGTATTTATTATAGATATCGTTACTATATCGCAATGCTATCGTTACTATAATATCGTTATGATATCTAGTATTTTTTAGTATGGATAACGTTACGATGTCGAAATGATATCGTAATTATACTATCATGATAATATCTAAAAATTTGTAATAAAGATACCGTTATGATATCGAAATGCTATTTATAACGGGACTATCGGGACGATATCGCGTATTTATGTGTTTAGATATCGTAACGATATTGTTAGACTATTAAAAAAATTTTTTACCGAGATATGGTTTGCTGGGCATAGCCATCACACAGACAGACAGTTTTTTGCTTTTTATGTATGGGCATTTCCGCAGAAAAGTCTACCGTGACCAAAAAATTAAAACTTATTACAAACTTATTATTTGATGATATTATCTAAGAGAAAAATTTTAATTCTATTCATTAAAGCTATTTCTATATTAATTCATTAACCATGATGGTCTAATCGTCTGCACTGTTTCACAAATGCAGTTTTTCTTTTTCGTAAATGTTTCGTAAACTTTTGTGTTTTAGTAAAAATGGAAGAAAAAATGGCGTTGGCTAAAGATAATGAAAAAATGTTTGAGGCAAAGAAAGGACAATACATTTAATTTGTTTTTTAACTAAACTAAATTACATTCAACTAAATTACATATGTGCTTAACTACCTCATTACTTAATTACCTAATTAAACAACAATGGAAGTTTAAGTAACGTAACGCCAGATCAAAAAGACTAATAAAAAAAACCAGAAAAGATTTTTAAATTTGATCACTTGAAAAATAAACTAATGTTATTTTAAACTCTTCTAAAAAAAATTTGTATACAAAAAGTCTTTCCCAATTCAGAGAGTTTTGCCAATTTTGTAGTCCAAGTCAAAAATCACTTCTGTTTTTGTAACGTAAGGCCAGCACATATTTTTGCTTATATCTTAAAATCCTTACGGTCGATTGTTGTTATTGTTCTTACTTAATATAATGCTACTTAATTAATACACAAACATAAAAAAGCCTTTTTAAAAATTAGACATTTTTTATTCTTTTTTTTAATATTTCTTCGTACAAATCGTAAGTAACGCCAGCTTGGAAATGAGCATATTTAGATAAGCAACGAACATTGCTCTTAAGTTTTTGCAGTGTGCTCTTTGTACATAAGCAAATAACTCTAATTCAGTCTTTATTATATCGAATATAGCACGTGGCACGTTCCAATATGAACTGTAGAAATATTAGAGTAAAAAAAATTGCACTGCATTATTAAAACTGAATAATGCAGTGGAATTTTTTCTACTATTTCAGACAATCACAAAGTAGTTCTATGCACAAAAATACGCAAATAAATAACGAAACAAAATTGTTTTCTCAATAATCTCTTTTTCGCTCTGCACGCGGGGTGTGTTATACCCGACAAAAAATTGATACTGAGAGTAGTTTCTAGAGAGTTAATTGAGTGGAGTCTCTGACCTTACTTAAGAGTAGTAGGGGTCCGTACTTTTTTCCCTAACCACTCTTAAAGCCTCTACTCTAACTTCTGATACAATTATTTGGCAAGGTAGTAGCGTAAACTGGCTTTTTTCTCACGAGCGGCGATTGGTAGTTGTCAAAATCAGCTGTTCATGCAATAAATCAAAGAAGAGTGAAATAAATTTCTAGTCAACCGCAGCAGAATAAAAACAATACAACAAATTTTGCGAATAAATTTAATAAATCAAAGAAAAGTGAAACAATTAGCAACGACTGCTAGTCAACCGCATCAAACTAAAAACATTCCAGTAACGTCAGCAGCACTCAGCAGCAGTCATCTTCTACAACAATCCTGCGTATTCAGCTAAGGTACCATTTGTGAGCACATACGGCACAACGTCAGCACCCAGCATCAGGCACAGTGGACCCAACAGAAATTTTGCACACTACCAGCGTTTTATACGATCGATAAATCAAGCCTATCATAAAAATTAAAAACATTTTTTTGTTTATTTGTATTAATTTTGTATTTTTGTAATTTTGTTTGCATAAAAAAATGGTGAAGTGAAAGAATCATGATAATTCCTTAATTCGTTTCTGAGTTATGCTCTCAAATACCCCTTTAAACACTCCCACAGCAACAACAGCGCCATCTACCGGGCCCAACTGTAAAACAAAACCATCTACAGACCCAGCCGCACACACACACCAAATTTCATCAAAATCGGTCCAGCAGCAGTTAAGAGGAGTTCAGTGACAAAGCCATGTACAGAAGAATTTTATATATAAAGATATAAACAAAATCTATTAAGAAGATAAACTATAACCAGAAGTACTGTAGACAGCGAATGCGGTGTTGGACTCACTGAGGGTTGTAATCCCCAAGCAGCTTACTGTATTTAAATCCACTTGAAAACCGCTGCTAGCTGCATTCAACAATGCATCAAATCCTTTTTATATTTTTAAATACTCTTTCGCTTGATCTGTTTCACCTGCTTTCTTTGCTTCAATGGCGGCTACTTTAAATTAGTGTTGACGATGAAGCAAAATTTTAATTTGCTGTTCTGCTAAATTGTTCGCTTGATGATAACCAGATGTACGCGTGGTCAGTTCTTGTTTTTCAGGTGTTCAGTGACGATTCGTTTGCCAATGTGGAGGAGGTATTGATATTGCAGTTGTGCTTGCCGCCGGTGGAGCAGGTGCCGGGTTGACCACTTTGGGTGGTACTGCTGGCGTTTCTGCTGCAGCTGGAGTATTCGATTCATTACCATCCATGGCAGGGGACCAAAATCTGGCGCAACTGGCTCGTCGTCGTTTGAAACGCTACGTCCAGCTTTGTACAGCTTAATAGCGTCTTCGTACTGCTTAACAATATGCCCAAATCGTCGTGCTTTGCTGGCATTTTCTTCAGCCTTAGCCGCTTCTTCTACGTATTTGCATTGTCGAGGGCACACTAATTTCACTTGTTACTGTTTCAATTGCGTTGTCAGCAGCTGGTTTTCCGGAAGCGGTTGGGGCTGCATATGCAGAAGATTTGGATATCCCTTAAGCTAGTCTGTTTCACAAAAAGCTAATGGTGCCTGCTTTTAATGCACTAAAACCACATGTTCATTGTTTGGAAGTGGTATATAAATATTTAAAACAAATACTTAACAAAAACTGAGCTTGTGCAAGCTAAATTCAATAAATTATCGAATTATTCTTTTTCTCTTTGCGCAGCATGAACAGCTGTTTTTGACAACTACCAATCGCCAAAAAACTGTCACGGCTACCTTGTCAAATAATTGTATCATGCTCTAACTATTTGGAAATTCCAAGTGCAGTAAATTAGGCTCGGGTATCGCATACCCAAGGTGCACTTTGAGGATTAAACCACCTGTACAAATCAATGCATATTAGGTTTCTACGCACGAAAATGGTCAAGAGTGACTGTGAACTTTATACCAGCCGGAACGAATTAAATCTAAGTTTATTTTTTGTAATGATGAAAACTTAGTCATTAACATAAATTTATCGTAGTATTTTCGAAAAGTCCTTCTTAATTATTATAGTTCTCAATTTTGAAAAGTAAGTAACCCTTTGGACATTTCGGTTAAGAAAGAGAAGCTTTTTTCTAAAAAAGTTTATTTAATACACAAAAAAAGTTTCATTTGCATGTTACTTTAACATCTTCAGTATAAAATAATTAATAAGATAATTAATTGTGATCTATTTTTTGAATTTGTACCTGATTTTAATTGTGAGCTTCTTAGATCAAGTAAGTTTTAAGAAGGCAACAACAACAACTTTGTATAGAGTCAATCACATAGCAGACTAGACAGAAATGCTTCGGAGGCTGCTAAGCTTCGCTCTTCAGTAGTCTTGAGTGAATAAGCTGTAACCAATCCACTGTTTAAGTCTTATATGATTTGACACTTGTTCGAACAAATTCGTAAGAATTTTACTGCTTTATTCTGTATCACGAAGAAGCACACCAACGATGAGAAAGACACGAGAAGCAATACAATTTTGTATGGAAGAAAGTATTGCTTCTCGTGTCTTTCTTATCGTTGGTGTGCTTCTTCGTGATGCAGAATAATGCAGTTAATGTTCTCAGCGGCCATTTAATCACATGACATTATAGCAGTAATTATTTTTAAATCAAGACTTTAAACTCTACCAGGGTTGCCGTATGTTCTAGTTGCTTCTTATTTTTTATGAAAATGTTTTTTTCATTTTTCGATAGTTTATATATTCAAGAATGTCTCCTTAAAAAGATTTTTCGAAGTTCGAATTATTTTAAAAGTTATAGCTATTTGAGTGTCATCAGTTAGACTGCCTGAAACTTAACTTAGAAACTTAAACGCGTTTTTATCAAAACTTTTTTCAAGACGGTTGACATGATATCTCAAGTTCTAATGGACTGATTAACTTAAAATTATGTGTGGGCCTTTTTTATATATCACTCCATGGCCGAACCGGGATTGTGTTCAAATTTTTTTTTTCTTATGTACCAATTATTAAAAATTCATAACTTTGATCAAACAGGACAAAAAATTACTTTTTTTTCAAACAGTCGCCATTTCACGGAAAATTGTCATGTCTAGACATTCTTACTAATTAACCAACCTTTTTTTCCAGAAGGGTTAAAATCGTGGCAACATGGAGGCACCCACCTCCACCTTTTTAGCACCCACACACCACCAGCCTGTAATTTTTCAATTCTTAATTTTTTTTAAATTATTTTTTGTGTTATTGAAATATTCATATGCACATAATAAAAAAGGGATACTAAAAACATTAATTGGTTATTTTTACCTTTACACAAGAATACTGCCTTAACATATATTTTTTTATATATAAAGATGGCGTTGAAGTTGGTGTGCTTAAAACAAGGTTAAAATCGGGCCACACTATAGCTCGGCTCCAGTTCATCTAAATAAAAATGCATTCGATAATAGACCCTTGAATGCACATCTTATACCAAAATGGAATAAAAATATGGCAAATTAAGAAAATTATGAAGCGTGGAAAAAAATTCGAAAAATTAACGTTATTTTTAACTATATTGTTGCGTGTAAAAACTAGACAAATTTTCCAAAAGACGCTCATTTTGGTAAAAGATGTGTAGAATTACAATACAAATATAGAAAAAAATGTAAATCAGTCTAGTCTAGTTTCATTGCAGTAGTGTTGTCCGTTTTGAAAAATTATTTATCCAGAAAAACGCGTTTAAATTTAAAATTTTTTAAAATGCTCTCGAATAGTTGTACTACAATAATCAATTTAAGACAAAAATCAATTTTCAAAAAATTGTTGGCCTAAAACCTCCCTTCCTAAATGTTTTCGAGATTCTACTGTAATACCCTCATTTTTTTCTTTTATAAAATATTTTTGAAACTTACTATCTTCTAAATGGAAACATAATAGCTCATGTTTAAAAGAAAAATGCTTTTTCGAAATTCTTCCACACTGTGACTAAGAACCAAAAACAACTCTACATTCCACCGAGCTGTCAAAAAAGCTTTTCTAAGTTGTGCACTTTGACTCATTGATGACGCATGTAAGAAAGTCCACACAAAAAACTTATTCATAACAAAAGAGAAAATGTAATCTGTTAGCTTTGCCAACGTCTCCAATCGCTCTTGCTCTCTATTTACTCCAAAGTCTTACTATTAGAAGAACCAAAAAAAAGATGTTTTATACCAAAACATTCATAGTTGGCATAAAGTAAAAGAGGCACTAAATGTGTAGTGAATCTATTCCACTTAAGAAAACTCAACAAGAACCACTCAGAGTGCCATCGGGGAGGGGAGATGAGCACATTTAAAGATACAAAGTGCACTGTTGCCAACTTGGTGCTTTTTCCCCACCAGATTTTGTGCATTTTAAAAATGATGGCGCAAGAAAAATGAGGTTTGGTGCATAGTGCATTTTTTCAAAAAAAGTATGTAAATGATCTCAAAATGTGATTTAATGTTACAAGTATATGAAAACAGTTAAACATGAAGATTCATTAAATAAGCCTAAATTAAGTATTTTAAATTTGTAAAAATTTGTGAAGTAAATTTTTTGAATAAAACAATTGGCAGTTCAGAATATAATTTTTACTTTCATTTTGTGCTTTACATTTTTGAAAACCTAATAAATCTGGTGCGTTTTTGTGGAAAAGGCGCATTTTTCGCCTTATTGGTAGATTTTAGAATATAAAAGTTGGCAACACTGATTAAGTGTAATGAGAGTTGGGAGCGAGCTTTATTGGTTTTCGCTATTTCAACATGAGTCCTGTTTCAAAGCCAGTGACTGTTCGTTCAGACATTCTTTAACCACTCTTTGTCGTTCTTCGAAAATGACAGAGTTTGTCTCGGTTTTGCATTATCTGACCTGAAGAATCAGGTCATACGTGCAATATAACATTTAACCATCATAAAATAGCATTGAACAATTAAAAATATTTGTCGAAATATAAGTAATAAATTAAAAACATAAACAAAGAAAAAAAAACGAATTGCTCCTTGCTAAAGGAGGCGAGGAGGAGGTGTGAACGAAAAGAAAATCAAGTGCTTTTTTTATAAACCTATACTATATAAAAAAGTTTGTTTTTTTCGTTTTTAACAAGGAAACACATGGACGAAAACCATTGCAAATGTGGGGGAAATCGCAAAGTGCTTGAATCCTAGAGCACTCGTATTCGCATTTAAAGTATCGGAAAAATAATATAAAATGTGACCATGCAATTCGATATTTTTCTATCCTCACATGTTATGACGTGATTGTGTCTCTGCTAAGAGCTTAAAGAACATATTTCGGGCTCTTAAACTGAAAACTGAGGAATACGAGGCACTGTTTCATACGGCGATGTTTCATAATAAGAAATGTAAAATGCTTAGAGCTCACTCCCAACTTAGGGTTACATAAAAGATAAGCAAACCACGGAATCCCAGCAGAGACAAAAGTAATGGAACCAAATCAAATCAACACTAAAACCGAAATAAAAGCAGTCAGCATAAAAACACGGCCTACAGCCAGATAGGCTAGAAAAGTTGTGCAAGGGTTGGACTTTACGTATTGTCATATACGGCAAATTCTCATTTCTTTTTTCCCCTCAAGCAATCCGTCCAAGCAATGCGTTAAAGTATTTGTGTCAAAATGTCTGTGTATTAGAAAAATAAATAGTTACCGTATCTAGAAGCAATGTGCAACTTTATTCTAAAATTTTTTTGAAATGACTCGTAAAATTAAAAAGTTACAGTAAAAGAAAAAGAAAAAACTAACATAACAACAAAATAATAACAAACGCGTTACGGTTCGAAAACTTAATTTTTTCTCTCTATTAATATCTTAAAAATACAAACAAGCAAAGAAGTTCGGCCAAGTTTTTTGTCGCTTTTTGCGTCGTCGGCTATGACTGTGTCACTCGCTGAATAAATTTAATCAATTGTTCCAACAGTCATGGCATCGTAAATCCCCCTCCCCACACATCTAGTAATCTTCTCTCAGCACAGTAGCAACAGCAGCAGTAGGAGTTAAAGCGAAGGAGAGAAAGAGAGAGAGAAACAGGTTGAAACAGGCTTTTCCTGTTGCCTGTCGTTGGAAGGGATTTAATTATCAAATAAAGCATTTAGCGTGGTGAAGCAGCTCAACAATTTTTGAGACAAACGATGAGCATAAATATTAAATGAGCATTAGGCAGAATCATCCAAGTGTTGACACACTCAACAGATACAACAACGACCAAACGGGTTAAAAGTAGCACTTAAACGAGCCCAGGTGGCAAAAGCACTTTAATTAAAGGCCTAAAAATTGCAGACATTTACCGAATGCATATCCTTGGCATCTGTCCAGCTGGAGCATTTTAGGCATAAAGTGTTTCGAGGAAGTAGAAAACAACAAAACCAATGATTACCATTTTTCAGGTCTACCAAATCAAAGCAAAAGAAGGCGACGAACAACAACTTGATTCGGAATACTTTGGTCACGTGACACCACCCAAGGCACATTTCCTGTGATATAATTTGCACTGTTATTTAGCAGAAACTCAGAATAAACACAAAACATTTAATCCATAGACTTACTTAAAACTCGACAGACAGCCGCCTTTCTTCGATTTAAACATGGGTGATGAGCCACTGGAAATTCGTACCTTCAAGGAGAAGATGCTCTTCTATACCACAGCTTTTTTCATCCTGCTTGGCACTTTTAGCATGTTTGCCTTCCTGTTTCTGGTGCCCTTCGTCATCGAACCTGCCTTCACCACTATTTTCATGCAGTTCGAAGAGGTGCCCGCCCTGTGCGAAACCTATGACACCGAGATCTTTCACGGTTCCAAGAACTGTTCGTGGTCATCGTGTCGCGAAGGTTGTACAAAGGACATTTATACCTGCACACAAATACGCGTCAATTATCGCTTGAACTTGTACAACTTTACCGACGAGTTCAACTTTACCGAGTACCATCTGAACTTGATAGAGGCGGAGCGCGAGATACCGCCCGTTAAGCGCACTGATCGCTACGAACGTGCCATTCGTGACTACGAGTACGATTCAATAGGTAATGGAGGGCTGCATGCTGCTGCTATTGACACCATCAGCAATGGACATCTTGATTTCGGCGATGCCGACGGTGCCAATGGATACCTCATCGAAGACGATGACACCACTGGTCTGGGCACCTTAGTGAATGCCGAACGCCGACCTTTCGATGAAATCTCCGAACTAAATGAGGGTCTCATGGGCAACAATTCGATATACTATTATGTGGGAGCCCGTCTGTTTCCAAACGTCAAGGGTTGCGGCTACCCGCCCATGCTGAATTGCACAATTTGGCTAAAGCGCTATATGCGTATCGGCATAAAGTTCCCCTGTTTCTATTCCAAAGTAGATCCCAGCTTAGTTATAAGCGATCTGGACTACTGGCAGAACACTCTCAATCTAGTCTACTCGATGGCGATACCTATACCGTCGTTTATTATTTCCGTCATCTATTTGACATACGCTTACTTTAAAATTTACAATGAGGATGAAGAGACCGTGCCGTTGGACAAGAACGCTGAAGACATGGACATCGACGAGGATGGGGTCGATGATAGTGATGGCGCCGCACTGGCAGAAAATGCAGCGGGAAGTCAAGTTATTAACATGGGTTCAACGGAGGACAGTTGTGGTGATGTCATGCTACCAAACGGCGGTATACCAACGTCTGTCTCGCAAGGCGCTTCACTAACTCACTCTTGTCAAGCTCATATAATGCAGTCACCGGGTTCACAAATGTCGCCTAGTTCAGACATAAATTCGTTTGGGCATCAGTTGAAAGTGCAGATGGCAGACGAAATGTCGAGAGACTCATTGGACAATGGTGTGATATCAAATTCGAATTCAGTGCAGGGGTAAGTAAGATTCATCGAACAGTTGGAATGCTCGAGGATGGGTTGGTCAGATTCAACTCTCATTAAATGCCACTGTGCTCTGTCGTGTGTCTTTTCAAGACATGGGTAGCACTGGAGCATTACTGCTCTGATTCAATTTTTTTTTTAAAAGTAATGCAATAATGTAACCAGCGCAGTAATGTAAACAGCACGCTTAAGAAAATTATAAAATATTTATACAGTGAGCAGAAATTGCGCAAGTAGTACGGTGCCTCAAACCAGTGATGCCAACGAGAAGAGAGTAAAAATCCACAAATGAGTACAAATTCGTGGTACTAGCCACCAAAAACAAGAAGTTGTAATTTCTATATTTTTTATGGATATTATTGAAGTGTATATGAAAAAAAAATCAATTTCAATTTTTTTTAAAGTTTTTTTTACAATGAGTTACAAAGAATATAGTCTTAGGCCACTTTTTTAGTAAAATTAATTTTACTAAGTAACGGCTTGTTAAAATTTCTTGTTTTTTGGGCCAAGTACTCTTCATACACGTTAAATTAAAAAAAGATTTTTTTAAAAAAAATTTGTGTCTTTAAAATAAATAAGTTTTTTATTAAAAATTTAAACAAAAAAAAAAAGGTTCCGGACCACACAGAAAACTTTTAAAAATTATTACATATTTATACAAATTTAGAAATAATACAAAAAAGAAAAATTATGTTTTCTCCATAAACAAGTATGTTATGAAATGTTTTAAATCTGCACTAACTGTCCTGTGCGAGCCATACAGAGCACTGCACAATGGAATGGTTGGTACAAACTAGAGGAAATAAATTATTTTGATGACGTTTTTAGTGCTTTAGGCACAGAGCAGTACAAAAAAAGGTACATTACTGGCTCTCAAGATATTGCGAAAAATGCAATCCATTTGTATGGGAGGTACCACTCCCACTTGCCCAATAATGCCTTAATTTAGTACATATTCTTTAAATGGCGTACTTGCTGATTGCCTAAGTTTTTGTTGTTGTGGCATTACTGGTTCTCCTGATATTCAGAATCTCAGAATCACGCCTTTTTTTGGCACATTTCCTTTAAATGATGCACTTGATGACTGCCTAAGTTTCTGTTGTCATGGCTTTACTGGTTTTTTAGATATTGCTAAGATAGATAAGAGCCGCTTGCATGGGAGGTGCCACGCCCACTTGTCAAAAAATTTAAAACCCCGTTTTTTGTAATTTTCTGTGCCTAAAGCACTAAAAACGTCATCAAAATAATTTATTTCCTCTAGTTTGTACCAATCATTCCATTGTGCAGAGCTCTGTATGGCTCGCACAAGACAGGTAGCGCAGATTTAAAACATTTCATAACATACCTGTTTATGGAGAATACATAATTTTTCTTGTTTTTATTATTTCTAAATTTGTATAAATGTTTATGTGTTAAAAATTTTTTATGTGGTCCAGAACGTTTTTTTTTTAAGTTTTTATAAAAACTTATAAATTTAAAAGAAACTAAATTTTTTAAAATTTTTTTTTGTAATTTAACGTGTATTAGGAGTACTTCGCTCAAAAATCAAGAAATTTTAATATGCCGTTACTTAGCTAAATTAGTTTTACTAAAACAGTGGCCTAAAACTAAATTCTTTGTAAATCATTGAAAAAAAACTTAAAAAAATTGCAATTTAATTTTAAAAAAAAAACTTCAATAACATCCATATAAAATAAAATAGATATAAAAATTATGACTTCTTTTTCTTGTTTTAGGTGGCTAGTTTCACGAGTTTTCACTCAGATGCGACATAAAAAATCCGTGCAAATCAGTGTAAGCAAATTTCTATATATTTTTAATACAAAACTAACAGCTAATAAAATTACTCAATTTAACTCGTTAAAAGTTTTAACAATTTTTTGTATTATTTTTTTTTCAAAATTGGCATTTAGGTGAAATTGCTATCTTATTCGTATATTCTTTTGGTTAGGCCTTCCACATGCGGCATCAAAATAAATGGAATGTTGTGCTTCCCCGACAGCAGCAGCTCCTTTTGATTTAGTTTTATATCAAACAAGTAGGACCAGTTTTTGATCCATTGTGTACAACATTTAATAAAACGTACAGCAGAATAGCTTATAAGATGTTAATGCCCTTTCAAGGGCTGAAATGGCCAAATCGTTTTGGATTTTTTGTATAAAGAAAAGAAAAAAATTGCGAATAATTGCGTGAAAAATTGGAAGCATTTTGTTATGATTCAGAGGGTTTATATATATCTGATATAACCGGTGTTAATCGAGAAGTTATATATCCTTACCTCAATTTTTTTGACCTATTTTGTCATCGCCAAATATACGGTCCTCAGAATATCGGTCCTGAGATCAGGGGCGTAACTAGCGGGGGGTAGACTACCCTCCCTACTTTTTTAGAGTCGGCCTAATTGTTTTTTACTAAAATTTTTTAAAATATTGAATTTTATAAACAATAATTATGAACGCATCAAAGCCAGTCGTACCTTTTATTGCAATTTCCATAACAAAAACCAACTTTAGTCGGCTATTTCATTTTAGTTCATACCCAAAACTATCTTCAGTCGGTCAATTCACTTATAGTCGTACGATAAACAAACTTCACTCGGCTAACTCACTTTCAGTCGTACCTTAAACGAACTTCAGTCGGCCAACCCATTTAAAGTCGTATTTTAAACAAACTTCAGTCATAATAGTTCAATAATAGTTCAAACACATTGTAAGAACCGAACTGCTATCGTAGCAACTCGTCAACAACTGCTGTGCAGTGTGCGTTTTTATTTTAAATTCATCAATTTGTTTCAATTTCGTCATTATTTTACTCATTTTTCACAAATCTTTATTAAAAATTACAAAATGCATAATATAAATAAACTAGCTGAACCCGGTGTGCTTCGCTACCCCCCTCTTTATAAAATAAAATTATAAGTATTTATATATTTACAAAAATTTATGTTTTTAATTTTAATTTAATTATTGCAATGCTTCTCCCCTTTTTTTGTTGTAAACCAATTAGAATTCACCGCATGTAATAATTCACTGAACCGCATGTAATTTGTTTCATGCTCCCCCTTTTTATTTTTATACCAATCTAAAAGCAGCAATTACACAATCAGCTGTTTCGCAGTCAGTTGTGGGAGAATGAGAATGGGGTTACTCCACTCTCTATTTTAATTAACACATATTACAAAATCAGCTGTTTTGCAGAAAGTTGTGGGAGAAAGAGAATGGGGCTACCACACTATTTTAATTAGTATGTATTTTAAATTTGAGGTAAAGGCATTAATTAACGTAGTAAAAAAGTAGGTGCAGAAGTGTGCATGGTTGAAAAATATTATCATGTTATTAGTATTCCTGAGTCAAAGCTGCACGCTGTGAAAATTTAAGATCGGTTAACAGGTCCAGCCTCCAATATAACGCAAACAAAGGGGCGTGCTCCGCCCACTTTTCTTTTGGTACGTATTTCTATTCATGCCAATACCATATATAGCAAATACTGCCGCCGTTGGTCAAAAAATGCCCAAGATATGACGATTTTAAATTTTGGGTTATATGGGCGAGGCCATGCCCCTTTATCCACTCACAACTTTATATAGTTAAGAATTTATTATTTCGTAAGAATATCCTATTGTGAAAATTTAATGAAGATCGGTCCAGTAGTTAAGACTATATTGCGATTTTAATTTTCCTGAAAAGAGGCGTGGTCCCACCCAATTTTCTCCCTAATTTTGCCAATACCATATGTACCAAATATCATCGACGTAGGTCAAAAAATGCCCCAAATATGGCGATTTAAATTTTTGAGTTATATGATCGGTGCCACGCCCCTTTGTCCAATAAAAACTTCATATAGCCTATTATTCCTTCCAGAGTCATAGTAACATGCTGTGAAAATTTCAGCTTTAATGGCTGCAAACATAGCTCCCGTTTGGTGAAATAGTATTTATTCTTACGGCAGCCAATCAGAAGCGTTCTTAATTAGTGAAATGAATTGCCATATACATAATTTTAATTGTAAGTATGTCAATGATATGGTAAGCGTTATAACACGCGTTGGCAATCGCACCTCATGTTACACTTGAAGGAAAAGTAGTGCGATATTAATATTCCAATTTAATTGTGTTGATAATAATTAAAAAAAAAATAATAATAAAAAAATTATTTCAGAATGTTTTTGTGCATCAACACTTTTTAAAGACACCAAATATATACCATATTGAAAGCAAATTAATTATAATTAAAGTAAAATGGGATGAAAAAGGGGGATTTGGTAATAAAAAACTCTATAGCTACCTTACCTGTAGATAAAAAGTATATAAAACTTTAGGTAAATACATATTACAAAAAAAGTATTTTGTATAGCAAACATTGTTAGTGGTATAAGTAAGTATCTGAATTAAAAAAAGGGGCGGTGAAGTGGGCGTGGTTCATAGTAATATGGCGACGTTAACAGTATTAAGAGCAATATACTACCAAATAAAAAATAATCCGTTGGAAGGAACAAATTTGTACAGAGAACAAAAAGTTTAAAACTTAAATTTGGCGTGAAAAGGGGCTTGAAAGGGGGCGTGGCGTAAGAAATGTTTACTTCTACCTCGCCTGGAGTATAATGTGTATACAATTTGAAGTAAATCTGTTAAAAACTATATGGGAGCAATTACATTATTTTTAAAAAGTGGGCGTAAAAGTGGGTGTGGTCGAAAAAAGTACCCTATTAATCATGCCAGAGTCCCAGTTAAATGCTGTGAAAAGTTCAGGAAGACCGGTCCAGAGGTTTGGTCTCCTATAAGGTACAAACAAACAAATAAATAAACACACATTCCATTTTGTATATATACATAGATAAATAATACTCGATTGCCTACTGATCAGCTGTTTCAGACGAGTTGAGCAAATCGTTTCATTTTGGGTTAAATCTGTAAACATCCGTAAAGAAGAATTAATATTTATATTTATATAAATTGAAAGCCCTGTTTATTTTTTAACACACATAAACTATGAACTTTTAAAACAAAAACGAAAATAAGTTTTTAAATGCTGATTCGATAATGTTGTAATGCTTTTATATGATAGAGGGAATGGACTGAAAACTGCCTTTAAGGGATCTTCTTCACTTGAAAAAGATCGAAAAATTGAAAAGTGTTACTATATGTGGGTTAAAAAATTTCAGGATTTCTTCAAACGGTACCAAAGATTAACGAAAAAGTCCGTTTGAGCTGAAACTGTTTTGCATTATATTTATTATTGTAAAATCTCTAAGATTATTACCCACAATCATCTATTAAAACCTAAGACTCGAATTTTTAGAGCGTTAGTAATGTAAAAAATAGGGTAATTTTTAAATTTTAGTTTTGAAAATGGCGCCAAAAACAGGTATGAGGTTTAGTTGGCTGATTATACGTAATCTTATAGTTTCAAGTATGATCGTTTACATGAACTAAAAAAATTTTCAGTTACCTGTTGTAAAAGCTGAGAAATCGTTGCCACCTTTTGGATTCGGAAAATGATGTCCAAATTGTTAAAAGCTTAAGAGAGCAGATAAAAGGCCAAACCAAAAAAAAAAGTGAAAACATACTTAATTGTATGTATTTTAATGTACACAAATTTTTTTCATCTTTAAAAAAAGTTTTTTAGTAAAAATAATTACAAAGTGTTTTTCTTAGCCGTTCAAATAAAAAAGACCCCTTAAGACTTATGTATAGTGTTCGAACAGTTGAGTAACTTAATATAATTCAACTATGTTGCATTTAAAAAAAAGTCGGGACTTAAGGGTATCCAGTCGGCCGAAATACATTGATGACCCCCAATCAAAATGGCATCGGTACGCCCCTGCCTCTGATTTATCTAAAACAGTGTTTGGCACGCCATAGGCACGCGTGCTCGGCACAAATCTTTTTTATTACACAGACATGATCGGAAAAGCACACAAACGATGCGGCGTAGCAGAGAAATACTGCATAGCTGAGGTGTAAAGCTTAGCAGCGTTCAGTCTATCTCTCAGCAAAAGAACACAAGCATCCCTCCAGGAAAAATCGGAAGGCTTCCATTTAAAAGTGATAAAGAAACATTCCCCACGTATCTTTTGGAAGCTTAAGGGTGTTTTGTATTTATATTGTTTCCAAACCGCTTCTTTAAGAATGCATGTGGAAACTTTTATTTATTGTCAAGCAATGACAATAGAAAATGTTAATATCATTGTTTTCTAGCCGCTTATTGTAGAATCCCTCCAGGAAAAATCGGAAGGCTTCCAGTTAAAAGTGATAAAGAAACATTCCCCACCGTATCTTTTGGAAGCTTAAGGGTAGTTTTGTATTTATATTGTTTCCAAACCGCTTCTTTAAGAATGCATGTGGAAACTTTTATTTATTGTCAAGCAATAACAATAGAAAATGTTAATATCATTGTTTTCTAGCCGCTTATTGTAGAATTCGATAGTCTAGTGGTAGCGCGCTCGACTGTGGCTCAGAGGTCCCGGGTTCGAATCCTGGCCGAATCCATTTTCATAACAAGGGAGAGGAATGTTTCCACATTAATTCTTAAAACAGGGGAGAGGACTGCTTCCAATTCACTTTTGAGGACAGCGGAGAGGAATGTTTCCACATGACTTTTTAACACAGCGGGGAGGAATGTTTCCCTATAATGACATGCTATGTAAAAAAAGCAATGGAGTGTGCAACAAAGGGGAATGCTTCCTACATTCCATGGAATGTTTCCTGGTAACATCCGGGAATGCTCACATTTCCTGGAGTGCATACATTACGTTTGTACGTGTACGCTCGTGTTTGCCAAACACTGATCTAAAACCTTAATTGTTTAAGGTAACTAATCTCCGCCATGCAACTTACAGGGCTGCACATTTTTATTATTTGCAAGTGTTGATAAGCACAAAGAGTGATAAGTACATTTTTTTACCATTCAAATTAATTTGTACATAAAATTTGGTGAAAAAAAAATCGAAATCTACGAAAATTTTGTGTGAAATTCTTAAAAACCCGTAGATTTTCCTTATGTTGCCGCTGTTGTTCATTTATCTGTGCAAGGCTTAAATATCCGTAGAAATATCCGTAATTTCCGTGTAGTTAGCACCACTGCCTAAAACATAGCGATAGAATGTGTTCGAAGGGAACTTTGTTTGCTTATTTAAATATGAAAAAGGAGTTACGCAAAAGATGCTGTTAAGCATGAGTGTTTGGAGTGCATTTTATTGTTATAATGCTTTGCATTCACAGAATGGACTTGTTATGTTTTTGAGTTAAAGCTGAATATTGCGTTGATAGTTAAAAAAGAATGCAGTAAAGCTAAAGCGCAGCAGCCCAAGATCGTAGCAATACATTTGATTCATGCTTCATGGAATATTTTTTTCCCTGTAGATTTGCATGTTTTTAGTTACATGTAAGGCCTTTAACAAATGGAGCAATTGAAAAATAATGCAACTACAACGCAATAGCTTAAGCAGTTGCAAGCCACTCAAATTTTAAGCTGAACTGCACCTTATGCTTTCAGATGAGCAAGTCCCGTCGCAACGCAACATTAAAAATTCATAACTTTAATGCTTTTCAATTGAAACTATGTTAAACAGAAACAAAAATTTAAAGTTTTTAAAGCGATTCGAATGGTGAAAATGTTATTTCATATTTTCATACGCGAAGAACTCAACGTCAAAACAAAATTTGGGTGCATCCATACATAAGGAACAATATAAACTGCAGATTATTGGTCAAACAAAAAACAATATGCAACACAAAACCGCCGATTAAAATTGCAGCAAGCTGTGTTGCATTGAACTGGGACCGAATTACGGCATCCGTGATCGAAAAAAATTACGAAAGGCACGACGAGACAAGTGCCTATCAATATTGTACAATTTTGCTCGATCACGGATGCTGTAATTCGGCCCCAGTTTTACTGCATGCTTGAATTATAAAACTTGTTCACTTTAGGTGAATGCTAAAAACATGTTCTTTGTTCAGTAATGTTTCATATTAATTAATATTTACAGTTTAAGTAATTTTAAATCAATTTATGAGCAATAAGACTTCTTAAGAATAGATATATTGTTTCAGGATTTTTTTCTTAGTTTCATGTATTTTTGCTAAGTGAAGACAACTTGCTACTTCGCTACAAAACTTACCGCATTCAACAAATTAACTACAATGCAACGCGCTATTTAATTCAAAAACAGCCTGCACTGATTAACATTCTGTTAATATAGATACCATAGCATTTCAAAATCAGTAATGTCGCAATTGCGTTAACGCATTACGCTGATACAGTAATCTGAACTTGGGTTAGTGTATCAGCGCAGCATTTTTTGCAGTGTTGCCCATGTTTAGTCGTTCCTAGTGTCAGCCTCTTTGTATTTGCTAGTGTCATTATGCCATCATGACATACTTATAACTATAAGAGCGCTATCTTAAGGCTACATCTTAGACTATCATGCTACTGTAGTATATAAAGCATGCATCAAGTCAATGTTGAGTGTGTCATTTTTATCTCATATCTCCCGTACTCATCACACACATTCGATGAAACACTGCACATTAAATACGCTGCACGTGTCTAACTGCAAATTAGAAAATATTGATAAAATTTTTTAAAATATTGATTGTTATAAACAATAATTATGAACGCATCAAAGCCAGTCGTACCTTTTATTGCCATTTTCATAACAAAAACCAACTTTAGTCGGCTATTTCATTTTAATTCCTACCCAAAATTATCTTCAGTCGGCCAATTATCTTATAGTCGTACTTTAAACGATTTTCAGTCGGCCAATTCACTTTCAGTCGTACCTTAAACGAACTTCAGTCGGAAAACTCATTTTAAGTCGTACCTTAAACTATCTTCAGTCGGCCAATTCCCTTTCAGTCGTACCTTAAACAAACTTCAGTCGGCCAACTTATTTTAAGTCGTATCAGCGTTGAATTGTTGTAAACGAATCCAGTGTTCCTTTGTGCCAAAATGCAGAAAAAGTTCAAAAAAGTAGTATAAATTTTGTAGTGATATGAGTAGATGAAAGTGATATGTCGTATTTTGGAATTTTTAGTGTTCTATGCATGGATGAAGGGTATTATGTGCATAAAAACAATTTTACAACTTAAAACAACCATGTTTGTGGCTTTTTTAGAAATAAACTAGTAAATAAACTTCACACGTTTGATTTAACTAGTATAGATTTCAGTACAAATGAGAAAGTTTGTACTCAATTTTCACGAAACTAAATTTTTGTGACATATCACTTTCATGAGCTCATGTCTTCAATTGTTAAATCAATTGAGACACATCGAATGGCAAGCTCAGAAGCTTAGAAGCTCAAAATTTTAGTTTAACATTTTTGTCAATGCTGAGATGAGTTGTTTTGACGAAATAACATATAATTTTAATGCTAGGAAGAAACATTTTTTTAAAAAAGACACAGTTTCGATAGTATCGTAAGTATAGACGTAGAATTCCTTTCTATACAGCATTAGAGAAAAATTCTGTTTTTTTTTTATTTATTTTTTTCAAAACTATTTTTAAACATTTCATCTTCTTAATAAAAATTATTCAAAAACAAATTTGTTGTTTTGTCAAAAACAAATGAAATGTTTTAAAATAGTTTTGAAAAATATAAATTAAAAAAAACAAAATTTTTCTCTATTACTGTATAAAAAGGAATTACGATACTATCGAAACTGTGTCTTTTTTTTCTTCTTTTCATATTGAAAATGTTGTTGCTGTTGTTTCTTTGAAAATAATTCGTTAGAGCAATTAATTGTTCTGACCTGGCCTTAAGCTCAATAAACGATTTTAAACTATCAAAAAACTAGAATTTGTATTTAAAATCAAGAATGATTTAAACTATCAAACATTTAGAATTTGTATTTAAATCATAGAAAATCAACATTAATATACAACTTAATAAATGGTACGCTTATATAAAACACACAATGCGTAGTTTGCTGACAATGAAACGGTCCGCTTCAGTGCTTTTAAAAGTTCACACCGTTTTCAACCGAGCCAATTGGCTATCTGGGAAACGAAAAAAATGAAAGCAACTGATGTGTATTTATATACGTTTGTTTTACATACATATTAATAAAAACAACAACAAAACCAGCACAACAACGAACGACGTGATTATGAACCAAACAAGCAAACACAACAACCTTAAAAACAGCATAAGCAGCTACTGCAGCTAAGCAGCTACTGCAGCTAAGCAGCTACTGCAGCTAAGCAGCTTGTGCATTTCTCATACGAATAAATGAATTTTTTTTTTCTTAGATTTTGCTACTTTATTAGATATTCGTTGTATTCCCACTAAAACTGATATTTTGATATTTTTTTTTCTTTGTACGATGAATATTAAAGGCTGCAGGTATACCCCAAAGTGTCAAATATCACCATGTAAACCGCGCTGTAAGACGTAATTCTACGTCAAAATCGATATACGAAAAGGAATCGTGGTCCTGGCCTGGTGTTTTAAAAAGATACTCTTCAGAAATATTTAAAAAACCCAAATTCAGAAAATTATCTTCTGTACCACTTCTGATGCCCGAGATATAAAACCTTATATTAATTTTTTTTAAAAAGTTATAGAATTGCATTTGCGAAAAATATGCAAATTTTTAATTGCCAAATTTAAGGAAAACGTTAACACTTCAATACCACAAAAATTTAGACAATCAGATAACAATCAAAAGTTCTGTGCTATTTTGAGTGCACCTTTAGATTCGCATATCCTTCGCACAGGACACTGAGGGTAGAAACCAGGAGTAGCATCTTGTTTGGCGAGACATTGTTAGTAAAGTAAATATAGATTTACTTTTGCTTTAAGACATATGTAGTTTTTCTTACAAAAATTGAAGTATGTTTAGGTCGTTATTTTTTTACTGTTTTTCTCAAAAAACAACTTTGTCTCTGTGGGAGAGAAAGATATAATTTTTTCTTAATTTTTTTTAGATCTTGACCACCCTTTGCAACTTTTGAGACCTCCTAGAATGCGAATTTCGAAAAATTGTAATTCGATACGCCCTAATAAGCACTACATTTTGAAAAAATACTCTGCAAGATTCAAACTTTCAAGGCCTATATCTTTTAAAAGCGACCCAACTTTGCAAAACCCTTTTAGGGTTTTCTTGCTATAAACCAGTACTATCATCCTGTTTTGTCCACTTTTCCGTTAGAAAAATGTGTTGCACAATGTAATTCAACTATGTTGTATTTAAAAAAAAGTCGGGACTTAAGGGTATTCAGTCGGCCGAAATACATTCATACCACCCAATCAAAATGGCCACGGTACGCCCCTGGGCAGAACGTGGTGCGGGACACGGTAAGCAATACATTTTTCCATAGCAAAAAATATTGTTGCTCGTAATAAGAACTCTTTCACGACGTTCAGCGTACGTTTCGTTTTACATAAAGATGCAGTAAATATCAAATAATCCTGGGACATAGCAGGTAGGCATAGTTCGAGGACGCTGCATTTAATGGCATTAACCATTTTTCAATTCTTCGCCAATTTTCCAGAAATTCAAGGTTTAAGGTCAAGTACATGCTGATGTAGTTTTTATAGGAAAAAGTTTTTTGACTGGCCTTCATATCTTCAGGTGGAGCATTTATAACTTCTTGGGAAATAATTTCAAAGAACAGCAAAACCATCGAAACTAGGGCTCGCAATCCCAGGATCCCGAAGTTTTTCAGGTCTCGACAGTCCCGGGATTGAAAATTTTAAATCCCGGGATTTTCGAAACTCTGGATTTGGTTAAATTTTCAAAAATTATTATACATAAAACTATTTAAATAAAATTATAAAAATTTCAAAATAAAAATCTATAAAAATACAGTTTAAGAACAGTTAACTTTAAAAATGATCTTAATCATCTAATTTATTTATCCACTGCTGCCAAAACGCTATATAAGCTGTTCATTCGAAATTCTTTAGCTTAATAAGGCTAAGCAACATGTGGGATCGTGTAGCCGCAAAGCTTAATTTCAAGTTATTTAGCCATCACACAATAAAGTTTTTTGTAACGTATTATTTTAAATAATAAAATGAAATAGTGCCTTTTTTTATAAGTATTTATAAAATGTTATTTAAAAATTTTTAGAAGACAATCTATTGTTTTGTGTTATTTTTAAGACTTGATCTGGACTTGTTCCTTTTTGAATAAGTGTATTTGACCAACTTTTTGAATTTATGTAATTCCTTGCACTAGTGCTCAGGCTAAATGGTCTGTTTTTTATGCAAGTAAAAAATTTATTCAAGTTTTCTCTTCCGACGTTACGCTGGTTACTTTTCAGCTTCTTCAGGGAATTTTATTTATCTTAAACGAATACAAAAAGTCATATTGTGGTAAGAATATAAATACAATTGATTTTTAAGATGAACAAAATTATAAGACAGAAGAATTTACAAATTTAAATTTTACATTAAAAACTGTTGATTTTTAATACAAAATAAAATTTAACAATCAAACATTAAACAACTAGAATTTCACTATTCCGTTTTATTATTCTTTGCACTGTAAATTTTTATAATACTTTTAAATTTTTTGTTTGAATGGCCTATTATGCAAAATAAACAATTTAAAAAAGAATTTTATTGCGTTTCATTGCTATTAAAATTTTTAGAACACTGTTTTCGATTTCCAAAAAATTGTTATGACCGGTTGCTACAATAACATTTAGTTTAAAAAAGGTCACAGATTTTTTTTACGTATATTTTGTTGCAAAAAACAAGATCGTTCATACATAAAAATTATTTAAAATTTTTTTAATAAAGTTGCAATCCTGGGATTGAAATTTTTAATCACAAAAATCCCATTATCGCCAAAACAACCGGAAATTGCAAGCCCTAATAGAAACCCAACCCTTAGTCCAAATTGAACCCATGATTCAACAAAGGCCTTTTTTTCGTATAAAAGCTTTGTTTCAACAAAGTCATGTAAGCTTTTTCTTGCAATAATATTCTCCTTAAATACTAGCGCTATATTAAATTACAAATAAACCCCCAAAAAATTAACCTTCTGAATCGAAAATGTCTTTAAAGTTATTACAATTTTTTTCATATATATATTTTAATTCAATTTAATTTAATTTATTTAAAAAATTTAGAGTACCGTAACACTTTCGTAAAGTACGTTTAGAAATTGAACAAACAATTGCTTAGTTGACAAACGTAAATAATAGCTTCCCAGCAAACCAAACGATATCGTTTCGATATCGAGATGACATCGTGAAGGTGATAATTTCTATCGATAACGATACACGAGACGATATCGTTATGATATTGAAAAATCCCTGTTTTCGATACAAATTGACATATCGAAAACGATATCGAAAACATATTAGTTGCTATATCGAAACGATATAGAAATTTCAATGTCGTTTCGATGTCGAGATGATATCGTAAATATGATAACTTCTATCGTTAACACTTCACGAGACGATATTGTTATGATAAAAATGAACATACGAGTATCAATAACGATATCGAAATATTAATCCTTGATATCGAAACGATTTTGCAAATAATAAACATCCGGAGATTTGAACCTCGGTCGCGTGCGTATAAGTCTATCAGCTTATCCATTCGACCATCGCAATTGTTAACTAATGGTCGCTTAATATGCTTCATTAAGAATGAAAGCTAGTCTTCGGTCGTGCGCTCGTTTTGTTTTTTTTTTTTTTTTGTTGTGCTGTTTTAAAATATAGTTTTTTAATACTTCATTTTTTTACGAAAGTTTGAAATGTTATTTTTTTATTTTATAGATCAAACAAATTTTTTTGCTTAAAATATGCAATAATAACAGCGAGCCTATAAAAAATGATTTATTTTTTAAAATGATTCAAAAGAGTTTTTTACACCCATACAAAATTATACGAAAACACTTCGAATTTTTTATATAAAAATTTTGAATAGTTTTTTCTTGGTTACTCATCTTAATAATGTAAGCGCACGTAAATATGTAAGTCATAGTGACTTTTATTTTGTCTAAATATCGGTACCAACGAAATTATATCGAACATTTTTTAATCTAGATATCGTTACGATATCGCTATCGTATTGCTATCGTTGCTATCACATTCATCATTTACCATGATGATATCTAGCAATTTGTTATATAGATATTGTTATGATATCGTAATGCTATTGTTAACTGTACTTTCGGGACAATATCTCGTATTTGTGAGTTATGATATCGTAACGATATCGTCAGACTATCATAAAATGTTTCTACCGAGATATGGTTTTATGGGATAAGATGAAACGTAACCCAGCAAACCAAAAGATATCGTTTTGATATCGAGATGATATCGTAAAGGTGATAAGTTCTATCGATAACGATACACGAGATGGTAACGAGGTGATTACGAACGATATCGTTAAAGGTGATTACTTCTATCGTTAACGCTTCATGAGACGACATCATTATGATATCGAAAAAAGGCAGCTCTCCATAAAAATTGACATATCTTAAACGATATCGAATCACATTAATTTTTGATATCGAAACGATATTACAAATAATAACCATCCGGAGATTTAAACCTCGGCCGCGAGCGTGTAAGTCCATCAGCTTATCCATTCGACTATCGCAATTGTTAACTAATTGTCGCTTAATTTGTTTCATTTAGAATGGAAGCTAGACTTTGTTCGTAGGTTCAAACCCCCACAAGGAAAAAAAATTTTTTATTAAAGTTTTTTTTTCTAAATGAGCTTGTTATTTATTATGTTGATTTTATATGAATTAACCATGCTTTGTTAGTGGAAGACGTCCAGCAGACTGTTGGACTCCATAATAATAACATAAGCATAAAGACTAAAGTAAAGCAAAAAATACAACAATATGAATTAAATATGAAATGGGAGAAAAACTGAGAAATTTACATTTAAAATCTCATCGCCTCTGTGGTGCAGTGCGCTAGTGCGCGCTTGCACGGGTATCACAAAGATTTCTGATGAAGCCTTTAGCATAGCCGAAATTGCAATAAAATCAGCTAGTGATTTTTCCTTTTCATATTGAAAAAAGTTGTTGTTGTTTCTTTGGAAAGATTCGTAAGAACAATTAATTGTTCTAACTTTGACCTTAAGCTCAATAAACGATTTTAAACTATCAAACAACTAGAATTTGTATATAAAATCAAGTATGATTTAAACCAGAGTTGTAAATCCATGGCTCTTTTAGCTCTTTTAGCTCACTTACAACAACTTCAATATTTCCGTGTGTGTTGTAATTCGAGGAATAATGTACATGACATTGTTGTTGCTTGCTCGCGTCGACAGCTAGCTATCAATGTTATTGCTGCTGTGGTTTTTTTTTTGTTGGTATTTTCTCGTAGCGCACACTCAAAGTGGTGGCGAGTTTTTTGTTGTAGCATATTCAATATCACTTGTCTGGAATAATTTTGCTGGAATAGATGCTGAAAACCTATTTTTGCAATTTTTTTTAAAGAGACATTAGCTCAGTGTGCTGATGTTGTTGTTTTTGTTTTTATTTTTTTTCGTCGCCATCGAAGCTTTATTTTTTTTATTTTTTTTTATTATTTGTAATTTAGCTCACTACCACAACACCTCTGATTTAAACTATCAAATATTTAGAATTTGTATTTAAATCATATAAAATCAATTTTTTTTATTTTTTGCGAAAGTTCAAAATGTTTTTTTTATACAATTTTTTTTATATTTTATAGATCAAAAAAATTTTATTTGCTTAAAACATGTAATAACAATAGCGAACTTGAAATAAATGATTTATTTTTAAAAAATTTTAAAAAAATTTTTTACACAGAAATGAAAAACCGAATACGAGATCTTGAACTCGTAAACGAGCTCGAAACGAATACGAGATCTCGGATCCATACAAAATTATAAGAAGACTTAGAATTTTTTCATATACAAATTTAAAAATTTTTTTTTGTTACGCATGATAATAATATAAGTGTACGTAAATGGGTATGTCCTAGTGACGTTTATTTTTTACCCGACTACGGCGGAGAAAAAGGAGAGGTATATGTGTTTGACCGGCATGCATGTGTATGTATGTGTATGTATGTGTATGTATGTGTATGTATGTGTATGTATGTTCATCTGTTCCACTCTGACTTCTAAACTACTTGTCATATTTCATTTGACAAATGAGGTATCGTTGGAAGCGTTTTGATAGTCTTCTGGTTAATGGCTATGTGACGTCACATTTTATTTAATATAGCGCCCTCTAGCGGACATAAAGTCATGAGTAAAATTTTTTTAGTGACATGAGCAAGTGAGGCATCTCTAGAAGCGTTTTGATTGTCCGATGAAGAAAAGTTATGTGACGTCACATAAAGTTAAATATTGCGCCCTCTAGAGGACAAAAAGTCAACTAAACCCCTTACTTCTAAACTACCCTAATTTCTAAATTACTAATCATAATTTGACAAATAAGGTATCGTTAGAAGCGTTTTCACCGTGCGCTGGTTATATGTTATGTGACGTCACATAAAATTGAATGTAGCGCCTTCTGGAAGACAGAAAGTAAAATAAGCCCTAACTTCTAAATTACTTATAGTAATTTGACAAATGAGATATCGTTGAAAGCGTTTTGATCGTCCGCTGATCGTCCGCTAGTTATTACGTGACATTTAATGTAAGGCGCACTCTAGAGCACAGAAAATCAACTTAACCCCTAACTTCTAAGCTACTTATCAGAATTTAACAAATGAGGTATCGTTGGAAACGTTTTGATCGTCCGCTGGTTATAGATTATGTAACGTAACATACAATTTAATAAAGCGCCCTCTAGAGTACATAAGTTAAACTAAACCACTAACTTCTAAGCTACTTATCATATTTTGACCAATGAGGTATCGTTGAAAGCCTTTTCCACGTCCTCTGATTAAAGGCTATGTGATGTCACAAATTATGGTACCCAAAATAAATTAAAAAAAAATAGGTTGAAAAAACTAAAATTTTATTACTCAGTTTCGCCGGGTCTATATTTCAAAGAAGTATTAATTATGAACCAACTTTCATGGTCAATATGTAATATGGCATTAAAAACTGTTTCATGAGTTCTTACATCTTGTTCTAATGATCAAGATATAGCAAAATAGATAAAGCCAAAGCAATCCCCGAACCTGTAAATAACTTTCCGTATCCGAAAACACCTCTTTGATGATTAATAAGCGATTATGACGGTTTTCACGTGAAGTATCTTTCTACACATTCGACTTACTCGACGACCTATGCTAGCTAGTCCTCTCTTTGTCATTGTAATAAACACATTAAATCTACACGGAATTGTTTTCACAGTAACTCAAATCTGTCGAACTTTCCTTGATAATTTCACAATATTGCAATCTTAAAACTGAGTCCTCGAGTCTTGCTTAACCGTGTCGCGGCCCCATTGCCAAACGCCAATAAAATGGTATCAGTGAAACTGCATATGTAAATTGTGGTCGAATACTGAATTCAATCGCAGTGTCACCAATAACTCAAAAGCTGTTGAATTTTTCTAATTTAGGTTGTATGGTAGATGCCACACCCCCTTGTGCAACGCCATACGGTATTATCAGTAAAACTGCATGTGTAAATTGAATTCGAATACTGAATTCCGAGGCTGTGCGGCTACGCCCTCTTGTCCAACGCCATACAATATTATAAGTGAAACGGAACGTAAAAACTGTGGTCGAATACCGAATTCTGAGGCTGTAGGGCCTATAACTCCAAAGATATTCAATATCGCAAACTTGGATTGTATGGGAGGTGTCACGCCCCCTTGTTCAACTCCCATAAAATGTTATCAGTGAAGCGGTACGTGCAAATTGTGATCGAAAACTGAATTCCGAGGCTGTGCGGCTTATAACTCCAAAGCTATTCGAACCCTTCCCATAAAAAATACAAAATTTTTATACAAAAAGCTAATTGATTTGTAGGCGGTAAAAGGGGATGTGGCAAAATTTTCTTTCTCTCGAAACCTTCCCTGATGTGAGGTGAACAAAACGCAAAAAAAATTATTAAAATCAGCAGAGCCCAGTTTTAGCAAGACTAACGCACACGCATTTGATTTTTATGTATTTAGATAGATAGAGAACGTTACGATATCGAAATGCTATTGTAATTATACTATCATGATAATATCTAAAAATTTGTTGTTTAGATACCGTTATGATATCGAAATGCTATTGTTAACTGTACTATCGGAACGATATCGTGTATTTGTGTGCTAAGATATCGTTACGATATCGTCAGACTATCATGCAATTTTTCTACCGAGATATGGTTTGCTGGGAAGAATTTAAGGAGTGAAAATGGGAAACAATAACATTAAATGTACGTCTAGATCAGTGTCTACCAAACACGAGCTCACAAACACAAACAAGGCTTGCTTTTCATGCTCCCATTTGCTTTTTCTGAAGTGATGTGAGCCAAAACCCGCTATAACACTGTTTGTTTGGTTGTCAGACATACACTGACATTGTGTCTGTGTGAAAACACGAAGTGTCGCTTAGTTTGATTGGAAAACACAACATTAGGGGTATTCACGATTCAGTACACTTGGCTGTGTAGTTGAGCACTTGTGCACTTTACAAAAAAAAAAAAAATACACGTACGTCAAAAATATGCAGAAGTGCTTTTCTACTGTAGCCTAAAACTTGAGCACTTGAGGACTTGAGGAGTTATGCACTTGTGTGCATTGAAAAATTTGGGGTGATTACGATTTCCGTGGCCCCTCAGGTATGCAGTTTTGAAGTACTGTTTGAGAAAATAAGATTCGCCGAAGGATTTATCGATATATTGATTAGTTATCGTGATATCGATTTTTAAAAAAATGTTTACTCAACGGAACTAATATTTAAATTCGGTCATTAAGATATCGGTTCGAAAGATATTTAAAATGTTTTTAATATGGAACGAAAAAAAAGATGGTTCTGCCTTTTACAAAACGTACTTTTTCTGTAAAAGGAGCCAGATAGACTTTTATCAAAGGTTGTTTGTTATATTCTGAAGTACATATTGACATTTTTCTTAATTTTTATAAAAAAAGTGGCTCTGCCTTTTACAAATTGCACAATTATTTGTTTTTTTTAATGATACCCAAATTATTCCGATCGGTCAAATATTAGCATAGAAATAGTCGAATTTACATTAAGAATTCTTTTAGTAAATTTTTTTTTGAAAAATCGATAACTAATCTAGGTATCGATAAATCCTTCGGTGAATCTTATTCTCTCAATGAGCACTTCAAAACTGCACATTCAGATCTTGGAGCCATGGAAATCGTAATCGTGCCCATCTCAAGAATAGCGACAACTCAAATTTTTATTTTTTTCGAATGATATGGATTTTGACCTCCTAAATCCAAATCTGAAAAATGTCAGTTTGCTTGAAATTGGTTTAGGAGTTAAAGGCTTAGGCTAGGTTAGGTTAAAGTGGCGGCCGGTCAAAGACCGGCCAACATAGACCAGATATTTGGTCAGTTGTGGTACCACAGGGGATATACTCCTCCTCTCCTATGTACTGTCGTGAAATCACCCTGAACTAATAATAATAAAAAGTAGTAGACGCTTAACGTCTACTTCCTCAATTCCTTTCCATTTCCGGCAGCAGCCTTGCCTGTGCCTTCCCTAGCGAGCTCATCCGCTCTACAATTTCCCGGAATGTCCCTAAGCCCTGGTACCCAGACCAGATGAATGTCGAACTTATCAGCCATCTCATTAAGAGACGAGCGACATTTAAGGGCTTTTGGTGATGTTAGGAAAACACCTGCAAGGGATTTAATCGCTGCTTGGCTGTCTGTAAAAATGTAGATATCTTAATTTGATATCTCACTATACCTCAGCCATATCACAGCTTATAGCCATATATAGCCATAATTTCAGCCTGGAAGACGCTGCAATGATCTGGCAGTCTAAATGAGGTTCTAAATGTCCAGATCCGTTGAAAAGACGCCTCCACCAAGTTTGCTGTCAAGTTTTGAGCCGTCAGTAAAAATATGCGCGCCAACTTGGTTTAGCGGCAGTAACCCGTCCCAGTCTACTCTGGTTGGGATAACTGTGTAAAAGCCGAATGAGGGAGTGGCAATAGTGTAATCGATGCTGCTGGGAACTGCTCCTGCAAGATCGATAATGGAGGAATGACCTGTATGAGTGTTAGTCCACTGCGAGGTTGCTCTCAGGCGAATGGCTGCTTCCTGCGCCATCTTTTTTCCCATAATATCAAGGGGTATTAAGCAAAGAACCACATTAACCGAGTTAAAAGCTTCCAAAGTTAAAAAATGTCCCAAAAATTTAGTTTGTTTTTTCCAACAAAAAAATATTGTTTTCTGAATTTATTAGGAAATTACTGAAATGTATTACACGAAAAAAAATAAATTAAATTTTTAAATATTTCGAGCATGATACGAGAAAAACTTTTAAGCGAAATTTAAAATATATTAGATTTTCTTATGTGTACTAGCGTGTGTCAACCGGTGTAGTGTGCGTATCATGTTTACAATATTAGTACCAAAAATCGTAGTATCTAGCATTATATAGGTTACATTTTGTTCATGTTCATTCTAGATTACTTTCTGGCTCTGGCCCCCCCTAGAACAAATCCTGTGGACGCCTATGCTCAAGTCATTAAAGAATCACCATTTACATCCATTAAAATTGACTGTTTGGTGTGGTTTACACGTTGGCGGATCATCGTTACTTATTTCTTTCGAAATGAGGAAGGAGCTGGCGTTACGGTGAATGGCGATTTATAAGGGGTATTCACGATTCAGTGCACTTGCCTGTGCAGTTGAGGACTTGAGGACTTGTGCACTTTACAAAAACAAAATGTACGTACGTCAAAAATCTGCACAAGTGCTTTTCTACTATTACCTTCAACTTGAGGACTTGAGCAGTTGTGCATTTGTGTGCATTGAAAAATGTTGACAGCTTTGAAATGGTGATGGTGGTGTGTTCACGAAAACCTAACTGCACAACTGCACAAGTCCTCAACTGCAGAGGCAAGTGCACTGAATCGTGAATACCCCTATTGATTCTAAACCTCTGCACAAATGCACTCGTTTTTTCTACAACAGTAGAGCCAACAGTGCCGAGTTCAGAACATAACATAACTCTGTTAGTCAAGCAGAACATAACCAATTCATTAAACGACAAGAACCGAGCAGTGCAGAGCACTCGTCGGATTCAAAGCAGAACTTGTTCGCCGCTTGCTTTACCAGAACACGATGTTATTCGTTCTATAAAACAAAATTGATTGATGCGAGAAAAGCATCGATCACACCTAACGCAGCAGAACATTGGCAAAGAGATTAAGGGCTAGGAATTTCATGCAAATGCAAGTTTTCAATGGGCATCTTAAGGCGCAAATGGTTAAGTTATCTTTGCGAATCATGTAAATTCCTTCTAAATGGCATTCAATAGTTAGTGCATATTTGTAAATATTTTGCAATAAATGCATGGTTTTGCATATTTTACAAAAAATGCCTCTTTTTGCATAGTAATTGCGTATATTTTTTTATACAATAAATTCATGTGGTTTTTGCATATTTTGCTTTTTTTGATTTGCAACCATTAAAATTTACTTACTTACTTACTTAGTTGGCGCAACAACCGTATGTCGGTCTTGGCCTCATCTAAGAATTTGCGCCAGCCATTTCTGTCTTGCGCTTGCTGGCGCCAGTTGGAAATTCCAAGCTTCGTCAGGTTGTCCTCTACTTGGTCTTTCCAACGAAGATGCGGTCGTCCTCTTCTGCGTTGACCGCCGCTGGGTACCGAATCGAATATTTTCTTCACTGGAGCATCGTCTTTCATGCGCTGAACATGACCAAGCCAGCGAAGCCGCTCGATTTAAATGCGCTTGACTATGTCGATGTCAGCGTACAGCTCATCATTCCACCGTATTCGGTACTCGCCATTGACGCAGATTGGTCCGTAGATCTTACGAAGAATCTTTCTCTCGAATGCTCCTAAAGTCTTTTCATCTAAACTGCTCAGCGTCCAGGTTTGTGATGCGTAAAGTAGGACGGGCATGATGAGCGATTTATAGAGCGTGATTTTCGTTCGTCGAGAGAGGGCTCTGCTTCTCAATTGCCTACTGAGCCCAAAGTAACACCTGTTGACAAGAGTTATTCTTCGTTTGATCTCAATGCTGATGTCGTTGGTTGAATTAATGCTGGATCCCAGATAAACGAAGTTCTTCACAACCTCGAAGGAGGTATTATCAACGGTAACGTGGGTTCCAAGACGCTGGGACTGTTTGTTTGTTGACACCAAGTATTTCGTCTTATCTGCATTCACTGACAGACCCATTCTCTTTCTAATCTGGAAAATGCTGCACTGACTTCGCGCGTATTATAGCCAATGATATCTATGTCATCAGCATACGCAAGCAGCATAACACTCTTGTAGAATATTGTGCCACTACGTCTCAGATCAGCAGCTCGGATGATCTTTTCCATCATTAGGTTGAAAAAGTCGCACGATAAGGAATCACCTTGTCTGAAACCTCGTTTGGTAATAAATGGTGGGGAGAGGTCCTTCCCGATTTTAACTGCGCTGCTAGTGTTGCTCAGTGTCATCCTGCAAAATCGTATTAGTTTTGCAGGAATACCAAATTCAGACATGGTGGAGTACAGGTGCTTCCTTATTGGGCTGTCGAAGGCGGCTTTGTAGTCAACAAAAAGATGGTGGGTATCGACTTGTTTTTCTTGAGTCTTCTCCAAGATTTGTCGTAGCGTGAAAATCTGGTCGATGGTGGACTTTCCAGGTCTGAAGCCACACTGATAAGGTCCGATCAGTTTGTTTACAATGGGCTTCAATCTTTCACATAAAACGCTCGACAGGACCTTATATGCGATATTAAGAAGGCTTATCCCACGGTAATTGGCACAAATAGTGGGATCGCCTTTCTTGTGGATTGGGCAGAGCACACTGCGATTCCAATCGTTCGGAATGCATTCTTCCGACCATATTCTGCATAGAAGCTCGTGAATGCATTTAAGTAGAGCTTCGCCTCCGTTCTTAAACAGCTCAGCAGGTAAGCCATCAGCTCCCGCGGCTTTGTTATTTTTAAGCCGAGCTATAGCTGTCAGAACTTCATCATAGTCGGGCAGCGGAACCTCGACGCTGTCATCCGCAATTGGGGTTTTAAATCCATTAAAATTTAATACGACATATTTTGGAAAAAGATAACTTTGAATTATTAGGTACTTTTAAATGCACTTTATTTTTGTTTCTTGATAAATTAATTTTATATGTTTTTAAAAATGCATTGTTTTTTTTTTTTTTTTTGTTAATTAAATGCAATATTTCTTTTTTAACCGATAATAAAATATAAGAAAAATATTTTTAATTGCTTATTTTACCTTTTTTGAGCGCATATTTTAGAGTTTTAAGTGCCAAATTATATGCGCATATTTTCGATTTTTATGTCCAAATCGTGATATTTTGCAGATTTAAGTATTATTTTATGTGATTTCAGGGGTATTTTTCAATCATTTTAACTCGAATTTTTTAGAAATATTTAAGATACTTGAAAAATAACGCCAGTATTTTATGCCAGTGCCGTAGTCAGGATTTACCCATAGGAAGGGGATTTTGATGAATTTTTTTTTCCAAAATTAAAATATAGGTACAATTATTTGTTTCATTTAATTTTTGCTATAAGTTTGCAAAAACTATTACACCAGCCAATATATTTATGAAAAACATGATTTTTGGAGGTTTCTGCAAAATGGCTTAGCTCACTGGCGATTATCGTAACAGCTAAAATATTTAGGACATTATTATAAAATAGACTAAGGTCAGTTTTTATACGGGTAAAAATAGAACTTATTTCCCCATACAAGTCGAGGCACCTTTATATACATACAGCTGCGAGCGAAATAATAGCAGTCGTCTTATATTCAGATATGTTTGGATAAATAATAGTAGTCTACAAATTTCGTATCTGGTAAACCCATTATAATTCCTATATATACTTTCAACGCAGATTTCAAATCTGTACTTAGTTTCCTCCTATATTGTAAAGTTTTCAATATACAGGGTGTTTTACGTTTATGGCACGTGTTAAGTTTTATTGATCTATAATCTTAACTACTCACCATAAAATAAAAATATTATTTTGTATTTAAGAAAAAATATCAGCTTATCAATCCATACATCAACACTATCATGTCATGTGCGGTAGCGGAGCAAAAATTTTGATGTTATCCAACAAAATATCAACATATTTCGTATCTTTTGTTTTAGCGGAGCTGTAATCGTCCAAATTTAAAATGTCTGTTTTTCATGTAAAAATACAAATAATCAATAGCTTTTTCCATATTCTATTTTTGGACGATTACAACTCCGCTAAAACAAAAGATACAAACTTCGTTGATATTTCGTTGGATAATCTCAAAATGTTTGCTCAGCTACCGCACATGACACGATAGTGTTGATGTATGGATTGAAAAGCTGATATTTTTTCTAATATGCAAAATGATATTTTTTCTTTTATGGTGAGTAGTTCAGATTCTAGATCAATATAACTAAACACGTGCCAAAAACGTTAAACACCCTGTGAATTGAAAATGTTGCAATATAGGAGGAAACTAAGTACAGATTTGAAACCAGGGTTAAGCGTACATATAGGAATAAGAATGGGTTTACCGGATACCGACTGTATATAATATATAAAAAACTTAACATAAAATTGAAATGAAACAATAATAGCAAACAAAATTTGTGCCTATATTTTAATTTTTGAAAAAATTTCATCAAAACCCCCCCATGGCTAAATCCTGACTACGGCCCTGGCATAAAATACTGGCGTTATTTTTCAACTACCTTAAATATTTCTACAAAAATAGATTTGAAATGATTAAAGAAATACCCTCCGAAATCACATTTTTCTAGTAGATCATTCAGTTTTACTAAGATCTACCACAAAATAATACCAATGAAAAACATAAACATCATCGCAATAGACCAACAATAACACCAATACTACCATAAACAACAACGCCAAAAACAAATGTAATCACATCATTACTAGTAATCATATTTACAAATGAATCACTTTTATATTCATCAACAGTAAAAACAACAATAACAACAATCCAAAATCATAAAAATGCAAGAAACAATAATCAACAAAACCACCACCAATAGTAAAAGTAAGAACAACTAGAAAATTTCCTCATAAACAGCGCAATAAAATTTAATTAATTTTTTGTTACTTAAAAAATATATTTATTTTTAATTATTTAAAACTTTTGTTGAATTAAATATTGTGAAAAATGAAAAAAAAAATAAATTAATTTTCATAGTAAATAAAAAAAGTCTCTTATTATAATTTCAATAAATAATAAGAAAATATCTTTTTCTTTGGCGTTTTAGATGATTTTTACTTCACAAGGAAATGCAGAAACTATGAAACCTAAACAACACATCATAACTCCAAGCGTTTTGCTGTTGATCACATAACTTTCAAGTCATTTCGTTCTCTGTCGACTCAAGCATAACATTGCTTCGGTTTTCGTTTGTTTTTGTTCTGCTCATGCGACGAGTGCTCTCTGTAGTGTTAAGTTTGTTTTAATTAATGAAAGTCGAACATAACCAACGCTTGCTCCACAAATCAGTGTTCTGAAATGCATTTCAAGCGCACTCGTGCAGAGGTTTAATTGATTCCAAAAATTAATAAGCTAAACATCGACGACATTTCATTCCAACAAGATAGCGTAACTTGCCTTGCAGCGCGCCAAGCCATCAATTTATTGCAAAATCAATTTGGTGACAACTATATTTCCAGAAGTGGTCCTGTTAACTGGCCCTCTCGTTCGTGCGACTTAACGCCTCTCGATTTATTTTTATGGGACTATGTTAAGTCATTGGTTAATGCCGACAAACCAGCAAGTCTTGAAGCACTGAAAGAGAGTATTCAAGCCACCATTGACGCCATACCATACGGCCAGATTTATTGGAAAAAGTAGTGAAAAATTAGACTGATCGAATGACTAACTCGTCGCCTCGGCGGACATATGCCGGAAATCATGCTTAAAAAATAAATGCCAGGAAATTATCTACCAGTTTATAATAATGAAAAGTTCATTCCAACAATATTTTTGTGCATGGAACAGCTTGTTTCAAAAATGTATGACAGAGCATAACTTCTAAATTAGTTGACCGATTGGTTGACTGTTCTACGCCTCTAAACTTATTTCCTAACGAAGCCAAAATTTGGAAATTCTGTTTAGTTTATATGTTAGTTGAAAAAGTATTTCCATATGTTTCGTTGTTGTTGTTGTTCGCCGAATTCACTTTGCTTCAAGCTTATTGCTTCTTAATGCTTTTGTTGTGCAAAGAAAACAAATTTATGTATCTGTCAAAAAACTGATCGCCATGGAAGGACATGTTAGCGTTTGTTTGTAGGTGTACGATTAGAAAGTATCAATAACAGTGAAAAGTGCTAGTGTTAGAATATTTCGCATAAATTTTTATTAATTGATTATTCATTTGGCGTTTTTGTACCTTTTGTATTGTAAGAAATTTATATTAATCTGATGAAAATTTATCGAACCATTCAAATTTCTATACAATAATATTTTCAGAGGTGAAAGAGCTGATCGAGTGAAGCAAAAAATCGTAAGGAAGGGAGAGGGGGTCGATTTTCGCACCCTTAGGAGTTACGGGATCAACTGTTATTTCATGACTTTGATGCATACTATTGTTCAGGGTTTAAATTGCTGCTGCCAAATTAGCAAAAGCACCAAAGTTTTTACTTGGTTGCGCTTTAGCAATTTATTTTGCAATTTTCCCTAAATAAATTTTGCTTCGGCTTCAAACTACGAAAGAAACAGATAGTTTAAGCAGCAAGCGTTCGGTTTTTCAGTCGTGCTGAAGTTTTGGAGCATTGTTGAAGTCACAGCAACAGCAAGCTATCGAATTTTGAAGTCATCTTCTTGCTGTTGCTGTCGCTTTTTAACATTTTTCAAGCAAATTTTACAGCAGCAGCTATCGATTTTGGCATGCGGTGCTGCTGTTCTTTATGCAGAGTCGTGCTGTAGCTGTTTGCACTCGCTACGCTGCTGCTATTGCGTGATATATTTTTTTAGCAGCTTCGGCAGAGAATGATGCATGTTTTCATGTTAAAAGTAAATATTTTTAATGTTTATTTTCTATTTGAATTTATGTTTAATAGGATTCAAGATAAAATTCTTCTATATCTCCTGAAATTTTTTCAACCCGCACTGCACAAAATTTATAAGAAACTGTGACAAAACTTTAAACATAAAAAATATTCCGCATTCTTTGCCAATTCTGCATAAAGCACAGCATGCCAAAATCGATAGCTGCTGCTGAAAAGTATTTGTGTTTTTCCTAGTCAAAAGCAAATGCGAACAGAAAAACTAACTCTTAGAAAACTTCTTTTAAGGGCTCATTTCAAAGGTAATGAATTGACCTTTCTAACGGTATATCAAAAAACAAGCCCAAATTATCCATTACTGAGCTGTACTCGTGTGAAGATGAAAAAAATCCATTTAAACTACAAAATTTCAAGTTTGAGCGTAATTTTCTCAGAATTTCGCGAAATAAATCAAAAATTTTTAGCATAAAACTTGTGATATATTTAATTACATTTAATTTTAATTTTTGATATACAACTAACTTTTTACTTTTAAAGATATGTTTATGATTTTGATGTCATTAGAAAGAAAATTAAATAAATCACACATTTGATACTAAAAAAGTTTTAATCTTTTCTGACTGAAATTCTGAGAAAATTGCGGTCAAACTTGAATTTTTGTAGATTCAATGGATCTCTTTCATCTCACAAACGGATAGGTCAGGTGGTTTAATTGATATACCATTAGAAAAACCAATTCATTGCCTTTGAAATGAGTTCTTAAAATTAGTTTTCCATAAGTTAGTTTTCACCTAAGCACCTAAGGGTGCGAAAATAGACCTACTTCCATACAATTTTGTGCTTAACTCGGCCTCCTCATTCACCTCCGTATATATTCGCACTTTTACACTGGCACCCTATATGGCACTGGTCTATTAAGGTTTCATCCGTACACCTCTAATTACCCTGTTCACACTCATCAAATCGTTTGTCAAATCCAAAAGAACAACGTGGCAATTCGTGGAAATTTCACGCTGATTTATTGTATATGACAAATGATTTGATAAGTGGTTAAATGTGAACACCCCTAATGAACCTTCATCTTTTTTATGCCTAAAATATTTTCGCTATTACAATAACCACCAGTGAGCTTAGCCATTTTGCTAAATCCTCCAAAAATCAAGTTTTTCGAATTTTATGTAGTTGTAAAAAAAATCGAAATTATAGGCTTTAAAAAGTTTTTTCAATCTGCATCAAAATGTTGCTAGTTTTTGCAATTGGATTAAAGAGTTAAAGTTAAGAGTTAAAGTTTTTCATGCATATTTTTGATATTTTTTTATTTAATTTCCATACAAACACTTTTAAAATTCAAATAACTTCATTACTTTAATTGGAGCGAGCGAGCGAAGCGAAGGGGTTGGTTGAAAAACGCCAAAAATTAAATAAATTAATGAATATGCAAAAAATATAAATAAATTCAAATTTTTTGTATTAAAATTTTTATGAAATCTGTTAAGTTTATCTCCCTAACACAAATCTCCCTAACAATGACAAAACAAAATATGTCCATTTTTTGGAGACAACCCCCATGGGCAAATTGTGATAAACGGACTAGATTCCCACATGAGAAAGAATGTTTTTAAATTAGATTTTCACCTCTTTGCAGACAATGGAAAATGTCAGAGAGTAGAAACTGCCATGTTATGCTTCCTGAGAGCATAAGCAAGCGCGTCGGAAGCGAATTTCATCTCGGGGGCAGTACAAATGGGGGGGCAGTACAAATGGGGGGGAAATACAAATGGTGGTGCAAAAAAAGTTCACCAAAATTTCTTCACATGAAACATGAAGAAGAGAGAAAGAAGAGGAAAATATATAATACAAAAATATTATCGTTGTAAAAAAACTGATATTTTGAATAACTTTCCCTTTTAAATTGTTTATCTAGCTAAAAAAGTGCGGGGGCAACTGCCCCCCTTGCACCCCGCTTCCGACGCCAATGAGCATAAGTCATTCGGAGTCGGCGTAAAACTTTCAGATCCAGATCTCGATCATTTGTGTTCAAACCTATTATAAAACGCACAACACTATTGATCAATAATGGCTTGGTCAAAGTCCTTTCAAGGACTGAAATGGTCAATTCCTTCATTTTTACATCATGTATATTTGTTGTTAGTTTATAATAGAGCAAAGTAATTTTTTTCCCCCAAAATTCACTTTTTCTCTTATTCTACTTTCAATTCTAAGAAAAAAAGTCGAGGCGCCCCATTTTTTGTTTAAGATTGTATGTAGACAAATTTTAAATGTTTTGTCTCACAAAAAAGTGTTTTCTACTAGTCTAAGATGGGATTATTTCATATTTGATATTACCAAAATACCTACCAGAAGGCGCCACAAAGTGTTTTGATTTCATATATTATTGTGCCAAAAATAGTAAAAGGAAACTTATTAAGAAAATTAAAAAAAATGTTGCATATTGGACTGCTACAACCCCTTACCTCATCCCCCTGGATATCCAAAAATGGAAAACATCGATATATTTCAATGAAATTTGTTACAATGTCGTCTTTTGGGCTTATTAACACAGTTTTCAAACATAGTGTACATCGATTCAATAACATCCCCTCTCCATCCCGTCCATACAACCCGAAGCAGAAAAATTTTCAGTCACTAACAGATTTCAGTGAAATTTGGTACATTGTTGTATTTTGAACTTATAAACACAATTTTCGAACAAGGTGTACATTGGGGCTCAACGACCACCATCCTCACCCCACCCACCAACCGCAACTACCAACCACTGTTAAGTAAACAACCTGTTAAGAGTTCCCTTTAATACCATGTACGTGCTAGAAGATATTCGGGTTCTGAGTTCATCGAAATCAGTCATTCGCCACTCCGATCCTCTAGTCGGACATAAAATATGCATACAACAAAGCTGCAGATAAAATAGTTATCCCTAACATGCCCTCAACATTTTTAAAGTTAAAACTACAGTTTCCACGCAATGAGACTTCTCTATATATAAAATAGGATGTGTGTATGTATGTAACGTATGGACTCCAACGGCTGCGCCGATTTTGATGAAATTTTCAGGTAATGTTCATCTTGGTACGGTGGGTAACATAGGCTATATTTGGACCCGATAGGTGGCGCTGGGGTGGACTTACAGTCAGCAAAAAAAAAGTTGTACACTAACCGAAATCAAATAAATTGAGATAAACTGTAAAAAGTATAGAGTAAATATATACTTATTATATATCAAAGTAAAGCTTGAAACGCATACTGTAACATTAAATAAAAATTATCTTCCAATTGTCTCTATTCCAAGAGAGAAAATAACAAAAACAAAAATATGCCAATTTCACTCAGCAAAAAAAAACTTGTACACTTGTCTCTTTCGTTATGAAAAGAGTCCCGTTACAAAATGTAAAAGCGAATATTGATAACTTTGTATGTAAAGTTATTGGAGTTTTGTTTTTCAAACTGATCGCAGCATTCTATATTCGTTAAGTGTTAAAAGATGGCTAGAAAACAGATTTCAAAAGATTTAAAAGAACTTATCATAAAACTACGGAATGAAAAAAACTCAGTGCGAGATATTGGGAAAATAGTTAAAAAACCCCACACTACGGTTCAGTATGTAATAAAAACATTTGAAAAAAATAAGACTTTTGAAAGACCCTGTGGAAGTGGACGCCCTAAGAAGATTAATACTCCCCAAATTAAACGGAAAATATTCAAATTTGTTAAAAAAGATTCAAAAGTCTCCGCCGTTCAGATCGCAAAAGAGCTTAAAAGTAGCAATATTGTTGATGTCACTCCACAAACCATAAGAAATTTCCTGCATTCGGAAGGACTACATGCACACGCACCTAGAAAAAAACCACTTCTCTCTAAAGCAAAGGTTAAAAAGCGCTTGGACTATGCTAATCAGTTTATAGACAAAGACAATATATTCTGGGATAAAGTTATGTGTACCGATGAGTCCAAATTTAATTTATTTACCTCTGACGGACGATGTTAAGTATGGAGAAATAAAGGAGAAGCTTTAAATCAGCGTAATGTTACGCATACGGTTAAACACGGAGGTGGTAATGTGATGGTCTGGGGTGCAATGAGTGCAAATGGCGTTGGAAATCTCGTATTTGTTGAAGGAAACATGAACAAAACAGACTATTTAAATATTTTAAAGAATAATTTGGCACAATCCGCCCAAAAAATGGGGTTGGAGAATGGATTTGTGTTTGTCCAAGACAATGACCCAAAGCACTCGGCCCATATTGTTAAAGAATGGTTGCTTTACAACACTAAAAAAGTGCTTCCCCACCCTCCACAGAGCCCGGACTTAAATCCAATTGAGCATCTCTGGGCATTTATGAAAACAAAATTAAAGGACTATCATATTTCTATCAAAGAAACCCTTAAAAAGGCCTTGATGGAAATATGGGATTCAATTCCTGAAGAAGTGACGAAAAATCTGGTCCACTCGATGCCAAATAGGCTCCTAGCTGTAAAAAACGCCAAAGGCCACCATACAAAATATTAATAAATCATAAAATTTCGTATTTACTTGAATATTTTTAAGTTTTTTCTTAGTGTACAAGTTTTTTTTTGCTTAGTGAAATTTTAATATTTTTGCTTCTGTTATGTTTTTCGAGAAGTATAAATAATACGGAAATAATTTTTAATACATGTTATAGAATGGATCTCAAGCTTTTATATGATATATAATAAATGTACATTCACTTCATACTTTTCACATTGTTTTTCAATTTGTCTGAATTCAGTTAGTCTACAACTTTTTTTTTGCTGACTGTATATCGAAAATTTGAATTTATGGACCACTTTAACTGAAATTCAGAATGTATGTTTCTTTGATCATAAGAAAATAATTTGTGTATAAATGGACACGGTAGGTGGCGCTGGGGTGGACTTATTTCGAAAATTCGATGGCGTGAAAAATATATAAATACTTTTAATTTTATTTTATAACAAGGGGAGTGGCGAAGCACACCGGGTTCAGCTAATTTATGTATAAAAAGTGCAAAGAAGAAATTTCCTACTAAGAGCTGATTTTTTTATATTTTAATCTATGTATATTACAGAACTTATTTTAAATACGAGGGCAATTTGAGAAGTTAGTGAATTTTTTATTTCTCGCGTAGAAACTTTAAATGCAACACTGATCCTGTCAACAACCATCTGTTAATGGACTGCTGTCAAAATTTCAGCTCGACACTTACTTTGTGTTATACTTATCTTGTGAATTTTGGTGAAAATGGAAAAAGTGAATTTCGTGTGCTCATCATGCTTTATTTTTACCCAAAAAAACCATCAGCCAAACCAAGTAAAAGCTTGATAAATACTGTGGAGATTCTGCAACATCGATTGGAATGATTGACAAGTGGTTTACTGAATTTCGATGCGGTCGTACAAGCACAAGTAACGCTGAACGTTCTGGACGCCCAAATGAAGTCACCACACCAGAAATGGTCATTAAAATCCACGATATCGTGTTAGCCGATCGCAGAGTTAAGGTGCATGAGATTTTTGAGGCCGTAGGCATCTCAATCAAATGGGTGTGGAACATTTTGCGAAATCATTTGGATATGAAAAAATTATCCTTAAGATGGGTGCCGTGTTTTCTCACTCTCGACCATAAACGCGATCGTGTGACTGATTCAAAGGCTTGTTTGGTGATGTTGAACAAAGATAACGATTTTTTCCTTCGATTAGTAACCGTGGACGAAACATAGATCCATCACTACACACCAGAGACAAAGGAAGAGTCGGAACAGTGGACTTCACCGACTGAACGTGCTCCGAAGAAGGCGAAGACGCTGCTATCGGCCGGAAAGGTTATGGCGGCAGTATTTTGGGATAAACGTGGTATAATCTATATCGATTACCTTTCACCGAAAAGAACGATCAATGGCGAATACCATGCAGCCGAATTGGACCGTTGCAACGACGCTTTGAAAGAGCATCGTCCCTATTTGGCGAGGGAAAATTGATCTTCCATCAAGGCAATGTGCGAGTTCACACATGCCGATTTCGGTGAAATTTGAACCCGAATATCTTCTAGCGCGTACATGGTTTCATATGAAACTCATGACAGGTCGTTAATAATGCCTTAGCTAAGAGGTTTGCATCAAAAACATTGGGACGTAGATTTTTCGATTTCAGATGCGGGTCATTCTTTTACAAATCGCACACCTTCCAGGATTTGATGTCTCCGATTCGGCTGAAAATTTTTAAATTTTCTTTACGTAAAATAAGCTTACATGTGAATCGGGATTTTCCTCGGAAATTTTTTTAACGGAATACCGTTAGGTCAAAATTTTGGAAAATGGCAACATTTTGTCAATGTCTGTGTTACTTAAATCGAAATATCTCAGGTTGTGCTATTCCGATTTAGTTCATTTGTTATTGTTCTTTAATTATGCGGTAAAATTTATTTTATCACGATTTAAAATAAATGTATAAAAATTAATTGAACTTTTTAAACGGCTTTTTGATGCCCTTAACCCAGGTAAATGACATTTTTGACAACACCATTCAACGCGCTATACATTGTTACAAAATACAAAATTCTCAGAAGAAATAAATAAATTTTTGTTCACCGTGCGCTGTATGTTTATTAAAAAATCCGAGAAAAACCCCGATACACGTGTAAGCTTATTTTACGTAAAGAAAATTTGAAAAAAATTTCAGACGATTTAAAAATGTCAAATTTTATTTTTTGCAAATTTCGTGCGATGACCATGTAATTTTAGATTTTAAATTTATGCCCTCTGACCCGAAGTATAAAAGTTGAAAGTTTGTATTATTTTTAGAAAGAATTCTCAGGACTAGGAAGAGGTAGAATGGTGAATGAGGTATCAAATGAAAGATCTGGCTGCACAGTATGATTACATTTTAGACTGGTGACCTTCGACCTGAAATATGAGCGTCAAAAAGCATTTATTAAATAAAAGCTAAACTGTAACAGATGGAAGAATATAATGTAAGAGGGAACTTTAGACATTGATAAGGTGTGCAAAAAAATACTTCCTACATTTTGTGCTATCTCTTACGGATACTCTACAATCACCATTTTTTTATACAACAAGAGTGAATATTTATTGTGATTGTGAAATTTCCTACAAATAATAAAGTCTGAAAAATTTCCGTTATTTTGACACAAAAATTATAGCGATATCTCGAAAACTTTAGATGTTCTCAGTACAACGTATTTTTGTATGAAAAGTCGTTGGTTGAGGAATACAACGGTATACGAAAGCTTTCTTGATAATATTTTCCACGGATAGTATGTTTAAAATAATCCCCTTAAAATTACATTAAAATTATTTAGATATCTCGAAAAATTTAAATCTTCTCAGTACAACGAATTTCCTTGAAGCAAGGCCATCGCCTCAGAAAAGAACTATTGAAATTTTAAGTTTTGACTTTGCAAGCAAATATCTCAGCCATTTTTTAATCGATTTTCAACAAATTTTCTTTGTCTGAAAGATCAATTAAATGACTTTGGAGAAATAAGAAAAGATTAACAGTTATCCCATCAATTCAATGTTTTACATTGTTTTAAAAAACCTCTAAAATATTTATATTTTGCTCACAAAATAAGACAATTGTTTTTTTTTTGTTGTAATTTTTTTTTTCTTATTCAATATTCTTTTTTCACACTCTTTAATATGACATATCATTTATTTGCAAAAAAAAATTTCTTCCGTGTTTCAGAACCGATTTTGATAATTTTTTTTTAAAGATATTACAGTAGGGAGAAGGAGTTCACTGAATATTTTTGTGACATTTGACCTGAAATATTAGCGTTTAAATAATATTTCTTAAGTAAAAACAAAACTATAAAAATTGGAAAAACATTGTGTAAGAGGATATTTTCAACAGTAATACAATGTACAAAAAACATTTTTCGCTATGTCTTACGAACACTCTACAATAAGCATTTGTGTATGTAACATGTGTGAATATAGATTGTGATGGTGAAATTTCTTATAAATAGAAAGTTCTGAAAGATTCCGTTTATTTTGACATCAATATTATGGCGATATCTTGAAAACTATAGCTTTTCTCAGTATAACGTATTTTTATATTAAAAGCCCTGGTTGTGAAAAATAACGGTGTACGAAAATTTTTATGGGTAATGTTTTTACAGATATTTTTAAAAAAATTTCTATTGGGGGTTGGAATTAATTTTAAAGGTTTTTTTTCGGTTTTTGAGCATTTATTTAGAAACAACGGTACAATGTATATTATTCAAAGTAATGTCCATCGTTAGCTACAACATTTTCCCATCTTTCTGGCAGCATATGGATTCCGCGCCGGAAGAACGATTCGTCTTTTGAGGCAATCCACGAATCGACCCATTTTTTGGTATCCTCGTAAGAAGTGAAGCGCTGCTCAGCCAAGCCATGCGTCATCGATCTGAATAGGTGGTAGTCGGAAGGGGCTATGTCTGGGCTATAAGGCGGGTGGGGTAGCACATCCCAATTCAGCGCCTCCAACGTTTCCTTGACGGTTCTTGCAACATGTGGCCGTGCGTTGTCATGTTGAAAAACCACTTTGTCGTGTCTTTTGGCATATTCCGGCCGTTTAACCTTTAATGCTCGGCTCAATTGCATCAATTGTTGTTGGTAGCGTTCCCTAGTGATGGTTTCGTTAGGTTTTAGTAGCTCATAGTACACGACACCCTTCTGATCCCACCAAATACACAGCATAAGGTTGGCGCCATGAATATTCGGCTTGGCCCTCGATGTTGATGCATGGCCGGGTGATCCCCACGATTTTTTTCGCTTAGGATTATTGTAATGGATCCACTTTTCATCGCCAGTGACAATACGATGCAAAAAACTCTTCCTTTTATGCCGTTGAAGCAGTTGTTCGCACATGCAAAATCGCCGTTCAACGTCTCTCGGCTTCAACTGGTACGGCACCCAATTTCCTTGCTTTTGAATCATTCCCATGCGTTTGCCGACCGTTGATAAGTCGACTCCCAATGATTCTGACAATTCTTGAAGGGTTTGACACGGGTCTTCATCGAGCAAAGCCTCCAATTCCTCATCTTCAAACTTTTTCGGCTGGCCCGGACGCTCTTTGTCTTCCGTATCAAAATCACCACTTTTAAACCGACGGAACCAGTACTCACAAGTAGAAATCGATGGAGCATAGTCCCCGTAAGCCTCAGTAAGCGTGCGTTGTGCTTCAACCGCTTTTTTCTTCAAATGGAAGCACAAAAGTAAACCTTCCCGCAAATTGCGTTTTGTTGGAACGAAAGTCGACATGTTCACAGAGAAAAAAATATATGTTGTTTACACTTCAGTGGAATGACACATACTGAAAAATGAAGCTTACACAATGTGCTTTGAAATGAATATAGTCACAGGTGTGCCCGATGCGATCTATTGATAGTTACGCCATCTCTTAGAAAACCTTTAAAACTAATTCCAACCCCCAATACTATTTTTATATCAAAATTATTGCGATAATTTGAAACTTAAGATTTTCTTAGTACTGAACAATTCCTTAAAGCAAGGTCATGCCTCAGAGCTAAAAAAAACGATTGAAATTTCAGAAGGTTGGTCGAATCTCGGCCACAGGCGATACCAGTGACAACTTAAATAGCAAACGTAAATTAAAGATGTAATGTAATGACCCTCTAGGGGTCAAATGTATAAGTCCTAACTTTTTCACCCGCAATATTTTTAACACATCTATTCTCAATTGCTTGGGGAGAAAATCTAAAGAAAAATTTCGAAAATAATTTTTTACCGAATTGACTCCTAGGAAGGACAAGCGTAAAAGCTGTCCTATTATTTTTTCACCTTCAACATTTTTTTCAACACAACTATTCTCCATGGTTCGAAAAACTCAGTCTTATATAACATAGACTAGTCGCCTTATTTTATGTTTCTTTATTCACTCTATAACAGACATCAAGCTTTTATTAGCTTTCACATCTGATAGTAACTATCAGGGGCTTGGTGCTTCATAAGAACCGGTTAAAACCCAAACGAACACAAATTTCAAAAATGATTCTCACCATTTAATTTTTATTGCTTTTTTCAGAAACTTGAGCAAGACGATGACGACGAGTATCTCAACTCCGCCTGGGCCGACAGCAGCAGTCTAAAACGTCAAGCTCACGGATTGGAAAATCTAAACTTTCGCATGGGAAACTAAATGCAACAAATGTACGTGTACAACATGACCACAATTAGAAATAATACAATTTATCATTTCACGAATTGAATTCATTTAAAATACGTCGAAATAAAATAGAACAAAAACAAATATTAAACGCAGATAGCGGCAATTTATCGAATGCAATTAAAACTAGTGACTTTAAAAACAAACAACCAATCGAAGATACAATCGCAGCACTGCACAAATATGTGGATCTACTCAAATATGTACTACCTATAACTCAAAACCATACGATAAAATAAATAGCGATAAAATAATTTCGATTAATCAAAGGATTAATATCAAGCAAATCATATATTTATAAATTGTATTGGCAACTGGCAGCAATATCAAATTTCGTTATGTAGAAATGGATGTAGACAGTTAAATTTACCATTAACAGCAGATAATTTCACTACTTAATGTATTAAAATAAGTTAATATTGATGAGTATAAGTTTTCATAATGATACTTTGCGTTGCGATTTCAAAAAACTATTAATGCTACGCATTTGATGACTAAAAGATTTATGCTATGTTCACACTGAGAGCTAATTGCGCATTTAGAGCATGTACTATATATATTTGTCCCTGTTACTCCTACAACGAGTAAAGGGCCGTTCGTAAATTCGCATTTAGCTCTCAGTGTGAACATAGCATTAGTTAAAGTTAACAAACAGCATACTTGTTAATGGCGAATTAAATACTTATTGAATACTTAAATTAAAAATAAATTACCAAAGCACTTCATGATTTTCTAAATTTTAGAAAAATAAAAAACGGAAATGTTATTATCATTTTTCAATCAAAGAAGAGATTTTGCAGAAAAATTGCGAGCTTTAGATCAAGTAATTATTTAAGAAGGCAACAACAACAACAACAACTCTGTATCTCTATACTCTGTATCCCTTAGACGTCAATCACTTAGCTGACTAGACAGTCTGTTTCGGTAATCGCTACACTTTTTAAATTAGTATCTGACTTCGCAGATTTAGGAATTCATTCTTTTGAATTGTATGGCTGCTAATCATATGACGTTTCAAAGCAGTAGGCTATTTAGAGATCACTGCGATCAACTCTACCAAGGTTGTCATCTGTTCTAGTTGCTTCTTTATTTATTTCAATATTCATTGGTGTTCGACAGTTTGTCGAAATGCACCATTGAAATGAAACGAAAATGGGCTATTTTCACAACCAAATGTTCAATTTCACATGACTTTAACCGAAATCGATCAATTATTAGATTATTTAATTAATTTGACATTAATTAAACTTATTTGGCCGTGCTCCGCCAGAGTTGTTGTTGTTGTTGCCTTCTTAAAAACTGACTTGATCTAAAGCTAGCAATTTAATTCATGTAATAATTAAATAGATCATAAAACTAATTAAATAAAATGAAATTTTTACACAATATGAAGCATGATATAAGGAACAAATCTGCACCACGCCCATTCCACGCATATCGCAATACTTTTTTTTCAAAAATTGACCTCATGGCTTTAGATTTGTTTTATTTTTAAGCTATAGTTTCCTATTGAAATTCTAAGAACATAAGTTCATTTCTTTTTTTTATCGCCATTCGTTGAAAAGTTAGGGACCTTTCAATTCTGCAAATCTTCCGAATACGCCAGAATTGGAAAACTTTCAATTGTATCTACGTCCGTTTTAATCCAATTTTTATAAATGAGGTACCGTTAGAAAGGTATTAGAAAGAAGTTTTTGAAAAAAATATATTTTTTCGATTTTTTATTTTTTAAATTTGAAGAAGAATGTTGCCTTTAAGTCAAAAACAATTTTATGATAAAGCTTTTATATTTTTTCGCAATTTCAATTTTTGTGCACATACCTTATCATTTTGAGACTATTTATGGCCTATAAATTTCATAACGGTAAAGATATTTGCAAAATTTACTCTGCAAAATGGTTTGCCTTATAAGGACCAACATTTTATTCATAAGTTTCGATGACATTACACTTGACCTTGGTAGAGAAAACTGGTAAATACCGAAAAAAAATTTAATTTTTTTACTTTTGTTTGTAAAAAGGTGAATAAAATTTTGATTGCCATATTGAAGATTATTAAGTTCTGATTTTGTACCAAAAAGTTTTAAAATAGGTCTCAAAACAAAAAAGTTATGATGGCTTGATCAGCTGATATATTAACAAATCCTCTGAAGCAGAATATCGTCGAGTTTTAATCTCCCTATTATTGATGGGAATAAAACTTTGTAACTTTTGTGTGCCGGTTAAAGCTTGCACATTTTTAAATTTTGACATCAACTCAGCTTCAACATTTTCTTTTCAAGACTCTTTTGAGCATAACCGATAACATATTGTTGACTCCTTTGTTATAGCCCACTCGTAAAGATCTCTCGCGTTTAGGCTTGTGCTTAACAGTTCCAGAGACGGAACGGACATGGAACGAATCTTTTGAAGAAAGGAAGCATGTCCGCGGAACTATCTAGTTTCTTTGTTTGTTTGAACTGCAGAACTATTTGAAGCATTTATTTGAATTGTGTTCTTGTTGAATTCAGGAGAAAATGTGTAAAGGTCCATGCAGATTTTCAACACATCGCTCTGACTAGTCTCAAATCAATTGAACAGAAGTTTTTGCTTTTTTATTCTTTTTATTTAAATATTTTTAACTTAAAGAAAAACATTTCCTTAGTTTATATAAAAAAAGGAACTTCTATCATTTAGTAAATAATTTCATTTAGTAAATAAAGTTCATGAAGTAAATTTATAAAGTTGCTGAAAAGCGAGCAAAAATAATATCCAATCAGTTCCCCATAAGCTCGAAACTCAGTTGCATCTTATAGTTCATCAGCTTAAAGCATGTTCGCGTAACTATATAGTTCCAGCAGTTCTCTTTATAAGAATGAAAGTAACAAAAGCATGTTCAATGTCATTTCGTGATTGTTCTGTTTCATATGTTAAAAGCAAAATTAAACAGCAATGCTGAACAATAAACACAACTGCAATGACGATATATCATTTCTAATTTTATCTATTATTTCTTTCACTCTTTCACATGCATAATATTGGCTTACTTATCGTCGCTCAAACAATTCGATTAAGTGCGAAAGAGATGTTAGCTTATGTAGCTCAATTAAAAAAATTTTATTGCAATCGGAACTGTTTGGACATGTTTAAATCGTACAGATGGAATCATTGGAACTATGTCCGAGAGTGAACATAGTTCCATGAACTATGCAGGTCCGGAACGACACAACTCTACTCGCGTTTGTTAATTGTTTTTCAAATGGTCTTTGAAGACTGGCTCTCATGTCATTTTGTTTAAAAAACCAATTTGGAAAATATGAAGAAGTCAGCAGATGTTTTTATATCGAAATTCAGCAAACAAGTTGATTTGCTAGTACCACACGATTTTATCGCTAAAAAACAAGCAGATTATTTAAAAATGCAGAAAAAAGCATTGAAAACAGGAGAGTTTGTTGTTATATGTGATTTTTCAGAAAATTACAGTTTTGTCATTCAGGTAAAACTAACGTTAACCCTACAATTCCTTAAATACTTGATCTGCAGAAGAAAAATATTTTTTGTAAAACTTTTTTTTTTATATTTTTAATAGAATGCTGTACAGTCTCAATATTGGTCTCATGATCAATGCACTATCCATCCGTTCTCCAATTATTTCAAGGACGACAGCAATGATGTTGGAAATCTTAGCGTTCGCCGAAAATTTGGACCACAACTTTAGTGCGGTGTTTCAATTTCAAAAAGAATTGCTACTGGTCTTAAGCCCATATGATACTTCATTGTATTGTCCAATTTTTATTCATTGACAATGAAACTAGAGCAGTTTAAATAGTGCTAAAGCTAAAATGCAAGAAGTGTGAGTGTATACGCATATAGTACGAATTGGACAAAGAAATGTGCGACGGACAACATTTTCAATGCATTGTTTTTGACGTTTCTCTCAATTCGTTCGTCGTTAAGTTTCGTTCAAATATTAAGTGTCAAAAACAATCTTGAGCTCTTTCTTCCGCAGCCAAGAAGAACAGAGAGATAAAATAGTCACGTTGCGGAGATGTGAAAAAGTGGCTCGATGCATGTTTTCTTACTTTTCCAACAATATATATCTGTCTAGCTCACGCGCCACTTGTTTTCAGATTTTGAAATTGGACAAAATAATGAAGTATCATACGGGCTTTACGAGCTCGATTTAATGACATCAAAAGAATTAGTTTTTTTCGATGAAGCTGCATCGCAGTATAAGAATAGAAAGAATTTCTACCAGCTTTTCCAGTGGAAAGAAGAAGAACATTTTGACACTGAGTGACATTTCTTTGTTACATCGCATGGTAAGGGGCCGTGTGATGGCATCGGTGGAGCTTTTAAACGAAATGCCATGAGAGCCAGTCTTCAAAGACCATTTGAAAACCAATTAACAAACGTGAGAGAGCTTTACGAGTGGGCTACAATAAAAGAGTCAACAATATGTTATCGGTTTTGCTTAAAAGAGTCTTTTGAAAATGTTGAAGCTGAGTTGATGTCAAAATTTAAAAATGTGCAAGCTATAACTGCCACACAAAAGTTACACAGTTTTATTCCCATCAATATAAGGGAGATTAAAACTTGACGATATTCTGCTTCAGCGGATTTTTTAATATATCAGCTGATCAAGCCATCATAACTTTTTTTTAACTTTTTGAAACAAAATCAGATAGAATTTAATAGTCTTCAATATGGCAATCAAAATTTTATTCACCTTTTTAAAAATAAAAGTAAAACAGAATTAAAAGTTTTTTCGGTATTTACCAGTTTTCTCTACCAAGGTCAAGTGTAAGGTCATCGAAACTTATGAATAAAATTTTGGTCCTTATAAGGCAAACCATTTTGCAGAGTAAATTTTGCAAATATCTTTACCGTTATGAAATTTATAGGCCATAAATTGCCTCAAAATGATAAGGTATGTGCACAAAAATTGATATTGCGAAAAACATATAAAAGCTACATAATAAAATTGTTTTTGACTTAAAGGCAACATTCTTCTTCAAATTTAAAAAAATAAAAAATCGAAAAAATTACGCGTTTTTTGAAAAATTAACAAATACATTTTTTTAATTTTAAAATTATATATTTTTTTCATAAGCTACTTTCTAATATTTCTAACGGTACCTCATTTATAAAAATTGGATTAAAACTGACGTAGATACAATTAACTCAAAATTTTCCAATTCTGGCGTTTTCGGACGATTTGCAGAATTTAAAGGTCCATAACTTTTCATCGAATGGCGATAAAAAAAGGAACTTATGTTCTTAGAATTTTAATAGGAAACTATAGCCCAAAAATAAAACAAATCGAAAGCCATGAGACGGACCCGTTTTGCGTTATGCTTGGAATGGGCTACCATTAACCCAAAAATCGTGTTTTTTGAGTTATGACGGTCTTCCAGTAAATGAGCGATATGTATTTCTTTGAATTTGCAAGCTTTTCTCGTCAAAATTATTTTCAATCTTTTGTCCCTGAGAAAGCAGTCATGAAGGTCATTATCACGTCATAGATAATAGATTTAGATCTATTACTAAATCTTTATTAAATATTACTCAAGCTTAAATAGTGAATTATAATTTTAATGCAATACTTAGTTACGCCTACCAAAATCATTTAATTAAACAACTGCTTTGACTTAACATATACAAGTTTAATGCTATTTGCACACTGAGAGATAAATGCGCATTTTCGAAATCCACATTAACAAACGGCCCTTTACTCGTTGTAGGAGTAACAGGGACAAATATATATAGTAAATGCTTTAAATGCGCATTTAGCTCTCAGTGTGAACATAGCATAAAGGGCTTTGACTGTACTTGATAATATTTACTAAAATTTGTTAATAGTCAATACATATTTTTAGGTGTGCGCCAACTCAATACTTTTAAAAGTTAATAAAACCAAATCATTTTTCGTGTAAATTGAGATTTAGTTAAATGAATCTTTAATTGGTATTTGTAGCAATTTTTGAGTTTATTTAAGTTTATAAAAACTAACAGAGTTTTGGTTCTACTTCAGAAAATAATATGCATAGATGTTCATACAACAGAGGCGCCATCAACTGTTCGACTCATTGTGAGTAAGATTTGTGAACTAAATATTTAAAAAATTTATTATATGCTACGTTTCAAATTCAATAATTATGGCATTAATAATGTCTGTTTATAGTCCTTTTGCTACAAAATCGTACGTATTTATAGTATATGTGTTAAAAAAGTCATTGGCAACATACGTAGGCAGTTTGAGAAGTCAGTGACTTTTTGAGTTTTCTGCGTAGTAACTTTACATGCAACACTTAGAAATCTTAGAATGTCTGCCCTTAGAAACCAGGCGTAAGCTTGTAGTACAGTTGATATTATTTTTTATATTTTATATGCAATTAAAAACGAAAAAAGGAACCAAAAATTATGTCACAGCTTATTTCAACCAGATATTTTGCAGCAGAGCAATGATACGTTATCTTACAATATTACGCAGAATAATAGAAACAAGATTACGACATCCGCATGTTTTACCACTAGATGACGTAATTGGAGCCATCTGTTCCTGTTAGCTTAAAAGAGATGGCTAATAAGGAAAAACATAGAGATGGCAATATTCAAGTGGCTCCAGTGGCGTCAATGTCATAATCTTGTTTTTATCATTCTTGATATAACGGTTGTTTCTTTTTTTATGTTTTAGCCATTATTTTCGCAATACGTTCAAGTAAACTTTTTTGTGAATTTTGAGAGTAGGTCTTGCAGAAAAATTTAATTTCCAAAATGGGACAACGTACTACAATGGAGCAGCGAAAACTTGTTCTCAGTCAATTTTAAAATGGCCATTCGCGCTGAAAAACTCGTGGGATGGTTGGACTACAGTCCGAAGCATCATTTAACGATTTGTCTGCGGTAATGGAATACACAATAAGATAGAAATGCTCCCAATCACATTTTCAATCCAATAGTAGCGTGCAATATTGTCCGAAAATTCTGGTAAAACTCAAAACTATCTGCTTCAAGAGTGGCCATTGAAGTGGAAGCAGAATAGGGAAAGCCATACCAACCAAAAACTATTCTCAGTGTGCTTCGGAAGCATGACTTTAATGGGAGCATAAAGCGAAAGAAGCCTTTAGCTAACTTACTTACTTACTTAGTTGGCGCTACAACCGTATGTCGGTCTTGGCCCCATCTAAGAATTTGCGCCAGCCATTTCTGTCTTGCGCTTGCTGGCGCCAGTTGGAAATTCCAAGCTTCGTCAGGTTGTCCTCTACTTGGTCTTTCCAACGAAGATGCGGTCGTCCTCTTCTGCGTTGACCGCCGCTGGGTACCGAATCGAATGTTTTCTTCACTGGAGCATCGTCTTTCATGCGCTGAACATGACCAAGCCAGCGAAGCCGCTCGATTTTAATGCGCTTGACTATGTCGATGTCAGCGTACAGCTCATACAGTTCATCATTCCACCGTATTCGGTACTCGCCATTGACGCAGATTGGTCCATAGATCTTACGAAGAATCTTTCTCTCGAATGCTCCTAAAGTCTTTTCATCTAAACTGCTCAGCGTCCAGGTTTGTGATGCGTAAAGTAGGACGGGCATGATGAGCGATTTATAGAGCGTGATTTTCGTTCGTCGAGAGAGGGCTCTGCTTCTCAATTGCCTACTGAGCCCAAAGTAACACCTGTTGACAAGAGTTATTCTTCGTTTGATCTCAATGCTGATGTCGTTGGTTGAATTAATGCTGGATCCCAGATAAACGAAGTTCTTCACAACCTCGAATGAGGTATTGTCAACGGTAACGTGGGTTCCAAGACGCTGGGACTGTTTGTTTGTTGACACCAAGTATTTCGTCTTATCTGCATTCACTGACAGACCCATTCGACTTGACTCTCTTTCTAATCTGGAAAATGCTGCACTGACTTTGCGCGTATTATGGCCAATGATATCTATGTCATCAGCATACGCAAGCAGCATAACACTCTTGTAGAATATTGTGCCACTACGTCTCAGATCAGCAGCTCGGATGATCTTTTTCATCATTAGGTTGAAAAAGTCGCACGATAAGGAATCACCTTGTCTGAAACCTCGTTTGGTAATAAATGGTGGGGAGAGGTCCTTCCCTTTAGCTAAGCCTTTAGCTAACACTATATACATATAAGATGTGTCGTTTAAAATTTGCCAAGAAGCACTTGGATAGGAATTGTAGCTTTTGAAGTACCGTCATAGTTGATTATGAATCCAAAATTAATATTTTTGTCTCAGATGGAACCTCAAATGTGTGGTGTAAGCCAAAAGCATAGCTGCAAGCAAACATTTAAGGCTACATTTAAAAGCTACAGTCAAACTCGGCTGTGTCAGCGTTAAGGCCCAGTTATAATAGACGTAATGTAAAGTAATGTAATGTTGTCAACTATCATCGTGACGGAACGTAACGTAAGAAAACGTTGTAGCAATTAATAACGCAAACTCAACAAAAAGCGTAGTTCAACAATATAAAATAGCGCAATAATCGAATCTAACCTCAATGTTTAGTTGTTATTTGAACAGACGTAATGTAAAGTAACGTAGAAATCGAAATCCAACGGATCTTTACGTCCCGTTACATTACGTTACGTTTATTATAATCACTTGTATAAGAAAGTATTGTTTGAAACAATAAGTGAAAGAACACACTGCTCAATTGACATTAGACCACATTACGTTACGTCTATTATAACTGGGCCTTTATGGTGCGGGCCATTATGTCGACTGTCGGCGTTGCAAACTTGAAGTTTATATATACGACAATAGGCAAGTCTCATTACCTTGAGATTTTTTTACAAATTTACTTGTAAGAGTGAATAATTTGGGCGTTCGTGATGTCTTCTAATTTTTTGAAAAGAGTTACCCGAAACATAAATCGGGTATTGTACAAACATGGCTGATTTGAAAATGTCCTCATACTATGCAACCGCCGAATGTGCGCCAGACATGAAAGTGATCGCAAATTTGTGTGCCATTTTGGATACGTAGATCCGAAAACGTAAAATATCCAACAACTTCGATAGGAAAACAGTATTGGTTGAGGAATGGGATAAAATTACGCCGAAAAAGACGTAAAAGCTGATAAAATGCATGCCCAAAAAACTCCAATTGGTTATAGACCAGAAGTGTGGCCATACTATGTATTAAATTGTTTTGTTTGCCTATAAATTTAATTTAATAGTTGAAATTTATATATTGTGAAAATAAGCTGGCATTTTTTGTAGCTTTTTTCGTATTTAATTGTTATAAAATATTAAAAAAATTCTGAAAAATTGATTAAGCCATATTTGATAAGTTAAAGCATAAGACTAACAACCTGCATTTATGCAATTTTGATACCTTTTTTAGTTTAGTTGTTATAGCTGCTTAAAGTTTTTGTTAAGTGCTGGTTGAAATAAGTTGAGTATGTATGTAAATCGTTTTCTTTTATGTTAATAGTTAAAAATTATCTAAACTTACATACCGGTAATAATTCGGTGATTTACTAACGAAAAATGGTACGTTTCCGCAATTCATATGACTAGATGGTTTCTCTCTATTTTACGAGTTTGCTCGTATATTATTATAAAATATATGTGATTTCTAAGGGGTGGCCGTAGCCTATTGGGTAGAGTTGCCCGCAAATAAATCAACCGCAGTAGCTCGGATTCAGTCCCCGGCTCAAACAGAATTTCTTTTCAATTGAATTCATATTTCTTTTCGGCCACCACCTTTCTGCAGACAAAGCAAACCTCAGAGAGTAGAAACTGCCATGCAAGGCTTCTTGAAAACATAAGCCGTTCGAAGTCGGCATAAAAATCGTAGGTCCAATTCTCGATAATTTGTATTCAAACATTTAAGCATTTCAAATAGAAAGGCCTTTCAACGGCTCAAATGGTCAATTTGTTTTCTTTCAGTTACTTACATTGCAAAATGTCTTAAGACTTACTACTCAATATTTTGCATTACTTTATTACTTTTAATAAAACTTAAAATAAAACTATCAAAATAATTATCTTGGACTAGGCTGAAGTTAAAATACCGTGTTCACATATCTGAAAAGTTAAAAAAAAAATATGAAATGGCCATTTCAGCCAATGAAAGGACTTTGACCGAGCTTCTTATGATAATTTATGTTATTAAATGACGTACACAAATGATCGAGAACTGGACCTGCACGGTTAGAAATCTTGGACTAAATTTTAGTCCCACTGAAGTATTGCTGCATTTTTTTAAACATTGCGGTTTAAAATTTAAACTTTGCAAATACAAATTCATAATTGAAACACTTCTGTACTAGAATTTAAACCAAAAAAATATTACAGCATCTATTTTGGCTTTTTGGTTTAAATTTTAGCTTATTGGTTGCAATTTTAGCCTTTTTCGTTTAAACTTAAGCACAATTATGTATTACTTTTTGTTGGTAATACTATTTGTACTAAATTCTATTGCATTTGGATACTTAATTTGGATTAAGAACCGTAAAAAGTTAGCCTGGCAATGCTGCAACTCAATATTGGGTGACTCTGTTCATGTGTTTGTTTATCGCGCTTGTTATTTATAGGCCCAGTAGTTAGAGTAGTGAGTTTACAAACTGAATGTCGCGCGTTCGAATCTCGCTGTGGTTGTTATTTTTTATTTTTATATTTTAATCCAAGGCTGTACTAAATTTTAAACCAAGCTTTATTAAAAAAATATTTTATTATTTTGCAAATACTAGATTTGAAACCAAAGCTGGTGTTGACTTATATGTAGTATAAAAAACTTTAAATTTTAGTACAAGATTTCTAACCGTGTACGTGCTTTTCACGAATCCGAACGGCTCATGTGTCCAATAGAGTGAGTAAAAAAAAAGTTTTAAAAGTTCATATGAAAGCTTATCTCGAGAGGATTTCAGGACACTAAAAATTGTCCATCCTTATTTCCATTATAGCTTTTGTGTTTGATGTTCATGATAAAGGTGGTAATGAATACAACAGTTCGATAATAAGTGTTAATGACCTTTGACCTAGTCTTCAGAGTCAAAATGATGAAACTATCATATTTCACCCCAAATATTTTATCATATTTAAAAAGATTTTAAAAAGTTATGCATTTAGTTTTTGTATTCAAAGCGCTAAGATCCATTCATAAACAAAAAAGTTACAGCACTTTAAAGTATCTATACAAACTAAATTCACAGTTTGTCTTTATGTAATACGTAATACTGTTAGCAATTTGTGAGCATTGAATTGTGTACTTGATAGTGACAACAAAAGTTTAATAGTAAAATGCATTTCGAGAAAATCGCATTTATTGCTAACAAGTTAGAAACTAATGGTAACCTTATACAATATGTACTCTTGTTAAAACATCAAGGTTCACAAAGTGTTGCAAAAAACCAGAATCTAAAAAGAATAAGGAAAGCGATTTAATAATTTTTCAATTTTCAACCAACAAAAATTTCACTAATTTTGTCAGGTAAATATTTTGAAACGGAAAATTGTATTTGTATGTTTAGAACCTTAGAAATTGTTTTAATAGAATTCCTTTGTCATTCACAAAACGTTTTGTTCGTGTAGTTAGTGAATCAGCTATGGCTGTCACTAATGAAAATCGTTTGGGTCATATTTTTGCGAAACTGGAAAGACGAGATCGTTACAGGAAACGCGAATCTCACAAAAATTTTATATAAATTTTCTGTTTGGAATAACATGTGTACAAAAGCTTAAAGGTGCTGCAACTTTCTTGTTTATGGATGAATCTTAGCACTTTGAATGCAAGAAGTAAATAACTTTTTAAGCTATTTTTAATTATGATAAAATATTTGGGGGTAAGTATGAAAAAAAGTGTTGCATAACTTATAGAAGTGTTGCACTCAGTATCACCTTTATCATGACATCATTCTTAACGATTTTGGTGGTTTTAAGGGGGCGCCAGGAGCAACATTTTTTTAGTGTCCTGAAATCCTCTCGAGGTAAGCTTTCATATGAGGGGCGGACTTTTTTTACTCTCTGAGAATTCTCAGTAACGGCCTACAGAAATTTAAATTTCAATTGAAAAACTATTCCCCCACTCAGCATTTATGATGGTTTTATTATTTTGATGTCGGTACTTTGTAAGGAGGACAGATTTGGATAGATGTGTCTTTTATCCAATACTCCCAAATTTTAAACTCAGAGTAAGTTTCAAATAATATAGCCTATTATTTACTGCATTATTCTGTATCACGAAGAAGCACACCCACGATGAGAAAGACACGAGAAGCAATACTTTCTTCCATACAAAATTGTATTGCTTCTCGTGTCTTTCTCATCGTTGGTGTGCTTCTTCGTGTCACAGAATAATGCAGTAAATTTATATATGTGGTATTTAAGAAGGATTTGCTGTTTTTCATATTATCATACTAAAAGCGCATATTGAAAACCAAAGCTTATGTGAAACGTCTTATGCTGAAAACACATGTGAAATATAAACTCATTCGTTCATATGGCGATGAACACATGAAAGATCTGCACAACACCGCAGCGCTGCAAGTAACTAACAAAATAAAAATTGCTACGCATAGTCAGTGCCGCCACAACACAAAATCAAAACTCAACGAAATTTTTTAAACAATTATGACAGATGACAAAAAATTAAAATGTATAAGATTAATTCAAAAGAAACGAACTTGGAAGAGAAACTAATTGAATTTGTTAGAAAAATTTTCGGAACTCTCATTGGAATTAAATGTCTCAGCAAATATTTTTGATTTTGTTTATATAAAAGCATTATTAAATGAAATGTTTCCTTTGTCAAAAGGAAACTGGAAAGAAAAAACTGCACTTCTATTTTACCTGCATCGCTGAGCGCAGATAACTTAAGACGATGCATGCAGAATAGCTGCACATGTGTTTTCAGCATTAACAGCCCTATTCTGGCAAATTAACAAATTGTTAACCAGTATTTTGAATATTTCTAAGTGTTTGTTGTAATTTTTTTTATTTCAAAACAAAATTTGAAGCCCAAAAATAAAAAATTTTGATAAAAATTGTCAACTGCTTTTCAGTGATTGACAATTTCATTAACAAATTTGTTTTTTGAGCTTTAAATTTTGTATTGAAAACAACAAACATATAGAAATATTCAAAATACTGATTAACAATTTGTTAATTTGCCAGAATAGGGCTGTAAGTCATTATATTCATTTTTGTAAATTTTTAAGACTTTAAAGTCAGCGCGCATTTTATAAATCAAAGCTTTTGTGCTAAATTTTATGTCATTACAATAATTTTTGAGGAATTTTTAGAGACTTTAATGTTTAAATTAAGTCAATTTCTATATTTAATTGCTATAAATTTATAGGCGTTGCTTCATCTAAGGACTCATCTTCGAACTTGATCTTTAGCTTTTAGACTACGACTGTTATCGTGATCACATTCTTCATATTGCAAGTTGACTCATAGCATAAAGCTACTTTTTAAATGCTTTTCAGCGCTTATATTTCCATCTCGCTTGATCACACTATAAACCATAAACATCAATAAGCTACTTTGTGAAGCGTTGAATAAGCGTTCACTATGATAAAAAAAAGCTCGACAAAGCAGCTTTATGTATCAGCTTCAGCCAAAGCGTCTACTATGAACGCGGCCTTAAATAATAGTAGCATAGGTCGATAACTGTTATTTGGTTAATTCTATAGAAATATATTTTCATTTGAATACCTGAAAAATAGCTTTTTGGATTACCTTTGAGACTTCGTAGAGGACACGGTTATAGTATATATAGTATACTATAGTACAGGGAGGTTTGAGATGGCTTTTTTTTAATTCGAGATAGTTAAGGATGTAACCAGCTTTTAGATACTTTATATAGTACACTATAGTATGAAAAAAAATGGAACTCGAATTAAAAAAATGCCATCTCAAACCTTCCTAATCGGCTATAAAATACAAGAAACTAACATAAATTTTTCCAATCTGCAGTCCTGTGAAAAGATAAACATATAATTCGTAAACTAGTGTTATTAATATCAAAAATTGCATCTAATCGATTTCCTTTGGGTTGTGGTATTGATGCTGTTTGTCGATTTTTATAAATATAATATATTGAACATGGAGGCTCAAAATCGAGTGCTTTTCTATGAAAATGCTTGAGAAGCTCACACTCATTTTAGAAGCATTGATTTTGTTCCACTGTGCAATTAAATGCAATATTTTACTACAGTAGCTAGCAATGTACTATAAACTAATATAGGCTAGAAATTCTTCAAAGCAGTTTGAACTTAATGCATGACTTTAAATAAACTTTATATCTTTATAGCTTTATATTTATAGTATATATTTATGTAGTTTTATATATACCTGTATGCATATGAGTGATTCCATCAACTAGCGGCCAACTCTGGAGCTCGCCATTTTGGTATCTTATCCTATAACTTATCCAGAATGATGACAATGTTGAAAAAAAAGTTAAGCTATTTTTTCTTTAATTCAGAGCCTAAATTTTCACTTGAAAAAAAATATTTTTAGTCGTGGTCCTACCTTGGCGTAGAAAACTGAATTTTTTCTTTAATCTTGAAATATTTCTAAAACACTTTTAAGCTTTAGATTAAAAAACATTTCATTTAAGTGTAACCGCAATATGTAAGCTGATCTCGTGTTCTTTGATTATTTCAATTATAATTGATTTAAAAAACTTCAGTTTGACTTGCTTAAGGTTTGAATATCTTCATCGTTGCACGTCATATCTACGTCATTATAAAATATTTTCTTAAACAATATCATGACAAGGCCTATAAAATTAAGACATGAAGAAATTGATGTTATATTCAATTTCATTAGACCGTGAAAGTTAGGAAGAAAGAAATTAAGTGGGATTTAAGACGTAGAAATATTTATTCTCACCAGTAGTTTTTAAGTGTCTTTATTAGGGTGTCCCAAAAAAAATCGTGTTTGATGTCAGCGGCTTTTCTACTTCCATTTGACCTTAGAAACACCTCCTGTGAAGCGCATCTCAATTGGTAAAGGTTTAGAGGTCGCGAATTGATTTTCTAATTTTCCCATGCGATTTGTATGGGGAAAAAATCAGTTTTGATGGTAAATAGAATTTAAAGCCATTATCTTTTGAGTAAAATGGTTAAAAAAACGTGTTCCCTCAATTTTTGTCAGTTATGACATATCCAAATTTAATTTTCATCTGATTATTATTTGGTGGCCTGTGGCTCACTTCTTTGAGCTATCTATATAAATGAATACTTTTACTTAGAATTATTTCATTAAAAATTAATATCTCTTAAAGTACTCCATTTTTGTTATTGTTATTAGTCTTAAAATTCAGATAATGATTGTTGAAATGCACAATGAAGAAAAAATTCATAGGGTTGTTATATGTTTTTGGATTAAAAGTTACAACAAGTAGTTTTTTGTATTTATAATTTTATTTTTTAATCGCTTTGGGCAACCACCAAATAATAATCCGATGAAAATAAAATTTGGATATGTCATACCAGAGCGAGTTTAAATGCTTCTTGCTTGTTTTCCCAGCATTTTGCTTATTCAGAGTGTTTGTGCTTATTTCGGCTTATGTTGCTTATAAGTACTTATTTTCAACATTTTCGCTTTACTTTACCAGTAATTTTTTTTAATGTTGTAAACAGGCAACTCTGTTTTACATAATTTTTTTAGTAAAGCGACAACTCGTTTTTATGTACAAAATTGAACACATTCAAACATCAAAAGCACAATTTTTTGAACATCTCCTTATTATTGTTTAAGTATTAGCTGCCGTTATTTATTTGACAACTTATAAATAGTAATTGCTCTAAAAAGCAGTCGCCAGTAGCATTTAGATAAGAAATGTTTGGGAATTGAAAAGTGCGTGCGCCTACTCTAAAACGAAAAAAGTATGCCGAAAGTGAAAGAAACAAGTAAAGAATTTGTCACCCGTATAAATCGACTGCATCCGGGAATTTTTCGCAGCGATGACTCTGTTTTGTTTTGTGTGTTTTGCAATACACAAGTGTCAACAAAAAGGCTTAATAATGTCGAGCAACACTTGAATTCCCAAAAACATAAGACCGTGGCGTCAGAACGTGAAGCAAGTACTGCAAAGCAAACACTACTTTCCCAGTATCAGAAAAAGTCGAGTTCTACATTTCCTATGGATGTTTGTGCAGCATTTTTGGAAGCCAATATTCCTTTAAAAAATGTGAGTTAAGACCAAAAAAATATATTGTACTACCAGATTTACAATTAATTTCTTGTAAGGTGGCGCACCCAAGTGTGAAGAAGTTTTTAGAGCGCTATACAAATAGTTCTATACCAAGTGAAACAGTACTTCGGAATGGATATTTGCCTACTTTATACAAAAATAAGATGGACGCGATGATTTCTAAAGCAGCCAACAATTATATTTGGACGTCGATTGATGAAACGATGGATGTAGAACAGAGCCTGGTAGTCAATTTTTTTTTCGGCATATTAGATGGCGACGAAAATTCTTTCGAACGTAAAACATCGTACCTGTTTAATGTGGCAGCAGTTGAAGCTGCCAACGCTAGCAATATGGGTGCCTTTTTCAATGACTCGTTGAGCTTGCTGAGGCCAAATAGTACATTTGTGTTTAAGTTCATTTGTTTATTTTAAATACATATATTTAGGCATTGAATATGGAAAAGTGCTGGTACTTGTTACGGATGCAGCAGCCAAGTTTTATATCCGAAGATGATTCATTTAACATGTTTTGCACACGGTCTGCATCGAATTGCCGAGTTTATACGCATTCAGTTCCCAATTGTCAATAGATTTATATCAAATGTTAAATCAGTTTATATAAAAGTAAGAACTAATTTACATTTTTATTACCTATACACGAAGTGAAAAAGCTAGACCGACTATTGCTTTCTTACTGTTTACTTTTAATTTATTTCGTGATTTTAGGCTCCATTGCGTCGTAATGCATTCAAACTTGCTTTTCCAAATATTCCATTGCCACCAAATCCTATAATAACGCGATGGAGTACGTGGCTAAAAGCAGCCATTTATTTTTGCGATAATTTTGAGGAAGTTAAAACTGTAACGGAAAAATTCAGTGACGAAGATTCTGATGCAATCTGCGTGGCCAAAGAACTGTTTCAATCCAACAGTTTAAAATCTGAGCTCGCATTCATTTAATGCAATTTTTCCCTCAATCGTTCGTTCAATTGAAAAACTGGAAACCCAAGGACTTGAATTGAATGAAAGCATTGGCATTGTAAAGAAAACATGCAAGTATTTGGCCTCCTTGGATCGCGAAGAGTTTTCCCAAAAATATAAAAATATCCTTCAGAGAAACAGAGGATATCCCATAATTTTTTATATATACAAAGTTCTTTGTAAAGGTACTGATTCAGGCAATAAGTTTTTGATTTATATTCACCGGAAGAACTTGCTCTTTTTAAATACTGTCCGGTAACATCGTCGGATGTTGAGCGATCATTTTCTAAATTTACACACTTAAAATTTAAAGCAGCACCTAATCATATATTCTAATATTAATTTATAATTTATTTAAGTACCCCAATGACTTTACTGGCGTCCTTAGAAAGAAAGTCATATCTCCATTTCAGTAGTTTGGAAATATTCAGCTTTTGATTTTTTTACACTAGAAGTGGTAGATGTGACCATTTAACTTAACGTTTTTCAGTCATATGAAAATGAAACTGGGAATCTTAACTTAACACAAAAATCAGAAACTCATTCACTGCTCCGAATCTGCCCTTATCTCAATATTGGAATTGTGCAGTTTGTGAATTTCTTTCTAAGGACGTCAGTATACTGAACTGATTTTTTAATATTTTTTCTTTTAATGTTTACGTTAAAATATACCTCATTTGAATTGAATTTATGTTTTAGAGTGTACGTTCTCTGGTTTTATATTAAAAAAGTAATATAAATATAAATTTTTTTTATGTTTAAAAATATTTGTTTTAATTAAAAAGTTTTTAGTGCTTATTATTGTGCTATTTCGTCATTTTTTAGCGCTTATTTGCTGTGCTGAAAAAGACTTTTTTTCGTGCTGTTTCGGTCTGCTCTGGTCATAACAGACAAAATATGAGGAAACAGGTGTTTTTTTAACCATTTTGCTAAAAAGATAGTGGCTCTAAACTCATTTTACCAGCAAAACGTATTTTCCCAATACAAATCATATGGAAAAATTAGAAAATGAATTCGCGACCTCTAAACCTTTACTAATTGAGATGCGCTTCACAGAGGGTGCTTCTAAGGACAAGTGGAGGTATTAAAGCCGTGGCCATCTGTTAAAATAAAATAAAATATATTTTTGGGACACCCTAGTCTTTATATACGTTTGTGCTAAGAGTCTTTTGAGACTTTTCTTCAGTAAAAGTCTATTTCAAAATCTTCACATAAAACAGCGAAAATGTTTTAACAAGTTTATTTAAAAATTGGGCTTGACTAATATTTTATTTTTTAAATGTTTTTTTTTATGGATGTTCATCGGTCACTAATAGTTGTTTTATTTTAAGTGCAAAGAATCCAGCCCTCCTTACACTTGGGATTCCCGAATCCGTTCAACAAACCTCTTCAACGTTCTTACAAATGCTTACAAATTCTTCCAAAACTGCTTCCATCTAATTTTTCCTCTTATTAGAAGTTGATCTTGTCGATTATTGGAAAAATATTTTTTTCTCTATTTTATTATAATTTTTAAAAAACCCATAACTTTTTCGAATATAATAGTGTCTAGTCCAAAATTTTTGGTGGAATGCTATTTAAAGCAAGGCATAGTACAAAAATTTATTTTATTTTGAAATATGTCATTAATTTATTTGAAAAGTAAATAAAATTTTCTTTAGATTAGGGTTATTCACACTGACTTGGGTAGTTGGCTAGATTGGCAAATGCTGTACATTTTGTTTATGAAAAGTGCCATTGTACCCAAGTACCCATTTACCAATCTACTCTAGCTGACACCTTGACTTGTTTTGGATAGGTTGATTTCTTGCAGAATTGAGTGTTTTTTCCATGTGTTACCACTTTTTGCCAAAATAGGCAATAATTGACCATAAATTACGAATAATAAAAAATTTATTATTTTACTACGGCTTTACTAAGGCCACCAAATTTACAATATCTTTTATTAAGGTTAATATCTCGGTTAATAAAAACATAATACCACACCCCCTTTAACCGCCAACAAATCAATAAAAATGATATATATCAGATGGTTTGGGTCGTATTAGAGTAAATTTTGGTAATTTAGTTCGTATGGTTACTGGCGGCAACTTTACTAAAAATGGGCGTGGTCGAACTATGTTTACTCCACACTTTCAGGGGATAAGCGTGGAATGAAGCAAAGTGCGCCAAGTAAAGCTAAATTGAGCAGCAATTTTGGCAGTCGATTGTTTTGGAATACGACATGGTTTAGGGAAAAATGTTGCCAAGCCCCCTTTTACCGCTCTCACATCAATAAAAATGCTATATTTCTGTTGCTGCTTTCGGAAAGTGAACTAAATTTAGGCGTGGTCGCACTACAGTTATGCCTGTTCAGATACATAAAAAATTTTTCCGATTGGCACGAAAATTCGTATACGGCAGTAAGGCGGTCTGTGACAGAACAACTTCTGCTCGGGATAACTAGTAAATGATAAAATGCTGCGAAGCTCACGTTAAAAATTACTCGTATATAAAATAACATTTTTACGCCTAATTAATGCCCTAAATTTTTCGCAAATAAGATGACAAAAAAGAAATTGGTGGCAACCCTCTTCCAGCTGTCCCTCATCTCTCATCAGCTTTATAAGCCGGGGAGATCAAACAAACATGCAGCACTGTCCAGAACTATTCTACAAAGTACTCAATTGCAATTTAGGGTGCTCGCAATAATCAAAAGTACTCAATCTATCCCTACCAAAATACCCAAATCAGTGTGAACACCCTTATTGTAAAATTTTTAAGATAACTTCTTGTTAAACTACGTTTACTTTCGGTCAAATGACTCATTTTAAATTAGTCATTAAAAAGTATTTACATTGGTTTTATTTTCGAAAATATCTCATTTCGTTTGACAACTGAAGCACAGCCGCGAATAACGTTTTAAGTGACAAAAAACAAATTGTTCACAATACATAGAAAACCTGTTAAATGTAGCAGACAATTTTTAAACACTTTTTTTAATACATTATTAAAATACTTAGGTAAATATATAGTTTATTTATAGTATAAAAAAAAATTTATTATTGATAATATTTGATTAGAAAGACATGTATTATCTATGTTTAAAATGGAAAAATGTTACATATCTAATAACCATTGGTTGTTAAAACGTTATTAAACGTTGCAAAGCAGAGTGTGATGGCTTTTAAAACATTATTCGCGCATTCAAAACATAACTATATAGGAATACCTGTTTGATTGGATCCTTTTCTTTAAATAAAATTTTAGAAATGGAATTTAAAAAATTTATTTATTAAAAAAGCCCTTAAAAACAAAAATTCACTTCAATAACTGAAAATAAAATATTTTTAAACCTTCAACAAAATATATATGTTTGGTTTTGAACACAAACTTCATACTTTTCTTAATTTTGATTTATAGAATATTTTTTGCACACTCTTTCTCTTTTACTATTCTTGATCAGCAAAAAAAATGCACAGTATCGTTGCGATGAGAAATGAGTTCTTTAGCTATTCTTCATCTCTGAGGCTCGCACAACTCGATTAAAGATGTTAAAAAAGCCGTTTTTTCATTGTGGTTTTTATTGTTATATATATAATAATTATGTTCTTTTATCGAACTTATGCCGAATTTTTTGCAAGAAAAAAAGCATAGACAATCACAAATATATATAAGAACAATTTAATTTAAAAAAGACGTAATGTGAACTTAAAACGTTATTCCACTTTACCTGCTCTGGAGCATTTTTTTGAGGTATAGTTTTGTTGTCTCGAAATAAATTCATTACCACAATTTCTCAATGCCTTATATCTATTATCAATCCAATATTTATCATTGGTCTTCCTTTTTGTATCTCTGTTGCACTTATCAATTACATTAGATAATTCATATCTAGTAACTTTGTATTTATGACATACAACGTTCTTTCACTGACTAACACTTTCAAAATACTTTTTTAAAGCCATAAGGTGCATATTTTTGGCTGATTTGGTGTTAAGGCAATGTAAGAGAGTCATGTTAACGGTAATCTGCAAAAAAAACCGGTTTTGCAAAAAGTGGCTTTTGCAACATAATTCGCGGCTGTGCTTCAACTGGTTGTTTGTTGTTGTTTTTTGTATTTGTTTGACGATTTTCTTTATTTTGAGTGTGTTCGGTGTTTTTTTATCCATTCTCCATTGAATTTGTTCGAAATAGTTTGCAATAAGTTTAAAGAACGTATCCAATTTCATTATTTTGTTTCAAATGAATTGAATTGCAACTGAGAATTTATATGGAAAATGAGATGATTTCGTTTCTCATTTGGCTTAATAGGCTGAAATGAGTCATTTGGTTCAAGGTAAACGCAGTATTAGGTACAACGGAAATAAATAGAAGAAAAAAGAAAACACGGTAAATATCGCGATTTTTCTTTTGTTTGATACTTTTTACTTGAAAGGACTCCAATCTAGGAGAATTATTTGGTCAATTTAATTATTATAATGCCATCACCAATTATCAAATAGAAAAACCAACTGTATATGAGAACAAGTTTAATAATTATACTTGAATGATAAATAATTACAACAATTTAGAAGAGTTGAATGATGGAAACATTGCGAAAAATTCGTTGATTGTAGAAAAACAAAAAATAGTGTTGAAAAATAAAAATCAATGATATGTATGAGTTGAAGTGGGAATAATAAAAATCTATTGAGAGTTGTGAGTGAATGATTTCTATGTTCTATGTTCACAACGTATCCTTAAAATTTCACAATACATATAAAATTATCGCAACTTTTCAAAACAAAAACAAATATTTCGAAACTGGGGTAGATGCCAAAAAATCCATTTTCTATTTCTTTGGCCTTTAATTTGAAAGCATTCTATAAAAATGTACGATCAGGAACTAATTTTTTCGAAGAAGTTATGTTGTTTTATATTAAGTTTAATGTCTATATACATACACAATGAGTGATTGATTAAAATATCAAGAAATCTGTTTTGGCTATTACACATTTTCGAAATATTTCTTGATTAAGATCCTGTCAACCCGAATAAGTTTCCTGCTCCTTGATGCGATGCATCACCGATCTTATGTTATTTATAATGTACTAATAAACAAATGACTTAAGCTATTGGTAATATTTTGCAAATCACTAATTTAGAGTTGCTGAACATGAAAATATTATTTATCGTTAGCTTGTTACTGAAAATGTCACTTCACTTAAAAGATAAAATTTCAGAAGCAGCTTGTGCGATTGAATAATTTTTCAGCGATGTATCAGTATTAAAGTCTGATTTAAATTGACACATTTTAAAGTTTTTAAGAGTTTTGTTTTACTTTTTTATTTAAGTTATGGAATACAACTTCGTTTTTAGTCAAAAATTTGTTTCGGTAAATTTTTTTTATTATATTTGGTGTAACATTTAATAAGACACATTTTCAACGTGTCGTCTTAAAGTTATTAATGGTTAAGTGAAGTTAGGATATTTTTTGTATACTTTGGCATTATTTTTGTAACGCCCATAAGTATGTGTGGCAGGTATATACAAGTTTATGTTTTTTATCGATATCATCTCCTGAGTCGATATAGCTATGTCCTTCAATTTGTCTGTAATCACGAAAACTTTTTGAAAAACAAAGATGAAAACTTTGTCAAAACGGTAAAAATCTCTTCAAATTATGCAAAAATTAATAAAATGACATCAAACTTCATCAGCATTAACCTCAAATATGCACCTCAAATATTCTAACTATGTACGAGCACTCTACATTTCGATTTTCGTAAAAAAAATTAAAACTCCACCTAAATCCCATACAAAGTGACGTCATCATAATAACAAAACTTTAATATATTCGACAAAAAATACTATTTAAACTTGATATTTTACTCATAAGCTCTTGACATTTCAAACGTACACTGAGTTTGACCGATTTTAGCTATCGATGTGAGATCTTCTCTGTAAACAATACAGAACAAGATAAGTCAAAATTTTAATTGCAAAAACTCACTCAATTTAAATTAGATCACAACAGTTGATATTTCATTGAAAGCATTATTATTATCTGTACAAAATTTTATGAAAACATATTTTGTAGAACATTCTGTTGAAATATTTTCCTTTAAGTGAAGTAATATATTCTTTATCCATTTTCTGTCCATTTGTTTTTTAGTATAATGTTGATAATACAGAATAAGTGATATATCGCAAGAAGGAGCCTGTAGTATTTTTGAGTAAATGCCATACTATTCAGAAAAATATTTTAAAAATGATCGCGTGGTTCAAGCACACCATGTCTTTAAACTGATTATATAATACATATTTGCTCTTAGTTCAATAAAAAAAAATTAAAGTTAAAAGAAACAATGACTCAAAACTTCAATATTAGGAAATAACTAAAAAAGTGAGAAAAAATTTACTCTTTTTTCAAGCTGGATAAGATTTTAACAGAAAAATTCCAGACGATAAGCTCCACATTTGGGCGATAACTGATGGAATCACGTAAAAAATATATTAAATAAAACATATATAATTGTGAATTGTTATTTGAATTGGTACAAAAATATAAAATTTAAAATTAAAACTATTTTAATTTTATAATTTCAAATAGGTTCCTTCTGAAAAAAACAAAAACAATAAAAAACATATGAAGCCATAAGAGTCAAATAAATTTAATTATTAAATTAAATTCTAATTCATGCGAATGCGAACACACACAGCTTTAAATATTACTACATATAAATAAATAAAGAACTCTTTCTATAATACATAAATGCAAGTACGAGTAGAAAACCTAAAATGTTCAATACTATAGCTAAAAAAAAATTAAAATTTTAAATTAATTGCATAGAAAAGATTAATTAAGCGAATTTGTAAATTCTTTTTATAATATATAAATTATCAGATATGAGCTAAAACACTTCTTACGAAATAATAATAATAAATCATGGTTATAATGACAAGTAATACATACAAACAGACTCTAAGCAATTGCTACTTGAATTGAACAAATTATATCTAAACATATAAACAACAAAAGTATGCATTTAGGAAGCTACAACATCTGATAAAAATAAACAATGTTTAACATTTAAAAATAAGTAGCACAAAAATAAACAAAACAAACAAAAAAACTACAAGCAAAACACAAACAACATATTTTGTATGATTTAGTATTAATCTTAAGGTTTAAATTATAATCGAATACATGCTGATGGGCCCAAAGAAGCTCGTAGGTGAATGCTTAAGTATCAAAATCCACAAATAAATAAATAATTGTTTTTCTTGCCTTAGCTGACTGCATTTCAACTTTTCACAGCATTTGGCTGAATGCCATTTTTTGAAACATCAATAAAAATAAAAAAAAAACAAACACAACACAAAATTTTCAGACTTATTGACGATTATTCAGATGGAGGGTCAGGGGTCAAGTGTAACCAACACCCAAGCACGCCAATTTCAACAGCTGTTCTACATTGGATTGGATCAGAGTTCTGCTTTATTATTATGGTGCCGCATGTTTAAGCTCCACCGGGTTATTGGGTAGGTACGCATTAATTAAGGGCAGGTTCTCATAAAGCTCGGCCAAAAAAATCAATTTCTATTTTTTTTAAGAACTATTTTAAGAACTATTCTGTGGATTTACTTGGATTTTTTTTTATTTTAAAGTAGTTACAATTTTTTAGAATTTAAATCTAAATTTAAATACACAGTTAAAAATCTTGGAATAAAATTTAAACTCTTATGTACTTTATATATGACCACACCAGCTTTAGTTTGAAATTTGACTTCAAATGGTTTGTAAACTCACTACGTTAACCACTGGGCTATTGCGCTATACGAAACAAAAGCAAAAAACAAGCATATGAACCCAATAGCTTAATATTGAGTTTCAGCATTGCAATATTTTTTTGGTTAAAATATTAGTACAGAAAAGTTTTAATTATGGATTAGTGTTTGTGAAAGTTTAAATTTTAAACCTCAAGGTTAAAAAATGGGCAGTAGCATTTTAGAGGGACTAAAATTTATTCCAAGATTTTTAACCGGACGGTTTTTTTAGAGAACCTTAAACAGCGAAAAAAAGTAAAAAACGGTCCTTAAATTCAAATGTTCGTAATTTTTGTTGTTTTCAACTATTTATTGATATTATAGGTTCAAGCTCCAAAAAATATAAATAAAAAATTGTTTGTTTTTTTATATCAGATGCTGTGGGATGGAGACCGTTTGGGTACCTTTTTTTCAACGTTACATTGGACGGCTTATTGACACTTCACATTACACTTTTATGCAACAAAAAAATATTTTCCTACACTTTAAGACCCAACTGCCAAAAACTCAAGGTGTTAATTTTCTATCTTCTATGAAAAAAAAAATTAAGAACATCACCATGTTTTCGGACCTCTAAATGAGAACCTGCCCTTTATCGAATTGTTTTGGATACCTTGGTTTTCATATTGATTTATTTGCATCTAAAAATGGCAAAAGAATGCAGATAAAGTATGTTGACTTACACGGAGAGAAATATTCTATGCTTAAACCAAGCAAGAACAAAGCTACTGGTTTTGCATAATGCATAAAATGCTCAACTTCAAATAAAAACTGAATGTTAGACAGAATTACTGATTGTAAGAATTTTTATTTTATAATTGTTTCAAAATACTTGAAAAAAATTGATCTGACATATTTTAGAATCAAACAAAGGAATTTCTCGCTACAAGAAAATTATTTTTCTCCTTGTATCCAGATACTTAGGCAAGAAATTGTAAATCAGGAAAAATTCTATTTAAAATTCATAAAACATCGATTGAAATTAATAAATGGATAAAAAAACTTTTAGGTGTTGGTTTGTATTTTGTATAATTAACGCAGATTCGTCACTTGAGGTTTTTATGTGGAAGTTTAATTTCCATATGAATTAAAAAAAGGTCTGTTTCTTTACTCGTTTCAAGTAACTTTCTTTCAAGTACTGGGTGAATATAAAACTAGATATAAGAAAAAAATTTAAATTCTTTATATCATTAAAATGCACCAAAATATACGTTAAAGTACTGAAAAATGTCCCCGTACGCAACACGGAATGCGTGATGTATAATAAACCTTTTTATAAAATATCTTCTAAAATATGCCTTAATTTTAACCGCTGTGACCCAATACCTCCCTTAAGAGGAAGTTCTCATCCTAGGAACAAAACAAAAAACAAGCAAAGTTTGACATATATTTTTTAGACTCTGAAAATGCATACTAAAGATCTTTGCAAAACAATCTCGAGAGATACGAAGAACAAGCCAAATGCCACTCTCTATTCTATTAAAATTATTTGAAATTTACTTGAAAAATTTTATTGAGCACAAATTTCGAGCTGCAAACAGCTGATCGCCAAATTATAAGATCAATATTTTATATTGTTTTGTGGAATTAAAATATTCTAAAAAAAATGCTCAAGAGGTTTGATAACCGATCTAACATAATTCAAAGATGATAAACAAGGATGGTTTTTTCCATCACTTCTAAATTTCACGTTAAACCACTTCGAATATGTAAATATTACACACATTTTGATATAACAAAGTTTTAATATCGTAACTGCTCAAACAATTTAAACATGATTTCCATATAACAAGACTACGCTTAGCAAGGTGGCGTACTTGATCTTTTTCTATCACGTCAAAAGTTTCCGTTGTGATCAGTTTAAGATTGAAATCTTTCATAAACTTCGATTAAAGAATTACAGAGACTCTCAAAATTGTTCACGCTTTATCAAATTACCGCTCTCAAACTATGAATAGAAAGAAACATTTTATTTTGAATAATTTTTTTTTAATTGATATTTTATTTGATCATTGTTCTTTTATTACAAAAACTAAACATCAACTCATACAATACATAGTAATTTTAAAATTAAAAACTTTCATAGCTTGAACACTTCTGAGTTTACAAAAACATAGTTTTATTAATCTTAATACTTCGTGTAACCACCGCAGGAATTAATAACTGCCTGAATCTGCCTTGGCATACTATCAACAAGAGTTTTGCATTTTTCGGGTGGTTTATTTTCCCATGCATTTTGAACTTTTAACCACAACTCATCAACATTTCCAACTTTCTCTGTTACTGCTGTTTTTAAAATACCTCACAAGAGCTCAATCGGATTAAGATCCGTATTGAGGTGGCCAGGAGAGAATATCAATTTGGTTGACTAAAAACCACTTAAGAGTTATTTTCCAGTGTGCTTCGGATCATTGTCTTGCTGGAAGACAATGTCCGAAGCTTCCGAATCGAACATAGACACCTCTTGCCATCATACATCCCCAAACCATCGATCGAGCCGCCACCAAACTTTAATGTTCTTGTCGGCCTTTCTAGTCTAGTGGAGAGTAAGCTAGACTATCAAACCAGAGGCCCCTGGTTCGAATCCGGGCTCGGGCAGAGTTCCTTTCACTTTCTTTGTTCTTTCCTACATTTAAGAATCATGGAAAACTAAAAATCCACAAATAAATTGTGGACAATGTGGAATTAAAGGAAAGGAACACAACTAAGGGCTGGAAATGCTTGCCGTGGTTAAGGCATAACACTAGCCTCGGTTAAAAGCAATTTAAATTGTCTCTCACGGTTGTTTCACCTAATCAATAACTCACGAATGGTTGCAATCAATTCCTTTAAATAATCTATGCCTTTCCTTTCAGCTCAAAGACGAAACCTTGTTTGTATAAAGGCATGCTTAGGTTCTTTGATCTTAAAAAAAAAGTTGGCTTAACAAGCCGAGGCTGTAATTTTTGTCCCTTCGTTTTCCACACCCTTCCCTTCCATCAGAACCAAAAGGGTTAATTTTAGACCAGTGAGGGCCAAACGCACACAACTTAAGCTGCTTGCATGTATAAAATTTATGTGTAACGTTTTAAGCTTTCCACTGAAAAAATAAACAAACGTTAAAGCATTTTGAAAGCTTTCTGAAAACTTTATGTAGAAAAATAATAATAAATCAAAGTGAATTTAAAAATTATAAAATCGTATTAAAATAGATAATTTGTTAATTATATCTTAAAAATAATAAAAAAAAATAGAAAAAATTAACCTATAAAAAAATTAACATAAAATTAAATTGCTAACTACGAAAACAATGATTGCTTAAGGTGCCCCCAGACTATATGTTTCATACATTGACATGTCAAATAAAATTACATACCGAATTTCATCTGTGTGTCAGAATTAAGTTTTTGTCAGACAGCTTTTTTTCTATTGTCTCCACACTATCGACACGTCATTTGAAAATAAAAAATCGCTTTTGAAATTTTTGTAAACCTTAAAGCTCTTAAGTGTCCTCCTGTAGCCATTCAAACTAAGAATAAATTAATTTTAAATCAATTTATTGAATAAATATCTTAAAATTTGCCTTTTCTTCCATTTATAAATAAAAAATTTATTAAACTGACTTTTTGTGCAGATGGAAAAACATACGAAATTAGAGACGGTTCTAATTCAAAAATTTACAGACGCAAATACAAACGACATTTCAAAACCACATTTTCATATGTTCCACACTATCTGTAGCTAAAAACCATTTGTAATTTTTTGACGTGTCATATGTATGAAACATATAGTGTAGAGGCACTTTTATATGAAGAAAGCGCTACGCTTGTAAATTATAAAATGAGAGCCAATACTTCTAAAAGAACTAAGCATCACTTTCTCATATTATTCTTTTGGGTATACGATAACAACGTAATATTTGAATCTAGCAAACAAAGAGAGGCGACCTTGCTTGCTGCGAGTCTGCCTGAAACTGAAAGCCAGTAGTACCCCTTACCAAATTTCATTTATAAATGAGCCTTGCCCCTTACGTTCTGTTATTTTTGATTCCTTTTTGACAATACATACAATTCTGTCAAAATCATGTCAAACGAAAAAAGTTGAGCTTACACCCATAGTTGCTAGTACGAGTACTATTGTAGTTATACTGTACTTAAATGTACTTAAATATCCATACTACTACACTTCTATTTCGTATTATATTGCAAGAAATCAACAGGCACAATTACGATTACCGGGGCGCCAAGATCTAAAAATGTTGTTCTTAAGTTAAGAAAAATATTTTTGTAAAAGAATCAATATCGAAACTATCATCAATATCCATATAGAAATAATAAGAACAAGAAAGTAAACAAATTTAAAATAAAAAATATAACAAAATTTATCACACTACGAGTGTGTAACAAATTAAAATATTAACACTTATTAAAATATTAACAATACTTCAAATAAAAAAAACTTTAAACAAAAATAATAAAAAATTTTTAAAAACTGTGAAGCTAAAAGCCGGACCTTTCAGTTTATAAAAACCAAAAAACTTTCATTTTTTCTAGACATTAATACAAATAAACGGTAAAGAAAACGAAAACTTTTCTAGAAACTCGGTAATTAAGCGTATAAACTTTTAAATAATTCATCTACAATGTCACATCCTAACAATTGGTTACGCCCACCAGTCTTAAATCGTGGCAACCCTGAAGAGCCTACCCTTGATTTGTCAAATTGCTCCACAAGTATTACAACAGCAAGTACCAAGTTTGGTTCAAACTGATTTAAGCCCGAATGCTAATCCTGGGTTAGTTTCTGATCAGATTATAAATGAAGAACATAGAAATAACTTTCAGGATTCAGACAAAATTCCTGACGTGGTCAAGTGCTTCCGAGAATTTTCTGGCGTAAGTGGTGAATTTAACTCTTGGAAAAAGAGTGTCGATAGGATATTACAAATTTATAATCCAATTAGAGGTACTCCCAAATACTATGGAACTCTGAGCATATTCAGGAATAAAATTGTTGGAAATGTCGACATAGTGTTGGAATCATACAATACACCTTTAGAGTGGGGTGCTATTTCTAAGTGTTTAACTTAATATTATGCGAACAAGAGAGACTTGCCAACCTCAGAGTATCAGATGACTTCCCTGGTACAAGGCAGATCTTTAATTCAAGATTTTTACCAATTAGTTTATAAACATCTTTCATTGAACCTTAATAAGTTAGGATGTCTTTATTTATTATATATATTTATTAACTCAAACTTACAGGAACAAAGCGCTCGATACTTTTATTAGAGGTTTGAATGGCGACTTACCCAAGCTTCTCGGAATAACTTAACGGAATAACCGGCAGACCTCCCACAAGCGTTTCACTTGTGCTTGAAATTGGAAAACTAAACATTCCGTGCAAATGATGCTCACAGCAGTAACTGCAATAGCAGAAAGCAGAACTACCAAATGCAATACCATCCTGCACTACCTCCCCGAAAATCTAATCCCACTTACCAATCACAGTTTAATAAGACTTCTAGATCAGATCCTCAACAACGGCAAATGGGATTCTATCCACAGCTCGCCTACATCCCCAGGTTCCCTATTCCAACCAAATCCAAATAATTATCAGCGATATACGATAATTTTCCACCTAGACCTCAAAGTCCAAAGCCTCAGCCCAAGCCGGAGCCAATGGAAATCGACGAAACCTTGAGGACAAAGAGAATAGATTACATGAATGGGCCAAGAGACAGTTATGCAAATAATAGGCCTCCACCCTCTATCAACCAACCGCAACGGAAAAAAGGGACCTTCCATCTAGACTATGAATTCGATAGTTATTTCGACGCAATCCAAAGGACCTTCCATCTAGACAATTAATTCGATAGTTATTTCGACGCAATCCATCAAGAAATAGCCAACATGACGTAACTCTTAGCAACTATCTGACTTCAACACAGGAACCAACCACTCTGGACAATCAGACATTAGAACTAAATGACATCCATTTTTTAGAATGCGTAGCTGTTCTCTGCCTTACTTTATGTGCAGAACGGAGAGCGGCAATATCCTTGAGATTTTGATACCGGGTCTAGCAAAAATTAAATACAATCCCACTTTGTTCAAAACCCCATCCGAAATAAGGAAATTTTTTTTTTGCTAAATCGATAGCTAGAGACGTTAAAATTAAGGAATTCACTAGCTTGTTTGGACTTGATAAAAAAAATGAAGTTATTTTTAATGCCCACTCTAAAATCTTTCAGTGGCATTTTGGGCAATGATACGCTGAAAGAATTAAATGCAGTTATCTATACAAAAGAAAACGTTATGCAAATCCAAAACAACATAAAAATAAGAATCCACCAACTGTCCTCAGAGTCCGTAAATTCAATAGACATCAAAATGATCATATGACAGCCTCCCAGAAACAAAGAATGAATGAAATAGTTCAAAAATATCCCAAACTTTTCATGGATCCGGAAGAATAACTCACATATACCACCAGAGTGGTGGTAGAAATCCGTACGAATACAGACACAAATTGGTATACAAAGTTGTACCCTTATCCATCAGCACTTAAATCAAAAGTGGGAAACAGGTTAAGAATTTGCTCAAAAACGGTATTATAAAACCATTTAGATCACCCTACAACTCCCCACTCTGGATAGTTTAAAAAGAACCAGACTTGGCCGGAAACAAACAGTATAGACTCTTAATCGGTTATAGGAAACTCAATTTTGTTACGATTCCCGATAGATACCCCATCCTCAACACAAACATCGTAACAGCGCAGTTAGGCAAAAACAAGTTCAATTCGGTAATTGATCTGAAAAGTGGATTTCATCAAATCCCTTTGAAGAAATCTGACTATGAGAAAACAGCTTTCTCTATATCAGTGGATTTCTATAAACTTATGATTTCCCATAACACTTGGGCGTCGTGTGATTTTGTGTTTTTGCACACGAAGTAGCAATCGACTTGTTGTGTTTGTACAATGCGTAAAAGCTTGTTTTTAAACATCAGTGGTCCTCATGAAAGCTCGCAAATGCCTCGTATACCACTTAAACCTAGCCAGTTTTCACTGCGTATATCAGCTGTTCTCTTTTTCCATACAAAAAAATTTACACAGTGTTCGCAAAACTCCCATGCATTTTCAGATGTAAACCTCGTATGAATTCTATTCTCTTTTTAGTTTACGAAAATTACGAAAAACTACTATTACGAAAAACGCTTTTAATTTGACAGCTTTATTAAATGGCAACAGTGGCACCATATGCTTTTCGCAGTGAAAAATAGAGAAGGTAAATTGTTAGAATTATTTAATGTTCCAATTTTCTTTAAATTGAATTAATAATTAGAATACTGATCTACAAGTTACGAAACGCAGACGCCTTAACCCACCATATCGATGGGGAGATGTGCAAACACTGGATCTGATTCAGCAAGTGGTGTCTTTTGAGGTGCGTTGAGCATAGTCAAAAAAAAATAAATTTTATTCTAACTTAACTTGTTTTATAGAAACCTACTCGCAAAAATTTTACGAAAAAATTGCAAGCAAATCGGAACAAATGCAATCTATAAGCTCGGTGTGCATGAAGAATAAAATGCGGCATTGCAAATCTTGCTTCATTACAGCCAACAATTGTAAGTCCCAGACTGTCCCAGAATGTCCCAGACTGTCCCAGAATGTCCCAGACTGTCCCAGAAGTCCCAGGCTTATTATTGGTGCAGTCGACTTAACAAGTTCATTTTATAGATTATATTATTCTTGGACTTTGTTAAAACCTTAAAACTATTTAAAAAAATATATTATGTCATGTGGTAAGGATGTTGCACGCTGTATTATTTATGAATGTACTTAAATATATTACAATTTTTGTTATTCAAATCTGTCACTAATACTAAAATAACACAATATAAAACATTAAAAATTTATATAAAAAATTAGAACACAAATATATTATAGAGATATAAAAACACATTGTAAATTTTATTCAACACTTTTACTTTTTTTGCTCTTTTCTTTGTTAAGTTAGCGAAAAAAAAACACAAAACCAAAAAAGAAAACGTTGTATTGAAAAACGAATACTCGACAATATTTCCTTGCATCAAATGGTGCGAGAGCTTTTAGCAACTTCTTGGTTCAGTGTAAAGCTGTGCACTCGGAAAGCTCTCTTTCATGCTAACAAGATATTTAGAACACTAGAAGAAGCAAATCTTAAGGTACAATTAGAAAAGTGTAATTTTCTTAAAAAAAGACGTAGAATTCCTTGGTTTCATAATATCTGCTGAAGGAGTAAAAACAAACCCTGCAAAAGTAAATGCTATTATTAATTTTCCCATTCCAGAAACTATAAAACAACTGCGATCATTTCTCGGTCTTTCGGAATACTATCGTAGATTCATGAAAAATTATGCTAAATTGGAAAAACCCCTGACTTCTCTTCTTAGAGGGAAAGAAGGTAGGATGTCGAAAGCGAAATCAGCATCTATTCCAATTTCAATTAACCTTGAAGCTGCTGAAGCTTTCAAAAAAATAAAAAATTCCATACCTACCTCGATTTTAGTAAAGATTTAGAGCTTACCACCGATGCTTCGAAATACGCATTAGGCGCAGTCCTTTCTCAAAACAATATTTTCGATGATTCAAATTCATATGCGAGAACGAAACGCAACATATGTTATAGGTATATTAACTAACTAAACAAGTATGACCATAGATTAAGACTATTAAGCAAGTTTTTGTATAACACTTGTAAAAATGTTATAAAAGAGCCGAGATGGCCAACAATAAAGCAGACATTAATTAACTAAACAAGTTGGCAGATCTCTGCTTTGTTTAGTTTTTTTAAACGTCTCTGTTTGCCTTGGACATAGTTCAAGTCGGCAAACACCCTAGCCTATAGCGATGGCAAACTCTGCCGCTATAGATTGTTACAACTTCGTTCCATATAAGAATACCACATTGCGATCTTGTAGCGAAGGCAAACTCTGCCGCCAAGGATTCTGTCAACTTCATTCAGCATAAATTATATAACATGGCGATCCTGTAATATAACATAGCACAGTACTAGCAGTAGCCATCGTGCAGTCAAAGTGGTTGGACTTATAGAAATTACAGTGGTCATCGTGCCATTCATAAGCCGTAACACCGGATTAATCATTGTGCAGTCAAAGGAATCGGATGTTCAACAAAACGTGTCTGGGAAGTGGTGAGTGTTACCTGGTGGAATCAGTGTCTGTTTGATTTACTGTAGACATATTACGTTGATTAAGCCTCCTTCTAACGTTAATATTTTGCTTCACTCTTAGTGCCGTAAACATAGCCGTAGACATATTACGTTGGTCAAGCCTCCTTCTAACGTTAATATTTTGCTTCACTCTTAGCGGACAATATCCCAGGCTAAACGAAAGCTACACGTTCCACTATCTGATCGTAACAAACGTCCTACGTGTGACCACTTGCCGCTCAACATTGACAAGTCCCACTAGAGACATGTGCGACAGGTCCCAGAAAGTACCACGTAACGTCGAAAAAACCTACCACGCAGGAAGCCCCAGGGAGCGCGCTAACGTCGTCTATCTCTACCATGCCACAGCCCCAGGAAACAGACTAGCGTCGCTCGTCTTCATCGCATCACTTTCTCCTCGTACGTCGTCACAAGGACAAGTCTCCGTTACGTCATTTCCTCGAGGGCACAGCGCCAGAGAGTCAGGACTAAAAACGTCGCTGAACAATTGTGTGTGAGTGTGTAAGGGGTCGTCCATAAACTACGTTACTGATTTTCCGGTTTTTTTTACCCCCCTCCCCTGCGTTACTTTTCGTAGTGCTTTTCAAAACCCCTCCCCCCCTAAAGTAACGTGCCATATGAAATTAATTCATTTGAATGATTATATATTTTGACTAGCTCTGACAATTTTCACTAGTATTAGTGACTAGTATGACTAGATACATTAAAGGAACAATTGGAAAAAATTCAATAATTAATATCATCTGTAAAAGCTATTCCATCTGTTATCCAAGATTCGATGCTCTCAATCACTGGGATAGAAGAAGCTGGTAGCTTTGTTGGGGATTCTTCAAAATAGAATTTTTCATCGGATTCTATGTCGACCCATTCAGGTGAATCCTCATTTCTAACGCAAAGAAATTCACCTGGTCTTTGACAGAGTACCCTTAAAGGCTGCACCCGAGCTGCACCAAGTTGTGTTTTTGTGTAAATGCTTTCTGAAAATTGATTTATTTAAATAGTATTTTTTATTCCGATTTATTGTAAACGATATAATACAAACTTATGGCAATTCATAGAAGTTTTAAAAACGAAATACAAGCCGCAGGTAGGACACGACCTTGACCCGATTTCTTCTTTCTGAGAAAGACAGTACATGTCATACGGTATCTCCTTTGATCAAGAACATTTAGGCCTTAACGTCAAAGCCTGTCGCAAAAGCAAAGACCCAAATTTTTCAGACGTGTGCTGAGATAGTGAAGGAATACCAAAAGGTTCCTGTGTCGAGGGAAAGGTGGTGGAAGAAATCGTTGTAACCAAAGTTAACCATCAATTTAGACGATCAAACATAAACATGTAAGGTTAAAAATTTTTGAAATGATTGTGTTATTAATTAGAGGTTTTTCGTCGATTTTTTTAATTTTTGGTAACGTTACAATTTCTAAACACTTCCCCCCCCCTACCGTTACTTATCGTAGTGCATTTCAAAACCCCTCCCCCCCCCCCCCCCCTAAATTGGTAACGTAGTTTATGGACGACCCCTAAGGGCGTATACAATATTGTCTGTAAGCCATTAGAGTAACGCCAATTTTGAATAAACTGAGGAAATATTAAATAAAACAAAGCGAAAGGGGCGTGGCACCTCCCATACTAACCAAATTTGAGATTTTGAATAGCTTTTGCGTCATAATTCGCACAGCCTCGGACTTCAGTGTTCGACGGCAATTTACAAGTGGTGTTTTACTGATAACATTTTATGGGCGTTGGACAAGAGGTCGTGGCACCTCTCATACAGCACAAGTTTTCGATATCGAAGAGCTTTGGAGCTACAGACCACGCAGTCTCGGAATTCAGTATTAGAACTCAATTTACACATGAAGTTCAACTGATAACATTGTATGGTGTTTAACAAGTGGGCGTGGCAACATCCTATAATTTGCAATATCGAATAGCTTTTGAGTTATAGTTTGCACAGCCATTGAATTCGGTATTCTACCACAATTTACACACACCGTTCAGGGGGCACCTCCCCCTCCTCCCACACAACCCAAGTTTGAGATTTTGAATAGCTTTTGCATTATAAGTATTACGGAATTACGTATTCGACGACAATCAACACGTGCTGTTTTACTGATAACATTTTATTTGTGTTCTACAAGGGGCGTGGCACCTCCCATACAACCCAAATTGGAGATTTTGAATAGCTTTTGCGTTATAATTTGCACAGCCTAAGAATTCATTATTCGACCACGATTTACACATGCCGTTTCACTGATCAAATTTTATAAGCGTTAAACAAAGGGGCGTGGCACCTCCCAAATTTGTTATATTGAATAGCTTTGGAAGTATAGGTCGTACAGCCTCGGAATTCAGTATTCAACCACAATTTGCACGTGCCGTTTCACTAATCAAATCTTATACAGCCCTTATTTGCGATATCGAATTGCTTTGGAGTTATAGGTCGCACAGCCTCTGAATTCAGTATTGAAACTCAATTTACACATGCAGGTTCACTGATAACATATTATGGAAGTTTGGCAACGTTGGCGTGGCAGCAACGCGCCGGGTTTCAGCAAGTTCATTATAATAAAGCAGTAGCTGGAACCAATTCAAGGCCAGAAATATTCAGCTATTATAATGCGAACAAAGTATGCGTTGATGTTTTGGATAAAATTCTTAGTGAATACACCACAGTGTTTAGAACTATATTTTGTGTTTTTTATAATATAGTACATAGTTATTGCTGCTTCAGATGCTGATATTACATATTCAAAAAAAAAACCCAACTTTGAACAAGACTACATGTTCGCAACAAAAACATCTCCAATATTTGGGTATTAGTCTAGCTATGCAATCAATAAAGATAAAAGTTGACGTTTAAAACAAAAGGTCTACTGTGTAATATCGTCAAAAAGACGTCCAACCAGAAAGCAATGCCATTGCTGCCGTCAGTATGCGCTGAGCACAGCAACGATTTTGTGAACTCATAATTATTCACTCCTACTATTTTTAATAATAAAAATAAAACTATAAATATTACAATACATTTTTTTTTCTCTTGCAATGTTGCCCATCTCTAGGTGTGAGTCGTCCAATTTCCTATTTCTTTAACTGTAAAAGAAGCCATGATTTCTGTTTATTATTTTAAATCTGAACAAAAATTAAATAAACAAAGTGATTTAACTCGATCATTTATTCTTCAGTTAACAAAAACAAATTATCATTTGCACACCCGGGTATGTTCGTATCAGGAAGAAGTTGTTAAAAATCGTATTTACACGAAGAATCCCGATTGCAAAAATTTATCGGTGAGGACATTGTAAAGCAGAACTGTAAGCAGAAACGAAATCTTGTTTGTGCTCCGTAAGTTTCTTTTCATTGTCAAAACAACAGTTCGATTTTTTTCGTCTGTGTAGAAACATCGTGTTTTCTAACAGGAAGTTTTGCAGTGAAGTGTGGTGTGAAAACTAATAATCTTTATGTTTAAACCAGAACAAAGGTTTATTTATAAAATAACAAAGTATTATTAAACATTAACTTTGAAGTGCTAGATAAAAGGTAATAAATTCGTTCATTAAATTGTAAAAATAATTGTGGAAATAATTTTTGGCGTCATTTGCATTTGTTTGCTCTTTTCGGTAAGTTCTCGATCGTTTTCGTTGTGTATTTGGCGTAGTGAGGATTTTCGCTAAATTTATTTGTGTTCTCTCCAATTTTGTGCGTCATATTTTTGTTTTCTATCTTTTGCATACCTACTCCCATTGTCGCTTACTGTATAAGGTAAATGTCATCAGTGTTTTAGCGGCCATGTCCGAACAAATGTAATTGAAAATTGTAAGCAGACTTCGAAGGCCCCGCAGTTACATTGTATATAAGAAATACTTGGGTACGACATGTGTCCATTTACCACTTCGATACATCACAGTGTTGCATAATTATTGAATACGACAGTCAAATGGTGGAGTGCTCACAGTCAGGGTTGCCGTTTTTGTAAATATTACTATTCTTAGTAGAAAATTTTTGACTTTGCAAAATGGTAAATTCTTCATCGTTTTGGTAAATTTTTTTTGTACAAGCAAATTTTTTGAATAAATAATTATGTCAATCAATTCAACATTTGCCACCAATATTTTTTTTCATATAGTTCTTTTATGTTTCAATTTTTTATTTTAATATAAAGCAAGGAATTTGATAATTTTTACGTTTGTAATAAAGGATATTTTTTCTATTGCTTATACTGCAATAGCTGACGAAGATAGAAAATTTTGTCCCAAACAAGAAATGTGCGCCTTTTTTCATAGCTTTGATGTAAAGACAATAGTTGAAGACTTGAAGTAATATTTTTAGTCTTTGATCATATTATTTTTTATTGCGAAAACTAGAGATTTCTAACAAAATGGATTTATTTTAATTTGAATCTAATATTTTTTTTTTTTTGTTAAAAATGAAGACTAAAATATTTGTCTTTTTACTGGTAGATTTGCGAAAAGAGAAATGAATACTTGCGGAGTAATGAGTTTTCAATCGCAACTTACACTTGCGAAGCGTACCGCAGCGTGCTTTTCTTAACTTGTTTACTTGTCTAAACTTGTTAGTTCATTGTTTATTTATAAAAATGTTCCGATGACGTTGTCAAATATGTCGTGTTCTAAATTCAAAGACCACTTTTGCAATCTATTTGACGTGAAAAATTCATTACTCCGTAAGTACCCTGCAGTGTAAGACTAGTCAGCATTAAAACATGAGTAGTATTTATACTAGTCAAAACAAACTAGTTTATATTTTGTCACGATTTACTAGTTGCAAAAGTAGTTTAAACCCAACTAGTTTTTGTCAAGTCACATTAAACCAGTTGTAAAACTAGCCAAAATCAAACTATACTACATATTATCAAAATCAACCAGTTTCAAAACCAGTTGGAGCTGGGTACCCCATTGGAACAAACTAATAATAAACAAATTAAAACATATAAAAACTAATTTAAAAACATGTAGTATACCATAAACATGGTATTTCATCAAATAGCTTTAACTTTAGCCTTTAGCTAATATTTTGTTGTAAAAATATATGTTCTTTGAACCTATGAACTATTGAAAAAATATGAACCTATGAACTAGTTTTAATTCGTTAATTACTATATTGGTTAAAAACTAGTCACAACCCAACTAGAACTTTACTTTACATAAACAATGAGTTGTTAACTAGTTAAAACCTTATCTATAGTAAGACAATTGCCTTTTCCAATGACATCACCACGTAAAAAATACCAGTCGGTTCTATGAGAATAGGACATAAATCGAACTAGTTGTTGGATATTTCCAACTAGTTGTTGACTGGTATAAATCTAGTTGATTACACTGCAGGTTATTTAACTCTCCACTCTTAAATTATACCAGTATTAAGAATAATGTTTTCGTTTAAAAAAAAAAAAAACAAATAAGGTTCAAATTACAAATAAACCTAATCTGTTGAAAATCTCTATTTTTCGTAATCAAAAAATAATATCTTTTGAAAGCTAAGAAAAAAGCTCACATATCTTCTTTGGGACAAATTTTTCTATTCTTATCAGTTATTGCAGTATGAGTAAATAAAAAAAATTCCTTTTTTACAAATGTAAAATAAAAAACATTTTTATAAAAAATCGGGCGAAGTTTTGATATATTATGCTGAAAGTCCAAAATTATATTAAAAAACTAAACTGATTTCTAAGTTAATAGTTTATTGAATAGGTAATAGCATAGAGTTTCTTTCAACACTCATACTTAGTTTTGTATACAGATAAAAAAATTGCAAATTTTGCGAGCCCATTGTTTAAAATTTGGGCCCCTATTACTTCTAAACCAGATGAGAGCGGCAGGTAATTTTTTCAGACTTGAAATTAGAGGCCTTATGACATACATATGCTTCACGAGTTACTCCAAGTACTATATTGTCAAAATCGGAAATTTCTATAATACCATTGATCTGAAATTTTTTTATTTAATAGATGGTGATACTGAAAACGTTGTCACTCAATGGAAGCTTACAAGGCTTTCTAACCTTGAAGTTAGCATTGATTTTGATGTTATAGATTTTTGGAATAAAGTTTAAATTTAAAAAACCACATGGGACTAAGGTTAAGGATTTAACAGATTTTGTTTTTAACTTGGTGTCGCTGCTTCACAGCTTAGCTGCAGCAGAAAGAAAGTTGCTGAATTTGTATTTATTAACACGAAGCTTCAAAACAAGTTACATTTTAGAACCATTAATAGCTTAATGTTATCTAAAGAACTATGTGTGGTTGAAAAAGAAACGTTTTTTTGATTAAACTTTTATTTTAATTAATTTATGTAAACTTTATAACTTCTTTTCTTAGTTGTTTTCATTGAAATGGGTTTTTACGGGTGGGCTTCAAACCCGACGCACAACCTATTTTAAGCCTAGGGAGGCCCGCCGCTCAGATTAGCCGCCAAACTAACGGTTGTCAGTTTTGACGTTGCCCAGGAAACACCACGTTTAGGTTTGAGTCGACTTGAGGCGATTTCACAAAGATTATGTTGGCCTCGCCAGGTTGAGACAGTCAGACATGTTACATTGTTACATCGCCCCCAGTTTCCCATCGATATCATCGATATCATATTGGCCATAATACGCGCGAAGTCAGTGCAGCATTTTCCAGATTAGAAAGAGAATGGGTCTGTCAGTGAATGCAGATAAGACGAAATACTTAGTGTCAACAAACAAACAGTCCCAGCGTCTTGGAACCCACGTTACCGTTGACAATACCTCCTTCGAGGTTGTGAAGAACTTCGTTTATCTGGGATCCTACTTTACGCATCACAAACCTGGACGCTGAGCAGTTTAGATGAAAAGACTTTAGGAGCATTCGAGAGAAAGATTCTTCGTAAGATCTACGGACCAATCTGCGTCAATGGCGAGTACCGAATACGGTGGAATGATGAACTGTATGAGCTGTACGCTGACATCGACATAGTCAAGCGCATTAAAATCGAGCGGCTTCGCTGGCTTGGTCATGTTCAGCGCATGAAAGACGATGCTCCAGTGAAGAAAACATTCGATTCGGTACCCAGCGGCGGTCAACGCAGAAGAGGACGACCGCATCTTCTTTGGAAAGACCAAGTAGAGGACAACCTGACGAAGCTTGGAATTTCCAACTGGCGCCATCAAGCGAAAGACAGAAATGGCTGGCGCAAATTCTTAGATGAGGCCAAGACCGACATACGGTTGTAGCGCCAACTAAAGAAGAAAAAAGAAACTTTATAACTTATAATATTCAATAAGTTCCTATTTATTTTTAATACAAGGAGGCAAATACTTTTAAAGTGTTAAAAAAAATTGAATTAATAATTTTTTTCAGTTTGAATGGCAAAGTCATATATTTTATCTTGATACAGTCGAAACTTTATTGAAACTATAGTGAACTCCTATACAATGAAGTTCTCCCTACTATGAATTGATTTAAAAAACACTGCTTTTTCGTTCTACTTTAAGTGTATTTATATCACAAAAGAAGAAAGTATCACTAGCTATTTTGTCAGCAGTTGACTGTGTTCAGTGAACGAAGTTCTGGAAAGTTGTGGAGTTCAGGCTATCCCAGGTATTTATTTTATAATTTATGTGCATACTGGTGAGTCAACTTCCGGACGCTTTTCTCGATCCCGGGATTATCGGGATTTTCTTTGCAAACCAGACACTATAGGTTTGTAAATCGACCCAGCCCAGTGCTCATAATTGTGGTTTTGAACAATGGCAAAAAAACCACAATAAAACGATACCACGCAATTATACCCGTATAATTAATACCCGTTATACCCGTTAATACCCGTATCTATATATATAAAACAGGATGTATGTATGTATGTAACGTATGGACTCCAAAACGGCTGGGCCGATTTTGATGAAATTTTCAGGGAATCTTCAGAATATACAGGCGAGTGACACTGTGATTTTTGATTTTCGGAAGAAAAATGAAAAAGTGTAATCCAAACTCAAATAGTACCAGATTCTTTAAAAGAAAAGTGGAAAAAATATAATTTCTGTATAATGAAATTTCTTTATAATGAAGTTATATCTGGTCCCTTGCGAATTCATTATAGAGAAGTTCGACTGTATTATAAAAATGTGATTTTAATATTTTAATGTTTTTTTATCGTATTGTATACGTTTACTTATGTTTTTTTTTTATAAATAAAATATTTAATAAATATTAATTTTTTTAAAATGAAAGAATACATATCTAATATTTACTTTTACATAAAAGAAAAATTTGCTACATTTTTTTCATATTGGTAGATATTTTTAGGAATTTTCAGTTTCACAGTTTCAACTATAACAAATGCTATAAATACGATTTGTTGAATGTACGCTTAAACTGTGAATAGCCTTAGTGTAAAAGTACATCTCATTTTGCTATAGTATATATAATGGATTCTTCATTATTTATTTTAAGCATTATTAAGAGAGTAATATGTTGCACTTTTTTAATAGTCATCGAACACCTAAAACAAAAACCAAAATCTTTCGCACGCAGACCATTTATTATCAAGCTTAACAGGAACGCTTTAAAATTTTTACTGATAGCACTTTTAACTTTGATAAAGAGATTCTTAAGTAAGTTTTAATTTTAACTATAGAATCTGAGCAAAATAAACTATATTTTTTATAAACATAAGTATGACTTACTTTTTCCATATATTTAATTTTAAATGTTTTAAAATAAAAATAATTTACGAGACTCTTTTGTGCACTCAAAACTTAAACCTTTTTCAAGATTAACAACTGCTACAATCAATAGCAAAAATATTTCTATAAATACATATTACACTTTTCAAGTCCGACATAAACATGATCTTAAAATCGTTTGATGACTCTTATCGCAAAATTGTTTAGTACTTAGACGTCAAACTTAGGTGATGTATGATTAGATGAACGAATAATAAGACTGTTATAAAATTGTGATGGTTAGAGTCGATTGAAAAAAAGTAGTAGTAGTTTCCAATTTTTAATACATTCGTTGTATATATTTTAATTACACTCTCAACAGTTTTACATGCGTAAAACTTGATTGAATTTCCAAGTATGAAAGATAAAATTAAGTTTAGAACCACTTTTAGTTAAATATTGTTGAATTTAACACAAGGTGACTGAAAATTACGCGTTAAAGACTAAAAACCCAGGCACTTGAGAGCGAGTTCAGTCGAACTGTCAGATAAATGAAAATAAATCAAGAAAAATTGTCTAAAGGAATGCATAGAACAAAGAAAAGTACAGATGACAGTTTAAGCAAAAGCGGAAAAGAGCGCATTTCTCTCAAGTGCCACAACCTAATAAATAAACCTTGACTAAGAACCACTTTCAAGAGGAAAAACTCGGTTAAAGTGGTGTAAAATTAATTTTCATGGTGACAATCTTTTACAAAAAAAAAACCGATTATGAAATAAGCCTCTATATATTGCAAATTTATTTACGCTGATATAAAAAGTATGTGCTTAAACTATGTAATAAACTTTGCTCATATTCATTGGTTCATAAATTCATTAATTTAATATTCGCATCACGTCTGTGTGAGAGAGATGAAAAAGGCAACGCTTTGTCCCAAAAAAAGCAGCACTAATCACGGTAGGCTTGAAGCAGCTATATTCCGAATTCATTATACATTAAAAAACCTTTGAATTGTAATCCTAGCTGATCCTGTTTTGGAAATATTTGCATTTTTTAACCAGCTTAATATGCGCACCGGGGGCGAATCTTCACATGGTAACGTGTTTGACTGTCTCAACCTGACGAGGCCAACATAACCCTTGTGAAATCGTCTCAAGTCGACTTAAACCTCCATGTAGTGTTTCCTGGACAACGTCAAAACTGGAAACCGGAAACTGAGCGGAGGAAATCCCAAGGCTTAAAACAGGTTGTGCGTCGGGCTTGAACCCTAAACGTGAAAACCCATTTCAATGAAAATATTAAAGAATTTAACCCATTTCACGACGAGTTTTGAAACGGCCGTATCAAACAGTTGAAAATAACTTTTCTAAGGTAATAAGGTAAACTCGAATCCAAATTTTTCTACCTTTGTTAGTTTCGCCAGGGAGTAGTCGAAATTGCTTGTACTTTATAGCAGTGATGTTCCTCGACGCGTCGTCTTTAATTGTCGACATTTTGGTGTCGACAATGCAGAATGTGTCGACAATGTAGACAATGTCGAGAATTGTGTAAGCAATGTCAACAAAATGCAACACTGCGAAAATGCAAGTTCCATTTAGATTATGCTGATTCTTAAAACCTTTTGAAAAGTCGTTTAATTAACACAAAGTAACAAATTTTACAATTAAACAAAAAAAGCCATGCCCAGAAGGCGTAAAAATAAGGAATACTTCGAACTTGGACTCAATTTAAGTAAATATTACAATAAACATGCAGCCTTTTACATTAATTATCTACACGTCGTTTAAAGCAATTGTCTACACGACATTCTCGACACCGTCGACAATAGTATTGTCGACATCATGTTCTCTACGCCGCACATCACTGCTTTATAGATATCTTTTGCAGTTATCGACAAAATATATTTTGAAATATAAGAAAATCACGACTGTTTTGTTATAAATATTATATATTATTATTATATGATAATATTAATTAAGAGGCATTTTATCTAATTTTGTCGAAATTTTAGGAGTTTTGAGGTAAAGATTGTGAAAAAACGGTTAGAAATATTTGAGTAAATATTTTTTTACTGTTTACATAAGTATTAAAATTAAAAGAAAATTCATTAAAGTGCATTTGTAAAAAATATATTTATAATTGTGGTTAATTTTAATAATTTTGGGCTTGTTTGGTCTCTCTTGTTTACATAATATTAGTTAAATTAAATTACTTTTATTAGCATTATGTTTTCCTGCGACATTTATCAGATTTCTTTTCCGCTTTGTAACAGCACAAATTTGGAAGTAGAAGTCTATCTGACAGCTGACATATTCCCAGATCTGACAACTGACCACTTTCCAAATCTGACAGCTGCCATATTTTAAAATTTGCCAGCTGACACTTTTTTCCCAATCCGAGTTCATTGCTTTTAAAGTCCTGTCATGGTGTCTACTGACAGTTTGGTTGCAACCATTGTGTAAAGGGCCAAATACACTACACAGGCTTTGTTTACGCAGACTTGATTGACGTTTACGTTACGTTTGCAAAAATAAATATACTTTTATATATATTTTTTTAGGCATGTCCTCACTGCATAAAACTTTCGGGCTTATGGTAAGTCGGTGTAAATTTTAACTTAAATTTTACTACACACTATACAGAGAGCTTGCGCAAACAAAACCGAAAATTGTAATATTTTAATTTTTGTGCAGACATCTGCACAAACTTAAAACAGCTAAATACACTGTTCGACAGTTTGCGCAAACACGTGCTTGCTTGAAATAAAGTTAAGAACGATGATATAATTTTAGCATATTTTATTTCATACCCAAATTTATTTTAAATACACAGGAGTAACAATATTTCTTGATTTCCAGTTGAAAAATGCTTGAATAAAAATGTTTCATTACCAATTTCCAATTTCTTATTAAATTTTTGTGTAGATTTTTAAAAATTAAAAAAATTTCCGACCAACAGCTAAGAAATCTGTTTTCAACTGTAAGAAATCATTCCATTATCACTTCGGTATTGAATATATCAATTCATAGTTTTAGCTGTGAAATTATAAAAGATTATTAGTCAGTATAACAGTTTCATAGCTTGTAACGTTGCGTTCTCACGGCTGAGGTAAGCTTGCCGGAACCAGGATCGTTGCAAGAATTTATTGATTGCAAACACTTAATCAAACTCAAGGGTTTTCAAATAATGACAAAATTTATTCACAATTCGTAGCTTAAATCTAACTTAAATCTATTTAGAGCTCCCTATTCAAATTGATTTGTGATTAATTCGTAATTTAAATATTGTTTCGTAGTTCTTTTGTAATTTATATATTATTCGTGAGTTCTTCTGTAATTTAAAAATTATTCGTGAATGCCCCACTGTTTAATCAGCTGGTGAGAATGCGTTACAATGCCAAAGGAAAGGATGGTTTTGAAGCACAAAAGGGTCGCAGCTCTCGCAAACCTTAAGGCAAGGAAAGTGCAATCGGGTTATAAGAAGTCACTGTTCACGCCATTCTTGTACATCACCGAGGAAAAGGATGTTTAGGTTAGGTTTAAAGACCAAGCTTACGTTGGGTACGTGCTTGACCTTGGAAGGCTGATCCGAGAGTTCGCGTTCTCACTAATCTCGTAAGAGGTGGGAATAAGGTTCGAGGAGGAAGTAATTTGGCTGTTAAAATTTATTTAGTTTCACTCACTATTAATTTGTTTAAATATCTTTTAGCAAAATAGCTTTATATTTTAGGCTACGTTAAGTTGGTATTAAATTATTGTAATATGTATTTAATTGTGTACGGAAGTCAATTTAATAATAAAAATCTACAAAATCAATATAATAATAACAGGAACAATTGATGCTTAGTTATTGTCCTGCTGCTGCTGACTTCAAGATTTGTCATAGTGTGGCCGGCGCTGCTCTGTTTCTGTCGTTGTTGACATCTTCCGTGACGCTGACGCTGTGGCTACTGCACTTTGGTGCTGTTGACGTCGACTTTGTTAATCGTCGTTGATAAATTACGACGTCGTTGATGCACTGATGCTGCCGATTTGGCTATACGATTTTGGTGCTGTTGTCGTTGGTGTCGATAATCAATACTGCGCTGTTGGCTCAGTTATCCTGTTGCTCAAACCGCAGTCTCTCTCAACTGTTCGGCTCTGTCGCTACTGATAGGATGCGGTAGATCTGGCAGCGCTGTGTTGCGCTGCTACCGTTGACTCACGTCCGCTGCCTGCATTGACTGCTCTGCTCTGGCGCGGTATTCCTGACGCTAAATATCGCTGCTGTGCTGTCTTAGTCTAGCTGTTGTCGTTGTCGTAAAGGAAGTTGTGCTGTTTTTAGTTTCTGCCTACTCGATGGACCTTCTGTTCTACTTCGTGGTTTTAAGTAGACTGATTTTCACTTTGACTTCTCGGTTTCACGGTTAAAATAAGACTGACTTCTTCATCTCGCTTGTTACGCTCCATCTCATGCAGGTGTTCGTCTCTCATACACATCGTACAATGGTGCCGTTGTTACATGCAATGAAAAAAATAAATACAACAAATTATCATCTGATAGTATAGCTGTTGTTTTAATTACGCAGTAAGTTTTGCTGACGCAATAATTATATGGAATTCCATCATATATGTTTTATGCTTTCCAGCACCCCTGTGGAAAAAAGGGCACACCCTTTTGGCATGACTTAGTGGTTCCTGCGTAACTAAACTAATATAAAGAATGTCATAGTAAGTATGTTTTAGTTTCATTCCGATTTATTATTTATATTATACAAAATACTATTTATATAAATATATGTATAATTACCTAAGGTAATTTACTTAACTAATTAGATATTATAACTAGTATTATTACGTTTTCATTATTATTATTTTATTTATCATTGAAGTATTGTTAATATTATTTATTGTTCAATAGTTTAGTGTTATTATTATCAAATGATCATTATTATTAATAGTTATCAATTTATTTTTATAAAAATACTATTATTATTAATATAATTATATTTTGTTATTATTCTTAAATTCATTGGGCATAATTATTATTATAAAATAACTTAATGTCCTACTATAGGTTTCTTAATGGTGTAAAACCGTTCTAAAATTAGATAAATAAAAGGATAAATATATGTAATATAAAGTAGAAAGACAATAAAAATATATTAAAAATAACTTAACCTATAATTCATATTTTCTTAGCCTACTTAAACTTAAATCTAATCCCCTAGATACGGTCAACCACCCTTGTCTTCTGTCAGACCTGGCCTTGACCACCCTTGAAGTGGCCCTCGCATGGCTACTTTTCCCTTCTGAGTGACTCTGGGTTGGACGCTTATATATGTAGTCGACCGTGCACGACCCAGCAGGAAACTATATTTGAAATGAGAAGAAGCTATTACTAAAACATGTAGGGCAAAACTTTGCAAAAGTTTTGGTCCTTACAAGCTATTAGCCGATGGGTGGCGCTAAATACCTCACATATGTGGCAGCACTGCCTGCAATAAATCCAGGGGCCGAATTACAGCAACCGTGCTCGAGCAAAACTACGAAGGCCACGACGAGACAAGTGCCTATCAATCTTGTACAATTTTACTCGATCACGGATGCTGTAATTCGGCCCCAGATAAATAAAAAGCAACATAGATATATTAGCTATCACAAGGCAACATTGGTCAACAATCTGCAAGCGACAGATACATACACACAAGTTTTCGAGTTTTTGTTCATTAAACAAACAAACATACTGACGTGCATTTACTGTGATGACTATTTATTTCAAAGGAGTCCTGGTCGATACAGTTTGCTATATTGGTAACCCCGACGTGATTTGGCAGAAATCACAAATTGCTAAGTATATCAAGAAATTTAGCAACATTGCTGCACACGTTGTCTCGATAGCTTTGCTGGCACATGATGAGAAGGCCAAGCTCACGCAAGAAAAATCAACCAAACTACAAGGAGTTGGACACTTCCGAAAGTGAATCTACATCTGACTCAAATTATAACGCTGCTTGGGCATGGTGAATCCGACTAATAATGAATTTCTCGCTCAGATGCAGGCTATGCAACTAGAGTTTAACAGGCTAAGGGAGGCGCAAACGCTACACTCAGAGCTGCCATGGACAAGCGCACAACGTGTATATGTGCCTAAGATCAACAAATCAAATCCGCATTTATGGTTCGCGCAGATTGAGAGGTCGTTTCGTATCAGCGACATAACCGATGACACAGAAAAATTTGATTTGGCAATAGTTCGACTTGAAGACGATATTTTAAAGGCAATCGAAGACCTTCTCACCCATCCACATGAAAATGACAAATTTTTAACGCTAAAGACAAGACTCATGGCCAAATTCGCAGAACCGCCAGAATCAAAATTGCGACGACTGCTACAGGGCGACGAAATATATGGCATGAAATATATGGAAATTTAGGCGCACATGAAGCGATTAGCTCCATGTCCAAAGTGCCTCTACACTACATGTTTCATACATATGACAAGTCAAAAATTACAAATGGTTTTTAGCTACAGATAGTGTGGAACATATAAAACTGTGATTTTAAAATGTCGCTTGTATTTGCGTCTGTAAATTTTTGCAAACACACTTCGTGTTATTTAACTACCCTGCAGTGTAATCAACTAGATTTATACCAGTCAACAACTAGTTGGAAATATCCAACAACTAGTTCGATTTATGTCCTATTCTCATAGAACCGACTGGTATTTTTTACGTGGTGATGTCATTGGAAAAGGCAATTGTCTTACTATAGATAAGGTTTTAACTAGTTAACAACTCATTGTTTATGTAAAGTAAAGTTCTAGTTGGGTTGTGACTAGTTTTTAACCAATATAGTAATTATCGAATTAAAACTAGTTCATAGGTTCATATTTTTTCAATAGTTCATAGGTTCAAAGAACATATATTTTTACAACAAAATATTAGCTAAAGGCTAAAGTTAAAGCTATTTGATGAAATACCATGTTTATGGTATACTACATGTTTTTAAATTAGTTTTTATATGTTTTAATTTGTTTATTATTAGTTTGTTCCAATGGGGTACCCAGCTCCAACTGGTTTTGAAACTGGTTGATTTTGATAATATGTAGTATAGTTTGATTTTGGCTAGTTTTACAACTGGTTTAATGTGACTTGACAAAAACTAGTTGGGTTTAAACTACTTTTGCAACTAGTAAATCGTGACAAAATATAAACTAGTTTGTTTTGACTAGTATAAATACTACTCATGTTTTAATGCTGACTAGTCTTACACTGCAGGGTAGTTTCCTAAATGGTGGAGTTTCAGTTAGTTTTTTAGTTAGAAAGTATAGGCTGTCAGGAAAAATTTAACCTATTTACTTCCTATCTGTGTGTCAGATGCAGATGGTTGACTCATTCTATCGCATGTGGGCAGACATCGCTCTTTTCATTTTCAAGTGGTCATTTTCATACCACGTATTTATAGGTTTTTATACCTTTTATACTAACCGTTTCGTAACCGACATTCTAACCGCTTTTAAAATTACTATTCTTACCGTTTCGTAACCATTTTGCAAACTGTTTTTTTAATTCATATCCTAACCGCTTTCTAACCAATATTCTAACCACTATTTTAATTTGAATGCTCACCATTTCTAACCAATATTCTAACCGATTTTTTTAACTAGTATTTTAACCGTTTCTTTCCACCATTATTACCATAACTTACTTTTTTTTAAATTCATATTCTTATTAGATTACAATTCTTAACAGTAAATAAATACACAAATTAGTATTTTTTTTAGTTTTTAATTTTTTGTTCATTTGTTTTTTCAATTGTTTTTTATATAATAACATACATTTGACATTATGTATATAAATATAATATTTGAAATAATATAATAATGTAACATTTCAAATAAAATAATAATGTAATATATGCAATAATATACTGCGAGCATAAAACAGCACATTTTTGCAATGACGATACGAATAATGATAGTATGAAAGTTACGTTTTTTATGTTCACTACTGTATATAATAGTAATTAAAATTATATAACATATGTATGTAATTGCGATTTCATTGAATTTGATTCCAAAAATGTTTCGGCAAGTCGACGTTCGGCAGCTTCCTCATCAAGAATCTATAAAAAAGTAGAGTTAGTTGTGTTTAGAAGATATAGTATATTTTTCTTTAGTTTTGTTTATAAAAATATTTAATACTGTTTAATTAGTATATACTATATTCTCTGCACCCAAGCTTTGTTTTACCTAAGGCTTGAAAAATGTCTATCACATTTACTGCGCTATTGAGAAATTTAGTCTGGGAAAATTTTTTTTGCTTAAATCTATTATGCGATAAATCAATCGGCTTTCGAATTTCTTTTTCGAACTCCTTTCGACACATTCTTGAAATTCCTAATATTACAAATTTAAATAATTAAGGGAAAATGAAATAAATTAGCTAAATGTAAATAAAGTAAAATAGTGAGACAAATTTCGAATTTAATGTGTGTATCGGAGAAACTGCTGTTTGTTTCTAGTAGATATATCTATGGTCGCAAGGAATAATGAATTAATTTCAAATATCGTACAAAAGCAATATGGAATTTACTCTATTGCCAATTTTAGGAAGTATGCAGATATCCATTTATACCCAGAATGGATCATCACTTATGTCTGCACATATTTTGTTTGTAACGGTTCATTTCAAAAAACTGGGTCGTAGTTCGTGCAATTAAAATATTGTTTTTTACGATACTTTGAGTTAAATCGTTATTCCTTGTGACCACAGATATATGAATGATTTTCAATCTCATATTTATTTATTTTATATGTACTCTCTATATTTATTTACTCTCCTCTTATTTACTTTTTTTTTTTCTTACAATTGTTCGTGTTCTGGTAGTGCTGTTATACTAAAAACAAGCAGCGGTTTTTCCGAAACATTTTGGCTGTCGGACGGTGAAATTAAAAGAAAGTTTAGTAAATAATCAAATATCTTACGAAATATAATTTTATCGAAAAGAATTAATTTCACTAAAGCTCTTTTGCCGCATCGACCATCCCAATTAAATTCGGCTACGCATGTATTGGAAATGATACATCTGACTAGGTCGTCCAAAGAAGGATATGAAATTTTTAGTTTAGTCATATACGAGTTCTACAAAAAACAGTAACATTATAATGCATTAAAAATCAAACTGAAATCCAACCATTGAATTTGAAAATTCTGCATCCACCAAACGTTCCTCTAGAGTCATAATTTTTGCAATCGTTGTGAGGGGAAACATCGAAGCGATTTCTATTTCTATTGCACCCAAATCTTCTCCAAGTAAATTTTTACTGGCTTTAAGAGCTTGTTTGGCAATTACCAAATTTTCCCGGATGAGCTTGTTTTCTTTTTTTTTTTTTTTTGGATTCGCCCGGAGGTATGAAATCTTCCAAAGATACGTATACCCGTCCAATACGCATGCACGATTCACATTCTAAAATCTGCCCGAATCAGCCGGGACAGACAGAATGCACCTACGTACTAAAACATACCCCCTATTGGCAATTAGGATTTTCCACTAAGCACATTAATTGGCTTTTCAGCGGAATTTAAAAATTGAATATATATAAACGCGTATTTAGGTATACTTGATTCTATATAAATAAGCAACATCGAATTAAATAATAGTAATTATCAATTTAAGGTACTCGAAAAACAATCAAAAACACTAAACTCATTTTAACTGGTTTGCGGCCATTGTCCAACCCAAGGACCTACGTGGAAATGAGATAAATCTCATATCCGCCAAATCAAAATCCCAATTAGTTGGATATGCATTTGGGCCAACGCAGGCATAAACTTATATGGAAAAGAGATATACTCTGGCACACCAATCCAGGTGATAGTGTGAGTTCAGTCTAATTTCAAATCAGGAAACCACGTGAGCACGTAAATCCCAATTTGATTAAAAATTAAATTATTGAATAATTAAAAAGTAAGTTTTAAAAACGATTCATATTTGATGGTGCTTACTTTATAAAACATAATATCGAGACAAAAAAGACTTGAAAAACAGAAAATGTCTAGTTCCTCTCCTTGGGATGTTAAAATTTAGAGCTGAGATGAGATATTCCGAATTAATCTCGCCAAGAAGTAATTTCTACAGAAACATGACATTAAGCATCATTCTTCTGCTTCTTAGGGAAGGTAGTAAAATAATTTTAAGGCGTATTTCATACGATAGAAGCATAATATTGGGGTTCCAACGACTATGACGTAAAGCAAAAAGTAAAAACTGTTTTTGAACGGATTCTATGGCGTCGAAGTAGACGTCATATTGTGGGTTCCATACAACTGATGCATATTCAAGAATTGGCCTTACGAGAGAGGTATATAATAATTTAGTAGTAAAGGGATCACTGAATTCTTTAGCCCATCTTTTAATGAAACCAAGGACTCCTCTTGCCTTATTTATCACCATATTAACGTGGAGATTGAAACGAAGTTTTGAATCCATAATAACACCAAGATCGAGAAAACTGGAAACTATTTCTAAGTAAGTGTTATTTATAGTGTAATTTATGTTACTAGCAGATCTTCGCGAGAATGTCATTTGCTTACATTTTTTTAAGTTGAGATTTAATATATTTAAGCTACGTCAGTCCACAAGTCTATTTAGATCAGATTGTAAAAGATGTCGTTCTTCGGGTGATTTGTTTCGGGTGTAACAAAGAAAAAGTTTCACGTCGTCAGCGTACATTAAGACGTTACAGTGTTTTATTACCGAAGGAAGATCATTAATGAATAGTAAAAATAAAACCGGTGCAAGATGACTGCCCTGAGGAACGCCAGAAGTGACCGAAATACTTTTTTAAAGAGAATTCTTATATAAAACCTTTTGAGTACGTCTAGATAAATACGAATTTATCCAATTTAATAATGTGACAGGAAACCCAATAAGGTGGAGATTTTTCAAAAGAAGATTATGATTAACACTGTCGAAAGCTTTGCTAAAGTCCGTATAAATAACATCAGTCTGCAGTCCCAAAGTAAAACCATTTATAACACGCGTAGTAAACTCTAAGAGGTTTTTTGTAGTGGACTTACCCTTCAGAAAACCATGTTGAAAGACAGAAATGGTGGAAGACACGGAGTGGGTTAATTGATCAGTTATGATTTTCTCAAATAACTTAGGGATTGCACTTAATTTTGCAATTCCTCGATAGTTAGAAGCATCTATCTTGGAGCCAGATTTATGAAGGGTATAATATAAGAAGCCTTCCATATAATAGGAAAATAGCCACTATGCAAATACAATATATCTGGAAATATTAAAAATGTTTGCTAGAGGAGTACACAGGTTTGTAGCACATTGCTTTAAAATACAGCTTGGAATTTTATCAGGGCCGGTCGTAAAAGAAGATTTTACTTGTCAAAGATAACACATGACAATATTTGGGTCTATTACAGGAGTTTCAAAAGAGTTAACTGGCGGGAGAAAAGGATACACCGTGCTAGTATTAAATGGTATATCGGAGTAAGTTGATTTAAAGAAGTTTGCAAACATGTTAGAAATCACATTGTCACAAGATGATTCTTCCTGATTGAATTTCATAAGGGGTGGAAAGCAGGAGGCTTTACGTTTTGAGTTAACAAAACTATAGAAAAGTTTTGGATCATCTTTAAATTGAGATTTTATGTTAATTATATAAGCAGAATAGCATTGTTTATTTAATAGTTGATATCTATAACGACAAGAAGAATAGGAAGCAAAGTCTAAACTAGAACCAGATATTTTATATTTTTTAAATAAACGATTTTCTTAAATTTTTAAGTGCCTTTAGATCATTTGTTAGCCAGGGTGGATTTAAAGGATTGGAGAAACACCTTTTTTTGGGACGGACAATAAGAAACACCTTTGCAGAGTATCATTGAAAAACTTTACAGAAGATTCGACGTCATAATATGAATATGATGTTCCGCTAGTTAAAATTGGAGACCAATTAGTCTGCGAAAGTAAGGAATTAAGTTTTACATGGTCCGTTTTCTTAAAATTATAAACTTTTTTATTTCGCTCATCAGAAGTTACTTTATCTTCTTTTTCGTGGGGGAGTAAAACTGTTATTTCAAGAGTTGGATGATGTACATCTTCTGGAAGAGATACGGGATTCGAACAATGGAGATTAACAGTAGTGCATCTATCTACAAATACAAGGTCTAGGGTTCTGTGGTTTATATTTAAAATATCATTGACTTGTTGAAGACACAGATCAGACAGTTTATCTAAGAAGTCATTTATCCAATCACTGTTGGAAACAGGAGTAAGAAATGAAGAATCGTCAGACGATCTCAAGTCACAAAAGGTAGGTTAAAATCACCCAGCACAATAAGAACGTCTTTATTTTTAACAAATTATTAACTTTTTCGATGGCGTGTAAGTGTTTTCTTCCCTAACAATAACAAGCGCTATTTAAATAACTAACTGATGATTCCGTTGGTTTTAATGGAGGAGTTGCAATAATTCCGACATGAAGATGTGGTTGTGTATTATATCCATAACCACCGCGAATAGGATGATATGTACCATAAGATTCTATTGTTCTAGCATATACATCATTGATATTATTTATTACTATTGGTGTTGTAGGAGTTTCTCCAAGTCGAATATCTCCAGATATAGGTTTATTAGCAGCTTTAAAAAATTGTTAAACATGACTGTGTGGTCTAGTTATTGTAGAATGTACTTTATATTTCTGTCTAGTATGTGGAACAAAATGTTCTTTACGACGTTTTATGAAACCACTTTTTGGTTTATATTCATAATTTACTATAGGAACGCCAATTGCTTGATTTATTAGGAATTGATGAACTTTTTCATCCATACGTACACTTCCTTTATTATGAACAATATAATCGGGATATTTATTATCATCAGGACATTTTTCTCTATTCCATTCATGAATAAAATATTGTTCAATAGGTTGAGGAACACATAAAGCATTAGATGGAATATGTTTGTAATATTTTTCATACATTTCTTTCACATTAACATTTTTAATACCAGTTACAATACTTTCATAGGATCTGTTCCAGCAGAAGTATATGTTACATTTTTGCCATAAAATTGTTTATTTAATCCTTCTGCAACTAATCCCATGGGTACATATTCCGAAGTTGCGGTTCCTGAAATTGATGCTCCAACATCGAATGCCGTTCTTGTTCCCAATGGAGTAATTTGACAAGAAACTTTTACTACTTCCGCCGTTGTTGGTAACATATCATATTCTGCTTCGCTTAGGTAAAATGGAATAAAATCCACCGGAATTAAAGCTAATGATGTAGTAATTTGATCAAGAGTTTCTGCCGTTTGAATATTTTCTGTACTATATCCATAACTTATTAATATTTTCGTTTTTGAAAAGCTCATATAATTATTTGAACATGGCGTACTTGGTCTTATCCATGTGATACTCTCAGAAGGGGAATTTCCACTTCCTGTTGCACCCGACCTCACGCCCGTATTCGGTCCACGACCTGAACCACTTTGTTGAAGAATATTTTCTTGAACATCAACATCCATATTAGGATTATTATTATTAGGATGATTTGGTTTTTCAATGAATGTGCTATCACGTTCAGATCCTGTATCAATATCGCTATCTGCATCGAAGTCTCTTTATAAAGCTTGATAATAATAACCGCCTTCTTTATATGATTCGTATATTTGTTTACAAATTAAAGCTTTACTTTTAAAATCTTGAAAATTTCTATATCCACCTTTATCTGGTAAATTTTTAATATTTGCCCACTCTTGCGCTAGATGTCTTTCACGTGAAGCATAAATTAGTTGAGGAAAAGTTTTATGTTGATTTGACATACTTGGATAGGGAACACCAAATACACTCTCGAATCCATACTTTATTGAAAGACCAGCAATACCACTTAATTCTGCTAATGATCCGTTTTTTCTATAATCACTAATAAATGATCTTATAGCATGTCGATCAGCTTCTCTAATTTGTTCAGTTGTTGTTGCTAATTCATATTCTAAATCTTGAATATATAAATCAAAATCTACTTCATCAACTGGTTCGTCGTCTTTGTATATAGTATTTCCCGGTCCGAGATAATTATGACCTGGAAATGTGTAACCGTCTCGGAATTTTAAAACCATACTAACAACAATATTGTTAATTATTATTATATATACTTGTTGTTTCGCAACAAAATTTATTACGCAATAAATAAATATCTGAAACATTGTTGCGAACAATACTGGTTTATACTAGTGTGTTTTGCGTGGTAAAAATAATAAAACATTATGACGACGACGACGACGACGACGACGACGACTTGGGGGCGGGGCTGCAAAGACAATTGCGCAGCAATTTTCAATTTTCCTATCGGCACCTATCGGCCGTAGGCCATGATCAAGCTAAGCTATGATTTAGAATTATTGCAACTCCTCAATTAAAACCAACGGAATCATCAGTTAGTTATTTAAATAGCGCTTGTTATTGGAAGGTTGAATGTTCTATTGAAATTAAATGCAATATTACATCCGCTTTCGGTAAAGGAACTAGCGTTAGTTGGCCCTTGGAAGCAACATTTTGTGCAAATTACGACAGAGCATATACTGATGGTCAAACGTTATTTGGTGTAACAGATGATGACAACATTGTTAAGTCACATTTAGGAGGAATGCAAGAGCAGGTAACATAAGTAATACTATTATTTAATTTAACTGCAACACAAATGAACTAAATGTGACTGGTGTCAAGAATTGTCAATTCATCAGATACAAGCGAGTTTTGAACAGTTACCAAAACACCACCACCGATCTTATCATGACGATCTTTACGAAAAATTTGATATTTATTGCACATTATTTCAGAATTTAAGATATTAGAGCGAAGCCAAATCTCTGTTAAAATTATAATGTTATATTCAAAATCAAAACTGTTTATGAAAATATCGGAAAGTTTGGAGTTAAAACCCCTGACATTTTGGTACACAAGCTCTAATTTAGACTTGCGGTTTATTAATCGTTTTTTGGATGAGATTCAGGGCTATTTCGGGGACGCGGCAAATGTCCAACATTTACCGGTCTTGGATTGCTTTTAAATTCAAATTCGCGTACAATTGTGTTAGGCGGCCAAAAGTTTACATCAACTATAGAATTAAATAAATTTTCAGAAACTGTTAATCTAAAAGAAGTAATCGATCTTACATTTGAATATTTGAATGTATGAACCGAAAGATGCAAGGAACAATTCAACTTTGATTTAATGAAAAAATCTATATCAACCTCTGTTGTATCCGCAGCTAAGCGAGAAACAAAGATTGATTTAGTTGGTGGAATTGCAATGATTGGCTTAGGTGGAACAGAAACCTGAGTAGTAAGAGGAACAAACTGAGAATCGACCAAAGTTGGTGAAAGAGAAACAGTTTGGGCATAAGACATGACTGGCAATGAAGGTGGAGGTGCCAGCACTGGCAAAGGAGCAGAAATCGATATGTTTGCTGTATTTGAAGTAGAAGTTAAAATAGGTGGAGGGGCTGTTATACCACCAATGTCCATGTCATCAGCAATGTCATGTACAGAAGAATGTAGAGTTGGAGTTGAATCCGTTTTTTGCTTACTACGCAAAGACATGTGCTTTTTTTTCCTTTTGGGAAAAGGAATTGACTCTTCAATATATTTAAAATCGTCGAAAAGAGACTGATATTTGAAAAATTTTGCAGAAAGCGAAGAAAGTTCCTTACTTATTTCAGAGAAGCCTTGCTTTGTCTGCTTGAAAAGCTTGTATAAGTTGATGTCAGCCAATCTACATTTCTCGCAAGACCAACGCAACCCTTTACCTTCCTCAATACAATCCGCAACTCGGCCTGTCACGCCTGCACATTTGGTATGAACAGCATTATCACATAACCAGCATGATAAAAGCCGCTCAGTTTCACCCCTTACAGAGCAGCCAGGCTTAGCACAAATCATATTAAAGTAATGCAGATAAAATGACGAAAATAAGGCAAAAAAAAACACTGCACTTAAATGACAAGCAACAATTTTAACAAATTTTATCAATGAGAATAAAAAGAATAAAAAAAGAAAAATTAGCTTTGAAACCACCCTGTACTAAAAGTGCCTAAAAGTATACAGCGATTAACAAAAGCAAGTAGCAAAAATTAAAATACAATTGATGCACAACTTTTAAGCAAGCAGTTCATTTTTCGTGATTCCATACAAATATATTTTTTAATCGATTACAAAAATCATAACATCATCATTCACTGTTTGCTCCAAATTAGTTAATCTTTTTTCAATGTTTTCCTGCTTTTCAATAGATTTCTATTCCGTAGATTTCTATTCTGTACATCTGCAAAAAAGTGCTATTAATCAAATTATAAAAACGTAGATGTAGGTACCTGTTTCATTGAAATCGTTTGATGCGTTTATAATTCTTCTTTTGTTGAAAAAACTGGTAAAGGATCCAAAGCAATGTTTCCTAAAATCAATGTAAAATAATTTATTTTAAAAGTTTTGGAAAACATCACCATTTCTAACTAACCATTTATTTTACTATTATTTTTCAAAACTTCCTTAGTACTGTTGTTACAATTTATTACTATTCCTTCAGTGGACGTTATCATTTTGCAAATTCTACAAAATTAAAAAAAAAATAAAAAAAAATAAAAAATATATGTTTCAAACAAAGAATGCTAACGACGATAGATGTTAGGAACAATATCAAGGGGAACATAGCCAAATTCTAAGTTTAAAACGCAGTGGAAAATTCTATAAAACAATTATGCAGAATTTGTATAAAAATAAATTTGTTATTATGTGGAATACACATCAATTTGTATTGTATATCCTCTGCATAAAAAGTGCTTATTTCACTATATATTTCACTACAAAAAATCTTCAAAAAATTGAAGATTTTTCATCATTTCTGCCTGATGTATTCCCTACACCTATGACTTTAATAGGTCCTTTATGCCTTATAAAACAGAAACAATCCTTCTCATTATTGTAGTTTAGTTTAAAAAAATCCAAATTTGTTAACGTTTTCTTTGTTTGCTATATTTTTGCTCTCATCGATTCTTAAATAAAGTTTTTGTAAAATATTGTTTGTCTTTTTTATTAACTTTTTTAGATACTGCATGTAATTTTCAAACTTATAGGTCGAAAAACTGTCTAAGGGACCAAATTCTTTTGCGCAGGCAGATATATGCAGTAATCCATGTATGTTGAAACTTATGAAATGTTCGCCAAAAAAACGAGAAAATAGCCCAACAAATTATTCTAATATTTTTTGGGCAACATCAGACTGTTCTTGGTAAGATTTTTCAGAAGAAAGTAAACGAATTCCGGCATGTAATAATAAAAACAGATAATAGAGATCATCATGAATTGAATTGTTTAAAACAAAAATACCTGTATAAAGAAGAAATTGCCTGTATTCTGTAGCTTTCCAGATTTGAATCTCAGCAAAAGTTCTGGGATTCTACCGAATTCAAAAGGAATATGTTTTGCTAATGAAATTAATTTGGTATTCATTGCAGAAATATTCTTTTTATTTTTTATTAGATTCAGAAGTTTTTTTACAACTCCTAAATCTACCAGGTGTGGCAACCGTAGCCTAGTGGATAGAGTGCGTGGCCCCTAAGCTAAAGAACCGCGGTAGCCCGGGTTCAACTTCAGCTCAGACTGAAAGTTTTTTCAAATTGAAATAATTTTTCTGTTCGGTCGTCACCTCTCTGCAGACAATGGCAAACCTCAGAGAGTAAAAACTGCCATGTAAAGCTTCTTGAGAACATAAGCCGTTCGAAGTCGGCATAAAACACGTAGGTTCAGTTCTCGGTCATTTGTGATCAACCATTTAATAACACGCACAACACAATTGATCAATAGAAGCTAGGACAAAGTCCTTCCAAGGGCTGAAATGGCCAGTTTATTTTTTTTTAAATCTACCAGGTGCATAGTGTCTAATGAGAACTGAGTCACCATGTTAATATTAAGACTTTCTAAAAGTAGTGGGTGACATTTAAAAACTAAAGCGTGGTGTGCCTGATTAGCTCATGTCCCAAAGGATTCATTCGTTCGTAAGTCTGCCATGGTTGTAGAAAAACAAACTCTTCTCTGTATATATCTTCCTTGCTGCACGCATTTAGGGCAACTATTTTTTCCCGTTATGGGATTGAACTCCGGTCATAAATGCACGGGCTGGTGAGTTACACGATAAAACACGGATATTAAAAGGTTTTAAAATTTTGGAAAAACCCATTTCAATGCCATCATTTTGTAATGTATGGACTTCTGCACAAAAGTCTTTTAAAAACTCGTCAGGCTTTTCTTTGCCTGAATAAGCAGCTATAAGAAAAGGACTCTCATTAGGAAAGCCTACAACAGCACCTAAAATTGGCCAAAGCACTTTTTTGAGCTTTTAAAAAGCTTTAACTCATCTACCCCAATATCTATTAAGACATCACTTTCGTTTGATAAAAAATCAAAATTTTTTGAGGTGAAGTAGTTTTGAATGCCATAGTAATAAAATTCCCCAGAGAGTATTGAAGTAACAGCAATTTTTTGCTTTTTAGTTTGCAAAAGAGTGCGTGCTGTAACCGGAAGACCACTATCAAATCAGTCAACTGACCAATTCGTCTTCTTTTTGCAAAAGAATCAATAGAAGAAAAATATGCAACGCTTTTTTGTGTTTTTTTTTTCCTGACTTAATAAATTACTTAAAGTTTTATTATTCATAATTTTACTTATCTTGAGCTGGAGAGCTGATGAGTAATAGCGATGCAAAAGAAAACAGGCTCTCCTATCGAATTTCGTACTTAATGTTCTTCGATAGTAGCTAAGGACTTACCGCTGCCTTTGTTGTTGGTTGTGTCGTTATTTTTTGATGTCGAGTTTTTCTTGTGGATGTTTTCGCGTTCAACAATTGTTCTTAAATTTATCTAAAAACGACAAAAATTAATATTAATTTGATTTAATGAAAAACATGCGAATCACAGTACAAAACAAAAAACACAGTGGAATTGGGAATAATTTCCCTTTAGGGACCGAACACGAATATTTTGTTTCTTATTTTTATTAAATGTACATATTTGGGCCTCCTAAGCCTTAATATGAAAACGGAAATTCCCGCTCTCATTTGGTTTAGGACATTCGTGAAAATTTTAAAATTCAGTGCGAATTGGTTGGTTGATGCTAGTTTGCCTTTTTATGAAGTAATAGCGACGAGTCTAAATGCTGTCTCCAGTAATAGTGCTGTCTTAAGTCTACAATACTTCTGGATATAATTCTCTTTTATTAGGCGACCTTCGGCCGCTGCTTAGGAATTACAACCCTCAGTAAGTCCAACACCGGCTGCGCTGTCTACAGTACTTATGGAAATAATTATCTTTTTATTTGATCACTTGTATTATACATATATTAAGTCACATCATTAATCTCAAAAATTGCAAATATTCAAAAAGATAAAACTCAATGCGATTACTTCGTAAAAGGGGAAGTTAGCTTCAACACAGTTAAAAACTTGCACTGAATTTTAAACTTTGGCGAGTTTTATCTCCTTAACCAAATGAGAGCTGTAATTTTTATTTTCATATTTAGGCTTCGGAGGCTCAAATACATTTAATATAAATAAAAAAAAATTATTTCGTGTTCGGGCCCTAAAGTAAAATTATGACTGGAATTGAATATTGAAAACAAAATTATTAACAAATTATTGCTTTACATTTTTAATCTACCAAGGCCTTGGAGCTTGATCTCGTCTTTGCCTATGGAGCACCTCCAGCCTTCAATAGCCAGCGAGTCCCTGCACTGATCCTTCGCTACCTTCTACACTAAATTTTTGCATTTACGAGCAATCGCTGTTTTTTTTTTTGGCAATAACTTTTCGTCTTTCCTGAATGCAGCTATTTTTTTTTTTATTTAGTTTCCAGAAGCAGAATGTGCAATTTGTTTTATTTAATTTTCAATAAACAATTTTTCAAGTTCACAAAATGTTAAATAAATTGTGGCGCTTGTGTATTTTTTCAAGTTCCTCTTTACCTATACCTTTTTCAGTCTTTCACACGCAATGATTAAAGCAGACATTTTTTTTCCCTGTTTCACCAGAGAGTATAAATTATATAGAGGTCCCAGTTCGACTTCGAATGCTATTTCACTCAAGTTTCGTTGTACACTAGGTCATGATTCAATTATATATAAGGTTAAGTAACCATGAAATTGTTCTCATACAACAACAAAACTTGGATCGCAAAATGTCAAAGTAAAACAAAAAAGACAAGTAAACAATCAAATTAAAATTTCTGACTAGAAGTCAAACTATTGAATTTTAATATCAAATTTGTGTTAAAAATAATTTTTAAACAATTTTCTTGGAGTTTGAGTTTTTGTTACAGCTTCAAAATGACGAAAAAGTACGCGATTCGCCAAAACTATTGGAGCAAGGAAAACGTTTGCTTTTTTAAAGTGCCCAGTGACCATTTTAAACAAAAACGCTGGATGAATGGATTTTGGATCGGCGAATGTCAAAGTAAAAGATAACAACACCGAACAGCTGTTTTTGACATTCGCCAACAGATATGTGCTCTCAGCTTACTCAACCTTATATATAATTGAATCATGCACTAGGTATGTATATTCAACCTTGGTTGTACAAGCGTCCGGAGAATAAAAAAACAAAACGAAAATAATTATGCTTTGCGTCAGCGTTCGTTTTGACGCTGCCTATACTTTTCTATAGGTGCACATGAAACAACTGCTGAGGTAAAAGCATAATTATTTTTGTTTTGCTTTTCTATTTTCCGGACGCTTGTACAACGAAACTTGAGTGAACTTCGAACTGAAATCTCTATACAATTTATACTCTCTGGTTTCACCAAGTCTTTGCTAAAGTAAATAGAAAGGGTATTTTCAGAGTGTAAGTAAATTTGTAAATTTTTGCAATGTTTGCAGGGAACCGTCTCTGATTTCGTATGTTTTTCCATCTGTACAAAATGTCAGTTTGATAATTTTTTTTTTTGTGAAAATGGGAGAAAACGTAAATTTAAAGATATTTATTCAATAAATTGATTTATAATGAATTTATTCTTAGTTTGAATGGCCAAAAGAGGATACTTTAAAGCTTTGCGATACACAAAAATTTCAAAAGCTGCTTTTTATTTTCAACTGACGTGCCAGATGTTATAAACACAATTGGGGCTACGGGCGTGCGACGTCTAATGTACTGAACACATTGACGACGACTGCAACAGTGCGAAACAACATGAAGAAAGAAACAACAATCTGGAAGTATCATTAGATTGTTTCATTCACGTATACAAACACTTATATTGCTCATTTGTCGCACGTCAAATTAGGAAAAAATTCTAAACCGACGACAGCGACTTTGTTGCAATCACTCATTGTCGTTGCAACATTTTCACCACATTCACCTCCATAAGAAAAGGATGTAAAAATAATTTGACATTTGACGCACTGTTGCTGTCGTCGTCAATGTGTTCCATCCATAAGTTCCACTGGCGTGTAGAACTATTGCTGGCGTGTGGAATACAATCTTTGGCTATGTTCAGACGACAATCAAATGATTAAGCTAATCCCTTCTTTTGTTCTTTTTTACTCTATTTGACTAATTGATTCAGTTATTAAGCGTCACCAAAATTTTGATTATGTTTGAAGTTGATTTTCACTCTCGCATAGTTCATTTTTTTAGTTGAAAAAACAAACCACAAATTTGGATTAATTCAATAATTTGATTCTCGTCTAAGCACAGCCTTTTTTATTTGTTTTTCAATACAAGCCTGTCAAATTAGAAAATAAAAATTGTTCGGCTACAGCGTTTTCTGACGCCGCACGACAAGCTCGGCGTGTGATGTGGATTGTGTTTATAACATACATTGTTCTATATTGAAATACATTGTTCTATATTGACAGGCTACACGCCGCCGGCCAGCAGCCCCAATTGTGTTTATAACAAGATAGTGTGGAGACAAAAGAAAAAAGCTGTTTGACAAAAAATTAATTTTGACACACAGATGAAATATGGTAATTGTTTTGTCATGCCATCTTTATGAAACATATTGTCTGGGGGCACCTTAATGAAGCAATTATACAAACGCTTTTTCTTGGCGAAATTCCAAAATGCATACGCCCGCTTCTAACTGCTTGGGAAGAGGACGACCTCGACAAGTTGGAAAAATTGGCTGACAAAATGTTAGATGTTAATGGCATGAACATGATATCAGCCGTGACCACAGAAACTATAAACCAGTACAGCTGACACATTCATTTGTAAGCAATGCCACATGAGAATATCATGTCCATACCATCAGAATATCATTTGGAGAGATGTGCCAAATTATTAAAAGTTTGTCAACTAAAATCAACAAAATCCAGTCCAAGCTTAGGAATAGTTTCAGCAACAACAACAATAAAGAAGTCGATCTCAGTCTTGAAATCGATCTCAGAGCAACGGTCGTAATCATGGTGTAAGAAATAGAGGTGTAAGTGAATTTGACACTTCTCTCTCAAAATGATAAAATTATGTTTCCTCGCTCTTGTCAAAAAAAGCTGATGGTAAATCGCAATGAAAACAAATTTTGTTAAATTCGTGTCTTTCTGCAAGTTTATATGATTTTTAGTGAGATTAAAGTGAGAATATGTTCTTCGACATGTTCTTGAAGCAGACGATGTGAATGCAAGACAATTAGCATGCAGGCCAAAGCTTCATGTTGGCGGCACTTTTCAGCGTTCGTTTCTGATAAAATGGCCAAAATAATCAATGACGAACTTGGCAAATCGGCGAAGACAACTGCAAAACTTTTTGTTAACACAACACGGCACAATTAGTTGCATTTTATATTTATTTATACTTCATTCGTACAATAAACTATAAAAACTATAGCACATCATCTAGCAACTCAAACAAATAACACAACTATCAACGGTTCCGCTCTTTCGCTCACAACTTTTTGACAGAAGCGAAGAAATTCATGGTGTCAAAAACTCACTAACACCTCTATTTCTTACACCATGGTCGTAATGACCAATAAGTTCGGTGACGCAGCACGAAAATGTCGCCCTGGATGCCATCGTTGGAATTCAAGTTCGGAAAACTAACCGGGCTGTCATCTATTCGTGCGGCTTGCGGCAGCAACGATAACGTTAAAAACACACAAACTACAAATAAAAATTTTAATTTTAATAATCGCATAAATAATATCAATGAGACTCGACTCCATATTTTCGACGAACTTTCGCACATAAATTTCCTGGTAGACTCTGGATCCGTCGTCTCCGTGATTCCACGATCAATGGTCAAGCAACGGCTCATAGCCGCTAGTGCTAAACTCTTTGCGGCTAACAGTCCACCCTAAACAAGTGCGCGTGCGTGGTTTAACTGTCAAAATCGGCTCATGCACATACATTTTGTATGAAGCCTACCGAAACACGCACCGGACTACCGCAACATGAATCGAATTTCCAATTTTGACAGTGCGTTCGGATGTGAAGTTGGCTGCATAAAACCAAAGTATTAGAACAAAGAGCAATCAGCTGCTATTAATTAATTAATCTCAATTGCAAATGGAAGTATTTGCAATATTAATAGATTTTTACACAATACTAAAAGTTTTTTAAGATTTTTAAACCATCAGACTGAGCTGGTTCGAGAGCAGCGCACTTGTTTAGGTTAAGCGTAAAATAAAGTTGCGTGGCGCTTGGGTACGCAGCGCAACGCGCATTTGTTTAGGGTGCACTGTAACCAAACAGAAATTCAAATTTTCAGCGAACAGTATATGCAACTTAATCTGGGCTTGCGTCGAGCTTTTAGATGGCCGTTTATTATTACAAGCGTGCAAACAGCAATTATTGGCGCAGAGATTTTGAGTCACTTTAATCTGCTCATTGATTTAAAAAACCAGCATCTCATCGATTCAATAACTCGACTCACAACTCACGGTGAAATGTTAGAAGCTTCTGAGTTTGGCATCTCAACCGTATATTTAACAGCATCGTACAGCGATTTGCTTCACGAATATGTAGAGGAAAGAGTACCTGCAAACAAACATAAAAACAATATTAAACCGTCAGTATTGCATCACATCGAAACAGTTGGCCAACAAGTTGCTGAACGACCAAGACGACTTGCGGGCGACAAACTCTTATGCGCAAGGGCAGAGATTGACTTACTCATCGAACAAGGAATCTGTCGACCCTCGAAAAGTCCTTGGGCTAGCCCTATTTGATTTGATTTGATTTGATTTATTCGATAGTAATTAGTACATTAAGAATAATTTCTTTTATAGTACAATATATAATTGGAAATTAGTGGCATACTGTCTTAAAAACTAAGAATTCATTAACTCCAAGCTTAATAATATCTTAATTTAATTATTATTATTATTATTGATTTTTTTATATACATGGTTTCGAAAAAACTGGTGGCTGTCGCGCCTGCGGCGACTATAGAAAACTGAACTCTCAAATAGTTCAGGACCGCTACCCGATAGCTCATATTCACGGCTTTGCAGTGAAACTTTTTTAAAAAAAAAACATTTTTTCAACCATCGACCTTGTGCGCGCTTACTATCAAGTTCCCATGGCCGATGAAGATATTAAAAAAACAGCGGTTTGCACACCATTTGGACTCTTCGAGTTCTTATACATGCCTTTTGGTCTTCGGAACGCCACTCATACGTTCCAGAGGTTTATGGACAACATTTTCAGAGGCATCGACTTTGTTTACTGCTATATCGATGACATCATTATCATGAGACACCTGAACAGCATCGAAAACATCTACGAATTGTTTTTTCAAAATTAAAAGAACATGGTCTAACAATAAATGTCAACAAGTGTCATTTTGGCCAACCAGAGGTACTATTCCTTGGATATACCATTAACAAAAATGGATGCAAGCCACCAAGCGATCGAGTTTCAGTAAATTTTAAACTACACGAAGCCTGAAAAAATATGCGAGCTGCGTAGTTTTTTGGGCATCGTAAACTACTATCAGCGATGTCTTCCGCGCGCAGCGCAACTGCAGGTGCCTCTTAATGAATTTTTACGCGATTCAAAGAAAAACGACAAACGAATGATGCCATGGACACCAGAAGCAGATTTAGCATTCGATGCATGCAAAAAAGCATTGGCGAATCAGTACTATTAGCGCATCCAGCACCGAACGCACCACTTGCTCTTGTCACAGATGCTTCTGACACTTCAATCGGAGCAGCTCTGGAGCAAAAAACCGACACATGTGAACCACTAGGATTTCTTAAGAGCAAACTTTCATCGGCTGAAAAAAACTACAGCACCTACGATAGTGAACTGTTTGCCATCTACGAAGCAATAAAATTTTTCCGAAATATTCTTGAGGTTCGAGTTTTTATCATCAAGACGGACCATAATGTCAAAAACCAGACAAGGCTTCTCCAAGACAACTTAGGCATTTAGATTTTATTTCACAATTTAATACTGGAATTATTTATTTATCAGGTCCTGAGAACACAGTACCGGATGTATTATCAAGTGTTAACCAGATATCTTTGCCAATCACCATCGACTTGAAAGATCTACAAGAAGAACAGCAGAATGATAGCGAGTTGAAAACCATTCTTAAAGGTAACAAATCTCTGAAACTACAACTAGTTAATCTCACACCTGAAGCAGATATTTTTTGTGATGTCTCCTCTGGTCTATCGCATCCTAGTGGTTGTGCGACGCTTCAGCAACTTCGGCATAAATATGTTTGGCCAGGTATAAAAAAAGACGTAACAAGTTGGGCTCGAAACTGCCTGCCATGTCAAAGATCCAAGATTACAACCACTTTGACTATATCCACTTGGATATTATTGTTATGCCACTCTACAAAGGATTTCGTTATTATCTCACCATGATAGATCGGTTTTTTCGATGGCCAAAGACCGTCCCACTCATGCACATGACTGCTGATACAATTGCAACAGCTTTTTGGTCAAACTGGGTCGCTCGTTTTGGATGCCCAAAAATAATTACAACAGACCAAGGTATGTAATTCGAGTCAGCGATTTTTAAAGCACTAGCTAAAGAAGATCTTAAATCTTCTGCGGCGGTCTTGCTCTATGGTGGATCTCTTCGACTTCCAAATGAGTTTTTTACTAAACATCTGCACGAATTTATTCATTCAATGAATGCACAACCGAATTCATGGGTATGTTTTACAACTCAAGCAATTCATTGCTTTCAAATGTGTGCTCATGTGTCCAGCCACTGAAGTTGTGTGGTGCGTTGTTGTGCCTTGTCTTCCGACAGAATGTGTTCGTTCGTGCTATACAAGAAAATTACCCGACCTCACTGTGTTCATCACGAGAGAAAACAAGAAGTGATGGAGCCACCGAGAAGCGAATGCGGTGAAGGATGATCAGCAATATATTTTGTACAACCTTCATTCAAGCGGCATAGCTGAGAATTCATGAAGCCATTTATTAATTCAAATGATTGCAAATGTGTGGTTCGAGAACTGTGTGTGGAAAGAAAGCATGCATATTGTATGGCATTTAATATTATTGAAAACAAAATTTAAGGTGTCATTTATTTAATAATATTTTTGTTCTATGTTTTTCAAAATATTATTTAAGATGTCTGTTTGTTCGTAAAAATTCTTTTGGAAACGACATCGCGCAATGTTAAGAATTCAACAGTTTCATCACTCTAAAACAGATTTTAAGAATTTCAAATTAATTCTACAATTTTTAAAATTAGGGATGATGGATTTTAATGCAGTTTTATCAAAGAATATATGGTAAGAAAACGGCACTTAAAACGAAACTATGCTGAAACGGATACAATTGTAAATATAAAATACAATTATACCGCACATAAGTAATATTATACGTTTGGTGGAAACTATTTCTAACACTTATATCATTGGATCTATGAATAAATTATATTTTAAAAATCATACATTCAAGGATTTTCTTATATTATGTGCAAAATGTAGAATTTTTCACACATTACTGATAACACAAATTGCACAGATTCTTACTGCAGTTTAATACAATTTTATTTGGTGGGGTTAAAAGACTTTTTATCAAGTATGTACATTTTGTAATGGCAGTTTTTAGGTATTTTTTTACCCTAAAACAACGGTCTGATATGTTGGCAGCTCTGGGATTTTAACATTTTTCTTACTAAAATCAGAAATATTTTTTAAATAACTGAAGTTATTTTCGATTTCTTGTTTTTTATTTTTTTATTTCGCAGTACAAAAAGCAGACACTTTGAAGAGTTTGAAAAAAGGCAAGTTTCACAGCTATAACTTTTTATCCGAATTTTGGTTATTGTAATTTTTGGCAAAAATAGCTAAAGATTTTTGTAAAAATATTAAAGTTACCCAAGATGTCGTTTTTTAAATTTTACATTTTTGAATTTTTTTCGTAAAACATCCAAACTCGAAATTAATAAAATTTTACATATCTAGTAAAAAAATGTTGTACGAACATGTTATTTAACGTAATCGCATAATTTTTTTAAGTGTAATAATAAAGTGTTGCTGCAGGAAATATTTCAACAATATTTCATTGCAATTTTTTCAAATCGGAGTTTTTACGATTTTCTTTTAATACAACAAAAAAATAAAATTTTTTTCGTAAAGTAAAATATCACAACTCTTGTACTTTTTTATCCCATTTTTATGTTTTAACGCTCATTTTAAGGAACAATTAAAAAAAAAACTAAGTGCATACAGGTTTTTTACAAAATTAGGTTTTATGAGCAAAGAATGGAGAAAAATGCAAAAAGTCAATAATTTTTTACGTTGCTTCCATATAAAAAGAAAACAAAATGAGTGTAACTAATACACACTTTCATTATTATTATTTGCTTCGATGATACAAAAAATTTTAAAATCAAATTAAAAACTACTTTATTAGGCTTGTTTTAGTTGATATAATTGAAAATACTTATTTTTCGAGTTATTACCACCAAAGTACTTTCCATAGTAATGCCCAAATAAAGTTGATGACGTTGCTTTGTTTGGTGGGATTTCATTTAAAAAAATTTTAATTTTATAAGCATAAAAACCCCCCGAAATTTTTTCAATTGCACTGGCAAATGTACTGAATCGTGAATGCCTCTATTGTGTACGGAAACACACCTACGATAAGCTGCCAAACTAACGAGTAAAATAGACCGAATAAGGTGGCCCTTTTGTGAACTTTTTAGAAGACACATGTGTCTCTGAAAAAATTTTTCCTTCGATGCTAAGAAGCTATTTGTTCTTATTTAAAAATTAATAAATAAGTTGAACAATTGTTCCGTTTTGAGGAGATTGCGGTTCTGTGTTGCTGGGGCTGTTTGTTTCCGTGGTGTCGCACAGACTGTGCCATAAAATAGCTTAAATTTTATTTTTGATTTTGGTCATTGAAATTGTGTGGATTGCCGGCACGTTGGGCTTGCTTCTGTCGGCGGTGGCGTTTTACGATCTTCAACGACCTTAAATTAAAAGAAAAGATCACGCATCAGAGGCAGTATGAGATTAATGTTTCACGGGGTAATACTCAGGAGAAAGAAGCAGCTAAGGCAACAGAAGAAGGGAACGTTCTAAGTGATGATACCAACCCGTCCAATGCAGTGGTTCAAGGAATAAAAGGTAAGTTCTACCCTCCCATCTTCATAAGAAATATAGATGTCCGTCAGCTTATTAGAGATTTACATGAAAAAACATGAAAAAACATCGTCTTAAATGTAGTTAATTCGGGTAATAAAGTTTAAATTTTTATAGAAGATAGAGAGACCCATAGGGCCCTTCTCGAAAAAATCAGAGCTAGTCTTGGCATACAGGCCTATTCATTCACGTCCAAATAAGATAAATGCGCGAGTTTAATTTTGAGACGTCTGTCCTCAGATTATGAAGAGGAGGAAATTCTTGAGAAATTGCTTTCGGTACTACCAGGCAGGGTAGAGAAAGTTATTAACTTTTCAACTACCCGCTCTAAGAGAGAGAAGTTAAAGCATAGTCTTTATCTTTATTTGGTGAAACTTCCAGTGGGTAAGCAGCCTTCTGAGATAATAAAAATAAGATATCATTTGAACACGCTGGTGTCCTGGGAAAGGCCTAAAGGTGATTCCGGTCCGGTGCAATGCAGACGTTGCCAAAAGTTTGGGCATATGGCTAAAAATTGTGCCAGCGATTTTCGGTGCGTTAAGTGCAACAACAATCACTCGCCGGGGGAATGTAGCGTTACCATCGATTCCGGTCTAAAGCCTTCCTGCGTGAACTGCAAGAGGGACCATCCCGCCAGTTATCGTGGCTGTGAAAGCTTTAAAGGATATTCATCTTATAGGAAAAACTTAATTAAAAAATGAGAACAAAATCAAATAGGAGTGGGGTTGATGAAGTTTTTATAACTCCAAAGATGCCTTCTCCGCTTACGTTGTCCTATGCCAGCCACTTTAGGGGGCAACATGGTCCCCCTTCAGCTCTTTTGATGAAGGTGGCGGTAAAAACAACGCTCTTAGACAGTTTTTTTAAATGTCCAAAGACTTGTTAGGTAAAAGTTTGAAAGTAAAATTGAGAATTTTTTGAAAAATATCAATAAATGTGCCTCGATGCAAGAAAAAAGAATGAGTTACTTAGAACTTCTTAATGAAATAGTTTTGAATAATGTTGTTAATTTTATTATGTTCAATGTTGCTTCATTTTTTGAAAGAAGCAGTAGAGTGAAATTACTTAAGATTTTGGAGGCTAATAACTGTAGCATTGCTTTTGTGCAGGAAACGCACCTGAATTGTAGGCACAAAGCTCATCTGATAGCGTTTAATTTTTTGAGGAACGATCTTCAGCAAGGAGTTGCTATTACATTTAAAAATAACATTAAATATGAGATTATTAACATTCCTGATCTAAATATTGCTAGCCTGTTTGTATCTATTAAGGTTAGAGTGAGGGGGACAATCAAAAGGTTGCTCGTTGGCTTTATTTATGTCCCTTCCAATAGTAGACCTGAGTTCTTATTGGAAGATCTTAACAGGATTGACGAGAAAGCGCTGGCTTTTGATGGTGCTGGTGGGGACATAAATGCAAGGAGTCCGAGTTGGGGCGATAGTTTCTACAATTTAAATGGTAAGACAGTCGAAAGATGGCAGAGCCTATTCTTTCCCTCTTTGATTAATATTGTCCCGGACACTCCATCCTTCCCAGGAGGATCGTCGTTTTTGGATGATTTTGTGATATCCTCTCATCTAGTCAACAGGTTAGATGGTAATTTTTCTTTGAGTACCCTTCCAACTTTTTCGGATCATTATTCTGTCATCCTAAGCATAAATATTGAGCCAGTAGAAATGCCTAGTGTGGAATTCAATTCAGGAAAATCTTTTAAGAATACTGACTGGGAAATGTTCAGAGATGATTTGGACTTTAAGTTATTTCATAGCTTTCCTTCTCGCTCTTATAACCTCTTGAATGAGGATATTGATTTTTATATTGATGCTTTTAACAAAATTTTATTCGACACACTAGACAGTCACTCCGCAAATGTATCGACTTCCTTTAAAAAATATTCTAACTTGCCTTACGACATAGAAAATTTGTTCAAAATTAAACATTCTTGGCAAAAGCAGTTGACACGGGTTTACCATAGTACCTTTAACAGAGTAAGTAGGGAATATGTTGAACTGTCGGGAAGAATATCTTAAGAAGATCATCAGTGACAAGGTCAGAATTTAGGTTAACAATCAGTTTAGAAGGAAACTTAAGGGTATAGTTCCTGGACCAAATGCCTTTAAAGAGGTATTCAGAATAATTGGCAGAAAGAAGAGTTTTAGCTGTGGCAAGATTGTGGTTAATGGCAAAACAATATCCGATGAGCAGGATATTGTTGGGAATTTGTAAATTATTTTCGAGAGTTCTTTCGGGACCGAGTTCCTGATTTTGAAGAAAATGTGGCAAATGAGGTTGGAGATACGGTTCGGGCCGCTAGATCTCAGAAGCCGCAACATATTTTAATTTTTGACAACTCTACATCGGCGTTATCGCCTCCATCAACAGGAATCTTTACTTCTCAGGGAGAGGTTGCTGGTATTTTGCTCAATTTAAGAGCTAAGAGATCTAGTGGCCCGGATCAGATCTCCAATTTTGGATTGAAAAAGATTTCGCATTATGTTGTCAAATTTCTTACAATTTTGCTTAACAACTGCATAAATAATGGTTACTTTCCCTTATTATGGAAAAAAGCAAGGGTCCTGCCATTGATGAAAAAACCAAATGCTTTTCTTTTGAATAACTTTAGGTCTCACTTCTTTCAAATATGAGGAAAATTTTTAAGAGAGTAATAATGTCAAAACTGGAGTCACCTGAGGTTATACCTTGTGATTATATCTCAGACTTCCAATTTGGGTTCAAGAGAGGGCATTCCACAGCTTATGCTTTGTTAAAGGCGCATAATGATATTACCGACGGGCTAAGAGAAAAAAGGAGTACAGTGGCTTGTTCTCTGGATGTGGAGAAAGCCTTTGATAATGTGTGGAGAGAAGGATTGCTCTTTAAGATTGTCAAATTGAATTTTCCATCTCAAATTTTCTACTTATTGCACAGTTTTTTATCTGAAGTTTCTCATACAAATACAACGAACGTGTTCTAATATTTGTGACACATTAAGTGGAGTTGCTCAAGGTTCAGCAATACGACCTATTTAATATTTTATGTACGACTTTCCACATATAAATGAAATTGACAATATTCCTGCTTCCACTGGAATTCTCTTTGTGGATGACACATTTGCTTATGCCAAAGACGACTTCCCAGTTAACGCTCTAATTTTTTTTATAAAAAATGGGGAATTCAAATTTATAATCTCAAATCCGAATGCATTTGTTTTCGTAATGTAACCGGTAAGGGAAAAGAAGGGGCGGTGAGAGAGAGTCGTAATTTGTCTCTTAGAATTGGCAGGAATGTGACTCCTTTCAAGAATAATATTAAATATCTGGGAATTAATTTTAACGTCTTTTTCTTTATCGTGGTCGTCCAAACCTTATAAATGGCCAATAGCTTTGGAGGGCAAATCTTACCTTTTATTGACTTATTTATATTATTAGGCGCGTTCTTTTGTAAACGAGTTAGAAAAGAACGCTGCAACTCAGAGAAAAGTTGCTTTTAGTTGCTTACCAACACTGGCAAGAACTGTCAAAAGAATATGTTTAGTTTGATAAAAAAAAAATACAAAAAATCAAAACAAAATGAGTAATTTCGAGGATTCTTTGGTAAATATTTTTATTTATTCTAAAATATGGAATACACTCTAGGAATTATATTTTGCATTGACAGATTTCATCTCTATACATGGGTGTGCAGCGCAATGCAGCGATGAAAGTTAATGAAGTTGTGGAGCAATATTCGCAAGTTCCAGCTCCTCTGAAGATACTGACAGTGAACTGGAGCAACATGAAAAGTGCTCCAATTTCGAAGGCACACTGGATGCAATGAGCGACATGGACTTTAAAATGCACATAAGGCTGCAACGTCAGACGGTGCAGCATATAATAAGTAATGATAAAATGCCAATAAACGAATGCATGTTATAACTTTTGGATTTCTTATTTTCAGTGAAGTATTCGCAATCTCACTACGTTCCTGACCAATATGGTGGTGGTAGAACACGTATTTCACCAAAAAAAGGAGTTTGTGTGTACCCCAAGCAGAATTTTGCGACCACAGGTTACTTAAGACACATTTTTTACACGACGACGTTGCAGCGATACTGATTTGGGAAATATTTTGTGGGAAAAGTTTGTAAAAATGCCTAGGATACTAGTTTACCACTAGGTCACAGAATGTGGAAACGATTTATCAAGTGTTACCTTTAAAAAATGCATCACCCATCATTCATCAAGATGTACATTTTGTAACAATTAGCTTATTGCGACCCAAGTTATTTAAAATGGTGGACGCAAATTATTATTATATTTAAACATTTTTTATTAACGTATGAAATTGTTGCAATATTTTCTGAATTCAGCTGCGCTTAAATTCTTAAGAAGTTTTGGCTTTTATTTTACCGAAAATCTTCTTTCCCATCTACATTTAGCTCCAAATAATATCAAAAAACACTTTAGATTATGTTGTACTCCTATATATTACATAAATTTTTATTATAATGCCGTGGTTATGCTAGCCAAACATGATTGCCGAACATTTTTCGTTGTTATTGTTTCACGTATAAAATGAAGAAAATAACTTTTTCTCATATTCATTTTCTCGCTCTCGGACCGAACATTTTGATTGCTGATTGAAACGCCAAACATGCCGAACTTTCCAGTGTTGGCTGTAGTCATTTTGTATAATAGCATCAAAAAAGTAGGTAAAAGTATTAAAAAGTGAAGTTGATTGTGTCTTCAAGTAACCCTTAACATAAACAGCTAGCTAGCATGTCAGATATATGCAAACCATTTTGTTTACGATATTATAATAAAAATTCAGAGTAAGTAATATCAGTTCGTATATTTTAATTCGTTAACTTTAAGTACAAAAATGCAAATTAGGGTTGTGCTTTTTTGTGTTTTGACATACTATTACATATAATGCAACTGTGCCACCAATCATAGCATAACCACCAAACAAACATTTCAGCGAAGAGAACAAATTAACAAAAATGAACACCGAACATGTTTGGCTAGCATAACCACGGCATAAGATAATATTTATGGCTGCAAAATGTAAACAAAACATGTAAACAAAATTAATTTTTTTGGAATTGGCAACTCTGCAATACATTTATATATAAATGTGTATACTAAAATGTGATAACCCAGCAAACCAAAGCTTCCGAATTCGTAACGAATTCGTTACGAATTTTTCGAAATCATTCCAAGTTCGGAATCCGAATTCGTAGCGATTTCGTAACGAAAATCGTATGGAGGGGTTGACACGAATTCGTAACGAATTCTCGTAATAAATTCGGAAGGAATTTTAGTAACGAATTCGTAACAAATTCGTAAAGAATTTGAGTATCGTATTCGTAACGAATTCGTAAAGAATTTGAGTATCGTATTCGTGACGAATTCGTAACAAATTCGTAAAGAATTTACATATCGAATTCGTAACAAATCCGTAACAGATTCGTAACAAATTCGTAACAGATTCGTAAAGAATTGTAGCTTTCTCTATTTTCCATTGAATCTGGGGAAAGTATTGAATTTAAAAGATTCCCAGCTTCTCGCTTAACGCTCTTCCTAAAGGCTTGCCGGGACATTTTTTCTTTTACCACTTTATTATTTTTCAATCTCTTATTTGTTATTTATCACAACGTTTAATTGTTTAATTTTTTTTTACGAATTTGATTTAAATGCACAACATATTAATTGTAATTCACTTCACTAAACACATTTTTCTCCACTTACATTTTAGCTCTGTTGTTTCAAACTAAATTATTTTACAAATGGCAAATTATTTAAAACAGCGGTCGTCAGCGCCTAACTCTTTCCACTCTTTTACAGCAACTTCAAGATTTTCATGATTGTTGTAATTCGCGGAATCGTTCACAGGCGCAGCTGCACCGCAACAATACAGCGCGTGTGTGGTTTTATTTTTTCTTATCGTTGTTGGTAAATACAGCGCGTGCTTGTTGTTGGTGTTTTTTTACTTGCTGGTAAAAGCAGTGCAATTTAAATTTGAAAATTTGATCTCGGAACTCTTTCGAATTATTCGGAAATGTTCCGAAACTACTGTTGCGAAATAGTTACGAATTCGTTAAGGATTCTCGAAATAGTTACGAACTTATCGGAATTCAGACAAATTCGGAAACTTTGGTTTGCAGCTAAGTAACTTCAAAGTAATTTTCACTAACACAATGTCGGCATTGTGTTGCACCACTTTCGAATCGTAGTGGTCTCTCTAACGTAACCAATACGTAACATCATGTCAATTTTGACACAAAAATAAACGCTACGACGTCGCTGCAACCCAAATGTGGACCATCAGTTCTAGTTGGGACTGCACTTTACGGAACAGACAGATTTGATAATAATAACAAAGATCGTGGTCAGCGTGTGTGTACTTCATAACATTTGCATTTCTTTTGATGACTTGTGCGATGGCTACGAAGAAAACGACTCAAACACTTATGCAATTGAAGATGAATTTGAAGATTCAAACATGGATGCAACTCTTGATAGGAGGCAAAACCTTTTTAATTATTTAAGGGAACAAAATAAGTTTGATTTATTTATTTTATACATATTTTTATTGATATATAAAATATATATATGCATATTATATATATATGTATAAATAAACTAAAAAACTTAACGAATTCATTCATGCTTTTTAAATATAAAAAGTAAATGGTAAACAATGAAATACTAAAAATAAGCTGAAGCTCAGAAAGTTGGAAGCTGAGGAGGAAAAAAAGCGAGGAACAAAGCCATTGAAGATAGCTCACTTCAGTTCATTTCATTAAAATACGGACATTTAAAAAATTTTAAATAAAATTATTACGAAAATAATGAAAAAATTGTTATGAAAATTATGAAAATTATGAAAAGATGTATGCTTATTCGCAGTTTGCAATTTTTTCAAGCAATGCCACTTTTCTCATTTCCAGCTCGCTGTCTTTCTTCCACTTCTCCTTCAACATATCTTTCAAGTCTTCGATGGCTTTGTTTCTCGCTTTTTGTTTCTCCTCGGCTTCCAACTTTCTGAGCTTCAGCTTATTTTCATAGTAAATGTTTCGAGCGGACCGTTTTCTCTGCATTAATGGTGATGAAGGAGATGAAGGTAATCCTGATGTGCTCGCTATTTAACCGGAGTCCATACTTGATGACGATGGGGACGGTGATGGTAGCGGTGTTGATACTAGCGAAGGTGATGCCTGTGGCGAGGTCGCTTTCGGAGATGATGATGGTGATATTGAGTCCACACGAACCGTCAGAGTTTTAAACGAGATGTAGCCAACGTGAAGAGTTTGGTCGTTTGAAATGATTGGACTTGTGCCAAAATTCTCGTCCATTAGCTCCATATACGGAGAAAAGCACGGGCTGGCACCAGTGCTGCGGTTATTGTCTCGTGCTGATTTATATGGTTGGAGAAGGCTTCGCATCTTGGATTCCAAGCATATCGGTGTCCTTTCTGAATCCTGAAAATGCAGTTAATTAATTTAATTCCTTAAAAAACATATATTTTGTACCGTAATCGCTAACGACACCATGTCTTCCAGCACGTTCGCGTAGGCCAATCTTTTTTTTGGGATCTTGGAACTCTACTTTCCGGGCAAGATAGCACCTCAAAAAATCAATTGTCTCCTCACGGGACCACCTTTTTCGCTGTTTTTCTTGCATTTTGAAATAAAAATCATATTTTATTTTATAAATTTATCAAAAATTTACGTAAATCAATATCACTCACACTTCCTCCATATTATTTCGTTTTGTTTATGTGTTCATAAAAAAAACTATTTTGACGTATGCATGAATTTTCTCTAGGATTTTTTCATGGCTCATTCACAATAGAGCAGCTTTTTAACTTTCCAGCACTGCAAAGCTGGTCGGATAGCAGTTTACCGAGTTGCCTGAACTCGCATATATATCAGACTTGGTGTTGTTGTTATGCATGTTTTAAGTTATCATACCTAGTGCTCTTTTGTAAGTCAGTAGGAAAATAATAGGCCTATTGTTATATTTGTATCTGTGTATTTTAAGTGTTACCATAATATAATGCATAATTCTTTCTCTTTCTATTGCTCTGTTTTACAAAAAAAAAATATTTTGTATATAGTTTTATCGAACAATTGGTTGTTCTAAATGCAAGGCTATCTTGACTTATTAATATTTTCTTGTGTTAAAGATTTACGACTTTAATGTTTCACATTCTTATACTTTTCCGTAATTGCTTTGTAAAATTCCCCGTTATAGGGTATAAGAAAAAAAAAGTATAAAAAGAGTTATCTTAAGAGTTGTGTTAACAATGTCTAATGTCATAATTATGATTTATTTAAATTGCCTTATCTAAATTGTTTTTCACAAAATGGTTGTTTTGTCTGAAAAGTTTTGTCACCAAATATTGTCCTTTTCTATCGCTTTGCAATTACATCTGTGAAAGTGGCAACGTCTTTGTATATAGTTGCTAGTATAACATGAACACCTTGTTTTCGTTGTCTCACTTTGTGTTTTGTAGTTTTAAGTAAATTGTATATACCCTAAGGACAATCGTCTAAAGCAACTGTCATTTTAGTCATGGGCAAGAGTATTTTTATTCTTTAATATTATATTTATTAATTATTCGTATTCGTTTATTAATTTTACTTAATAATATAATATTATGTGGAGGCCATACATTACAGCCGCTAAGTTAAAAACCAAAGTTAATGTTTATAAAGTACAAATACAAAAATAGACCGAATAATCGTACTTGGTAGTTTTACCATAAAAGAAAAATATTTTATTTCTATGAGTTTTACCATGACAACAGCTGATTGCTTCAGTCTTGCCATACTCGAATTTTCAATGTTATTGTTTTCAGTTGACAGCTCCTGAGAAATTTTCTCAAATGCATTGGTGTGCAATTAGGAAAAAATTACGTTTTGTAAACAATTTTCGCGTAGGATTTAACAAAACTCCGCGGTATAAAATTAACAAATAAATGCAGCTAACTAGCCAGAATGGAAAGTAAAAGGGATATCTACAATTTGTGGGTACAATACACTACAAAGGTAAGCTGCTGGTATGGTTCCAACAAGGAATGAACTATTAAGTTAATGCGGATGATTTGCATTGCTTTGGGATTAATCATCATGGGTTAGATTGAGGTGTGCGAGTATCGTTATTTGTTTATATATCTATTGTCACCGATACAAGAATTGTATGAACAGATATGCAATCAGAAGCCACCCAAAATCTATCCAACTAGACAATAGGCTGCATTAAAGTGAAGAGGCTTAAATGCCAGTTAAGATTATATAACACCAAACGTAGTAAAAAGGCAGTGATAAGATGTTGTTGTTGTAGTGGTAGGCATATTTATTTATATCTATTCTCATTTAACAGAATGATGAATCCTACTTTCGAGAGTTTATTGAGCGCTTCGTGATTATTTGGAAGAGTCAGCTAGATTTGGATTTTTCGACAAATATTCCATTATGGCATGAAGTAAAGCCAGACAGTGGACCACATTTGGGTCGTCTACCGGAAGAGCTATTGCCCGCTATTGGGAAGTTTATTATTATTTCAAGAGACAAAAGCGAAAAAGTGAGTATGGATGCTCTTAGTTTATGGCAAAGTTAATAATCAACATATGTATTTTTGTTACTTTAGCATGCGTTGACTAACGAAGACATCAGCCAAATAGCGGTGCTCATCGACTGCCTTATCATCATTTGCCGGCATTTCGACAATATTCTTGCAGTTATTAAGTACGAATACAAGTCGAATCTAATAGCTATACTAGACAATGTCTTCAAGGAGGTAAGTGAATTTAAGTCCGGATCAATGCATCAAAAAAAGAGTTTGAAGTGTTCTCCAAACATATATAAGAGGAGATGTTCAATCCGCTTACAAGATTTTTCATTCTTAGACTATTACACAAAAGCGTGCCTCAGCCGAAGTTTTTCACCTCTTTCGGAGTTTCTGTCAGTTTCTGGAAGTCATGTATGACCCGTATCTAACATGGAGAAGTTTCCTACGCGGTCAATTTGCTGATTTTAAACTCTTATCGTATAAACCGCACGCTGTACACGTAGAAATTGTTCCATTTATATATGGTAATTATTCTCTTAACTTCTTCAACGATACTACTTGGATTTATTCGCTATTTAATCATTGCAGACTGCTTTCAAAATGAAATTTTGAACTTTGCTGCCATTGGAGAGTCATTGCTGCATGTATTCGGTGCTGTCATCTCGGGATCACAGGTTAAAAATTAAAATTGTTTTGCTTTCTTAGACTTTCTTGTCTTAAGTTTTGATTTCAGTTCTGATACTTATTTAAAGTTTTTCAATGTTTAAAGCAGTATTCACTGATCACGTTTAGCAAGTTTTTTGCAAAATTTGAAATTATTTTCATCAAGCCAAAGAGCGTGCAGCAAATTTTTGTTACTTTCTCATTGAGTGTGGGAGAGATAAAGCTCAAAAACTTCATATAAAAAACTTGCAAAACTTGCTGAAGGTGGTCAGTGTATACAACTTTAGTCACGTTGGGCGTCATCACTGCTTTGCTAAATGTTGCAATACAAAAATTTAAGGAAATTTTTAATGACATGTCTGTGATAAGTAGCGTCTAAAGTCATGTTGGGGCCCTTGGGTACAAAGAATTTAAAAGTTTTTTTGATAACATGCACATTAGGGCGGAGTAATTTGTTCGAAGAAAGAAAGTGTGTTAGCAAAAATGCTGAACAAACTAGATCCCAAAAATGACGTTTGACCTTTCCAATTTTTTAAAGTAATATAGTGTATTTTAATTTTTTGAACGAAGTTAATTTTTTATTTACAAAATTTTGTGTATATATTTATGTTTAAGAAATAATTCCATATATTGCAAAAGTTAAAAATATCGAGTTGTTTCGTATACTTTCTTTTTCGGTGAATGAAAGAGAGTTTTCGCTCATTTACTTGCTTTGTTTATATACATATGTATTTCAACACATTTTTTAATAATCAAAGTGTTTTGAGTCGTCTTTCATCTTTGAATCTTGATTTTTAATCATAATAAACAAAAAATACATTCTTCTCTGAAAACAAAATAAGTATACGAGATACTGTAAGCGACCCTCCCCTAGCCTTAAAGTTTATAAGAAACAAAAAATCAATTACAATTGTAGTTATTACACGAATATAATAGATTTAAACGAACCAATTTTATATGAGCCCCCGCTTACACGTGACATTTCGAATAATCATTTACTATTACTTTTACAACTACCGTTGCCAGAAGAACTACCGTTGCCAGATCCTAAAAATTCCATGTCATATACAAGAAACGGAACGGTTTGTACAGCTTTTAACTAATGTTTCACGACGTGCTGTTGAAAAGAACAGGGAAGGCGTTATGGCGGTGACAGTTAAAAGTAGAAAAACAATCCCTCGTTTAGAAACTAAAAAAGATTTGGTGTGAAGACTGTTTTCTAAATTTGTTTTGTGGTTAGTCAAATTGAAATAACAAATTTTGATTAGTTTTTGCTGAAATCTATCATATTTTTGAAGTGAAATAATTATCAACATTAAATTAAATTGAAAAATTATTATCCGGAGATTAGAACCTTAACCGCGTGAGTGTAAGTGCATGGGCTTATTCATTCGACCATAGCAGTTGTTAACCAATCGTTGCCTAATTTTATTCATGACAATACACGTTTTCTCGTGCGTTTAGAAGAAATTTGTTTTAATTTAGTACAAATTTCCTATTTGAGTCTATAATAACTTAGCAAATAAATGCATGAGTATAAAAATTTGAGCTTATAATAACTTAGGAAATATTTGCAACATTTTTAGCAACATTTTGCTTGAATTTAATCAAAATTTTGCTTTATTCTAAATGCATGAAGAGTGATTTAAATTTCACCGTGATTGAGAAAAGTTTTGCTGATTTGCTTTTAAGCAAAACATTTGCTTGATTCAAGCAAAATAATTATCTACGTGTACATAGTTATCTATTTTCTAAATTGTCTGCAAATTTTTTCTTATATATAAATAAATATACAAAATTGTGTGAATAAAAATTAACTTCGATCAAAAAATGATAATATACTATTTTTCTTTTAAAAATTTGGGAAGGTCAATCGTCATTTTTGAGATATGGTTTGTTCACAGTTGTTGCTACAAATTTAGCGTAGGATTCGAATATGCCATACACTTTCTTCGAAAAAAATTGCTCCGCCCTAATGTACATGAACATGTAATCGATTAAAGAATAAGAAAAAACAAACCTAATAATCAATGATTATTAATCATCATTAACTAAGAAGTTTATTTTATTTAACTGACTTAAAAGGAGCGATATATATTGAATATACAATATTGTTTCAAAATTGGTTCACTCTTTAATGTTTTAAACACGAATGATTGAGGATCTACAAGCTCAATGCAGAATCCAAACGATTAATGTTCTTAAAAAGTTTTACACGACAATTTTTCTCTTTAAGATATGCCATTGTCAGCAGAGAGGTGGTGGCCGATGAGAAATATTTAATATATTGAAAGATCATTTTGATGAGATTTTAACCTGACTGTTCTTTAATGGCTGATTAGAAATATTGAATTCATTGAAAGATCATTCCTATGAGATTTGAACTTGGGTTTATTAAACCATTAAAAATGCTTTTGTATAATTAGGTCCACATATTTTTATTTTTTTTTTCCAGTCCAAGCAGTTCTAGTTACATTGGCCATTTAAAAATAATCTCGTGAAAAATACGTAATCTATGTAATTCAGGTATTATATTCATTTGTTGTTGGCAAATGATGTAAGCAAAATATTTGTGTTTCGTGAGCTGCTTGATTCGTGTCACTCTAAGTAGGTACTAGCCCAGCCCATACAGTGATGCCGTCCATTAGCTCTCTATCTCTTTGGGTTTTTTATTAAACAACTTACTATATTTTCTCTTGTGTTAATTGTTTTTTTGTTTTTTATGCTTCTCTATGTATAATATAATGTACCTATATATTTCGGTTGTAATTTTCAAACGCTTCTACTTTATATAAAATCAAAAAAAAAAAAAACAAAAAATTTACAGAAAGATTTAACATCTGTGAAAACTAAAGCATCTAACCATGGTGAAGGGATAGAACTGTGTGATCATTTGGTGAGTAGTATTTGAATGAGCTTCATTAAATGTTTTGAACGTTTAGAAATCATTCGTTTGAAATGTAACGCATTTTCATATGTTTATAAAAATTTAATACTTTATGTTGTTTCAAATATTCTTGAATACTAACTACTCAACTAATGTGATAGCGCTTAATTTTGAAACAAAACCATTTGAATTTAACCCTTTAACATTAACCCTTTTACGAAAACAATACTAAAAATATAGCGAAATGGAATGCGTGCCATCTGTCCAGCTACTGTGTCAGTCATAATAAATATTCTATCTCAGTGGGAGAGCTGCAGTGAATTGCGTAAAGTCGCTCTCAAATGTTGCGCCTTGATGGTTATCGTTTCACAAAGATCTAGTCCGGAAGAAGTAAGTGTTGCTAAAACTCAACCCAAGCTAAAACTAATTTGGTAACTTTTTTGCAGCGCCAAATAGAATTAACTACAATTATTCAACTTTACTGTGATGTTTTAGAAAAACTATTAAAAACTGATAACTTCAACAAAAAATCCGATGCTTTTGAAATTTCCAGTGACGCAAACAACGTTATTATAGACGTCAATGCACTACTCAGCACAATTTCCAATGTAGATGTTTTTTTGTCTGATCCAAAAAATGCCAGCCACATTTGTCTGGCTTTTAACGAGACACAACTTATAGATAGTCTTATAGAAATTCCCTCAAGGATACAGGTGAGAAAAATTCTAGCCACATTTCAATGTATACGAATTTGTATTAAAGATAACGTGTTTTTAGCATTGGAATATAAATCATTCACCGCTGCTATGCAGCACCGTTAAATCGCTCGGGCTTATAGCGCGTAAATCTGTTAAGATTGCCAATAAATATCCATTTCCTGATAAGATGGAAAAAATATTTCGAGGTCTCTGCGAGTTTGGAGCACCCTCTAAAGAGTTGCTTGAAGCTTGTTTTAGTCTCGCTTACGATGACGAAGCCGAAATATTAATTTTACCGGAAGTTTTAATAAAATTAATTGAATGGCTACCCGATATCAGTGAACAAGAGCAATCATATATAAGTGGTCTCATACTAAAAGGATGTACGAGCAGCTATGCAACGTAAGTGGTTATTTGCTTTTGCCCATATTCTGTCAACTGAACCCAATAAATGGTGATATTTTTATCTGACAATGTTGATTTTGCTAATAAATAGTTAAAAAACGAAAAAAATTTTCTAATATTCATATTTACACCAGATCAAGACATGAAAAAGTGACTGATTGCTTTTGTTTAGAAAAAAAGGGCATTTTTTCATTCAGTTCATCAATTCAATTCATTTACTTACATACATTTTTTTAATGAACATTTTTTTCGTTTAGAAAATCCACCGCATGTGATAATCGCACAATCAAAGCTTTGTGCGAGTGCCTGCAAAAGTATAAATTTCTATCAGAACTGTGCATACAAAATTGCATAAAATTTATTGAAGAACTTTCGAAGATAAGTATTACTCCGATCGAATTGAAACGTCTTTTGGGCTTGTTAAGGAAGGAGAGTGCATTCCCATATTGCAAGCAACTACTACAGGTAATCGTCGACTTTTATCTTATTTTTCGTAAAAATTATAAGAAAAAAACATTTTTTAAAAGTAACAATATAATGCAATAATTTTGGATTTAATTTTAAATCTTATAGTACTTGAAAAACTCATTTAAAATTTTCTATGAAATTCCGCAGTGAAGGTTGTTGAATCCGTCTTACTGCTCACCAAAATATCTAATACATTTTTTTCCGCCTGTCGGTAATTCGGGTTTCAATTGTAATCTTAAATTTACCAGAACGAAATTCAATCTATAACCTTTTTTATAGAAAATCTATATCAAATTTGGAATTGGAGGCTTCGTTAATGCAAGTGGTAGTGAGTTTGAATATTACCTAGGAGTCCCAGGTTCGAATTCAGATTCATCCACGGTACTACACGTTTACCTTTCGTTATTTCCTCATTCTAATCAACTGATATAAAAAAATCATTGCTCAGATTCAAGTTATTATCTCTCATTATCATTCAGCTTTCTGCCACATGTAGAATATGTTCCACTTGGTTCCAACATCGTTTCCACTTACATATCTATAATCCCATTTCAAACCAAGCTAAAAAAGTTGCATTGACTTGATATTTTCACATAAGCTTTTATAAAACACACTCTATAGTTGGAAAAATATAAGAAAGCACGCCTATTCCCCTTACAGAACGACGTCAATAAAACGTCATAAAAACTTCGTATTTTGTAAAACACTAAAAAACTTTGCTACACAGCATTTTTGAGACAGATTTTCAAAAATGTTTTTTCCAGATTTTATTCGTATTTTGAAGAAATGCCAATTAGACCTTTCTAAGTGGTAAGATCTAATGAGTAGATTGCAAGCTAATGAATCAAGTTCTTTATGAAAATAAAACTTTTGTAACATTTTTATGTCTTTTAAATCAGAACTTGCTGTTTTTAACTGATTAATTCTTTACCGTTTCGCAAATTTTAGTCTTATTTATTATATTTTGTATAATAAATAATCGACCTTTGAATTCATTCTTTGGATCACATTTCTGATGGTTGTATAGCATTGCTTTGCATTGGCCGCATTCCAGCCGAAAAAGTGCTCAGGTAGCGAAGTAGCATAAAGTGATACTTTCTGCTGAATGGGTTTTTTTGCGAAACGTCAAACATCTAAAATTGCTGAATGGGTTTTTTTTAACATCTAAAATTTCTTTATACTATTGTGCATTCGTTTCACACAAGAAATCATTACTTAACAGCTTTATTGAAGAATAATCTTCTTATAATTAATAATTATCTATTTTCACTTCACAGCAAACCTTCAGCAACAGTTAACAATTTGCAGCCATGTGTTTTTAGCTGTCAAAATGAAAAGAGCATAAGCAGCTCAACCAAAGTAGCATACAATTTTTTCGATACCTAAGATGGCGACCGATCGGGGAACATTTTGTTTGAGCACATTATGGTACATACCATTCAGCCCGAAAGTTGTAGAGTAGCTACGTAACAAATTTTTGGCTGATTGGGGCCATTATCTCTATCTTTGCTTTGTACTATCACACAGCAGAGTTGTAAAAAATTTAATAAATGCACTAAAAAACTGGCACTAAATGTCAAAGAAATGATTTTAGTCATTTCAACGTTATTTGGATTCATGACTTCAAGTATTGAAATCAGCAATAATTTTAAAGTCAAAGTAATTTAATTCAATTTTGCATTCAATTGAAATAAATTTCAAGTCAAAAAATCGTTAGAAGTCAGTTGAAATAATGTTTTAAATCAGTGAAAGAGCTTAGGTAAGGTTAAGGTGGCGTCAAGTCATGAGACCGACCCGCTAAGACCAGATTACTGGTCTGTTGTGATCCCACAGAATGAAAGAAGGCCGTAATCAAGTGAAACTTTTGTGTAGGATGTTCTTAATGCGGCAGAAAACTGTAGAAACACGTGATATTCAACCTTTTGCTATGTGTTCCTCCAAAAACTTTCCTACCACCACCAACTACAACTTTTCTACGTAAGTTGATGTGTTTTAAAGTTCTTTTGATTAAAAATAAGAAAATAAATGTTATAGCGTAGGACCATGGCCCGACCAGGACTCTTACCCGGGACACTTGGGTGACAGTCAAGTGCGCTTTCACTTGAATATCGAGGTCGTCAAAAACATTGTTAAATAACTTGAAATCACTTTTGATTCCATTTTAAAATTTTTGAAGTAATTTTGTATGCAGAATAAATTTTTACTTATTCAAGCAAAAATAAACCTTGAAAGTTAAAGTGGACTTCAAAATGACTTCAAAGATTTCAACGAAGATTTTGCAACCTTTGCAAAAAGGTTAATTCTTTTCAAAAGAATTATGGAATGCAATCATTTCAGTTTTGCGGTCATGACTACGATTTCAATTTAAATGAAATCATCAATGACTTAATTTTCTTCAATAATTTAAAAATAATTTCAGGACTTCTTATGGTGAAGTCATTGCAATAAAACATTATTTAAAAATTGATATCATAACCTGAAATCATTGATTGCAATATGAAATTATTGAAATCTTTTAGAACTTTTGATTTAGCTAATTTTTTCAACTCCACCGAACTTGAGAGTAAAAATGTAGTCCCAGGAAGAGTTTTTCTGATAAATTTTGCAAATCTTTCCCAAGAATACTCTTTGTGGATGTAAAACTATTCAGTTGTGAACATTCCGGTGCCAACACTTAAAATTTGGATCATGTGTCAATACCGTAGCAGCTGTCAATACTTTCTTGCTTTCATTTTCACATTTTATTTTATATCATGTATTCGCTACTCGTTATTCTCATTAGTTTATTTTTTGAATGGAATCAGTCTTTGTTCATGCACTAAAGCGGTTACAGTTTGAAGCTCAAGTGAAGAGTAATAAATATATAACTTTAAACATTACTTTAATTCAAGATAAACTTATTTTATTTTTCCACTCAGGATCCTCACACCGACAGCTTTTCCTAAAGCTTTAATTTTATTATGTAAATGAAAAAGTTAGTTCTGTCTAGAATAATATTTAGTTTACATTTTTATTTTTAAATACTGAACAAAATTAACAGAAAAATAAGTAAAAAAGGAGATAGACTTGCAAGTGAAACGATATCTTACATCTACCACTTCACAAATCTTTAGGTTGCGATGACAGATGATGTGACTATTTGGAAAAAATATTGCCTCTTCCAATTGGTGCCAAGTGGAATGTTTGCTATGTTTTTAAATGTCACAGATTTTTATTTTATTGAAAGGGTTATATTTGAAAAAAAAAATACAGAGGTTATTCGATACTCTTTAATACAAATCTATTTTCAGACAATAGTTACGGTTTCACTTCAAAATTTGACTAGTGGAAATCTGTGTTTCCAGTACTTCGATTTAATCCATGAAGACGATGGTATATTGGTACCTGACATTAAAAATTGGACCATGTCCGGGTCATATGGATTTATTTTCCACACGCTAATAAGACTACAAGAAAAGCCAGGCAAAAATTACGATAAAGGCGTATCTGATCTTTCGCAAAGTGCTGACAGTTCAAATAAGCGCCGCATGCTTTTGAAGTAGATATTTTAAATAAACCTTTTGTTTTGTTTCTTGACATTTGTATGTATTTTAAATTTTTTTAGCTTGCGTACAGACAGTAATACTGGATTTGAAATATTTTTACAAAATGGCGGAAATCTTGTAGTTGCTGCACTGACTAAACGTGAATATCTGACCTCGTCCGTTGCGACAAAAACCTTATTTGATGGTCAGTGGCATTTCGTAACAGCGGCTATTACACCACCCAAGCGACCGTTTTCATATAGTCAAATAAACGTGTTCGTAGACTTTATGCAAAAAATAAGCGCCACTTTAAAGTTCCAAGCAATCAGTGAGGTAACAGTAAAAGTTGCGGAAACAAATCGATGTCAATCAATTAATTTTACAAAAATTTTAACTATTTGCAGCCCTTTACATTCTGCTCTGTTGGCTCAGCAGCTTTACCTATTAAGACATATGACTCTGCAGCTGCTCCGACATCCTTGGCGCGTTCGTCCTCGCATGAAACCAGCTCTTACAAGGGCATGCTGCCAAGCTTACTAGAGAGAACCTTATCGACTAATGTATGTTTTAACAGCAGCTCAGTAAAGATATTCTAAAGTTAAAAAATGTTCTATTCTTTTAGGTTTCCAATTATTTTACTCTTCCCTTACGTACACAAACATCATTTGATCCTAATGTCAAGAATTTCCCCATTGGCATGCAGGACACTGTGTTTGGTGAACCATCGTGCTTATATGGTCAGCTAGGCGCCGTATTGATGGCTGAACCAACAACAAATATGAAAACTATTTTCGATGCTGGCATTCATTTCTCTTCAGTATTTTCACAAGATAATGATTTGCTCGAACTTACTTCACGTTTTGTGTTCTGCTACGCCCCAGGATCCCAAAGTGGAGACAGTTGTCAGGATCTCATACCTATTGGTAGATATACAGCTACAATCAAAGCCAAACATTGCCGAATCGTAAAGATGCAGGATACTATCAGTAGCATTGGAGGCATTCAAGCAATTCTGCCCATTCTACACAAAATTACTAAAGAGCAAGATAATTTTCCATTCTCAAGTGAAGAGAGTAATGAGTGTGTGCCACTCTCTGGGGGAGCTGAACAATTAAAAACATCAACGGCTGATGAATTTTCCGATTGGGAGATGCTGTCGTCTAATTCATACACAGGTATGACATGCCTTATGATGACATATAAAACTTTTGAAATAATGCGTAGGAAAGCAAAACCATTTTAGAAAAAGTATTTATACCCAGCCGCCCCCTTGCCCTAATTGAACTCACGGGGTGAAATACACCGTAGGCTTTTCTTGAACTTGAAATTGACCTATTAAATTCGAGAAAATTAAAGTCTTATCATCATTTACATGTAATTTGAAGCATAAACCGCGGACTTAAGCAGGTATAATGTAAATAAGACCTTTATTTTTCTTCCGGAAACTATTCTAAGTAAAGCATTTCAATTCGTGGTGTGGATAATCCCCGTGTAGCCGTTGTGTAAAAACTATGTTGCTTAATTTATTTTCAATATTTTTCCACCTGTTTATAAGTTCAAAATTAAAAAGGGAGTAAAATGCAACTTAAGACAAATATTTTATAATCAAGGCCCCAAACGTCCATAAAATATTATCAGTGAAACTGTATACGTAAATTGTGGTCGAATGCTGAATTCTGAGTCTGTGTGACCTATAACTCTAAAGCTGTTCGATATTGAAAATTTGGGTGGTGTGAGAAGTGCCACGCTCCCTTGTCAAACGCCCATAAAATGTTAACAGTGAAACGGCATGCACAAATTGTGGTCGAATACAGAATTCCGAGGCTGTGCGACCAATACTTCCTTGAAAGCTATTCGATATCACAAATTTGGGTTGTATAGGATGTGTCACGCCCCTTGTATAACTTCTATAAAATGCTATCAGTGAAACGGCATGTGCAAATTGTGGTCGAATACCGAATTCCGAGGCTGTGCGACCTATAATTCCAAAGCTTTTCGATATTGAAAATTTGGGCTGTATATGAAGTGTCACGCCCACTTTACCAATGCAAAACACTCCTTCGCACATATGTGTTTTATAATTTTATAAAGTTAGATTTTTCAATATAAGCCTAATATGTGCGCACGCTCCGACAGAAGACAAGGACGATGAGATCAAGGAAATTTTCTACGAGCGCCTTGAAAATGGTTACGAGCGCTGCCCCCGTCACGACGTAAAAATCGTGCTTGGTGACTTCAACGCTAAGGTGGGCAAGGAAAATATTTTTTGTCCAACAGTCGGAAAGTTCAGCCTCCACGACAACACCTCCGATAACGGAATGAGGCTGATTGACTTCGCCGCATCACGAAACATGGTCGTAAGTAGCACTAGATTCAAGCATCTCAATATTCATAAAGTCACCTGGATGTCCCCTGATCAAAAAACCAAGAATCAAATTGATCACGTTTTGATCGACGGAAGGCACTCTTCCAGTGTATTGGATGTACGCACGATCCGTGGTGCAAACATTGACTCGGATCACTATCTTGTTGCAGCCAAGATCCGTACACGTCTATGCGCAGCTAAGAATACACGCAACCCTACACAGAGAAAGCTAGACGTCGACAAGCTGCAATCGAAACAGACAGCCGATGCTTTCGCCACTCGACTCTCACTCCTGCTTCAAAGCACTCCTCCAATCGATGATATATGAGCGCAGTGGACACACATTTCCAACTCCATGCGTGCGGCTGCTGAAGAGGTGATTGGCTACCAACGCCCTCGCCGAAACCAGTGGTACGACCAGGAGTGTCGCGACGCCACTGCAGAGAAAGACGCCGCCTACAAAGCCACCCTGCAGTTGGTTGTAACGCGCTGCTAAGGAGCGATACAAAGAAAAGAGGAGGGAAGAGAGACATATTTTCAGGCGGAAAAAAAGAGAGGCAGAAAAGTGCGAGCAGGAGAAGATTGAGATGTATGGTGACAGGAATGAGGCCCGAAAATTTTTCGAAAAACTAAGACGCCTTGCCGATGGTTTTAAAACCGGGGCCTCTTCCTGCAAGGATGAAAACGGGAATCTAGTGACAGATGTCCAGAGTACACTGACGTTATGGAGGGAACACTTATCTAAGCTTCTAAATGGCGACGCTGACAACAATCCCGCCAATAGAGATGATATTCCGGAAACCCCAATTTTGGATGACAGCGTTGAGGTTCCGCTGCCCGACTATGATGAAGTTCTGACAGCTATAGCTCGGCTTAAAAATAACAAAGCCGCGGGAGCTGATGGCTTACCTGCTGAGCTGTTTAAGAACGAAGGCGAAGCTCTATTTAAATGCATTCACGAGCTTCTATGCAGAATATGGTCGAAAGAATGCATTCCGAACGATTGGAATGGCAGTGTGCTCTGCCCAATCCACAAGAAAGGCGATCCCACTATCTGTGCCAATTACCGTGGGATAAGCCTTCTTAATATCGCATATAAGGTCCTGTCGAGCGTTTTATGTAAAAGATTGAAGCCCATTGTAAACGAACTGATCGGACCTTATCAGTGTGGCTTCAGATCTGGAAAGTCCACCATCGACCAGATTTTCACGCTACGACAAATCTTGGAGAAGACTCAAGAAAAACAAGTCGACACCCACCATCTTTTTGTCGACTACAAAGCCGCCTTCGACAGCCCAATAAGGAAGCACCTGTACTCCACCATGTCTGAATTTGGTATTCCTGCAAAACTAATACGACTTTGCAGGATGACACTAAGCAACACCAGCAGCGCAGTTAAAATCGGGAAGGACCTCTCCCCACCATTTATTACCAAACGAGGTTTCAGACAAGGTGATTCCTCATCGTGCGACTTTTTCAACCTAATGATGGAAAAGATCATCCGAGCTGCTGATCTGAGACGTAGTGGCACAATATTCTACAAGAGTGTTATGCTGCTTGCGTATGCTGATGACATAGATATCATTGGCCATAATACGCGCGAAGTCAGTGCAGCATTTTCCAGATTAGAAAGAGAGTCAAGTCGAATGGGTCTGTCAGTGAATGCAGATAAGACGAAATACTTGGTGTCAACAAACAAACAGTCCCAGCGTCTTGGAACCCACGTTACCGTTGACAATCCTTCTTCGAGGTTGTGAAGAACTTTGTTTATCTGGGATCCAGCATTAATTCAACCAACGACATCAGCATTGAGATCAAACGAAGAATAACTCTTGCCAACAGGTGTTACTTTGGGCTCAGTAGGCAATTGAGAAGCAGAGCCCTCTCTCGACGAACAAAAATCACGCTCTATAAATCGCTCATCATGCCCGTCCTACTTTACGCATCACAAACCTGGACGCTGAGCAGTTTAGATGAAAAGACTTTAGGAGCATTCGAGAGAAAGATTCTTCGTAAGATCTACGGACCAATCTGCGTCAATGGCGAGTACCGAATACGGTGGAATGATGAACTGTATGAGCTGTACGCTGACATCGACATAGTCAAGCGCATTAAAATCGAGCGGCTTCGCTGGCTTGGTCATGTTCAGCGCATGAAAGACGATGCTCCAGTGAAAAAACATTCGATTCGGTACCCAGCGGCGGTCAACGCAGAAGAGGACGACCCCATCTTCGTTGGAAAGACCAAGTAGAGGACAACCTGACGAAGCTTAGAATTTCCAACTGGCGCCAGCAAGCGAAAGATAGAAATGGCTGGCGCAAATTCTTAGATGAGGCCAAGACCGACATACGGTTGTAGCGCCAACTAAGTAAGTAAGTAAGTAGTTTTATAAAGTTTCATGAAAATCAGTTCAGATATACCCGAGAAACAATTTGTGCCCGTACCAAACTACTCAGGCACAAAATTCCAGATTATCGGACTCAATTTTATTTTTAAAAGCTACGAGTAGTAACGAAAAACTGCGAAGTTTATGAAAACAAATTTATCGCACATTGATGTTAAGCCGAATGTAAACGAGCTTCAGCGAACAGGACCCGAGAAAAAAATTGATATATTGTGTCAATAAAGTAGCTGATATATATCGAAACTGACCTGAGTCTTAATTATAATGTACCCGAAACATACCCAACAAGTACCTTGAAAGGCACCTGAAATAGTACCGTAGTAAGTCTGTATTATGTCAATAAAGTGTTCAAAAGCGACTATTCGGACACAATGAACTGACGCGTGCCCGAAACAGTCTTCGTTCGTACATTGTGCCTGCCCAAGGTGTTCCAGAAATAGCACTTCTTTCGGTGAAGAGATCGGACATTTACCGACACGGGCACCGGACATATATCAACTACTTTATTGACACAAAATATGTAATTGTTTCTTGGGATATAAACTAAATTTTAATAAAAAAATAAATAAATTACCAAATTTTAGTATTATATGATCAAAACCGTCTGATATATAGAAGTTCTATTGATTCGTGGGCGGTTTAAGTAGGCGTGGTAGCATTTATATATATATATAGTGACTGCCAATTGGAAGACCTACATACCAAATTTCACTATAAAAACTGTCTGGCAACGCTATTTTCGAGTAGTGATTAATTTCAGTAGTCGATCATTTCTTATCTTTCATTTTGATGCTTAACTGGTTAATAATTTATTTCAGCTGAAATACCTTCTTTATAAACATTCTTTTCTGTGAAATAATCAACTGTATTGGATTTTGAAGTAGTTTTCATAAATTATCACTTGAAAATTCTTGGCTCTGCTGTGGTTGCTGTTGCATTGTTCTATTGCTTAACCTTGAGGTTTGCAAATGGCTCCGCCGAAATACCTTATCTGTGGTGTGTGCATCAAAAATAGCATTGGATGTGGAGTATGTGGCTGCTGGTTCCATATAGAATGTATGGAGGTCACTGGAGGTCCGCCCTCTCCTGACAATAGCTTCCAGGCTCTGCGAGTGAAACTGAGTGACCTCAAAGTTGGAATTACCGATATGAAACAACATTTCGCTACGCTACTAAGCAATTTTAAAATAGACTGGTCGTCAACTTTTAATGATATCAAGGATGATATTGACAGTTGCCACCAGCAGATTGTGCTAGTTGACTATACTTCAAAAAACAAAATTATGGAACTGGAACATGCGAATAATGGGAACAATTGAAGAAAAGTGAAAACTCAAATTTTATATTTTTTTAATTACATGTATTAAAACCTCATAAGTCTAAATCCGGAAAAATTTCAGGTCGCTCTCAAGTTGTTTAGAAGTTATAGGGGTCCAAAGTTGTAAAAATTCAAAAGAAAGGTGATGCTGTTACCTATTCAACCAGCTTAAAAATTCATGCATTACTTTCGAAGATATAACATTTTACGTAATATGGAAACTTGATATTTCGTAAAAGGGTTAACCATCCCAATTTTTCCGGATTTAGACTAAGAATGTCTTCATACATATAATTAAAAAAAATATGTAAAATTTCAGTTTTAACTATTCTCCAATTATGCCAAATAATGCGCCAAATCAACAGCGCCAAATACATTGTGCTGATATATTAATTAGTGGACTTCTAACACCTATGATCCTGTCTTAGTTGTTAGCAAGTTTTTTAATCTTCCCACTAACGCCTCTGACCTCCAGTATTGTTGCTATACGCAACGGCAAAAATTTGTTCTCGTAAATTTGAACAACGTTAAACAGCGAGATGATTTAATGAAACAGTATTTTAAGAAGCGAAACTTGAAACTATGTGACATCATAGGTAGTGACCTGCAATCACCGGTCTATGTTAATGACCATTACACTCCGGCGGCTAGTAAGCTCAACGTTGCATGTAGGAAGCTCTTGCACGCGAAGAAAATAAAACAATTTAAAATCTATACATATAATAAAACTGTAAAAAAACTGTACATTGAATATTTTTTCGAATTCTTTTTGCTCTGAACATTTTTAAGGATGCAAATCCAAAAATGTAATTTTTAAAAATATTGTCTGTCAGTCCGAACGCGCATCACATAAAACCTATGGATGTAGGTTCCTTACGTCCTTTGTTGGGACATAGGCTACAGGGACATTATCACTAAAAAAGGACTTAAAAATAACGGTTCTTTTGTAAAATAATAGAAATTATAAACACTGAAAAGTGAGTTAAAAATTAGAGATACGTTCAAACAACTTATTAAAGAATTGTTGGTTATTAAGTTATAATCTAATAAGCACCCTACAATATGTATTCACCAATAACATTCTCATATCTTAAAAACTATGGAAAATCTTATTTCAATGAATTTTTGGTTATAACATCGTTACCTAAACCTAAAAAACTATTCCAAAATCAAAGTTTTGACTTTCGACTAAAATAGCTTCGTTGCGTTTTAATATATTTCATTCAATCTTCTTTTGTTTACAAGTTCAATTAAATAACTTGCAAAAAATTACTGCAACGGTTCTGTAAGCAAGGGATAATGCCTTTTTTCCAAAAGATAGTGCAAAAGTTGTTTTTGTTGTAAAAAGAATAAAAACTGAAAATTGCTATTTTTATACTCTTTCATATGACGTATCACTTTTATGCAAAAACTATTTCAGTTTTATACGAAATTGGTTTTTCTATTTCTTTTAAGAAAAATGCAATGGTACCTCCCCCTTTTGATTTTAGCGACGAATTCAATTTTTTGTAAGTGCTGTTTTTATCATTTTTAAAAAATACTGTGCCCTTAAGAGTAATTTTTTTAAGCCCCCGCTCACCCCCTCCCAATGCCGTAGATAAATATTGCATAAGGGGGGGGGGTTTACTGAAGCAAACAAATTTGTTTTTTTTCCATTTCCATAGAGATTTTTGAAGGCCTAAGATCTTTTTAAATTTCTTAACCGATTTCAACAATCGAAATGAAAAGAGTTAATGGCTTTAACATACAAAATTGATTCAATCGCTCGGTTTTGAGCAAGAGGACAAGTATTGATTTAAATAAACCAACAAAAACAGATATTTAAAATAAAATAACATATTTGTATGTAGATACTTTTATAACTCCTTCTTTAATTCTTTTTGAGCACGAAGCCAATTTGTCGATAAGTTTCCTTGCTCACAGAAATTAGAGCTGTAAAAGAATGCATTCAATTTGTTTTTGTTTACAAAAAAGTGAATCAGTGAATAACGAAATAAACTGCATCCAATGAATGCAAAATTGATTTATAAATAACATTTAATTTTTCATTTTCGCTATTCAGCATAAAGAATAAATTTTTTTATTTATTATTTATTATGAATTTGTTATTCATTATTAATTTTTTATTCATTATTAATTTTTTATTAATTTTTCATTTTTTATTCATTATTAATTTTTTTTTCATTATTAATTTTTTTATTCATTATTCATTTATTAATTTTTTTTTTAATTTAGAAACGCTGCATTTATCACCGCAAGATAATTAAAGTGTTTCAAGAGCTGTGTTGCAACCCTCATTTCTTTTGTTGGTCCATTTTGTTTTCCATAACTCAAGTTCAGCTCTCAATGTTTCTATATCTATTTTATTTGCTACAAGTCCTTTATAGCAGTTTGAAAATATATAATATTTTACTTATTTTTTCTTTTTGAAAAACATATGTTATGTTTTAAAAATTTGCAATTATTTGAAAGTAGTTTGGAAATCAGAATTTTATTGTAAAGCTTAATTCGATAAAGATCCTATGTTGTTTCTGTCGGAACATCGCATCTTGATTAACGAGGCTTACTTATTTCCATTCCAAATTATTAAAAGCATATCTCAGTTTTATTAAATATATCTTTAAATGCTTCGAAAATTTTCCATAGTTTCGACTACAAGATTTATAAGTTCGCAACATTCTATAAGATTTTTATCAATTTTTTGCTGTATTCAGAGTATGTCAGAGTTGACGTAAATGAAAATATTTTATGTATGAAATGAATTGTAACCAAAAATTCTGGGCTCGTAATTACGCACATTTATTGGCTTGCTTGAAACGAAGTGTCACGGATAGAATTTGAGGTATAAATTTATTGTAAGCACTTGACGATAATCGTGGCGGCCGTAGCCTAGTGGGTAGAGTGCGTGGCTCCTAAGCTAAAGAACCGCGGTAGCCCGGGTTCAATTCCAGCTCAGACAGAAAGTTTTTTCAATTGAAATAATTTTTCTGTTCGGTCGTCACCTCTCTGCAGACAATGGCAAACCTCAGAGAGTAAAAATTGCCATGTAAAGCTTCTTGAGAACATAAGCCGTTCGGAGTCGGCATAAAACACGTAGGTCCAGTTCTCGGTCATTTGTGATCAAACATTTAATAACACGCACAACACAATTGATCAATAGAAGCTAGGTCAAAGTCCTTCCAAGGACTGAAATGGCCAGTTTATTATATATTATTACTTGACGATAATCACATACAGTTCAAGAAATTGCGCAACTAACAAATGTGCCAATGAAATGCACTTTTACGTTAAGTTAATTAATAAATTAACGAACAAGATAGCAACTATCATTACACCGTACCACTTTATCGGAAAAAATTTCACACACGAAGTAAACCGTATACACGTGAAACTAGAGGCAAAGGATAGTAAAGCTGCGTTCTCAATTTTTCTCATGAACGTCAAGATTTTTTGAAAAGGACTTCGAAGAAATAAGACATGTATTTGTCTAATTTTTTTACTAATTATTTAAATACTTAAAACCACCTAAACATAGCAATATGGGTATTAAATGATATAGAACAATCTCTTTTGAAAAAAAAATGAAATTTGAAAAGGTTTTTTTGGTTTGGTATTGAAAGAAATGGATGTTTTTTTACTTCACACAATTTGAAATTTGTTTTCATAAATTGTCAAATCAAACATAAGTAAATTAAACTAGTTTACATATTTAGAATGGATGTATAGTCATTGCGTAGTTTTTTTATAAAAAAGATTGTCTTCTTTCATTTGGTACCCATATTGTTATGTTTAGAGTGTCTTAAGTATTTTAATAAAGTTTTTTAACAAATACGCCTTGCAACTTAAAAGGTATTTAAAACAAATCAGGCCGTTCTAAAGAAAATGTAAGAACGCAGTTTTACTATCCTTGGCATCTAATTTCACTTGTTTATGGTTTAGTTCGTGCGTGAAAAGTGCTGTTGTACAGTGTTATCATTTTAATTTCACTGAATTGTTCAGAATAATTTTGTTCAATTTATATGCATACGTTCTGCAAACGTTAGTACGTCAGCAAAAATACAAAGGCAAAAATAAAGAAATGTATTTATATTGTATTATATTAAACTTTATATTTGCTAACCAAAGTAAGCATACAAAATTTTAAATTTATCTTCATATTTTGGCCAAATAAAAAATTTGGAATATTTGTGACTTTATTCAATATAAAAAATATTCTGGATTGCTAAGGGGGGTTTTAACACCCTGAACCCCCCATATCTACAGCGTTTCTCCCTCCTAAGCATTTTTTTTACTGTTGCAAGTGTTAATCCAATCTTAAGTATTACTTGAATTCTTTGGTTTTTGCTTTTATATCTATATTTATTTGTAAAAGTTACAGTGAAGTATACAACAATGCGTACAACAAATCAATAACAGATTTAGGGTTTTCACAAGCTGTCGTATTGTTGTATGTCGTATTGCGTTTTCAATAAAAAAATACAACTACTGTGAACATACCCTAAGGGCTTATTTTGTTGTATGTCGTATTTATACAGCTGACTGAAGAAACAGACAAATGACTGGAGAAAATGAATTTTTTTAAATGCCTAAACAAAACGAAGAGAATGAAATAATAAGAGCTTTGTGTGAAAAGTATAGACTTGATCTTGGTATGAATCAGAAAGCCACGTCAAAGCTTTCAATTTCTTCTACAAACCTATTTGCTGGCAAAATAAAAAGAAAAACTGTTATGATAGTGATGTTACTTATGAAATGTGCATGGTAATAACAAATTCGTAACAAGAAAGAACAGCACTGATGAAATACGACAAACAGTATACATACCAAACGTGATTGTATTGTCGTAAACTAGTTTTATGTGGAAGGCAACAACAAAAACTATACAACTGTTGTGAAAAAATACGACAATACAACAATACGACAGCTTGTGAAAACCCTCATTATCTCATAATTTGTAAAAAAGGAAGCATATAAAGAGTTTAAAATATAGGAATTTAGACGGTACTATATCCCAGCAAAAAAAGTGCTTCCAAAAAAAGGAAAAGTGGAAGGGAAAGCATTGAATTCCATTCCTTCCACTTTCATACCCAGAAGACATTCTTTTAACATATGCATGTCATTGGGAGGAATGCTTTCCTTAGTATTCTCTAGAAGTGCTTCCAGAATTTTTTCAATGGAAGATTTCTTTGAGCCCTTAAATGAAAGGAATCTAGTAGGTGTTTTTGAGGAGAACTTTAAGAAGGCATTCCATGGTGGTGAAGCAAGGAGCTTTTTCCTTGCCTAGATGCTTGATAAATTAAAACACGAAAAAATTTATATATTAATAAGTTAAATTTCATAGACTTTATTTTTACTATTGAAAATATAGAAAGCAAGATAATACGTTGAGTGCGTGGTCGATGACGATAGCGAAGTAAGTTTTATGTTTGATGCTTAACTGCTTGACACCTAAGCAAAACGAAGAAAAAAGAGTAACAGAATTTCTTCAGTTGAAGAGCCGTGCGCAAAATGCATTTTTTATGCACGCACTTTAGTATGACCAGTTGACTAGCGGTGGGCTAGAGATCATACGATAGCGGACTGTATGTAGTTGTTGTTGTGCCCTTGAACATGAAACTCGAAATGATGACGAAGAGTGAGTGGTGGGTGGTGGTGATACTGTGTGCATTGTTGTTGCTAGCACGACGATTTAAATTAGTGTCTCCAAAAAACAATGACGATGATGATGATGCGGGGGTAGCGACGACGATAGGTGTCAAAGTGACGAAAAACAAGTGTTCAACGATGAGTAGCTGTGCTGTATATATATATGTAAATTTATATGTTGGCTGTTATTGAAAACATTAAAGCCCTTAATGTGGAAAGTTATTTAACTTAACTAATAGGCATTTGACAACAAAAACATTTGTGAGGTTCCGAACACATGGAATGAAATGGTTTTTGTGGTTAGGGGGGCTTAAAATATTTCACGGAAAATATCCTTTTTCCCGATTGTCTCGCAATTTTAGTGTTGGAAATGAGAAGTGTTTGGGGTTTGTTGGGATTTAAAAAAATCCACGTAAAATATCCCTTTTCCCGATTTTCACGGCATGTTGTGGTTTGAAGTAGGAAGTAGTTGCGTTTTGTTGGAGGTTTGAAAAATTCCACGGAAAATTAAAAAATATATCAAAAAAATTATTGAAATTAAATGCTATTTTAATATCTTTGAGAAGTGGCTTATGAGAATGCTTCTTGAAAGCACTTCTTGATAAGGCTTAGAAGAACACAATTAGATCTATAGAATGTCTTCTGGAAGCAGTGTCCCAAAGAATGCATGTCATATTTGTAACAAAAATTTTGCTGGGATGCTGTACAGTATGGCTAAACATTTAGCAAATAACTTTGATTGCTTCTTATATGTTAAAATGAACTGAATATTCATTGAGCTTGCAGCAAAAATCATAATAGCTACATCCCAGCAAAAAAAGTGCTTCCAAAAGAAGGTAAAGTGGAAGGGAAAGTCTTGAATTCTATCCCTTCCACTTTTATACCCAGAAGGCATTCTTTTAACATAAGCATGTCATTAGGAGGAATGCTTTCCTTAATCTTCTCTAGAAGTGCTTTCAGAACTTTTTCAATGGAAGATTTCTTTGAGCCCTTCAATGAAAGGATTCTAGTAGGTGTTTTCCAGAAGAACTTTAAGAAGGCATTCCATGGAATGGAATAGTTTTTGTGGCTTAGGCGTTAAAAAAAATCCCTAGGAAAATATGCCTTTTCCCGACATTCTCGCGATTTTAGTGTTGGAAATGAAAAGTGTTTGGGTTTTGTTGGGGGTTTAAAAAAATTCCACGTAAAATATCCTTTTTCCCAATTTTCAAAGTTGGAAGTAGTAAGTAGTTGGGTTTAATTGAGGGCTTAAAAACTCCCACGGAAAACATCTTAAACATATTTATATATATAAAAATGAATGTACGTTTGTTGGTTTGTTGGCTTGTTTGTTTGTTTGTGTGTCCTGAATAGATTTCTACACCGTTCATCCGGTCGCGATGAAACTTTCCGAATTGGTTGTTCGCATTCATGCGCAGGTTTAAGTCGTAGTACGGACAGCGTTAGATAAGGGGGCGTGGCACCTCCCATACAACCCGAATTTGAGATTTTGAATAGCTTTTGCGTTATGATTCACACAGCCTCGGAATTCAGTAGTCGACGACAATTTACACGTGCTGTTTTACTGATAACATTTTATGGGCGTTGGACAAGGGGGCGTGGCACCTCCCATACAACCCAAATTTGAGATTTTGAATAGCTTTTGCGTTATAATTCGCACAGCCTCGGAATTAAGTATTCGACGACGATTTACACGTGCTGTTTTACTGATAACATTTTATTTGCGTTGGACAAGGGGGCGTGGCACCTCCCATACAACCCAAATTTGAGATTTTGAATAGCTTTTGCGTTATAATTTGCACAGCCTCGGAATTCATTATTCGACCACGATTTACACATGCCGTTTCATTGATCAAATTTTATGGGCGTTAAACAAGAGGCTTGGAACCTCCCAAATTTACGATATTGAAAAGCTTTGGAAGTATAAGTAGTACAGCCTCGGAATTCGGTATTCGACCTCAATTTACACATGTAGGTACACTGATAACATTTCATGGAAGGTTGGCAACGGAGGCGTGGCAGCAACGCGCCGGGTTTCAGCTAGTTATATAGAATTTTTTGCTTGTTTTAAAGGTTGCTGTATAAAATAATTGACAAATAAAAGGGCAACCACTTTCTTAAACCAATGTGCACAAAAAAAGATGCAAAACGCAACCTAACCAATGACTGCACCATTTTTCGTATTAAAAAGTAGTTCTGAGAACTTCAGAAATTGCATCAATAATCAGACTGTCAACAGCAGAGAGAACGCAACAAACAAATAAGATAGCGGCGGTTTTTTCGTTGCCAATACATTAAATAAATTCCAATAAATACTGTTTTTTACTCCATGTAATACCCAATTTAATTTTTTATAACTTTTGGCAGTCGGAAACAGAAAAAAGTACCATAAATTAAATCTCAAGCAATCTATGGCTTTGTTACGTAAACGCTGAAATTTGAAACTCGCGGACATGTTTTTTATTATTCGGCATTTTTAAAAACATTAAAACGAGAAGTGTATGTTAAAATTTATATATTTAACTTCTCGGTAACACCGGGTATATCAGCTAGTATTGAATAAAGATACACTTCTATCGAGAATCACCATGCTTTATGGTAGTGTTAAAACCTACAGTTTTCTGGAAGTTTCCTCATTTCTCGCTGCTGCCCACTTGCCTGTTTCTGTACCGGTTGTTACGATGGCACAGGATGTATCCATGCTGGAGCAAGGATTTTCCTCATTTTTCGATGCTGCTCACTCTCCTGTCTTTCTGTATTAGTTGAAACGTTGGCACAGAGTGAATCCATTCTAGAGTAGACTGTGTTGTAGCCCGTTTTTGGAATCCGATTTCTTTTTTGTTTTGTTTTATTTCTTTTTAAGTTGACTTTCTTTACTGAATAATTTTTTTACTTTCAATTTAATTTTTTTTTTCGTATTCATTTTGATCTTTTCTGAAACTTTTCCTTATTCCAGTAAAATTTACTAGAAATTTAAGGGGAATATTAGGCTAAATTAACTTTGCACTAATGCGTGTCGTGGCCTATAGCTAAGCTTGTGTTTCTCCGCATGGCAGTTGTAGTAGATATCGCAGTCTGCTTGTTTAGCGGGGTTCACTTGATCCTACATGTTGTCGCGTCCTGTACAACAAGCCTCGTATTTGATCGTTCGAACGCTCGATACAGCCGACTGACAACATGTCCTCTTTAATTCAAAATGTTTTGAATTCAAGGCCATCACATCCCGCATGACAACATGTGCAAACAGATCAGGTGGGTCTGTTCCGGTGAACTAAAGATTCACCAAAGAGCGCTGGCTTGGAGCTGCAAATCTTGGTAAGTCGAGCTATTGTTTGCATATAACTTTCGGGCAATTGGTGCTCGGTTTATATGCAAACGGAGAAAAACAAAATAAGAATAAAACACCATTAATAAGTTAATGTAGATTAGATGTACAAGGTTTATTTCTTACGTTTTGTTTGTTAGGCAAATCTTCAATAGGCGAAATTTACTATTAAATACGCAAAGATAGCTGCTGCAATTAGTGCAAGAAGTGCATATACAGGAACGTTAAAGAAAACTTAATTTATGCTGCTGGCAATCAATTAATGATTGCTTGCTGATAATCAATAACTGATTAATTGTTTCCAATTTGTGAAAATATATAAATGAATATCAAATTAAACGCGGTTTTACAAAATGAAAATGTAATACTTTCAGAAGTAAATTAGTGATAAAAAGCAAAAGCCAAAGCCTGGAACGAGTCGAAAAAATTAGTAAGTAAATCTATTACGTTCTTTAACCTTTAGGATTGCGGCCTTAATAATGTGGGATCATATAAACCCCGCTTTTAGAGCAGTATTGCCTTTTCCAGTGCATCTTCTTAGCAGTTGTAACTTTTTACGGACTTATAGATTGATTTATTATTCTTAATAAATTGAAAAATTAAATTTGTGTTCTTGTCCAGTGCTCATGAATTAAACATTTGCATAGTAATCCAAAGGAGTTATTTGTGCTCAGTTGCTTCTCATACAATCTACATAATTCCAACAGAATACCACTGGAGACAGTTCGTTTTCGTGCCTGCTTCCGTGTCGTAGAGCAGGACTCTTTCACTGAAGTAGTTTGATACGATCTTCGTGAGGTATCGTGGTACTCAAAAGTTCCTGAGGTCTGTCATGATCTGTCACCAGTTAGCTGAGTTGAAAGCGTTCCTTACATCAAGTGTTGCCATGAAACAGTTATGCTTTGCTCCCCTTACTCCTTTCGTTGCCTTTTGCGCGGTGTTCGTTACTAGCTTAAGAGCGTCAGTCGTTGATTGGGCCTGTCGAAACCCAACTGTCCGACGCAAAGTCCTTCTCACGCTTGGATCGCATTTTCCAGACTGTTGCACACCACTCGCTCAACGCCTTCAGACATCGAGAAGAAAATCGTCCTGTAGTCTGAGGGGACGTCCGTGAAGCACTAACTTTTGGGTTTTCCACTGTGTTGGGGAAATGAGTTCTAAAAGGTATGCGCTGTAAAGATGTGCAAACGCATATGGCTGCGACATAATGGTCACCCAGCTAGCCAATCGGTACGAAAACGGCACGTTTTATTACCCTCTCACTGTGTGTTCATACGTTTCTGCTACTGAAAACAGCATGAAAATGGTACGTTTTACATATGAAATGAAAATCCGTTAAGATATATGAAAAATGGTACAAAATATACATGCAGAACGGTACAGAAACGTACCTTTGAGATGTTATGAAAAAGTGCACTTTTAAAAGCACTGAAACGGACCGTTTTGTTGTTACCAAAGCATACACTGTGTGTGGCATTATTGTCTTAAAACAGTCTATATTTTTATTTAATTTTTTAATATTATTTCGTGAAGTAGAGAAGGGCTTCGTTTTCTTATCCAAGCTATGAGAAGACTTTTAACGCAACCTAGACAAACACCATGCATATAATCTAGTGTAACGTTTTTGACAATATCAAAATCAATTTTTTTTAAAATTACTGAAGCTATCTGGTTGTGGTGCTTCAACTGTGTTCGATTTTTGAAACTGAAATTTGTTCTAGGCTCGCTATTTTGGCTCGTAAAAACAATTTTTCTGTATGTGAACTGTCCTCTTTCGGTACATTTTGTACATGCACTGTAATCGTTATGATTTTTTACTCCTAAAATAAATGCACGAGCTGGAGCATCACATATAACAGCACCCATTTTAACAACAACGTTTTTCTCTTTTTACATAAAATCATTCTCAATTAAATATTCCATTTCTTCAACAAATTTCTCTAAAAATTCATCATTGTTTGCTGGTTTACTAAAGCCTTCGAATATTCCAACTGTCGCTACAATGTCTGTTGAAGCAACATTAACTAAAACTGGCCAAATTTGTCTTTTGGAGCTTTTAGCTCTTGGTAAACCATCAACATTAAAAGTTATTACTATTTCGCTCTATTCAAGTCTGTCAAGCTATTTTCAAGGCCAAAATAGGTAAAAATTCCTCCGTCGATTGGTGTTTGCCATAGGACTCTGGAGTCTGATGGCAGCTCTTTAAAATGTGGTTTTAATAAACGCAGCAAATCGTTCAGCGCCACAGTTTTTATATTAATGGTATTCACTACATTTGTTAAGCCCTACTAACTTGTTAAACTCAACAAATTTGATAACTCCTGTCAAAATTTTGTATGGAAAAAGACTTAGCAGCTTGTAAGCAAGTTAACAAGCTCAGCACCGTGTTTTTGTTTAGCAGATACCATTTGTCAAGTCGGAAACGTCTAACTTATTGAGTGTAGTGATGGATAGTTTTGGGAATGAGTACTAACAAGTATTAAATTATTTTTGATTTGCAGCTTCAAAGTCTAACAACTTCCCTTTATTAATAAATAAATAAAAATTTTGCAATGGGGTAGGTAGAGATTTAAAACATTTCGAAGTTTCTGAAAAAAAAAAATGCATCAAAATAGTTAATGCTTTGTTATATAAAATTAAAATACATTTTTGGTTACTGATTACTAGTTATACAAGTTATTAAAACCACAGATTTTTAGCTGTAGAGGTTTTTCAGCTGATTTTGACTTATTAGTTTAGTACTTGATTGTAAAATGTCTAAGGGCCATTTTGTTCACAGAGAGATAAATTTATCCCCGAGTTAATTCCATGATTTTTCCAGTTTTCATTTGTTCACAGTGAGTTAAACATTTAACTCTTCAGGCTGGAGATAAAAATGGTGGCGAGATAGCTAAACCCCAGAAATATTTAACTCGTGAAAATTGGTGAGTTAAGATTTTTATTTAGCTCTCATCACTCTCATTTTAATATTTTTTACTTACTTGGTGTCAAAATATTGAAAATACAGATTTTTAAATATAGGGAAACAGTATTGGGGGTTACTGATTTCGAATCTGTTGTCAGAATTTTAAAATTCAAGATGTTGGATAAGGTTGCCACCTTAATTTTTACGAATTCGGGGCTGGCGCGAACTAGGGGGTAAAAATGGGTCGCTGAATCCAAATCCGTTGTCAGAATTTCGAAATTCGAAAATTTTTCTACACATAGGGTTGCCACCTAAAAATGTTTTATTTTAAGAATTTTAAACATGAGGGAACAGTATTGGGGTTACTGATTTCGAATCTGAACTCCAAATTTTTAAATTCAAGATGGTGGATAGGGCTGCCACCTTAATTTTTAAATTTTAACGAATTCGGGGCTGCCAAAAAAATGATACACCAAAAATGGGTCGCTGAATCCGAATCCGTGGCTTGAATTTCAAAATTATAAAGTTTTGAAATAATAGGGTTGCCACCTAATAAAGCGTATTTTTTAGAATTGTAAACATCATTTAACAGAGTTAGGGAGGGGATTTCGAATCTGAAGTCAGAATTTTGAAATTTAAGTTGGTCAATAGGGTTGCCACCTTAATTTTTTCATTTTTATGAATTCGGGGCTGGTGCGAACTAAACGGTAAAATGGGTCGCTGAATCCGAATCCGTGGTCAGAATTTCAAAATGATAAAATTTTATAAGAATAGGGCTGCCACCTAATAATATGTATTTTCAAAAGTAAAAGCAACCCTATTATTTCAAAATGTTATCATTTTGAAATTCTGACCATGGATTCGGATTCAGCGACCCATTTATGGCATACCATTTTCTTGCCAGCCCCGAATTCATAGGAATACAAAAAATTAAGGTGGCAACACTATCCTAAATTTTGAATTTTAAGATTCTGACTTCAGATTCGAAATCAGTGTTTCCTTAACACTGTTAAATCATTTTTAAAATTCTTAAAAATACATATTATTATAAGGTGGCAACCGTATTATTTCAAAACTTTAAAATATTGAAATTCTGACCATGGATTCGTATTCAGCAATTCATTTTTGGTGTACCATTTTTTTTTTGCCAGCCCCGAATTCATAAAAATAAAAAATTAAGGTGGCAACCTTATGCAACACCTTGAATTTTAAAATTCTGACTTCAGATTCGAAATCAGTGACTCCCTAACACTGTTAAATTATGTTTAAAATTCTTAAAAATACATATTATTTGGTGGCAACCCTATTATTTCAAAACTTTATAATTTTGAAATTCTGACCATGGATTCGTATTCAGCGACCCATTTTTGGTGTACCATTTTTTTTTGCCAGCCACGAATTTATAAAAATACAAAAAATTAAGGTGGCAACCCTATACACCATCTTGAATTTTAAAATTCTGACTTCAGATTCGAAATCAGCGACCCCCCACTACTCTTTCCTCAAGTTTAAAATTCTTAAAATAAAACATTTTTAGGTGGCAACCCTATGTGTAGAAAAATTTTCGAGTTTTGAAATTCTGACAACGGATTCGGAATCAGCGACCCAGTTTTACCTAGTGTTTCTCCCAGAGTTGAATTCGCATAAATAAACAAGAAATTAGGTGGCAACTCTAGCCTCCATCTTGAATTTTAAAATTCTGACACCAGATTCGAAAGAAGTAACCCTCAATACTGTTTTTTCCTGTTAAAAATTCTTCAAAAAATGTTTAGTTGGCAGCCCTGTGTAGAAAAATTTTAGAATTTTGAAATTCTGACATCAGATGCAAAATCAGCGATCCATTTTTACCTAGTGTTCACTCCAACCCCCAAATTCGCAAAAATAAACCAAAAATCCCCATACATTTTTTAATTAATGAGCAACACTCTAGCATTCCAATGGAAATCGATATAAACTGAGAGCGAATTTATGCTCTAAGCATAAAGCTGGGATAAAATGTGAACAAAACCACTTTTTTATCTCCCGATTTATACGCTTGGTATAAAATTAACCTAGAGATAGTTATCCCCGAATTAAATCATATTTATGCCCTTTGTGAACAAAATGGCCCTTAGGAAAATTTTGTTCACAGATAGATAAATTTATCCCCGAGTTAATTCCATGATTTTTCCAGTTTTTTATTTGTTCACAGTGAGTTAAGCATTTAACTCTTTAAGCTGAAGATAAATATGGTGGCGAGATAGCTTAACCCCAGAAATATTTAACTCGTGAAAATTGGTGAGTTAAGATTTTTACAAACATAATTGTACCATAAGTCAGTATACTTTGAGCGTTCGTTCGGCAAGGATGTTGCTCGCCAATCTGCCATTAAAATTAAAACGAAACATTAAAAATTTAAATAAAAAAATGTGAACACATGCACATCTATTATATAGATATAAAAAAACCATTAATACATTCTATTCAATGTTTTTACCTTTTTGCTCTTTTCTATGTTAAACTATCTAAAAACAAACATAAAAATAGAAAAGAAAACGTTACATTGAAAAACCAACACTCAACAATATTTCCTTGCACCAAATGGTGCGAGAGCTTTTAATAACTTCTTGTTTCAGTGTAAAGCTGTGCGCTCGAAAAGCTGTCTTTGTTGCTGTTTGAAACCTGCGTTGATGGTCACTGGTTTAAAGCAGCGTCGGGCAGCTCTGCACACCTATACTTTCTCATCTTGAGTATGTATAAATGAGCGCTTTAAAGCTCACACTGAAAACAAAGTAGTGCTAAAGCGCTTTTTGTAGAAATCTTACTAGGCATTATGGGATGTTTTTTTGCTCGGATTCGTATTGCAAAATTAAATTAACAAGTAGTGGACGGAATGTCAAAAGGAAATAGACCGACAGACGGATAATGTGAAATACAGATAAGCAGACGGAAATGTAAAAAGACCTGCTAATAGTAAAAAACAAATATGTTTTTTCATTGTGCTTATGTTGCTACTTGTGTTTTGCCAAGGCTAAACTGACAGCGTAAGATGCTTTTATTATGCGTACTTGGAACTGATCACTTTATGATATCGTATGTGGACATGCGGCTTTCAAATAATTAATTAATTTCTCCATCGCATGCCCTACAATTACTTTATATTGGCCTTGCAAATTATCGTAATGCCTTTTTATGCATAATTTTTTCATTTACATCTTTGATGCCGCACCATGCCGTTATTTTCTAAAAATAAATAGTTTTTTCATAAATGCTTCCAAAAATGTTGCTTGCATACAATTTTATACAGTGTAATCTTACGTAATATCTGTGAGGGTGAGCAATAACAGCTTAAGTCTTATTTCAAAGTTTCCAGAAATCTTGCTTCAAAGTTTTTAATCGCCATATAAGTTATATGAAAGGGTCTTTTGTTTTTGCGTCATATCTTTGGCTAAGGTCATACTAGAAGTTCTAGATTTTGTGTGTTCATAATGATATATACGTGGAATACAACTTTATCAATAACTCAGTTCTGTCTTAAGTCGACTTAGGCTATTATTGCTTATCGACACAGATCAAGGCATATTAATCAGGTAGGCTCGATAGAATAGACGCTCTCAAAATTTGAAATCTTGTTCTTCTTTACATTGTGAATTGAAATGCTTGTCACAATCAGCTGTTTCACAAAATCAAGATCAGGGTGTCGTGCAGTATATTGTTTGCTTACTTAATGCCTTAGTTCAATACATGTGTTAATATGGGTTGCCGTGACTACTTTTTGCGTTTAAATTTAAATAGGGGTATTCACGACTCAGTGCACTTGCCAGTGCAGTTGAGGACTTGTGCAGTTAGGTTATCATGAACACCACTATCACTTTTTCAAAGCTGTCAAATTTTTCAACGTTTACAACTGCTAAAGTCCTAAAGCTTAAGGCAATAGTAGAAAAGCATTTGTGCCGATTTTGGACGTACGCGTATTTTTTTTTTTGTAAAGTGCACAAGCCCTTGACTGCAATGGCAAGTGCACTGAATCGTGAATACTCCTAATATAATATAAATATTGCAATGGAAATTAATTTTGAATGGTTAACTTTCCATTTCTCATTAAAAAAATTGGAACATTTTATCTTTAGCTAAAATGGACTTTTTAATTTTTCCAAATGTGTATTTGTAGAAAAGTAAGCATTATAGGTGTCACAAAGAAAGGTAATACGAGCACCTATTCAACGAGGTATCAAACATTAAAATCCATGCATAACTTTTTAAGATAAAACTTCTTTTATACTGAAATATTTTCGTTTTGTAGTGTTAAAAACAATATTCCGTACAAGGGTAAAACTCTATTAAGCTGGAAGTCCAAATTGTATAAGTAAGGAATAATTGCAATTTAAGTAACTAAGGTTACATATAACTAGTTACATATACGATGTAACATATGAAGGAGGAATGTTTACGAAGTAAGTTAAATAATTACATGAACGATTAAGGAAGAAAGGGCCACACTCAAGAAATTTTTAAAACATTTACAGAGTAAGTTATACAGTTAAAAGCCATAAAATATTATGAATTTTTTAAGAATTTTTGAAATGTTTTGATAATCGGCGATTTTAAATAACTTTTTTTTTAAATATTTACATAGTAAATTATATAGTAACATAAACGATGGTTAAAGAAAACGCCGCAGGTTTTAAATAACAATTTTTCCTATCTTTTAAATTATCTTAATTTCATTTTTGCCGTTTTAACATTCGAATTCATTGAATTAATTTTTGTCGTTTTTATTTGAATTTGAAATGCATTTAAAATTTTGATGCAAAATAGTTGGTACAAAAAAAGAGTTATATCTTAGAAAGTAATTAATTTTATGGTTAATAGCTTATTGAATAGGTAATAGAATAGCCTTTCTTTTAATACCCATTTTGGTTAGTTTTGTTTATATGCAGCAAAGATATAGCAAGTTTTTTTTAGCCCATTTTTCAACTTTGGACGCCTATAACTTCTAAAACAGATGAGAGCGGCCATTAATTTTGTTGGAATCGGTGCTATTTTTATCGCCAAATTGCTCCGGTCATAGGGGGCGGGAGCAATTTAACGCGTAAAAATAACACGCGCGCGCGATGATAGGCTTTCGGTAGCCTACCATCTTGAAGATGGAGTCAAGCGCTAAATTTGAGGAGAAGAAGTTGTGCTCCTCATTAACCACCAAAGGTTGTAGGGATCTCTGTTAAATGAAGAGTATCATTTAACAGAAATGACTCCACAAAATTTGGTTATTAATCAGGGGGTAATTAATAACAAATTAAAAGGTGCGTTTTTGAACATATTTATTACCTTATCGGCTGGTGGTTGAAATGAGAAGAAGCAAAATTAACAAAAAGAGAATATGTACATTGCAATTTCAATTAAGCTTAAGGCCCAGCTTTTAAGCTGGGTTTAGTTTACAGTATTTTAAGTTCAATAATTTAAACTTTTAATTAAAGCCGCAGGCTTGAGCTGCGTTTAGTTACAAAGGTAAATTTAAGAGAAAAGAGTAAATTCATAAAATTCATTTATATAAAAACCATTTGGATACGCATCGGGGCGTAGACAAATTTTTTATCTTCCACAAAAAAAAAGTGAAAAAACTCATTCTAGCTAAAGGTAAAATATGCCAAAAAATTATTGGGGGCTTGAAAATTGACGAAAAAGTTTTGAAAATTGCCGGAAAGCTTAGGGTTTTGTCTTTATTACTATATGAAATCGTTCGTGGGGGTCCGTTAATATCTTAGAAACGGTAGCACCTAAGGGCATCAAATTTAAAACATTTCTTGTCAAGGCTACTATCTCGAATAATAAAAAAAAATTGCCACACCCAATATTACCGCCCACAAATCAATAAAAACGCTATATTTCTGATAAATTTGTTTGTATTGGACTAAAATTTTGTTATTTAGTTCGTATAGTTAATCTCGACAATTCAACAAAAAATGAGCATGCTCAAACTATAACAACGCCCACTTTTAAGAAATCATTATTGGTGCTATTTAGAGCTAATATAAGTTTTCAGAAAAATTTCAAATTAACCAAATCCTTAGATTATTTCACATTTTATAGCTGTTTTTATGTAAAAGTCAAATATTTTCTTACATAAAACTGGTATTTTCTCAAAAACTACTGTCATTACTACGAATTATGGAGAGTAAATTATTGAAGTCTGAAAATTCATCTTTCATTTGCTGTATAAAATATATGATTTATTAATTCTCGGTTGAAATAATTTCATAATTGCAGAAATATTTAAGATTTAACTCGTACAAAAATAAGACAAGAAAATCATGATTTCCCAATTTACAGAATGTTTATTTTAAAACATAATAATTCTATTTTTATTATTTACTGTAAAAACACCTTTGAAATTTTTTTATTTTTGTTTTTTTAGTATGTAGAGTAAATTTACTTATAATTTTGGGAACTTTGGATACACGCTCAAAAATCTTGGACTAAATTCTAATAAATCCTGTATTGTATATATGACGACACCGAAACTGTATTAAAATTTAATCAACGGTATATATTACAATTGATTTTTACTCTCTCATGGGACTTAATTTTAATACATGCTTGTATTAAAATATTTTTTGCAAAAATAAAAAACATGCATAAGAACCGAACCAAGCCGAACCAAGCCGAACGCTGTTTTTAAAGACTAATCCAACCTGTATTAAATATTATTCCAGGTTTGATTAAAAAATGTCTAGTATTTTGAAGAGTTTGAATTCTAATAGAAAGGGTATTAAAAAATGCATGATTCCAACGATTGGATTAAAAATTAGTCCAAGATTTTTGACCGTGTACGTAACAAATATCTTGTGATATGTAAATATATACATTTACATATCAACTACACCCAGTAATTCGCGGCATCATTGACGAACTTTTCGTGATGATTTCTTGAAGGAAGAAAAAGATTCATACAAAATATAATGCAAAGCAGCGGTTGTCAGCGCCTAACCTTTTCCGCTCTATTACAACAACTTGAAGATATTCTTGATTGTTGCAATTCGCCGATTCGTTCAGAGGCTAAACTGCAACAATGCAGCGTTTTCACTTCTTCAACGTTTCGGTATAACATTCCTTCACTAGTTTTATTACACGTTTCGATTTTAATTTCTTGACGAATTTTCTTTATATCCCTGTCTACTTTTCGTTAACTAAATTTTCTCAATATTTCGATATTGGGTTCGTGCATGATAAATTACGACGTTTCTGTATTGCGTCTTGCTCGAATTTGGAACATTTTTATGAAATTTTCGTCAATGGAATTTTCGTATGGCCAAATCAGCATGTTTCGTCAAGCTCAACTTTTTTTGTTTGACATGTTTATGACGGAATTGTAGGTATTGTCGAAAAGGAATCAAAACAAACACAGAATATAAGGGGTACTTCTTAAAGTCTCTCCGTATCGAGCCTACCTGGTTAATATGCCTTAATTAATAGGCTTGGATAGTTCACGAACGAACTAGTTCAATTGAACTATTCGCACTCATAAACTATGTGAACTAGTTCGTTGATTTTCGTTCTTTTAGTTCAATCCATACTGCTGGTTTTAAAGCAAGTCAGATCGAAATGAACCAGAAAAAATTTATTCAACAATGGTTTTAGTCCGTGCTGATACAGTTTTTCACTAATGAACGGTAAAAAAACTTTTGGAATAAAAATTTTTTGTGGCAAATATGTTGTGAAATGCCCCATATGTAGTATTTTGATGTAAATTTCTGCTATGTCCACAGTTAATGATTGATTGGTTCATACAGTTCGTTTCATTTTATAGACCTGATCATGAAGGAGTAAACAAAATGAACTAAAAGACCTATTGAACTAAAAGATATAACGAGCTAATATACATAACGATCCAAGACACCAAACGAACTATAAGACCTAATGAACTAACAACATGAACGAGTGCACGAAACGAACGAACTAAATGAACTAAAAGAACTATATGAAGGAACTAATTCATTAAACTCAACTGAACTGAAAAGAGCGATCTTTTTAGTGAACTAAAATGCCCAAACCTACACTGAAGCTTTGATCGTTCTGTAGGTGAGATGAATACATATTTTACTGCACAAACACAATCTCAAGACTGCAAAGCTGCTCGACACTGGTTTAAAGGTACAATACAAACACATGCTGTTTTTATACCAGCAAATCAGATACTGCCGATTTAACTCCGTTTTGCTGGAACAGTCAGTTTCATGGCTTGTTGGGTATGTTCAATGCGCATGTATCTATTTATGTATGTATATTCATCTTTTCCACTCTGACTTCTAAACTACTTATCATAATTTGACCAATGATGTATCGTTGGAAGCGTTTTGATCGTTTGCTGGTTATAGATTATGTGACGTCACATTAAGTTTAATAAAGCGCCCTCTAGAGGAAATAAAGTTATGAACTTAAAAAATTTACATAAGCAAATGAGGTATCGTTAGAAGCGTTTTGATCGTCCGCTAAAAAAAAGTTATCTGACGTTACATAAAATTGAATATGGCGCCCTCTAGAGGACAAAAAGTCAAATAACTTCTCAAATAACCCCTAACTTCTGAACCACTTATCATAATTTAACAAATGAGGTATCGTTGGAAGCATTTTAATCGTCCGCTGATTATTGGCCTCATAAAATTTAATATGGAGTGTTCTAGAGGACAGAAAGTCAACTAAACCCCTAACTTCTAAACTACTTATGATAATTTGACAAATAAGGTATCGTTGGAAGCGTTTTCCTCATCCGCTGGTTATAAGCCACGTAACGACCCACACAATTTAATATGGCGCCCCTATAGGACATAAAGTCATGAAAAAAATTTTTTTGTGACATAATAAGTATTGGTGTTTATAATTTGATCTTCAAAAATTTATAAGTATTTATTACTTTCGATTACTTATATAAAAATTATATACTCAAAATAATTTAAACAAAAAATACTAATTCATAGTGATGTTCAGAAGATATCCGTGGTCGTATGCCACTTAGCCAAACAAAAAAATACATTGTCGGCCTTTGTAGTCTAGTGGAGAGTGCGCTAGACTAACAATCCAGAGGTCCCTAAATCGAATCCGTGTTCGGGCATGGTTCTTTTTACTTTCTTTGTTCTTTCCTACATTTACGAATTATGGAAAACTAAAAATCCACAACTAAATTGTGGAAAATGTGGAATTAAAGGACAGGAACAACTAAGGGCTGGAAATGCTTGCCGAGGTTAAGGCATAACACTATTATCCTCGGTTAAAAGCAATTCACGGTGGTTTCGCCTAATCAATAATTCACATATAGTTCCAATTAATTCCTCTAAATAAATTTATCCCTTTCCTTTCAGGTCAAAGACCAAACCTTGTTTGTATAAGGCGCATGCCTTGGTTCTTTGATCTTTAAAAAAAACATTCTAACAGTAGTAAGCTTTAGGGCAAAGTGCATCACGATATACATCTAGAAGGCAACATATGACCATATATATGAAGTGGCATACTACCACGTATATCTTCTGAACATCACTATGAATTAGTATTAAATACAATAAACTATTTAATGTGTAAGTTGTTTATTTAATAGAAAAAAATATTGAATAGTTTTTACAAAACAATTTCAGATGAGAAGATTTTCTTGTTTCATACTTTTTAGAGCGTGCGTTTTAGCAGTCGGGATTTAGTTTTTTTAACTAATTTTTTAAACAATAATCCAAATTCAAGACAGAAGGAATCCTAAATATTTAATGTTTGTTTTTCAGAATGGAAAATGATTCAATATCCGGTTGCAAATTTCATGTGCTTCCTGCGCTATCTAACACACGATCATGAAAACAATCAGGAAAACCTGCTCAACAGCGAATGTCTTTCCATAGTCGGAATGATGCTACAAAAGTGCTCGGGGCGGCTCTTCGACGTTAATGCCTTAATGGCCACTCACTTGCTTATTGAGTCAATACAGGGACAGAAAACGGGTGGATATGGAAATGCCAACTTGCTCGATACTCTCTACGCAGAAGTATGCTTCAACTTCAATATATGGTCAAAAATGCATTTCCAAATAACACTCGGTCACGTTCAATACTTAAGTACCATGATTAAAAATGATCGCAAGTATTTCCGCAAAAAATTTGGTATACAATATTTTCTGGATGTTATACGACAGTACTACGGAACGCCTGACAACATCTCTGCAGATGATGCCAAGACACTACGCTCCACACTATTTGCTATAGTGCGCTTTAATCTCCAAAAAGACGTTAACATTAAGGAAATATCAGCAATAATAGCCTTTCTCGCTTCGGTTAAGCATGAACATATTTTGATTGAGTTCCTCGAAATTATATCATTCCATATGAAGGGAAAGAATTGCAAGGATCAAATGATTTTGCTGCTGCACGAACCACAAACAGCTAATTTGATGTATAACTTTTTTATTGACAAGTCTTACAGCACAGAAGTGCAGGAAGCAGCCATCAGAGTAAGTTTGACTGATGGTTGTTGGGAACACCATTTTGATAATTTAGATCACAATCATAATTTATACTTTTTTCCTAATTTGTATTGCAGTTCATAAGTTGTTTGCTGTCTACATCACGCGTTCATCACAAGTACAAACAGATTCTACGTTTATATGATACAACAAGCAACATATCAATGTTTCCCGGGTTCTTTTCCTATATGATTCCAATGACTCTGAGTTCAACTATTCTGTTTCACCTTGTTGATGAAATCCTCTCTGCCGAAGCAGACTACTCTGGTCTCATCTTTCTTCTACACCACATTAGTTCTTGTGATCTACCAATAAAATTGGAAATAGCAAAGCGCCTGCTTCAAACTACTTTCATTAAACAAAATTCACCTCAGGCCATTGCCAAGCAGGTTGGCTGGCAGGAATCTATTGCACGGCTATTGATACGAAAACCATTAACTAATGTCAAACCAGATGAAGGGAAACGCAAGAGCTTTGGCATTAGTTTAGATGTTTTGCTTGAGGATAATGCAGATTTTCTCAATCAAACGGATTTGATAAATTTTTGTGAGCAAGAAGTTGAATTGGATCAGCTTCAGAATGAGCAACAAAATGACGGTGGATTGATTTTAAACGAATTTCAAGCCAGCGTCACTGAAGCAGCAAACGTCTTGGAAAGCGAAATAAAAGGTTGCATGCAAGCAAATATGAGTTAATATATGTATTAATAGTTAATTCCATTGTAGAACTGGCTGAGTCTGTATCTGGTGCTGTTGTTGAAAATGTTTCATCAGTTTTTTCTGTAATACGTCAGCGAACACATGATATTCAAGATACGTTTGAGTCGTTAACACACGGCTCTTTACCTGATGCTGATAACGTAAGCAAAACGTCATTTGATTTCCTTAATTTTCCAAATGACGTTTGTAAGAAAAGATATGCATACGTAGCTTCCATTCAAATTCATCTATTCTCAGATAAAACAAACTCGAAATTTTGTCACAAGTGTTTGTCTCAAATTTATAATGTATTTGATTTTTTTTTTAATTGTACCAAAACAAAACTTATTAAGTGCCTTCTTAAATCTCTTATATCGTTTACTTGATTAAGATAAATCAATCTGTTTTAATGTAAATTTAAACCCCGAACCTAGCAAGCACAATTACTTTTATCCGAATGGATTTCTTTTTCCTTTGGTGTTTTTGTTGATTTTTACTTTATCTCTTATTTTTGCAGGCTCTTGCAAGGCAACGTACCGAATCAATAAGTTCAGACAGTTCCACTCAATCACGTAATACGTTTATGAAAAAGGAAAATTTTGCAGTGGTATGTGTTTTGTGATTCAAGCTTTAAACGTTTACATAGTTTAGAATATTAATTCTCCGATCGCTTAGTAGGAAAACACATTTGAGTTTAATTCCGAAACTGATGTTGACAATGAAGAACAATTGGTTTACTTAGTATCAAATATATTATTCACTATCTTATGGCGTGGTGTGAGCAACGATCATCCAGAATGTTGGAAAGAGCGTGGCCAAGTGTTGGGTTGCATTAACTTGCTTGCACTGAACAATGAGCTAGTGACATCGCATCTTTTATTACGGCTGCGTATACTTGAAATGGCTGTTCAAGCTTCATTATTCGATTTGTCAGAACATGGTAATCAAACTTTAATAAATCAAGAGGTACTTTTTAGTTGACGTTAAATATACGGGCCGAGTTTTACGTACTGTGCTTTTTATTTTGATAGAATGCATCTCAAATCCTACGTATGGTCTATGATTTGGTAGTTCTTGGTTCAAACGAGGATGAATCAAAGAAATGTTCTACCAAATTACTGGACGGTGTTTTAGCTCTGCTTGATGCTCTTATGATTTTTCAACAAGGATCTTCGGATGACTGGTCTGATATGATACGTCTTTGTCTAGGCCTACTACTAAAGTGTTCCCATCATCCCAATCCTGGTGTTGTAGCCATGGCCACAGCTAAGCTGCATGCAATCCTACAAAGTCGATCTACTGAAGATCCTCCCGAATTAGCGTTTTTACTATTTAGCATACATAAAGCACTCGACATTGCCATTGAAGGTAAGTTGATTTAAAGTCATCATTTCTTAATTGATAAAATCAATACATCTTTCAATGTTCACACTGTTAGTTGGTAATCCAGAGGAATACTCATTTCTTATGCCTGTCATGAAAGCTCTGTTGGAAAAGTGTCGTTATGTATTCAATCTGGACTTAAACTTACCCGACTTACCGCCAACATCTTCAGGGCCGGTGTTCTTCAATGATTTTCAAATGTACAGTACAAGTAAAAAATGGCGAAGTTTTATTGAACGAATGGTAAGTGTTTTATTTTACCTGAAAATGCACGTAATTTGTAAATACACACAGTTCTTATTATGTTATGGAATCATCATTGTGTAATTTGTTGATTTTGGCAACGAATCTAATACTCTTATCACGGTGTTCTATGGAAAGCTGGATAAATACACTGCGTTTCTGCAGAAAATCAATAATTTCTTAGTAGAAATTACTTTTGAAGTTACTTTTTTTAAGTTATAGGGATCCAAAGTAGGAAAAAAACCTTAAAAACATTTGTATACTTTTTAAATTTTCCAACAAAACTGATCTTTATGCGTATCAACAGAAAGGTAATGCAAGTATCTATTCAACGTTGTATAAAACTTGAAAATCTATGCATATAGCTCTTATTGGACTTGGAAAATTTTACGTTTGAAGATGTTTTTGTAATATGAAATTTTTGTCCTTGAAATTGTCCCAAATTGATGTAAAACCTAAATATTTACAATAAATAAAGTTAGTGTATAAATAGCATTGTGAATTAGAAAATAAGAACTGTTTTTAAAAATTTCTGTATTTTTTTTTAAATTCTCGCGATTTTTTGTAAAAATTTTTCATGTTTTGATATATTAAGCTGGAAGTCCAAAATAAATAAAAAAAACTAAACTTTTGGTACATAAAAAGAGTTATATCTTAAAAACTAATTAAAGAAATTTTAAGGTTAATAGCTTATTAAATAGGTATAGCATAGCCTTTTTTTATACAAATTTTTCTTAGTTTTGTTTACATATTGCAAAAATATAGGAAGTTTTTCAACTTTTGTCCCTATAACTTCTAAACCAGATGAGAGTGGCCGTTAATTTTTTCAGATTTGGAACAAGAAGCCCTTTACACAAAAAATTAATTGTAGCTAAAAGTAAAATATGCCAAAAGGAAAAGCGGCTCCTAAGCATGGAATCCCAGCAACATTTGCAGACAAGGTCATGACGTCATTTTTTTAGAATGCGCATTGAATGATTTTCATTAATTACACAGAATATAAGCTTTAGAATAAAGTTCAAGTGTTCGAAATACCTACATAAATCGACGACGAGGATCAGCATGACCTGCTCGACTTTTTACATCACGTCTGAATGTAAATATTTCGTCATCGAATGTTTATAAAATGATTTCTTAAAATAATTTTGGATGTTAGAATTAAAAAAATTTAAATTACCTTTACCATTTCAAAAAAAATTGAAGTTTTTTGATAAGTCCCATTTTAGACTTGACGATATGCCGCCGAGGTCGCTCACCGATTTTTTTGTATTTTCTCTTGTTACGAAAACGATTTAAAGTCACACTTAGCGGACACGGACAAATTTGTTGTTGTTTTCGCGGGTAAAAGAAAAAACTGGAAATTGAGAGAACTTCTCCGACATCCAAAAATTTCCAAGCAACCTACAAACTATGTTCACGGTCCGAAGCTGAAAACTATTTGGACAACGGTTGCTTTTTCTAGATATTTTACGCTTATAGTAGTAATAAAACTGCACTGCAGTAGAAAATGTACAATTTGAATTCATCAGTAATGCGATGTTTGTTGTTTATTATTGAATTGTTACTTCAAATCGTGTAAAAGCGCGTTAGGAGTCGTTCATAAACTATGTTACCAATTTGGGGGAGGGAAGGGGTTTCAGATATTGTAATGTGACCAAAAATTAAAAAAAAACAAAAAAATTAAATTTAATATTATTTAAGACTAGCTGATATTTTTTGAAATTATTCTTGAAGGCCAAGCATTTTTTAATACATATAAAAACAAAATGTAAAAACATTCAAATCGTTACAAAAATCAAAGGGGGTACCATTTCATTTTTCTTAATAAAGCATAATATTTTGTGTAAAACAGAAAGTTTTTTTTTCAATGATACTTCATATAAAAGAGTGCACAAAATGTAATTTTCAGTTATTGTTTTTACGACAAAAACAACTTTTGCACCGTTTTTGAAAGAAACAGAAATTTGTGGGGCCTTTTTTGAAATAAGATTAAAAACTTATTCAAAATTTTAATGTGCAAATACTTTCTATAGTTTTAAAGATATGACAATGTTTTTGGTGTCAAACAAACGGAAAATTTTTTTGCTTAATTATTACTTTTAATTTGTTCTGGTAAATTATTATAGGCCCTAGGACCTGCACATAAGTAGCGTTGCTTTGTGACCTCTCGACTGCATCTCGCCATAACTAAGTTATTTCTGTTTCTAGTACCGAATGCATGAGTATGTTGATTTAGATGTGTAGAATTATAGTTTATACTTCTTATGTTCTTAAGAACTTGCAGTATCAGATAGAGTATAGAAAGATTATATCTAGGGATTAAGCATTTTCAAGCTCCTCCCCATAAAGTTGATGGCTAGTGGTGGTAGCCCAAAAACTGATTGATTTGTTTATTTGTTTGTTTGTTTGTTGTGTGACGACTGTTCTTACAAGACTGAAGTCTTATGGCAAGCCAGTAACATAAGGTTATGATTCATAATGACAATTCAATTTTACAATTTTTTAGAAATACTAAGACAAAGTGACATACATCCATTCATTAAATTTAAAGTGAATGAAAAGGAAAATAGGAGAACAATAATTAAAACACAATAAAGATGTAAAGAGTATGAATGAGAAACAAAATGATTAAAATTTAATCATCATGCATTTATTTTGCATTCTTTTTAATTTTTTCATCTCCGTTGTATTTTGATTGGCCCTGCACATCATCATATATGTCAAATGTGAATGAACTATATACATATATATGAAAAACTTGGTGTCAACAGTGAGCTTATTTTTAAATTTATAAAGTTTTATATAAGAATTCCATACAAGCTGCTACTTGGGATAAGCCCCAGGAGGACTTAACTTTATCCTCTTCCACGACTTTCCTTGTTTTCATTTTCCATTTTTTTAAGCTGAAAGATGAAAGAGCTGTTATTTTTAAAAGAATTCTGTGATAAAAAGTAACCTATGTCCCGACCAGAGACTTAAGGAACCCAAATTTCCCGTTTAACAGCCCTATTCTGGCAAAGTATCAATTGTTACTCAGTATTTTTAATATTTCTATGTATTTTTTGTAATTTTTTGATTTCAAAACAAAATTTGAAGCTTAAAAATAATAAATTCTGATAAAAATTGTCACCTGCTTTTCAGATAGTCACAATTTCTTTAAAAAATTTTGTTTTTTGAGCTTCAAATTTTGTTTTGAAATCAAAAATGACAACAACACATAGACATATTAAAAATACTGGGTAACAATTGATACTTCGCCAGTCCCGAATTCGTATAAATAAACAAATTAAGGTGGCAACCTTAACCAACATTTTTAATTTTGTTTCTTCATGTTTAAAATTCTTAAAATAAAACATTTTTAGGTAGCAACCCTATGTGTAGAAAATTTTATTTTTACCGTGTATGTCGCAGAGATGGTTCAATTAATTGCAGCACCCGTACGACCGCGACCTTCGTCAAGCGAAAACGATAGACGAAGCCATTCTCGTCCCACTTGTCCAATCCAATGCGTTCCTGCATTTTATATTGCCTGCGTTCGGCCCGCAAAGTCACTTTCACTTCGTCATCATCGTCGCTCCAGTTCTCCCAAAAGTGCTCCAAAAGATCCATTGTTATACTTTTTTTCTCTTATTTTTTAAAAATTTTATGTCAAACCTCTTTTGTCGGAATTTAATTAAAAATTAAAAGAGCTGTGTCTGTTTACATATATTGACAACAAGTAAATAAAAAATATTAAAATGAAAGTGATGAGAGCGAATTAAAAATCTCCAATTTTCACGAGCTAAGTATTTTTGGGGTTAAGCTATCTCGCCACCATTTCTATCTCCAGCTTGAAGAGTTAAATGCTTAACTCACTGTGAACCAATGAAAAACTATAAAAATCATGGAACTATTTCGGGGATAAATTCTCTCTCTGTTAATCTCTCTGTGAACAAAATGGTCATTAGTATTGTTATTTTATTTATTTGAAAATTTTTACTACGAGCAACAAAATTATAACAATTGAAATTGAATAACAATTTGAATCAATACTGAAAACTTTTTTTAACAATTTTTTTGATTAAAAAAATTTGACAAACATAAACATTATATTTTTTGAAACTCAATTATTTTTGTAAAGTGATTTTGTTGTGTAAGTGGTGTATGTGTATGTGTGCCTTGTGTATGTGATATACAGACACCACATTATCCCCCCCTCTCCCCCCCTAAAATTTTTGTTGTGTTCGCTAATAAATTTAAGTGTACTTTCTTTTTTGGTTTGGGTGTGGAAGAGTGTCTGTGAAGTTTCTGAATCTAAGAATGCCGGTTTAATTATGTCTATGCTAACTGTCATTGTATTGTTTTCTTTTAAAATTGTGAAGCGTTTTGATGTTTTGTCTACCACTTCGAAAGGGCCGTCGTATAGATTTTGGAGTGTGTGCCTGATAGAATCATTACGAATAAATACAAATTTACTACTGCTCAACGCCTGAGGTATATACTGTTGATCTGATTTTATATGAAACTTGCTGAGTATTTTTAGTATTTTCTTTAAGCGCTGACAAAATTTCTGATGAGCTGCCCGTTGGGTTGCTATGTACTACAAGTGTCGCGACAGTCTCAGACTCTGTCCGAAAACCATTTCGGCTGGAGACGTTTTGATGTCTTCCTTAACCGTTGATCTTAGACCTAACAGAATTATGGGAATTTCTGAATACCAATTCTTTTGGTTGTTTCTTGCCATGAGTGATGCCTTTAATTGCGTGTGGAAGCGTTCTAAGATTCCATTGGCTTGGGGATGTTATGGGGAGGTCATATGATGGCTACCTATGCTTTTAATAAATTATTTAAACGTGTTGGAGGTATATTGAGGGTCGCGATCTGAAGTAATTTCGCGCGTAGCCCCGAAGCGTGAAATGAATTCTCTATTGAAAGTCTCTATAATTGTGGCAGTTTCTGTGTTTTTTAGTGTGTACACTTCAGACCCAACGTGTATTTCTATCGATGGTAGTTGATAGATATGTGTAACCGTTTGAAATGGGTAGTGGACCAACTAAATCGATGTGTAAATGTTCAAATTGACAGTGTGAAATGTGTATTTTTTGAGGTTGTGTTTTGGTGTGTTTTTGTACCTTTGCTTTCAGACAGTTCGTACATTCTTGTGACCATTTATTAATGTGTGTGTTCATACTGGCCAGAAGTAACGTTGTGTGATGAGACATCTGGACGCTCTTGCTCCCGGATGTGAGATGTTGTGTAGCTGTTCAAATATCTTTTTACGTAATGTCTGTGGAATGTATGGTCATGTATTGTCTATGGAATGTTCGCACCAGATATTAATGTTTAGAAAAGGAATGTCAATGAGCTTAAGTTTGTATGTTTTGTTGTCTGTAATATTCTTTAATTCTGTATTATTTTGTTCTTTGAGTAATTGTTTCAGGTCAATATCGGGTGTTTTTAATTCCTCGATTTCGCTTCTTGATAGTAGTGCATCAGCTACTCTGTTGTCTGTACCTTTGATGTGTATTATTGTGTTGGTGAATTGTGCAATTTATTCAAGGTGTTGTCTAGGGCTTCGTTCTGTTTTTGAGTGGAGTGCGTTCGTTAGTGGTTTGTGATCCGTGTGTACTGTGAATGTATTGCCTTCTAAATGATGTCTGAAATGTTTGATTGTTAGATAGATTGCTTGTTATTTGCGGTCGAATGCACTGTATTTTGTTTCTGTATGTGTTAGTTTTTTAGAAAAAATGCTAAAGCTTGAAGTATTTTATTGTGTTCTTGTTGTAAGACTCCGCCAACTGCGGTGTTCGATGCCTCTACAGCAACTGATCGTTTTGCTTTACTATTAATATGATTAATTAGTGTATGCTTAGCAAAATTATCTTTTATTGTTTCAAATGCATGTAATGATTCGTCTGTCCATTGTAAATGTTTATCTTTAGTTTTTGATGCGCTTGTCACCATGTCATTAATGGGACCTAACATGTGTGCGAGTTTTGGAATGCACCTGTGGTAATAATTTGTCATACCTATAAATTTTTGCATCTGTTTGACTGTTACTGGTTGTGGATAGTTTTGCATACATTGTGTTCGTTCTTCGGATGGTCGGATACCATGTTTAGAGATGTTATAACTAAGGAAATCTAGGTTGTTTGTTCCAAATACGCACTTATTTGGTTTAATATTTAAACCGTATTTGTCGAGTCGTTGGAAAATTGTGTTAAGTGTTCAAAATGTTGTTCTTCTGTCTTACTGACTACAAGAATGTCATCTAAATAAACGAAAATGAAGTCTTACCCGCGTAGTACTTCATGTATGAACCTTTGGAATGTTTGCACTGCGTTTCTCAAACCGAAAGGCATTCGGAGGAACTCGAACATTCCAAAAGGTGTAATGATTGCTGTTTTGTGTATATCTTCAGGGGCCATGGGAATTTGGTGATAAGCCCTGACTAGATCTAGTTTTGAGTATATCTGTGTATTGTGTAAGTTGTTCGCGAAGTCTTGTATATGTGGTAATGGGTAGCGGTTTGGTACTGATAAATAAAGAGATGTCCATTATCAGTCGCCGCGATAATGGAGTCCTTTAGTTTTTTGTGTTGTGTTGTGTTGTCGTTTTGAACATATGCACATGATTGTTCACTCTACGTGCATCTCTACCGAATTTGTAGTGGTATCGGCATAACCAGTTGGGCCTACGTATCCATGATATTTGTCTTGAGCTTGACCTATGTCTCGCTGTTGACCGCGATCGGAAATTACTTTGTGACTTGAGGGCCTCAACTTCTATTGACAATTCATTAAAAGCAGTTAATATATTTCATATATTATTGACCATATCATTGGCCATAATACGCGCGAAGTCAGTGCAGCATTTTCCAGATTAGAAAGAGAGTGAAATCGAATGGGTCTGGCAGTGAATGCAGATAAGACGAAATATTTGGTGTCAACAAACAAACGGTCCCAGCGTCTTGGAACCCACGTAACAGTTGACAATACCTCCTTCGAGGTTGTGAAGGACTTCGTTTATCTAGGATCCAGCATAAACTCAACCAACGACAGCAGCATTGAGATCAAACGAAGAATAACTCTTGCAAACAGGTGTTGTTTTGGGCTCAGTAGGCAATTGAGAAGCAGAGCCCTCTCGACGAACGAAAATCACGCTCTATAAATTGCTCATTATGCTCGTCCTACTTTATGCATCACAAACCTGGACACTGAGCAGTCCAGATGAAAAGACTTTAGGAGCATTCGAGAGAAAGACCAATCTGCGTCAATTGCTAGTACCCAATACGGTGGAATGATGAACTGTATGAACTGTACGCTGACATCGACATAGTCAAGCGCATTAAAATCGAGCGGCTTCGCTGGCTTGGTCATGTTCAGTGCATGAAAGACGATTCTCCAGTGAAGAAAACATTCGATTCGGTACCCAGCGGCGGTCAACTCAGAAGAGGACGACTGCATCTTTGTTGGAAAGACCAAGTAGAGGACAACCTGACGAAGCTTGAAATTTCCAACTGGCGCCAGCAAGCGAAAGATAGAAATGGCTGGCGAAAATTCTTAGATGAGGCCAAGACCGACATACGGTTGTAGCGCCAACTAGATAAGTAAGTAGTAATATATTTGTGGTAGATACCGTTAACTTTTGTGCCACACTTGCTAATTCATTGACATTGGAACTTTGGCTTGTTTGTAAAACTAAAAATTAATTTTCATTCATGCCTTCGCAAAGCTTTTCAGTCATTTTCAGAAGTTATTCTAACTCTGTATGACCCGACCCGGTTAAAGCTATGTTGAGTGCTTTTGGAAGTTTCCTGAGCCAATGTTTCTGACGAAAGTCTGTTTCTACCGCAGAACCAGCTAATAGCAATAGTGACTTATAGTATTGGGAAGGTTTTCTATTACCCATCTCTGTGTCGGCCAATATTTTTTCAATACGCTTATTTTCGCTAAGAGAGTGACGTTCAATCAGTATCCTTCAGGTTCTCGTTTTGATAGTTTGAAGAAGGTTTCTGTATAAAATCGAGTACCGTTATGATTACCTCTTGTGGTAGAGCTGTAACCAGGTATTCTTATTTTGTTTTATCCTCTGTAATGGATTTTGACTGAAATTGAATTTCGGCGTGTATAAACCACGCCTCTGGACAATTTGTTCAAAACTGGGGCAGTTTTACCGATGTCGCGTGAATCTCGGTACCTTCGGACCTTTCGAATGGGTTGATTAGATCCGACTCTAAATCGATTAACCTATTTGTTGTGTGCCCATCTCCGTGTTGAGATGGTAGTGAACTTTTGAGTAATTTCATTTCCAGCAAAAACCAAATCTTAGAAATCTTCTTCTTCGTAGCCGTCTGTTCGTAGGTAGGATCGCCAGTTGTAGGGGGTGGTCCGTATATGAATTATATTGTAAATCTTTTAGTATTGTTATTTTATTTATTTGTAAAGTTTTATTACGAGAAACAAAATTGTAACAATAGAAATTGAATAATAATTTGAACCAATATTGAAATTTTTTTTAACATATTTTTTATTAAAAAAATTTGATAAACATAAAAATTATATTTTTTGAAACTCAATTATTTTTGTTAAGTGATTTTGTTGTGTATGTGTGTCTTGGCAACACATCGCAAGCTGATTCCCTGCTAGCGCCAAAGAAGTTCGGGCCTTTCGCACACACGACTTGTACGTGTAAGCCGAATGGCTCCGCGAGGCTGTCGTGTGCACCACTGATCTAATTAAAAGTATTTAAATTTTCTAGTATCCTTTTTTACAAACCAACTCAATCGAATCATTAGTTTTTGTGCAATTTGAAAGAATTCCAGAAGAACTAATTTGAACGGAATAATTTGTATGAGTGGATTATCTGAAATTCTAATATCTTTTATTGAATGTGTCGATTGTTTTTTCAACTTAGAAGGTTAGAAAATATTTCTTAGTTAATGGAACATCGCTATTTTACTATATATCGAAAACAACGTGACAGAATTGATTTTAATTTTCAGAATCAACGACCGTCCTTACAAGTTGCGGTAGTACAATATAATAGAGAAGCGATGTGACGGAGCTCCGCATTAATTTGACATCTGCATCCGGATCCGCGTCTGCATTGTGCGCTTATAATTTATGATGCACTTCGAAATTTCAATTCACGTTTTTTTCTACACTTTATTCGTATCTTCTTGTCAAATCATAACGGAAAATATGATGAAAAATGCATATTGGAAAAACATAAAACATTTCATAGCTATGGTTGTGATCTATTCTTTAAATTTTTGCATGATTTAAATTGTGAGCTATTTACATCAAGTAAGTTTTGAAGAAGGCAACAACAACAACAACAACAACAACTCTGTATAAAGTCAATTACACAGCAGACTAGACGGAACTGTTTCGGAGGCTGCTTAACCTCGCTCTTCAGTAGTCTTGAGTAGTATCCGACCGAATATTCGGTTTTGGTTTCGGTTACGGCCAAATTCGGCACTTTTTATCTTTTGGTAAAAATTTCTTCAATCAGTTACTTAATTCAAATACATATGTGGAAATTAAATATTTCCACGAGAAATATAATAATAATAATTTGTTCGTACGTTTGAATAATAATTTATTAGATACTGAAAAATTTTAAAATATTTTTATACATTTAAAATATGAAAACTTAATTCTAAAAAATACAAAAAGAACTTAAAAACTAAGTGGTTTTAAAACAAAGTGTTTTACATACAATTGAAACAATATTAAAAATGTAATAATAAGATAACACTACATTATTCCCCCTCCAAAGAATTCGGTATTAGTCTTACAGTGTTTGCTAATAAATTAAAATGAACTGTCTTAGCTGATTTATTTGCATTAAAAAGTGTTTTTGAAACATTAATGTTAACAAAAGCTGGCTTAATTCGATCAATATTAACCGTTATAATATTTTTGTTTTTAAGAATTTTAAAAAATTTTGGAGACTTTTCTAATACTTTGAATGGTCCGTCGTATGGCTCTTGAAGTGGTTTTTTAATAGTGTCATTGCGAACAAATACAAACTCACAAGTTTTGAGTGATTCTGGCACAAATTGTTTAAAATTCTGATTATGATGTGAAATATGTGCTTGATTATTAGCAACAATATCTTTAAGTTTGAACAAAGTTTCTGATGGACTGAATTTTTGCTCACTAGGAATGACTAACTGACTTGGCAATCTGAGTGTTTGACCATAAACCATTTCAGCAGGGGATGCTTTAACATCTTCTTTAAACGTGGATCTTAGCCCTAATAGAACTAGTGGTAATTCTGAGTACCAATTGTTTTGGTTATTGCTCGCTATAAGAGAAGCTTTGAGTTGACGATGGAAACGTTCTATCATCCCATTAGCTTGTGGGTGATAAGCTGAAGTTTTGATGTGTTTGCAACCAAATTTGGTAATAAAATTTTTGAATGTAGTTGATGTAAACTGAGGTCCTCGATCAGAAGTAATTTCCAGAGGAACCCCAAAGCGTGATATAAACTCTCTTTGGAACGTGTCAACAATAATATTAGCCCTTGTATCTTTAAGAGGATAAACCTCAGGCCAACGTGTGTTCCTGTCAATTATGGTAAACAAATATCGGTAACCATTTGAAATCGGTAATGGGCCAACCAAGTCAATATGAATATGTTCAAAACGACCGCTCGGAATGTTTATCTTGTGAGGTAGTGTTTTAGTGTGTCTATGTACCTTAGATTTTTGACATCTAATACATTCTTGAGTCCATTTGTTTATTTGTGTGTTCATGTTAGGCCAAAAATATCGTTGTGTGATTAGTCGTCTAGTACCTCTAGTTCCTGGATGTGGAATGTTATGTATTTGATCAAAAACTCTTTTCCGTAGTGTTTGGGGAATGTATGGTCTTGTATTATTTGTAGAATTTTCACACCAAATTTTTATGTTTAAAAACGGAATATCAACTTGTTCAAACTTGTAAGTTGTTTTGTCTGTTATGCTCTTGAGTTCTGTGTCAATGATTTGTTCCTGATGTAATTGTTTGAGATCAATGTCGGGTGTTCTAACTTCTGTTACCTCGCATCTTGAAAGTGCATCTGCTACTGAGTTGTCTGTACCCTTAATGTGTAATATTGTGTTAGTGAATTGTGCTATGTATTCAAGGTGTCGTGTTTGTCTAGGACTACGTTCGGTTTTAGAAGATAATGCATTAACTAAAGGTTTGTGATCTGTGAAAACTGTAAAAATGTTACCTTCCAGGAAGTGTCGAAAATGTTTAATAGTTAAGTAAATCGCAAGTAATTCTCTGTCAAATGTACTATATTTCGTTTCAGCAGGTGAAAGTTTCTTAGAGAAGAAAGCTATAGGCTCAAGTTTATTGTTATGTTCTTGTTGTAAAACGCCACCTATTGCGGTAATGGATGCATCTACAGCAATCGACAGTTGTGCCTTACTATTAACATGGTTAATAAGTGTTTGCGTGGCAAAACTGTCTTTGATTGTTGTAAATGCATGTAAAGTAGTGTCTGTCCACTGTAAATGTTTGCTTTTAGTTTTCGAAGCTGTTGTTACCATGTCATAAATGGATTCAAGCATGTGTGCGAGTTTAGGAATGCACCTGTGGTAGTAATTTGTCATACCTATAAATTTTTGCATGTGTTTGACTGTTACCGGTTGTGGATAATCTTGAATGCATTTAACACGTTCTTGTGACGGACGTATTCCGTGTTTAGATATGTTGTAGCTAAGAAAGTCAATGTTATCAACTCCGAATACACATTTGTTAGGTTTTATGTTTAAACCGTAATCATTGAGTCTTCTAAAAACTTGCGTTAAATGTTCGAAATGTTGTGTTTCTGTCTCACTAGCAATCAAGATGTCATCTAAGTATACGAAAATAAAATCTAGTCCATGTAGCACTTCATTAATGAACCTCTGGAATGTCTGGGCTGAGTTCCTCAAGCCAAATGGCATACGGAGGAACTCGAACATCCCAAAAGGTGTAGTGATTGCTGTCTTGTGTATGTCGTTAGGTGCCATTGGTATTTGATGATATGCTCTGACTAAATCGAGTTTTGAGTAAATGCATGTATTGTGTAAATTTAAAGAAAAATCATGTATGTGTGGTAATGGATATCGGTCAGGTACTGTAATTGTGTTAAGTCTTCTGTAGTCGCCACATGGTCTCCAATCATTGGGCTCGCGTTTAGGTACTAGGTGTAATGGAGAGGATGTTTGAGAATTTGACGGTCTACAAATACCAGAAGTAACTAAGAACTGAAATTCTTGTTTAGCTACTTTTAACTTTGGCAAGTCTAGACGTCGTGGTCTTGTGTAAGGTAATTGTCCTTCAGTGACAATGTGATGTACAGTGTGATGTTTAATTGGTGCTGTGTAATCGGGTTCTGTTATTAAAGAAGGAAATTTTTTGAGTAATTGTGTATACTTGTTATCTATAGTAAATAATTTAGGTAAAGATGTTTCAGAAAATGCTGAAATTGTATTGACAGATAAATTAGTTAAAGGGTCAATGAGACGTTTGTGTTTAAGGTCAATAAGAAGGCCATATTTTGTCAAGAAATCTGCACCTATAATAGGTTTGGAGATGTCAGCTATAATAAATGAAAATGGTAATTCACGTCGTAAATTTAAATTAAGTGTCAATAATTTTTTTCCAAATGTAGAGATTGCTGTGCCATTAGCAGCTTGTAATACCAAATCTGATTTTTTGTTTGAAATTTTGAATTTTGAGGAAGGTAGAACTGATACCTCTGCTCCACTGTCAATAAGAAAATTTAATTTACTAGAGGGGTCAAATACAAAAAGACGACGTGTATGTATGACGGGTCTATTATCAGTCGTCGCGACAACAGAGTCTTTTAGTTTGTTGAATTGTGTTGTGTTATGTTGTGTGGTGAAAAGTTGTCGTTTTGAACAAATGCACATGGTTGCTCACATTTACGTGCGTTTTTACCGAATCTGAAATGGTACTTACATACCCAATTGGAAGGTCGTTGACCTGAAGAGGACCTATAAGACGATCGATGTCTTGAAGTTCCTCTGGAACTAAATCTTCTGGAAATTGGACGACTGAAACGTTGATTCTTAAGTTCATCAACATCAAGCGAGAGTTTTTGAAAACATTCAAAAATTTTAGATGTTTGTTCTGTAAAATGTTTAGTAATATTTGCTATCTCATTAGAATTAGAGATGTGTTTCGATACATTAAAGTTATTCTTGATTGCAGATACCTCAGATTCTGCTAATACCTCCCACAAGTTATCAGCGAGTAATAACAACTCATCTAATTCCTTATGACCAGATCCTGTCAAAGCAATGTTCAGACTTTTAGGTAGTTTACGTAACCAAAGCTTATAAACTAAGTCTTTGTTGACTGTTGAACCAGCTAAAAGAAGCAAGGATCTGTAAAATTGAGATGGTTTTTGGTCACCCATCTCAGTGTCAGATAGCATCTTATCGAACCGTTTGTTCTCACTTAAAGTATGTCTATTTATCAGAACTTTCTTCAAACCTTCATACAAGTTGGTTGAAGGTGGTTGTTGTATGAAATCTAATACCGTAACTATGACTTCTTGTGGAAGTGCAGTCACAAGATATTCATACTTTGTTTGGTCAGTGGTAATCCCTTTAGATCGAAATTGGAATTCTGCATGAATAAACCATGCATCAGGACTATCAGTCCAGAACTGTGGGAGTTTGACTGACGTTGCATGAACTTCAATGTTAGATGATGAATCATCGAAAGGGTTCAATAAAGGAGGCTCAAAATTAATTAAATGGTTATCTCCGTCTCCTGAGGTGGATAACCGAGTAGGAGTACGTTGCATTGTATTGTTTTAAAGAATACTAGCTTTATTACAAATAAATTTCTTAAAATAATATTAATAAAATTGAAGTGTGCCTAGCGTGCAGTGTAGTGCCTACGGTTGTGAAACGATAAGCGCCGGCTTATCGTTTTACATCCGCTAAAAAGCTAATTGTGTAGTGTATATAAATACCAATCCTTAGTCGCTGATTTACTGACGTCGCTGCTTGTTTCTGGCGTCACTGTTTGCTTTGGCGTCGCTGCTTGCGTCGGTGGCGCTGCTTACTTCAGCGTCGCTGTCTGCGTCGGCGTCGTTGCGTGTCTTGGCGTTGCTGCCTGCGTCGGCGTTGTTGCCTGCGTCGGCGTCGCTGCCTGCGTCGGCGTCGTTGCCTGCGTCGGCGTTGCTGCCTGCGTCGGCGTTGCTGTTTGCGTCGGCGTCGCTGCTTGTGTTGGCGTCGCTGCTTGTGTTGGCGTCGCTGCTTGCGTTGGCGTCGCTGCCTGTGTTGGCGTCGCTGCTTGCGTTGGCGTCGCTGTCTGTGTTGGCGTCGCTGTCAACGTTGGCGTTGCTGTTGACGTTGACTTCTCTGCTGACGTTAGCGTTTCTTTCGACGTTGGCGTCTATTTCGACGTTGGCGTCTCTGTCAACGTTGGCGTTGCTGTTGACGTTGACGTCGATGTTGACGTCGCTATTTCTGCCGAAGTTGTTGTCGATGTCGGCGTTGTTGCTGGCGTCGAGATACGCTGCTGTTATTTGCTTCGTTGTGGTGAGGTGGGTTCGCTGTTGTAGTTCTGCAGTGAGTAAGTTGCTTACGACTGCAGGCTGTGATGTTGTTGTTGTTGGTGCGCAGCAGAGTTGGCTGTTGTCGGTTAAGATAAGGCACCGACGTTGACTGATATCTCGGATTCGTTGCCAGAGTTGATCGGGCTCGAGACTGATGTATTGCTGCTGTGTTGCGGTGTTCGTGCTGAAGCTGGTGGTGTGGGTGTGTAGTTGTTGCTGCTGAGCAGTGGCGGTTTTGGTGGTAGCGGTGCCTTGCGCACAGGTTTTGCGGGTTGGTTGTGATGATGTAGATGTTGCTGCAGCTGCACTTTTAGTTGTTGACGCAATTGTTGTTGTTGCTGTGGCGCGTATAGACTGAGCGCGAGAACTTATGAGCGTGTCACGGGGTTGCTCTACTTGAGTGGCTTAGAGCGCGGGGTTGCTCTGCTTGAGTATTGATGAGCTCGTGTTTGGTATTGTTGGTATCGTTGGTCCGGTTTCGACAGGATCGCCAATTGTGGAAATTAAATATTTCCACGAGAAATATAATAATAATAATTTGTTCGTACGTTTGAATAATAATTTATTAGATACTGAAAAATTTTAAAATATTTTTATACATTTAAAATATGAAAACTTAATTCTAAAAAATACAAAAAGAACTTAAAAACTAAGTGGTTTTAAAACAAAGTGTTTTACATACAATTGAAACAATATTAAAAATGTAATAATAAGATAACACTACACATAAGTTTCGTTTAATAAAAATATTTACAACGCGTTGTACAAAGCAAAAATTATGGATTCGTCTATAATTTGATTTATCGTGTTAGCGCAAAACATTTTGGTTAATTTTATGTGTTCGATACTATCATTTTCGATTTTATCATCTCTATTGCAATTAATATTAAAGTTTTATAGGTGCAGAAGCCAAAAGTTGATAATTTAACTTACGAATTCTGTGTATGTGTAATAAAGGAAAAGAAAACGAAATATTTCTTTACTAATACTAGTTATTTTTAGATCTAGCCTTTAACTCTACCAGGGTTGCCGTCTGTTCTAGTTGCTTCTTATTTGTTTCGCTATTCAATTGGGTTCGACAAGTTTGCCGAGCGCACCATAGAATTGAAAACAATTTTACTTCGCTTGAAGCTAGTGTTTTAACTGAAAACTGGCTATTGGCACAACCGGATAGATAAGAAATTTTTTAATTGAAGTAAACATTTCCAAAAATACGTTTTATGTTTGCACTAGCTTAAACCCGGTGCGTTGCTGCCACGCCCCTGTTGCCAAACTCCCATAAAATATTATCAGTGAAACTGCTTGTGCAAATGCAGGTCGAATACTGAATTCCATAGCTGTGCGGCTATAACTCAAAAGCTATTAATTTTTTCAGATTGAGGTTGTATGGTAGGTGCCATGCCCTTTGTCCAGCGCCATACAATGTTATCAGTGAACTGCATGTTTAAATTGAGTTCGAATACTGAATTCCGATGCTGTGTGACCTATAACTCCAAAGCTATTCGATATCTCAGATTTATGCTGTGTGGTGATACGTCCCCTTTTCCAGTGCAAAAACCCTCCTTTGTCTGTGCTTAATAATATCCTAAAGTTATATGAAAATCGGTTCAGACATTTGAACTAAATTACTAAAGTTAATTAAATTGTGATCTATTAAATTATTTTTTTTTATTTAATTAAATAAAAATAAATTATAAGTTTTTAAGAAGGCAACAGCAACAACTCTGTATAGAGTAAATCACTTAGGTAACTAGACAGTCTGTTTCGGAAATTGCTACATTTTCTTCTTCAGTAATCTTTGAGTGACTAGGCTGTGATCAACTCACTGTTTAAATTTGCATATGATTTCTCACACAACAAATTGAACGCTCAATTTCTCAATTAAACGCTGACTATCCAATTTCCAGATTCTCTCAGTCTGAGGGCTGCTGTGTTAGCACATTATGTAAACCACACCTAAACGTCAAATTTTTTCTGCATTTCATTTAACATTTCTCAATTTCAGACTAATTTAATTTGAACCATGGAAAGATACACAATCGAGCAACGCGTAAAAGTTATTCAGGCTTATTATGAAAATGGACGTTCAAATCAAAATGCATATCGTGCACTTCGTGATTTTTTCGGTCAATTTGATCGTCCAAATGTGCGTACAATCGGAAAAATCGTACAAAAATTTGAGCAAACCGGGTCTGTAGGAGATGTGAAAACACCATTGCACGCTCTATAGCTCGTACTGAAGAAAATATTGCTGCTGTTTGCGATAGTGTGGCTTAAGAGCCGTCCACCTCAACTCGTCGTCGTGTCTAACAATTGCACCTCTCACGCTCGTCGTTGATGAACATTATGCATAAAGACTTGCATTTACACGCTTACAAGGTGCAATTGACTCAAGAACTAAAGACTCTTGACCATAACAAGCGTCGTCAATGGTCAGAATGGTGGCAAGAAATGGCAACAGTGGATGATCAATTTTCGAAGAAAATCATCTTCAGTGATGAGGCACATTTTCACCTCAGTTTATTCTTCAATAAGCAGAATTTGGGCGAATGATAATCCAAGAGTGATTGTCGAAAAACCAATGCACCCATAAAGAGTGACTGTTTGGTGCGGTTTATGGGCTGGCGGCATTATTGGGTCGTATTTTTTCCAAAATAAGGCCGGTCAGGCAGTTACTGTGAATGGTGTTCGCTATCGTGAGATGATAACGAACTTTTTATGGACCGAATTGAAAGATATGGATGTGGACGATATGTGGTTTCAACAGAACGGTGCCACTTGCCCCACAGCTAACGAAACAATGGCTCTTTTGCGCGACAAATTCAATGGCCGTGTTATCTCACGTGGTGGCGATGTCAATTGGGCGCCAAGATCATGTGATTTGACACCGTTGGACTTCTTTCTTTGGGGTTATTTGAAAGAAAAGGTGTACGTCGATAAGCCAGCAACAATTCAAGAGCTAAAGGTTGAGATAATTTGGCACATTAACGGCATAGAACCTCAATTATGCCTTAACGTCATCAAAAATTTGGACCATCGGATGGAGGTGTGCCGCCGAGGTCGCGGCGGCCATTTGGCAGATATTTTGTTTCATGCATTATTGAACCATACCAATATTATCATAATAAAAATAAATGACAATAATTTCCTAAATAATTTGTGTTTTATTCAAAATCAACATCGGCCCTTAAAATTTAACCACCCTTTACATAGTCCTGCACTTTTTTGTTCCTTTGCGTACTTACTTCAAGTAATTGTAATAGAATAGAGAATGACACTGTGCATGTTATTCTTCTAACTCGAGCTTCAAAAATTTGTAAAATAACGCTTTCAGAAACAGACCTAATATTACGCAAACAAATATTTTGTGGTACCATTTAACCTGTGCTAACGTCAACATATTCACATAAAATTTATATAGATATAAAGAAAGAATGATAGAAAAATAGATGGCGCAGATCGTAAAAACAATTGTCTACGATCTGCGCATTTAATCATGATAGCCTTACGATATGAACTTACGATATGAGATTGAGGTCAATTAATGGAAACAAATATGAAACTAGTCTGTAAGCAATGCAATAAAATTATTAATATAATAGACTAAACAAATTTTTCCACCGTTTTATATTAAAATATGAATAAAGAATTATGAAGGAGTGCTGCGCATATACAGTATCGGACAAAACTAAAGCGCGGAATATTGCTTACTACTTGGTTGGATTTATTTTTTTTTATTATTTTATAATGATTATACACCAAGTTTACTAAAAAAAAACAAAACATAATAATATTCTTTATTTTAAACAAAAAGAATCATATTTAATTGAAAATATTCGTTATCCTTACGCGACAAAACTAAAGCACAGGTTCAATATATTAAAAAAAAATTTTATTTATCTAATACTTGGTTGCGTAACCCTAATTTTTCATAACTGCTGCACATCTGCTTGGCATGGACTCAATAAGATTGGACAAGACATTCCCAGAAATGCCTTTCCATGCGATTTCTGCTTGACGGAAAAGCTCGTCCTTATTTTTGCAAGTTTCGCGTAATATTTTAGGATCTACAATTTCCCATAGATTTTCTATGGGATTGGGATCTGGCGATTGGGCTGGCCACTTTAAAACATCGATCTTATTATTAACAAACCACTCTTTCACACATTTTGCAGTGTGTTTGGGGTCGTTATCCTGCTGAAATATCCACTTTAGTGGCATTTCCTCCTCTGCATGTGGTAGCATAACTTCTTGCAAAATATCTTTATACATAAAACGATCCACTATACCGTTTATCTTATGGATTGGTCCGATTCCATGACCCAAAAAACATCCCCAGACCATTACGTTCCCTCCCCCGTGCTTTACTGTGCCTTTAGTATAGCGTGGGTCAAAGCGTTTTCCTCTTGGTCTACGCACTAGCTTGAATCCGTCAGAATCCTTTAAATTGAATTTCGATTCGTCAGAGAAAAGCACAGTTTTCCATCGAGAAGTAGTCCAGTTAAGATGTTCCTTTGCAAACTCAAGCCTGGCCTTTACATTTTTATGGGAAATAAACGGTTTTTTTGCGCTTCTGTATGTTGCGAAGCCACCATCCACAGCTCGTCTTTGGATGGATCTGGGCGTTATGTTTAATTCCAATTGATTTGCAATAGACCTTGCTGATACAAAAGGATCCTTTTTAATAATCCGAATAATTGCCTGGTCTTCGCGTTTGGTGGTTTTTCGCGGTCGACCACCTCCATGTATGGTAGTCAACGAACCCGAAGAGCTGAATCGGCTTATAATCCGGGAAATTACGCTATGGTGAATGCCAAATTTCTTAGAAATGCATGTCACTGATTCACCATTATTAAAATCACTAATTATTTTTTCTCTGATTTGAGTTGAATACTTATTGCGAGCCATTTTGTTTGATAAATTTTTAAAAGATGCACGGCTACTTTGAATGATCAAATATGACTGATATCCACGTGTCAAATTTTTCTAAACACTCAATGTTCTTCACAAGATGTTCTCCAAAAACGGTTTTCTTATTTAACGGAACTTGTTGTTGGTAGTTTCTAATAATCAAATAAAACAGCAAGCATCAAAGATTATGTGCTTTAGTTTTGTCGCTGGCATTTCTTGGCTTTTGGCATAACTTTGTAAAAAAAACATGGTTAAATTAAAAACGAAAGCATTTTAATTATAATTTTTGTATATTTAGTATGTTTTCCACATAAAATAAAGAATACAAATTAAATAAGTGTTTTTATTTAAACTTTATTGTATAATTTGGGAACAAGCAGAAGTCCGTGCTTTAGTTTTGTCCGATACTGTAATTGTCGTGCTAGTTTTTTGGTTTTTTTTTTTTAAAGAAAGTTTGAATGAAACCAACTTGCACTGGCAAAAGATTCAAGAAACAAGCTTCGTCTTGCCTAACGTCATGATCGTAAAAAATATTTTTATCGTAGCTAGAAAAGTCAAAATGAAAAGTAAACAACATGACGGACCTGCGCAATACGTAATACTTTTATCTATCATTCTTGAATGGAAAGGTATTTTCGAGTAGTTTTGCTGAACATAATTTTTATTCGAATAAGTTAAGATAGGTTAAACTAAGCAAATGTAAAAAAATCTTTTTTCCCAATGGGACAATGGGAAACAATAGCTGCGTTTTATTTGTTCTGGTTTAACCAGTGAACGAATAGATCGCATTAGTTAAAGCTTTGTAAGTTTTGCCTTAGACCGTTTGGGGCATTGTCGCCAAATGATATGACCAAACGGCTGATTGCAAAACAATACCATTACTGCTTCTGACCGCTTGGGGCATTGTCGACGATGATATGACTAAACAGAACAGATGTTTCTTTTGCCAGCATTGGGTGACTAAGAAGGGTTGTAAACCAAACTCTTACTTGCGAGTGCTGCCACAAACTAAAACAAATAGCGACATCTATAGAGCCGTAGCGAAAAAAAAATAGTTCAACGAGATGAACTAGCTACTGCGCAAGTTAATCTTTTTGTTAGTGTTCTGCATGTTATTTAGAACCTATTTGGTTTAACCAGAACGAATAAAACACGCCTACTAGCGACACAGCTCTGTTGAACATCGTTGCTGTAGCATACACGAGAAAGAGTAGAGTGCGAGTGTGACTCAGTCACTTCAACAGAGCTGTGTGGCTTAATTGTTGTGTTCCGTCGTTGTGTTCCGTCGTCTTTTACTCTCTTTGACTGAATGATTCAGGTCTTGAGAGTCATCAAAAATTTGATTACGTTTGAAGTTCATTTTCACTCTTGCAGAGAGTTCGTTTTTTTAGCTGGAAAAACAACAACAAATTTGGATTCATTTCGGCATTTGCATCTCATGTGGACTCAGCCATAGTCATGCCATGCAGCATGAAAAAGACGACAAAATTCTTGGTCTTTTGACAAACTTTAAGGAAAACGGGAGCTAATCTTCACGAATTTATTGGTAAAAAAAATAAGTTGCATTCATTGTTCATTCATGAATGCTTCTAATTACAAAAGTATTTCTCAGTTTAATGTTTTTAACGTTGCTAAACGTTTTTCAATAAAAATAAAATAAAAGACAAATCAACTTTGATATGGTCGAATTTCAACCACAGGCGATACTTGTAAAAATAAATTGGCCATTTCAACCCTAGAAAGGACTTCGACCGAGCTTCTATTGACCAATTGTGTTGTGTGTGTTATTAAATGTTTGAACACAAATGATCGAGAACTGGAACTACGAGTTTAATAACAACTCCGAACGTCGTATGTTCTCAAGACGCTATACATGGCAGTTTTTTACTCTCTGAGGCTTGCCATTGTCTGCAGAGAGGTGACGACTGAACATAAAAATTAGTTCAATTGAAAAACATTTTGTCTGAGTTGTGAATTGAACCCGGGCTACCGCGGTTCCTTAGCTTATGGGTCACGCATTTTACCCACTAGGCTACGGCTGCCACCAGTACTTCTGGGATTGTTGTCATAAAATAACCTTGAAAAATAGCAACATTAAGATATATTTTTTTATTGAGTTTTGTTTAAAATCTCTAGGAACGTTTTGAGACTCGATGATAGCAAGCAGATTTAATAATATTCAAGATGTACCTGTATTATATTCTTTTGGTACTTAAAACCTATTAAAGTAAAAAATATCTTCTTCGATTTACTTACATATGCCGATTTATATAAAAAAGCATAGTTGATAAATTAAAATACATTCAAAATATACAGAATTTATCTTAACTATATAAAGAAAATATTTCGTCGTTATTGAAGTAAAAAACTCTGTTGGAAAAATTAAGTATAAGTTGCTATTTTTTAACTCAGTAACGACGATATAAAATGTGTATGTACATTTAAGACTTTCCTATTGAGCAAGAAGTATTCAATGAACACACTATGCCATTAATAGAGTTTATGATTTTTTGGTAAGCTTTGTTCCAACAACAAAAGTTGAGGCTTGTTTGCTTCCCTCTCGTTACGCAGAAATTTGGAATGAGTTGTTTCGAAGACGCTCCTTGTTGTATGCTTTGAAGGGACTTCCGTGCGACTCTGTGGCGACAACTTGGTTGGCATTCTAAATCTTGTGGGGTGCATTTTTTTTGTACTTGTCAGGGACTGTGATGTAGGAGGCGAAACGGTGCCATCATAGAAACTGTGCGAACGTGATTTTTCTATTGATAAAATTGCAATGTCACCCAAGCTATTGGAAATGTTGGCTGTTTGCAGTAAATTCGGTGTTACAGATGAAGAGCTAGATGCCTGGCCATTGTTTTTAAAACGCATTTGTGGTCTTTGACGTATTTTTGGAATAATTGTTGGTAAAAATTTAGTAGTTGGATTTGATTCAACTGGTTCCTTGGGTGGAATTATGAGTGAGGAGGTACGGATGCGCATCGGATTCCATGCTTGGTTGATATAGTTCTCGGTGGGAAAAAGTAGGGTGGTCATAGTGGAGGAAATATAGTAGTGTGTCTTCTCCACATTGCTGGACTCATTTGTTTCTGTGTCTGAATCTAGATCAATTAATTTTGTTCTCATTCCGGCCTCGAAAGCCTCTTGCAGTTCTGGAACATCTAGTATATGTTTTATTGGTGTAATTGTTGAGTTACCAGGTCCATGCTTGCGAGTATGGTATGGCTTTTTCGTTGTAGTTGTTGTTATTGAAGTACTTGAGGAATGAGAATCTTCATCGTGTTCATTCTGAAATGCATGGATGTTCACTCTCGGTATTTGATGATCGTACTTCTGCTGGGTAATGAAGTTGTTTGGCTGTTTGGATTCTTCTGTACTCTGGTGATGATTGTTGCTATTGTTTATATCATAACCATGTGGCGGATAGTATTCCCGTTCATTGTTGTTTGATGAATCGAACGGAATGGGGTCATAAATAGGCACCTCATAACTAGATTTGGGAAAGTCGTATGGAGGTTGATGATGATGCGGATTCAGCGGAAGCTCTTGATGAGATGATGTGAAGTCATCGTGTGAAATTGTGGGACTTATTGCTGTATGTTCAGGAGTTTGGTAAGCAGGGGGCGAGGGCACATGAGGTGGTGAATAGTTTTGTGGGTTTTCTGAAACACTCACATGTTCTGGTGAGTAAGCTGGTGGCTCTGCAAAATTGCCGGGATGTTCAAAGTATTTATCTTGTGGATGAATTTGACTTGTTGGTGGAATGTTAATTTCATATGATGGAGAGTACGTGATTTCTATGTCCGTTTTAGTTGAAGGCGGTTCAGCAAAATTGTGTTGACTAGGTCGAAATGCCGCGTTAGGTAGTCTTTTATCATACATATTAAAGTTGACATGACTCTGTGATTTATGATCGTACTTGGTTGAAGGAGGAGGCCCATAAGTCTGCTCTATAGTTGGTGCATGGACCACACCATACTTGGGAATGGGTGGAGCAGGTTTCTTATAGGGCGTCTGACTATGATAGCTACTAACATCAGCTACAGAAGTTCCATAAGAAACGGCTGGTGGTTTTGCCACTGAAAACCCACTCCACCCTGAGCTATACTTGGAACTGTCACCTGAGTCACTCTCATACCTAGGATGCTGTTCAATCAACGAGTGCTGATCGGATATGTAGTTATTGCTTCCCACTGAAGAGTGCTTGAAGTCATTGCTATACTTGTATTCTTTTGGAACACCGTATGTTTGATGAGGTTCCCGTGGTACACTCACTTCTCCACTTGACTCAATTTTGTACTTGTAGGAAGAAGGTGTTTCGGGTTCTGATTCGATTGTATATTCAATGCTAGGCTTCTTTGCAGTGCCATAAGAAGGATGATCCTGACTATAAAAATCTAGATCCATAGCCTGAGCTTCATAGCTGGATGATGGAAAGTCAAATTCTGATGCGTCAAAGTTAAGATGTTTGAATTCATCAAACGAGAATGTGGGATGTTCTGGTGGCGGTGGTCTGGTCTTTTGATAAGATGTTGGTTCGCTAAAACTGTAACTAGGTGGTCCATACTTAATTTTCGGATGCTTTAAACGTCTTCGCGGCTTAGGGCGCTTTGGAGAGTGGATATAATGCTTTATTTTGCCCGGTGGTTGTCTACGATACCGCACTAATTTTTCTGCTGAGGTTGGCAGCAGTTCAGCTATCGTGCTATTCGGAAATAAAGTTGTTGTGGGAACTTCTGTTGTTGTTTTTTCTGCTATTATTTGTGCCGAATTCAAATGCAAAACTGTTAAAATCTGCGAACAAAATAGAAAAAAAAATCAAGTATCAACTTTTTTGACGAGATTGACAGCTGTGTTATTTTCAATATGCAATTTACTTAAATGTTGTATGTATATTTATAAAAAAAATTGATTCAACAACGTTCTGGCATTCTTTATTGGTTTTTAAGAGGCACCATTTTTCTGAATGCACTGTATATTCACTTTGTAACAACTTTTATTTTTCTACATTTTATGAACCCAAACAAAAAATATGACCAACCCAAGAACCTCTCCCTTACTTAATTGCATATCGAAAACTTTTTCGTTGTTTGGCTTGAAAACTAAAGTTAATGTTTGTGTCTTCAACTCAATTTATATAAATTATGTGTACATTTAAATGTTTGTAAAGTCATAGCCGTAATAAACAAAATCAATAAGGTAGATCTTTTATTACAAATTCTAGAGAGACCCCTTAGAACAGTGGAGCCCAAAAAATTTTAAGCGCGTCACAGTGCGTTGTCCCATTGACAAAAATCAAAATTTTATGACTCTAAACCTAACAATATTGGTAATTGAAAAGATAAGACAAAAACAAAATGTTTAGGGGAAAAACTCAGTTTTGGCTACGCTGTGGTGAGACTTCAAGGTTGAAATATTTAAAAAATAAAATCTACTAGTATAGATTATATATAACCAGGAACTGCAAACAACTTTTCCTACTCTACTTTTTGTTTCAAAAAATGCTTAAAATTAAAATTTTACATACAAAATCAAGTAAAAATTAATATGGGTCCTAGGAGGTATTATTAATTTTAGGGTTCGCTATTATTATTTATTGTAATTTAAAGCTTAGCATTAGTACCCTTGGAACTATGTTCTATTACAGAACACAATTTTGGTTTGTTTAATTATAGCAATCAAAGGCAAGATTAGCTTAACAAAAGTAACTTAAAGACTTAATCTAAATATATGTTAAACTTAAATATCAAAAATTAAAATATAATAGAAGTTAAAAATAAAAAATAAACAAATATTAAGAGCAGTTTATTGAGGAGAAGAAGAGAAAAAAGTAAGAATAGATTGTCTTAAAAAGTCTCTCCCTACGATTTCTTTTAGCCTTCGAGGCAGAGCATTCCATAGTCTAATTGCGCTAATAAAGAACAAGCTGGAAGTGTTTAGCGAATTATGCCTCGGTACAATCAAAATACGACTTCTTCTAGACAAGCAAACTTGAAGTTTTTCATACAGGTAAAGAGGTATATTTTCATGAATGAGCTTATGTAGGTATATGCAGTTTCTTGCGTTAACATATGCAGCGAGGTCACATCCAAGAATTGCATTTCTGTAAGTGGAGAGATGATCAAATTTTCGTAAGCCATATACATAACGTGTGGCATAATTATAAGCAATTTGAAGTTTTAACTGGGAGGATGAGTCGAATTTACAGTATACTACTTCTGAGCACGTTATCACAGGTAAAATCAGCTGTATCAGCAGTTCACGCTTTATATCAACAAGAATAACATTAGCAGACATTCTTAGATTACGTAGGATATATAAACTTTTTTGACTACACTATTAACATGATCAACACAAGACAAAGAGGAATTAATATGGAAACCAAGATTCACAATTTTCGACACAACAGTTAATTTGCTTGTTCCAATAAATAGGTCTGGGACATCATTTATAACAGGTTTTTTTCTACAAATCGGAAGCACATGCGATTGAAGACCATTTCTCCTAGCCCACCCATTAACGCTGCTGAAATCTTCATTCATTCTAAGGCAGAGATCATCAAGAAGCCCAGTTCATCGTGAAAGATACAGCTGAACATCTTCCGCATATGCATTAATAGATGCATGTCTGCAGACACCGAAGATATCATTAATAAATATTGAGAACAGCTGAGGACCAAGTATGGAACCTTGCGAAACTCCACTTAAAACTAATTTATACTGCGAAAACTATTCACCAAGTTTAACCTTTTGAGACCTATTACACAAATTACTGGACATTAGATTGACAGCACTATCACAAAACCCAAATAAAGTCTTCAATTTTTGACACAAGAATATATGATTCACTTTATCAAAGCCTTGGAAAAATCAAGTAAGCACAATAAAGTCATAGAACCAGCATCATATTCTGATCGAATGTCATCAATAACCTTAACAACTGCTGAAGATCACCCATACCCAGCCCGAAAACCTGATTGAAAAGGTGACAAAAGCTTTTTTTCAAATAGATATTTATTGATTTGTCCAGCCATAAGTTTGTCACATACTTTTGATAGAGTTGGTAAAATGCTTATAGGTCTGAAATAATTGGTACCAGATGGATTTGTCTTGTTTGCTACCAGAAGAACAATGGCATCTTTCCACAAGTCAGGAAATGAAGATGACAAGAAGCATGCATTTATAATATGTGTTAAGAGGGCTGATTTTATGTGGCAGTATAAGTTTCAGAAACTTTATAGGAATTCCATCTTCACCTATTGCATTTGATTTGATCTGCATGAGACGTTTGCCAACATCGAGCTTATTTACTGCAGCAAACTTAGATTGTTGCACTGCCAGACTACAAGGGAGGAAAATATTATTACTGTTTGAAGTAAAAGAGTCAATAAAAAAATTGTTAAGGTCTTCTGGATTTAATAAGCATTCAATGGTATTTTTATTGCAAACCCCAAGTTTGTTGATGTTATTCCATAGCTTTTTGGTTGAAAGGGAGAGTTTTAGTTTGGCCTCAAAATAGCTTGATTTAGCCTGTCTGATTAAAAAAATCCTTTGCAATTCTATAGGCTTGCCAGCGGATTAAGCTACAGTTTTTTCTGCATTATTTCCGAAATTTGTTTTTTTTAATAGCATTAAGAACATCCGCCGTAAACCAAGGACTAGACTCATTTTTTATATTAATCGTGCACAAAGGAACATGCCTCTCAAACAGGTATTTAAGTGGTTCTATAAGGGAACTAAGTTTATCATTAATATTGTGATGAAACCAGCAATCATTTAACGAGGTCACAGATATTACACACATCTATTACTTTATTTGACTACCATTTTAACTAATTTTAATTAATATCGGTCAACCTTTGTATGTACCTCCCATACAAAATCAAGTAAAAAATTAATATAGGTCGAAAGGAGGTACTTCTGTGGTCTAACCGATTTCGTATATTTTCAGTGCACTTCTATTACTCTATTTGACTACCATTCCGACGAATTTTTGTTAAGATCGGCTAACCTTTGTATGTAACTCCCATACAAAATCAAGTAAAAAATTAATATAGGTCCAAGAGAGGATCCCCTAGGGTCTATCCGATTTCGACTATTTTTGAAATATTTCCTAATTAGCTTAAACAGATTAATCTATTTTTGTCCAACTTTTGTATGGGGACAACGCAATATGGGCAATACTTAAAAAACGAAACAAATTGAAGAACATCGTTGCGTTTAAAAAAAAAAATAAGGAAACTTCTTGAGTTCATTTTCCAAAATAAAATATTTATATATATAAAAAAATTCAGCCCTCTTATCTTTTATTGCAATTATGACAACACAATGCACACAAATAATTTGCCAGTGCACTGCGAAAAGACCTTATTTCTATTACAATAACAAAACTGGCATGAAAAATCTTTCGACTTACAAGTAACGAAACAATTAGCTTATTAATGACATTTACTACATTTGTTAAGTCCTGCTAACGTGCTTAACTCAACAAATTTGTTAATTCCATGGGAACTACCAGATACCATTTGTTTAGTCGAAAAGTCAAACTTATTGAGTGTAGTGATGAATAGTTTTGGGAATGAGTTTTACCAAGTACCAAATTATTTTTGATTTGCCAAAATCTCCAAAGTCTACAAACTGTCCTTTATTAATAAAAAAAATAAAAAGTTTGTAATGGGGTAGGTAGAGATTTAAAACATTTCAAAGTTTCTGAGCAGCAATTCTGACTAGGAATCATATGTATCAAAAGTATAACCGCACTGCAATATAAAAATTAGTATTTTTGGTTAATGTGTACTGGTTACACGAGTTATTAAAACCACAGATTTTTAGCTGTAGAAGTCTCTCAGGTGATTTTGACGTATCAGTTTAGCACTTGATTACAAAATGTCTTAGCCGATGCATTCACATCAACAGCTGCTAACTTTAACAATTTAGCAGTTTAGCAGGACTTACAAATTTAACTGAATACCATTATTGCCTTTGCATGCATTTGCTATTGTAAAGCGTGTTAGAAAATGTGCAGACAGTGAACTAGTGCGGTGTGTGTTGTTTTGTGGTTTATGTTTTTAACGTCTTGACTACTCAAAAAATTTATTCTGACGAACTCATACTTCGAAGTAATGTATTCGAGAAACATGACATATAAAGCTATTCAGTTTCATTGAGCAACATGAATAAAATATCGTGATGAAAAAATATAAATATTTTGAATAAAGAATATCAATCACTATGCCTTCGTTTTTTGTTTTTTTAAATCAACTAGCGAAAAAGCTTGCTCTTCATGACTATAAAACAGGGCTGGACATTCCAACACAGTCACATTTTATTTTGTCTTGTTAGCACTCTAGAATAGCGCACACTGAGCGAAATAGTGGTCACAATTGTCTAGATTTGCAAGTTGTATGTTTATTAGGGCGAATCGAATTACAACTTTTTTCTCAAAAGTTGCATAGGCTGGTCAAGATCTCCCAAAAAAAATTTTTAGAAAAAAATAAGGACCTCTTCCTCTCCCGCAAGGACAAATTTGTTTTTTAAGAAAAACAATCAAAAATCTTAAACCAAAAGTAAATATATACTTAAACTAACAATATTTTGGCAAACACGATGCTACTCTTGGTTTTTATCCGCAGTGTCATGTGTGAAGAATATTCGAATCTAAAGGTACACAAATTAAGGAAAATTAATCTACATTAAGGAAATTATCTTCGGTACCACTTCTGGTGCCCGAGATATAAATCCTTATTTAATTTTTTTTTTGAGAAAGATAAAAAATTGCTTTTAAGTATGCATTTCTCAAAAACAAGAAAATGCATATGCAAATAATTAATTCACCAAATCTAAAGAAAACGTCAACACTTTAATCAAAATCTCTAAAATTTAGACAAGCAGCCAGCAATCAAAAGTTCTGTGCTACCTCGAGTGTACCTTTAGATTCGAATATCCTTCACTGAGGACCTTGTGTATAAAAATAGAGAGTAGAAATATTTTTAGTTGAAGTCTTTATTTACTTTTACTTTAAGACTTAAATATATTTTCTTACTAAAATCAAAGCATTTTGAGATCGTGATTTTTAACTGTTTTTCTTAAAAAACAAATTTGTGCTTGCGGGAGAGGAAGACATCCTTATTTTTTCCTAAAATTTTTTTGGGAGATCTTGACCACTCTATGCAACTTTTGAGACCTCTTAGAATACAATCGAAATTTTTCGATACACCTTTATGTTTATACCTCTACACATACTGTAATATGTGTTTATTTTGTAGTTTTAGTTATTGGTATTGTTCACTATTTTCTCTATGTCATTATTGCTCCAGTATTTTCTTCTAAGTAAATAAATTGCTTAAGTTTACTTGCAGTGGCAAATTACACATTCTGTTTCGCAAGAAAGGTTCTCTGCAGAACAGAAATCGCATTGCGATTCAGAGTCAAACATTGTTTTTAGGTGTTTTGTTTTGGTTTTGATTTAATATTATTAAATCTTAATATACACGAATCATTAAATTTATAATCAAAACCTCAAAAAATTAAGTATCAAAAAATTAATGAATACAAATAATATGAAAAAAAATTATGCAAAGATTCGTAACAGGCAATATGTATGAATTATATTAAACCTTAGTAAAATAAAAAAATATATGCATAAGAATTTTTTGCTTGATAATTTTTGACTTTTGGCAATCGACTTTCTGATATTGAAAAAAGTCGAAAGTCGACTTTTCCTTTCGACTTTTTCATTTCAACGCAAATCTGAGAACTGTCTTCTCTAAACTAATAAACGAAATAGCTGTCTTGATTCGATAAATGTAAAATAGTGGTCGGCAAAATTAAAAAAAATAGAGTGGAAGTGTGACAAAGCAATTGCGTATCATCTGATTACGTTACACGCCTAACAAAATGTTTTAATTAAATTGTCACTATTTGAAAAGCAGGTGACAATTTTTATCAAAATTTATTATTTTAGAGCTTCAAATTTTGTTTAAAAAAAAAACATTACAAGAAACACATTTAAATATCAAGAATAATGGGCAACAGTTGTTTCTTTGCTGGAATAAGGCTGTTAATGCACATCAGAGAACTGCATGAACGCATTCATTTGCAGTTATTTGTCATTCACATAAAAACGTATGATGAGATAACAGTACGCACCAAACAGACGAAACGAAAGAATGCACATTTCGCTCAGTTGATGTTGATGCTTGTCGTAAGTGTCATCAAAAAAGCAACGAAACATTGGAAGTGAAGTTGATGCAATGATAAAAATCATAACCACATCGTAAATACGTGAGCAAGCTAAGTTGTCGTACACTTTTAACTGCTTTACCGGCAACACATTTACACAAAAGTTATATCGATGGAAAGGTATTCTGGAGTAGAATTGTCTGAATATAATTTTTATTTGTATATGTTAACTGCAAAAAAATCCATATAAAATGATAATAAATGGATTTTGATGTGGTTTTCACTGAACGATAAAGGAGTTATTTTGAGTTAGATTTTAAGCTATAAATATTTGGTTTTCGTTTTTTAGGCAATGGGCGTGGGCTTGTTGGTCATAAAATCTTAATTTTGAGCTTCTTGTCAGCAGCGTTGTCAATCATTCAGTGATTGATATTTGCGGCAGATAACTAAACAATAAACATATAGGATCAACAAACGGGAAACCCCAAACCACTCTTCAGGCTAAAAGTGTGACGCAAATTATATTTTTCGAACACAATCCTTTAAAATATATTGAAGGAAGCAAAGTAGACAAACCATGAAAAAAATCGAACTACAAAAACTGCCTGCGCAGTTATAAAAAAAGGATCGCGTTTTTCTTATTTTTTGTAGGCCGAGGTTTTTTTCTTTATTGCTGCAATGCAATAAAAGAAACGAACGAAGAATGTAAATACACTTTCATTTTTAATTTCAATTTAAAATTAATATTTGTATTTCAGATATATTTATTTATTTATAGAGCAAAGTAGGGTGATGTGTAACACGTTTTTATTTTCTCCAATAAAAGTGTTAAAAATTTAGTTTGGATTGGTTAAAATTACTATTCCTTGCAAAAGAACCGATTTGAAGTTGGTGTTTTTACGGCTGTTGAATACTTTAAGAAATAGATGAAGTAGAACAAGAATGTTAAACATGACTTTTTTTACTTTTTCAATTCGGTGAGTAGATATGTTACACCAAAAAATGTTGGTTTAAGGACCAGACACTTTAATTTTTTATGTTTATTTTAACTTTTTATGTTTAGTAAATTTATTATTTTGAAAACTTAATTAAATTACATTTTTCCATTTTTTATTAGTTTAATGGCAATCATCAATTTCGTTAACTCGACTGTTATGATAAGCCTTCACGTATTTTTGTGGCATAGTTTTTTCTAATAAACATTTAAAATATTACAAATAAAAAAATAAATAAAGTAAAATAAAAGTAAAAAATGCAAGAACTTCAATATAACACACAAAATTATAGAAGTTGCTTTTTTTCCAATTTGCTCTACTCCGAAACAAAGCTTTATATACAAAACAAATGTCCCAAATTTTTTTACTAAACCGAATATTCCGCTGTTAAGTTTTTCTAAAATTTCACAGTTATTCATAGTGCGTGTCAGTGCGTTTCTAATGTGAAACCTGCATACGTACTGAATTGATTAGGAACGCACCCTCGTTGATAAAGGAAAAGCAGCGCAAACAGCGTGTGCTCAAATTTTCAATGAACTCAACGAAATAAACCCGAAACAATTATGTCATTGAAATGGCAATATTGCCTTTACAATAACAATGCATATCATTGCAGCTAGCAAGAGCGCACACTGCACAACATGACACACAGCTCTTGCTGACGAACGAAAGCATAGCAGGAACAGTGAATTTTCGAACCTAAAGCAAAGACGAAGCATTCAATGCAGATCTCTGATGCACATTAATATTCACAATATTCAAACTACGCTCAAATCGATTAATTTTTTATTATAGCAAACAGGAATATTCTGCTTTAAGTCAAATTGGCAAGAATTTAAAACGAGTGCTTGACATTGAAATCACAAAAAAAATTTAAAATATTGAATTGGTAAAACTATACGCTTCTTTAACATTTCTAGATCCTAGGATCAAAACGAACGCATTTCAAAATATCCGTGAGTGTTTTTAAGCAATCTTTCACCTTGGTAAGCAGCAGTACATTAATAATTACTGCAAATATTAAACTGAAGTATATTCTCTTCTGTTGTAAGTTTTGTGTACATGCGAAAAGTAACGCTCAGAGATCTCTCAGTGTATAATTCATGGTATAATTATTTGACAAGGCAGCAGTGACAGTTTTTTGGTGATTGGTTGTTGTCAAAAACAGCTAAAGGACTTGTAGTTTGCTGCTGTTGACTAACTATGTGCTTATTTTTTACTTTTTTTTTTACTTCATTAAATTTGTTCGCGACGTTTACTGGAATGTTTTTAGTTTGCTGCAATTGACTACCCTTTAGGAAACAGCGCTTTGAGAGCACTTAACAAAATCTTAATAGCGATTTGTTCTCGTTTTAAATAGCGCCATTTTTAACATTGCCATGTCATTGGGAAAAAGACCTTTGCTCTTGCAACGGATGGTGATTTGTAAAAGCGCTTTGCTCTCGCTTCGGAAAGTGATTCAAAAAAAGGCTTTGTTCTAGCTTCAAAAAGCGTTAAAAAGTGCTTGCTCTCGCTTCGGAAAGTGATTCGAAAAGGGGCTTTGTTCTCACTTCAAAAAGCGTTGAAAAAGTGCTTTGCTCTCGCTTCGTAAAGTGATTAACAAAAGAGCTTTGTTCTCGCTTCGAAAGGTGATTAAAAAAGAGCTTTCCTCTTGCTTCGGAAGGTGATTAAAAAAATCGCTTTGCTTTTGCTTCGGAAAGTCGAAGCGTTTTGCTCGTGTTCTCATACCTACCCTGTGTTCCCGTCGCTGACCTGAGCAAATCACAAACAGGAGACCAAATACATTTGTATTATATTTACATACATTTATTTTGTTGGTTTAATTTCTGTTTCGTTTTACTTTTAATTAAAAATTGCGTATCATAAGGATTAAAAAAAGAAATCAAAAGCTAAACAAATTCATTTGTGCACTGATTTTATCGTGCGCTAACCTTAGAAAGTTTTTGTTTTTTCAAGAAATCCGTGAAATCCAATCTTCCTATTTCTTTCGAATTCTGGGAAGCCAATTTCTGGTCCATTAGCAGCAACTACGGAAACAAATATGATTGAATTAAATTATTTACTATTTATATTAAACTATTTACTTTTTCAGTTAATTATTTATTTTCCACTATTCTAATACTCTTTCTTATACTTTAAACTTTTCGAATGTTAAATTGCTAGTGATGACACGAATCCTAGTGATGGGAGTGTCAGTAGTATCGAAGTAGATATCGAATTCGACAAGATATTCAAAGTAATCACAAAATCTTTTTTGAAGCACTAAGAAAAGCGAAAGCAAAGAGCTTTTTTACAGCTCAGCTCGCAGCGAGAGCAAAGCGCTTCACAAAAGCACTGTGCAAAGGTAGAATAAAGCACTTTTTATATGCTCTTTAATAAAGTGCTTTAAAATTTCCTTTAGGGTAGCTATGTTTAATTCGTTGCTTATTTTTTCACATTTCTTTGAATAATTGCATGAACAGCTAATTTTCAACTACGCATCGCCGCTCGTGAGAAAAAAGCCAGTCTACGCTACTACCTTGTCAGTAATTGTACCATGAGTGAGCTATGGGGCGTCCAGCGCTGCTACAAAAGTAAATCTTAGTATGCTGTAGGAACGAAAGTTCTTGGGCATTTAATTCTACAGGCGAAATTTTGGTGTAGACTCAACACTAACACATACTTACCATAACGTGTTTGTTGAATGTGTTAGTTGAACATTATTGTTGAATGTCAAATTTCCACGCTTTGAGCTTAGTATGCTGTGTAAGCGAAAAGAAATCTTCCGTAAGAAATGCATTGCGTTTTTGACAGCGAAAAGGTAACGAATTTTTTTTTCGTTGGTTAGTAAGCTGTTGAACCGAAAAATTTGTCCAATGCAGTTAAGTTTGTAACCATGATCGGAGAGGTCAAATGTCAAAATTTCGCTGCCTTGTATATGTTCGTAGATTCAATTGGCGTAGAAATTTGACATTCAACAATAATGTTCAACTAACACCATAAACAAACACGTTATGGTAAGTATGTGTTAGTGTTGAGTCTACACCAAAATCTCGCGAGTAGAATTAAATGCCTAAAAATTTTCGTTCCTACAGCATACTAAGCCAAACTAGGAAATGGATGAGTAAAACGTAGCAATTGACCGCTTCCTATGACATTCTAATGTAAAATTCGCCAGTTGAATGCAAAGAAAGTATGTAGATTGAAGTGGAACTAGTACTGGCTACTTAGGGGCTAGCGAAATCACTAGTTTTGTACTAGTGATTGCAGCGAAACGGTAATCTGCAAACATAATCAAACTTCATGCAATACAGCCCAGATAGTCTGTTTGTAAAAAACTAATTTCATTATAAATTTCATCTATTTCATGCTTTTCAAATAACTATACTTTAAGCCATTGTCCTAAAAAACTATCAAATGCTCTTATAACATTTTGCAAAGCAATGGAGCATTGGAGAAAGTACCTTTTGCCTATTTTAAACAAACATTTCCTTATGAGCGTTCTCAAATCGCTTTGGTAACGAACAATGCGATCTTTTGAAAAACATGAAAATTTAACTACTACAAACGCTTTCACCAAAATATCACTGTGCTTGAAAGCTTGCGTATAAACTTTTTTTTTTACTTTAAACGGCTTTATGGATTTTATTCATACAAGTTTCTTCTTGTTATACAGGTTAGTAGAAATGTATTGAAAGCGCCACTCATTAACCAGTAAAAAAAAATCAAAGTTTATATGACATTTTAATATTTCATCTCTCATTTACTGATGCCAAGACTTTTCAGTGTATTTTTTGCAATGGAATTCAGCAACAGAAATTCATATAAAACACATTTGGTTTTTGTCTAACAACACTAAAAATCATTGAGCAAGAGTATGATATTGTTTGTGATGATATTGTTTGCGTTGAATTGCTGATACTATCGGCTTCGCAGACGAACGAATACTCCACATTCTACATGAAGAATTGCATATGGAAAGTCTGTTCGAAAAGTTAGTACGCATTCGTTGACAATTCAACAAAACTGAATCGAAAAGATATTTATTAACGTAATTTGAAGCGTTTTAAGCAGAATAAAACAGATTTTGTGCGTCATTTCAAAACTATGGATGAGACTTGGATGGCTCCACGCAAAATGGCCTCACCTCAGGAAAAATGGCCCCAAAGCAAAATGTGAAAAAGCACCAAATTGTGTATGGAACGCAACAACGCTAAAAATTGGGACTATATTTCCTTTTTTTCGGGCCCATTTTCCCTTTTAGGTGTAGTAGAGTAGAGTTAATTCATAGCGCGTTAAAAGGTTTGCCATTCAAAATAACATTGCGTATAAAGGCATATTATTTTGCAATAAAAAGCTCGACTTTTTCAAAAAATATTTTCCCTGCGGGCCTTTTATATACGTTGAAGGAAACATTTGGGGTAAGTTTTCATTTTAGTTTAGGGCCAAATTACATTTTTTATATTGGGGTAATATTCGTTTGAAAAAAGGTCCCAAATTTTTCGTTTTTTTTAATTTTTCGTTTTGGTTTGATTCACCACTGTGATCCTAAACTGAAACAAGAACGTTTACAGTGAACTAAAGCTGGTTGTTCACCTCCACAACAGGTCAATACAGAACGATAGACAAAAAAGATTATGGCATCGGTGTTTCGAGATGCAAAAGGTATTTTGTTGATTGATCATCTTGAGAAATATAAAACAATTTTACAGAAGAAACATTTTTTTTTCATAAAGTAAATGCATGTGTTCACACAAGTATTTTGACAATGGCTAAAATGAATGAATTAAAGTACGAATTGCTATAAGGGCCACCGTCCCTGCAACTACTAGCTCTTCAGAAATTTGAAACAATTCCTTCGGGGAAAGCGTTATTCGTCGAATGAAAAAGCTTTTGCATAAGTGGAACAATATATTGCAGACCATCCTTAAAATCTTTGCAGAGATGTTATAAAATTATTGGAGCATTATTGAAATAAGGTTTTTAAAGTTGAAAAAGATTATATTGAATAAAAAACTAATTTCATTTAAAAGTTCACATTCTTTCATTTTTGCATTCAATACTTTTCGACCAACCTGTAGTTGTTGGCACTTATGGAGTTTCACTTTTATTTCGGCTTATTCTATTTTGTTTTGGATTTTTCTTTTTGTTTTTTAGTTCATATTTTTTTATTATGTTTTTTTAGTTGCTTATGTATCTTTGTTAAGATATTGTTGTTGAGATACTTTTTTATTGCAGTTAATTTATAATTAAAATTTGTTTTGAACTATACACTTACACCAAAAAGCACATTAAAAAACATTCTCAGGACACTTCTACAAAACTTTAACTTATATTTACAATGTTTTAATGGTTACGGTTAAAGCAAATAATATGTTTATGCTTTTGTTGATGAAAGACTTTTTCACTCACTCACGCATCACTTTGGACTTTCTTTCTGCAACTAATCGCGTTGCATGAAAGTGGTTTTGTTATATGGAAAACTTGTGTATTTACTTGATACCAACTTGATTAAATTGGTGTTTTTTTTTCTTCATGGCAAGATGATCACGTCTGATGTGGCCACTTTGAAGACTGTCGCATGGCTGCATACGAGTAGCTAAGCTTTTAAATTTTGTGCAATAGCAAGCACACGCTCCTTTTTCCAAGCGAATTCATTTCATAGTAGGGCCTTCTAAAAATACACTTTAATAAATGCAGTTTTTGTATTGTAGTTTTTTTTTACTATAATCAAAAATTGCAAAAAAACCAAAATTTTTATCAACCAAAAACAAGTTTAAAAAAACCGAAATTGCTAAAAAGCACTTCATTTAATATTAATTCAGATCTTTTCTCAGTGGTACATAACAAAAGCATTTTTAAACAGTTTCTTCAAGCAGAAACTTAATTTGCGATAATTTCAAATGAATAACTTGTAAAAAAAAATTTAAGATTAAACAATAATAGTGACATATAAATGACGTTAGTACACTGGAAAAATGTTTTAAAATTGACAAAATGTGTTATTAAAATGACGAATTGTATGTATCGATGGCTTAATATAGAAAAGGCGTAGCTTGTTTTTTTTTCGAAATCGCGTTTCTAGTAGATCACTCTCAAATAAACCTCCCTTAAAAAAAATCAGTGCGCTATGATCGCAAACTTTTAGCCTATTTTATATAAAAACTTAATTGAAAATGTTTTTATATCCAAGGTCATGATTCAATTATATATAAGGTTGAGTAAGCTGAGAGCACATATCTGTTGGCGAATGTAAAAAACAGCTGTTCGGTGTTGTTATCTTTTACTTTGACATTCGCCGATCCAAATTCCATTCATCCTGCGTTTTTGTTTAAAATGGTCACTGGGCACTTTAAAAAAGAAAACGTTTTCCTTGTTCCAATAGTTTTGGCGAATCGCGTACTTTTTCGGCATTTTGAAGCTGTAACAAAAACTCAAACTCCAAGAAAATTGTTTAAAAATTATTTTAAACACAAATTTGATATTAAAATTCAATAGTCTGACTTCTAGTTAGAAATTTTAATTTGATTGTTTACTTGTCTTTTTTGTTTTACTTTGACATTTTGCGATCCAAGTTTTGTTGTTGTATGAGAACAATTTCATGGCTACTTAACCTTATATATAATTGAATCATGTCCAAGGTTTTTTAGATTTTATTCAGTTTTTCCTTCTCCTGTTGTAAAGAAACAAAAAATAGAATTACGCCTTTTCTATATTAAGCCATCGATATACAGTAGCAGGCAAAACTGGCTACACGGTTAAAAATATTGGACTAAATTTTAAACTTTTTTGGATTACATATAGGACAAATGTGTCAATGAGAATCAAAAGTGATCAATTTCACTTTTAATTGTTTGGAGTAAATTAAAAAAAAAAACTTGTTAAGACTGCTGGAGGTAACTATTGACAATTTTTATTTTTGTTGCTTAAGCCCGTATGACTTTTCATTGCTTTGTCCAATTTTTATTCATTGACAATGAAACAAGAGCAGTTGAAATAGAGCTAAACCTAAAATTCAAGAAGTGTGAGTTTATACGCATATAGTAAGAATTGGACAAAAAAATGTGCGACGGACAGCATTTTCAATGCATTGTTTTTGAAGTTTCTCTCAATTCGTTCGTCGTTAAGTTTCGATCAAATATAAAGTGCCAAAAACAAGCTTCCACGCGCCACTTGCATCATACGGGCTTTATATAGTGGACTTTTTAAAACCTAACTGCGTAAAGACTATAATTGAAAATTAATTGCATTGGTTTGTATTAAGCAATTTATTTTGGAATAGTGTTGTTTTGAAACAAACAAACTGGAAAAGTGTTGTTTTGATCCTCAAAAAATAGAATTGTGTTGTTTTGATTCTTAAAAAAGTTAAATACATATAATCCAATACACAAAAAAAAATCCTAAGATTTAATTCATTTCTTTTTTATTTATTTATGAATCTAATTTTAAAAGTTATATAAAAAACATAAAATATTAATTTAAATAGTTTAATAAGAGTAAAAAAATGATTAAAACCGGATCATTAATGTCCACTATTTCTTTTTGAGAATTAGTATTGTTCATAATTTTTTTTATAAAATTTCAAGTGAAGGCTTAAACCTTCTCCATTCATTTCCAAAAAGCTTAGATAGAAGTTTGTTCAAGTCGCCTATTTTACGTTCATTGATTTTTACTCCCAATGGCAATACCCCAATGGAAAATACATGTTTGCCGAGTTTTACAACGGATTTTGACTTACCAATAGAAGATCTATAAAATTGTTCACCTTGAACTCTTATAAGGTAATTTTTACACTTTTTAATTATAAATCGTTTGGTCTCGTTGAATTTAAAGTACCAAGCAGATGGCGGCCTAAAAACCTTCGATACTTCTGTTTTAAAATCAAGAATGGGAAAGCTTTGGAGCTTTATTTTCCAGCCAGTATTAGCACATACCTTTCATAATTGAGTTTTTGTTTTGGCCTACGCAGCCATCAGCCATTAGTCGAACTGTTCTTATACCTTCATGATCCATGTTGCATAGATGGTAAATAACTGCGGAGGCGATTTCATTAGAGGGTGAGTATTCTCCGTCCGGTAATATAAGAAAACGTTGTTTTTTGTTTACTCAAAAAAGGTATAAGGATAATTAACGGGTGTAGTAAAGTGCTTGGTCAGCAACTTTTGGAAGCGACATATTGTCAGTAAATCTACACAGTGCTGTCACGACAAAGCGTGTCTAGTTTGCCACGACAAAGCGTCTAATTTGCGAGAACGTAAACTATAAACTGCAGTGATTAGGCCTATTATTACAAGAGTTGTGCTCCTTTCTGGAGAACAAAAAGTAAAGGTGGAATTGTGTCGTTTTGATTCCAACAACCAGGTGGAATAGATCATTTTTGATTCTCAAATTGATTTTTAGTACCAAATAACTCTGGAAATACTAGACATTAGAAAACTTTGAATACAGTTATTTGCAGCATTTAACAAGGTTAATCAGAATCAATCGATAACTCAATTTTTTCCAAAATTGGAATTGATCACTTTTGATTCTCATAGACACAAATAAAAATTTAAATTTTTCAAAAAAGTTTAAAAAAGCAATAAGTATCAATTAAAATAAAAAACTTTTCTGACCAGTTTATGATTTGAACAAACGCCCTCTGTTGTGCTGGTGCAGCACCTTATCCACTCGTCCATCTCATTTGTTAAGAAAGTTACGCTTATTTTGCATCATAACGAATGCAAGCAAGCAGAAACGTGGGTTCGAGACCAAGTTAAATTAAAGTAAAATAAAAAAATGTTCTGACCAGTTCGTGATTTGAACACACATCCTCTGATGTGCTGGTCCAATACCTTATCCACTTATCCAACTCAGTTGTTAACATAGTTTCGCTTATTTTGCATCATTACGGATGCAAGTAAGTTATTTTCAGGAACGTGGGTTTGAGACCAAGCTAAATGAAACTGATGTTTGGATTAAAAAGTAGTACTTTTTGGTACTTAGTTTGCTTGACTTAGTTCAATTGAGCTAGGGATGTTGGAAAAACATCGATGCATCGAAAATATCTATGTTTTGCTTCGATGCATCGAAAATTATCGATGTTTATTGAAAACTTTCAGTTTTTCAATTGTGAAAAAAAAAGAAAAGAGAAGTGAGTTTGACCAAAAAAATTTATATGGCTCCAAAAAGTGTGCTTTGAAAGTTTTTGAGAAACGCATCGAAAACAACGCGAATTGTAATTTGTGCAAAAAGAATATAAAGAGTGCCGAAATTACGTCAAACTTAATGAGACACATAAGAAACGTCCAAAAAGACTTATCATACTCTAAATAATCGCATTCAACCAGATTAAGTTTCACAAATGCAGCAATTTCCTTCAGTAGTTAAGATTTTTTAAGGCTCCTTTTATGATGGTCCCCACATTTTCTCCATATAAAATTAAATGAAGTTTTAAGTTAAATCGAAAAAACATAATATCGACTGAAGTGGATGACAGACCTGCAATCAAGATTTTTCAAAAAGAAACTAAAAAGTAAGAGAAAGTTGACTTTTAAATTATTATGTTAATTTTCTATGATTTTAATACAAATTCTAAATGTTTGATGGTTAAAATCATACTTGATTTTAAATACAAATACTAGTTGTTTGATAGTTTAAACTCGTTTATTGAGCTTTAGGTCGAGGTTAGAACAATTAATTGTTTTAACGAATATTTCCAAAGAAACAACAACAACGTTTTCAATATGAAAAGGAAAACATCACTAGCTGATTTTATTGCAATTTCGGCTCTGCTACAGTCTTCATCAGAAATCTTTGTGATGCCGGCGGGAATCGAAGCCGGGCAGTGACACGCCGTGGAAGCGCATTAGCGCACTACACCACAGAGGTGATGAGATTTCTTTGCGCTTGCTCTATACATACAGCACAAGTGTTGTGAAATAATTGTAGGTTTGTGACCATGAACTGAGAATTCGATACGTCGATACCTCCCATCCCGGTGCTTGCCACGACTCTTTCATATGAAATGTCAGGGAGCTGCGAGTTCATTTTGAACAATATTATTTGCGAAGAATAATAAACTTTTGGCTGTTAGGTAACATTCATGAAAAAAGACTTAATTCAATAAATTAAATTTGAAAAATATTTATTCTTTTACAACAGGAGATGCAGGATATCCGTTAGAGCCTTGGCTCTTAACACCTCATTGAGTTCCGGAAGATGGATCAACGGAAATGAAATTTAATGAAATCCATTCAAAATGCCGCAACGTTATTGAACGAACCAAAAAATCGTTCTTAAAAATCATTGGAGATGTCTTCTTGGCGTAAGGGTTTTGCACTGCAGTCCTGAAAAAGCAGCCAAAATTGTGAATGTGTGTTGTGCCTTACATAATATGTCTATTTACTACTAGCGGGCCACTGCTGTCGCTTTTTTACCAATCTCCTTAACGCCTTAAAGACGGGACAACTTTTTCACACATGTGCTGATTTCTACCTAATTTTGATTTTGACTAATTTTTATGGGATACGATAAGTTTTGCAACATCCGACTTAGTGATGCGATATGGCATCATCGCCCTTATTGGGTTAATACAATACATCAGTTATGCATACTTTTTAATTCTAAAATCCACAAAAAATGCGCTTTTTCCTTACCACCTTTTCGCTTTTTCTGGTTTTTAAAAATATAAAACTCCAAACTAAATTCACAAATCCACCAATAAAGTTGTGGCACTTGTGATAAATTCACTCTTTTTCCGCCTTTGCTCGAACTGTCACTGTGATTTTCTTTGTTCTAAGCATTCATTTTCTTCATTTCTTTTCATCCATTCTGACAGTTCGATCGAGCTCGCTCTCAAGTGCCACAACCTTATAAATGAGCCTTGTCAGTGGTCATCAACTTATGTTTTTCCATGACACGCGGGCGTCGTGCGTTTTTGTAATTTTGCACACGAAGTAGCTATCGGCTCGCTGTTTTTGTACGCTGCGTAAAAGTTTTTTTTTTGGCTGTGCTTTAAGTTTGAAGTCAGTATGATTTGAGCCTTCTCGCGGTAAGGGTGTAGTTCGCTGTTTTAATTATGAGTGTACGAAGAAATTCATTATATTCAACGCTTTTACTTTTTTACAAACAAAAAAAACATTACATTGAAAATCTACCACTCGACAATATTTCCTTGCACCATATGCCGAGAGCTTTTTACAACTTCTTGTTTCAGTGTAAAGCTGCGCACTCGGAAAGCTGTCTTTGTTGTTGTGTTAACTCTGCGTTGATGACCACTGATTTATATCAGGGGTGCTCAAAAGGCCGCGGAGAGCTTTCACAGCTATATAAGAAGTTAGTGTTAGTAGATACATTTCTCTCTTGTGGTGGGTACCTCAGCTGTCAAATTCAGTTGCTTATGAACAAAAACAATGCAAATAACAAAACTTGTCAATTGGAATTGTGTTAATTTTTGTGATTTAAATTGATTTAATTGATAGAATTAAACGCCAAGAAATTGTGCAATTTGTCGAAAGCCTTGGAAAAAGAAAATGGCTCATTTTTTGTGTAATTCGTGAAAAACTACGCAATCGCTGAAACGTTGCTTGTTCCACAATATTTTCACAATCAGTTGTCTATCATCTGTCTTCAATGTGTTCAAGCCAGGGATGGAAGTGAAATTTTTTAAATTGTGCAATAATTGCAGAGAAAAATAGTACCTTTTTTAAAAAATTGTGCTTATACTAAAAAAAGGAGTGCTTACAATAGATTTACTGAAGCAAGAAAAAATAAATATTTTTTCATTTCCATACGGATTTCTGAAGGCCTAAGATTTTTCCGATTTCTTAACCGATTTCAACATTCAATATGGAAAGAGTTAATGAAATTTTATTTATTTTAAGGGTCCAGTCTCTAGGTACTCAAAACTTTTCAGGTATATTAATAGGACTTTGAAGAAGATTGTGTAAAATTTTCAGATTATTTAATCAATATTCAAAACAATAATCAAAATTAACAAAAAAATATTCAAAACACGAACCGAGCTGGCACCTATCAACAGGTCGAAAAAATTATCTGAAAACAAAAATGTTCCTTTTTAGTATGAGTGTTATAATGGAAAAGACCACTTTTATTGAAATTAATTAAAAACAAACAAAATGGCGGCGTTTGAGAAATTGTTTGTCATATTTGCTGAAAGTTTTCGTTACTTTTTTGTTGATAAATAGTCCAATATGCAATGTATTAGTAAGAATTGGAAGATTATTGCTAAGATTATGGTCCATGGACAATTTAATAACGCGTTTTACAAAAAACATAATGATTCCCTAAAAAGTGACTAATTGCTACTATGATCCACAAACTGATTCAGGGCATAATTTCGCCAAGGGTTGTCGCCTCGCCATATAGAAAAAATTAGCAAAAAATATATGTGAATGTCCCATTATTGGAGACAACAAAAACTTTTTAAATTTTTTTCTTTTTCCGTTAGGTTCCTTATTGGTTCCACTCGAAACGATTCAGGGTCGCCCAAAAAAAACATGTTATAGGTGCATACGATTTTCCTTATATCTTTACTTCTAAGAAAGGTATTGACTTCATTTAAAAATATTTTAACATAAAAGTAGCTGGTCTTTTAAGTACAATTAAATTGAATTATGAATAAGGTTTGAAAAAAATTATTTAAACTTTTGGAAAAACATAAAATTTTTTGATTTTGATTTTTTGATTTCCCGTTTTTGGAAGTTAGAGTTTTTAAAAATAATTTATTTTTTTTTTAATTCTTATTTAAATACGTACAAATGAGGGTATTACGTAAAAATGTATTAAAAACAATAACAGGCTTGCAGATATCATGCTTTTAAAATTTGAATTTACGAAAAATGTGTCAACTATCGGACACTATATCCGAAGACGCACATTTTAAAAAATTTATTTATTTATATATTTAGTATCACTAATTTGCAATACATTGAGTGTCTTTTGCCTTGTTTTTGAAAAATTGCACGAATCAGAAATAAAATTGCAAAAAAAAAACTCATCTATATATAAGATGTGTGTGTGTATTCCATTTAGTGTATGCTTTTTGTATTGAATTAGTTTTTTATACATTTTTAAAACGCGTTTTTTTTAAAAGTGCAAAAGGCACTTTCAAAATTTTATCAATGTATTGCAAATTACTGATACTAAATATATAAAAAAAATAAAGATTAAAGTGTTTTCTGAATAGTGTGAATAGCATAAAGTATGATTTAAACTATCAAACATTTAGAATTTGTATTTAAATCATATAAAATCATATAAAATCAATAAAAAATAAAGATTTTTGAATGTGTATCTTCAAATGCTATAATTTTGTAAATTACTACTTTTCTATGGACATATATATGCTTTACATTTTTTAATAAAATCAGATTGAAGGGCTTACTTTTTATCACCCATATAACTATTTTCAGATATTGGGCTTCAAACTTTAAATTTGTAAAAAAATAAAATAAAAAAAAATTGTTTTTTAAGTAAATTCGATCATAACAACCATACAACTGACACTATTGGCACATTTTATGCCTTAAAATTTTTGTTGTAAACATACAACCATTCATTAAAAGAAAATAAAAGTTTTTACAAGCGTTTGTGTAAATTATTGGTCTTAACAGTGGATTTTTTTGAATTTTGCCATTCATATGAAAAATTGGGGCTTATCGAAAAAAAACCATTACGATTTTCGGATTAGCCAAAAAATTTCACTATAAAAAATGTTATCGCTGCTTGTTGTAGTGAAAGTTTTCCAAAATACAGAATACAAAGTGTAATTATGTTCAAGTAACTATACTACCAATGATAAGAAAAACTAAATGTCAAAGTAAGCAACAAGGTGCATCAAAAATTGAAAATTACATTAGTAACATTATACATTCAACTTAATTTTTTTAACTCCGAGAAATTTAAATAGTCCGAAATGGAAACGCACGTGCCTAAGCTCTCGTATAATCCCAAAAGTACCAAAACTAACACAATTGTGGCTATAGTTCCATCCTTGGTTCAAGTTCTTATTCATTGTCTTTTAAGGCTTGATTACCGTACTCGTATCGTATCGTTACGAGTATTACCCTCTTAAGTAAAAAAGTCATATCTCCATTTGAGTAGTTTTGAGATATTTAGCTTTTATGTTTTTTATCTTTCTAAAAATCATACTAGAAGTGACCTCTTTACTAAAGGCGAATTTACACGATTCACTATCATTGTTCACTTTGGATGAATCATCTGATTTGAAAAATGTAAATTGAGTTTCATCTTTAAAATGAAGATGATTGTCATCCACATTGAACAGTGAAAGAAGTAGAAGCTCTTCCTACTTTCGATGAAAGTGAAAGCAAATGGAACTAATGTGTTATTCGTTCCGAAACACAATTGAAAGGTGTTAACATAACTTTAAGCAGAAAGTTTATATATTTTTTATTTAATTGCTGAACGGCTTTTATTTATTTAATTTTTTAAACGTCAATAAAATTAATCAGCCCACGAATATATTTTGACATTCAACACTGAATCATCCACCAAATTTTAAATTTACATTTTGAATAATGTAAATTAAAAATTGATTCACTGTCATTGTTCAACGTTCACTACCATCGTTTTAAGTGAAATGTGTAAATTCGCCTTAAAATCTTTCAGTCATTTGTAGTTGAAAATAGATAATCTTAGCTAGTCACAAAAATCAGAAACTCATTCACTGTTCCGAATCTGCCTTTTTCTACATTTTCGAATTTTGGCGTTTGTGACTTTCTTTCTTAGGACGATGCTTCGGGTCTATTCGATATTTGATGGTATCGATTCTTTTTACCTAATATCGAAACAAAATGTGCATCATGTTGCAAAATGGCGCAAAAAAACAGATACATGGAAATTTTTCAACGTAATGCAACGTGCAATTTTGCATTTCTTTGTTTTAAACAAGTAAAAACAAGAGGAATCACTGAGGAAAAAAACTTTTTTTGTATTAAAAATTTTGTAGGCTGGTTTTCCATATATTACAGTTTTCAGAAATATTCAAAAGTAATTTTTTAATGTTAATGTTAAAAGTCATTTGTCCATAACTAATAATAACTGAACTGTTTTTGTTTTTATTACAACATATTATTATAGTAATAATAGCATAAAACATAGGATAAAAAAAAAATAAATGGGCCATTTCAGCACTATAAAGAACTGTGACCGAGCTTCTATTGATCAATTGTGTTGTGTGTGTTATTGGGGGTTGGAATTAGTTTTAAAGGTTTTCTAAGAGATGGCGTAACTATCAATAGATCACATCGGGCACACCTGTGACTATATTCATTTCAAAGCACATTGTCTAAGCTTCATTTTTCAGTATGTGTCATTCCACTGAAGTATAAACAACATATATTTTTTTCTCTGTGAACATGTCGACTTTCGTTCCAACAAAACGCAATTTGCGGGAAGGTTTACTTTTGTGCTTCCATTTGAAGAAAAAAGCGGTTGAAGCACAACGCACGCTTACTGAGGCTTACGGGGACTATGCTCCATCGATTTCTACTTGTGAGTACTGGTTCCGTCGGTTTAAAAGTGGTGATTTTGATACGGAAGACAAAGAGCGTCCGGGCCAGCCGAAAAAGTTTGAAGATGAGGAATTAGAGGCTTTGCTCGATGAAGACCCGTGTCAAACCCTTCAAGAATTGTCAGAATCATTGGGAGTCGACTTATCAACGGTCGGCAAACGCTTGAAGGCCATGGGAATGATTCAAAAGCAAGGAAATTGGGTGCCGTACCAGTTGAAGCCGAGAGACGTTGAACGGCGATTTTGCATGTGCGAACAACTGCTTCAACGGCATAAAAGGAAGAGTTTTTTGCATCGTATTGTCACTGGCGATGAAAAGTGGATCCATTACGATAATCCTAAGCGAAAAAAATCGTGGGGACCACCCGGCCATGCATCAACATCGAGGGCCAAGCCGAATATTCATGGCGCCAAGCTTATGCTGTGTATTTGGTGGGATCAGAAGGGTGTCGTGTACTATGAGCTGCTAAAACCTAACAAAACCATCACTGGGGAACGCTACCAACAACAATTGATGCAATTGAGCCGAGCATTAAAGGTTAAACGGCCGGAATATGCCAAAAGACACGACAAAGTGGTTTTTCAACATGACAACGCACGGCCACATGTTGCAAGAACCGTCAAGGAAACATTGGAGGCGCTGAATTGGGATGTGCTACCCCACCCGCCTTATAGCCCAGACATAGCCCCTTCCGACTACCACCTATTCAGATCGATGACGCATGGCTTGGCTGAGCAGCGCTTCACTTCTTACGAGGATACCAAAAAATGGGTCGATTCGTGGATTGCCTCAAAAGACGAATCGTTCTTCCGGCGCGGAATCCATATGCTGCCAGAAAGATGGGAAAATGTTGTAGCTAACGATGGACAATACTTTGAATAATATACATTGTACCGTTGTTTCTAAATAAATGCTCAAAAACCGAAAAAAACCTTTAAAATTAATTCCAACCCCCAATATTAAGTGGTTGTAAACAAATGATCGGAAAATAGACCTACTAGTTTTGTGCCGACTTCGAACTGCTTATGTTATCAAGAAGCTTTACATGGCAATTTTTACTCTCTGAGGTTTGCCATTGTCTGCAGAGAGGTGACGACCGAACAGAAAAATTAATTCTATTGAAATTACACTCTGTCTGAGCTCTGAGCTGAGGGTTACCGCGGTTCCGTAGCTTAGCGGCCACGCACTCTACCCACTAGGCTACGACTGTCACAAAAAAATAGAATTAGCTTTTCTTAACATGACCCAAAAAATAAGTATTTTATTTTACTAATTTTTTCATGTTCATATACTTAAATCGTTATTTTTATTTAAAAGAAGGAAATATGTGAATATTCCCTGAATTTAACCATCATTTCTTTAATTTCAATTTTCTTACGAGTTTTCTCTATTTTGTTTTCTAATTCTTGTATTCTGAGTTTTTCTATGACGGCATTGCGTCTCCTCTTTTGGTCAATCTCCGCCCGCTTTAACCTAAAGAAATGATTGTGGCCAGTTATGTCAATAGTAGAATGTAAGAAAATTCAGCCTTAAATTTGCGATGTAGGAAAAAAAAAGACAGATTTTCAATATTTACTTAAATGTAGAGAATCTTAAAAATCTAAAATTTGTCTCTTTATTTTTCAAAAATTTCTTTTTATGTTTCCATATAATTTCTTTAGTTGATTTTGAAATTGTTTCAGTTTGAATAATCTAAGCAAGATAAATTTTCATATATGCTTGAACACAACCACTGACCAACAAGACTTTGAAAGAACTTTGTGCTTGAACGTACTCATTTGTCACCAAGCTTGCTCAATTACAATTTTTCCGCGATTTCGTTTACATTTTTCCCACAAGATTCAATTTACTGATCAATTTTATATCAATTTATATCAAAAAAAAAAAAAACTGATCAAATAAACACAAAATCAGATTCTAAATTAATGAATGAAAATCGAAAGTGGCTTCAAATGTTATAACTTAACAAATTGTCAATGAAATTGTTTTTAAAAAAGGTATGTATAATTCTCCCGATTCATCTTGTGCTTTGCTGTGGGAAAACTTTGAGCTGAAGCTATGGAAAACATATGTAGGGAAACTTGTAGGCAAAAATTATATTTGCGTAGGGAAAAGTAGGGATTTTCTTGAGATGCTGTAGGGATTTCTTTAACCGTTTCGGGACGAGAACTTTTGTGGCCATCAATCTTAAAAAAGAGTTTAGATATAGTCTCCTAATGTTGTTTTAAGAAAAGTAATTTCATAATATATTTTTAGGACGTTCCGAAAAGGAGATATCGTCCTGGGACAAAAACATCCCAAACACACCTGAAAAGCAAAATTCGAATAATAAAATCAGAATATATTTTACTTTATTTCAATTTATTTTATTCTTTTATAATATTTATTGTAGCATAAAATTATTTTAATTAGTTTCTATGGCAAGGTGTGAAAAATTTTTTACAAAACGCCAAGTTGCAGACAATGCAAAGCTGATTTGTGCGACTTTCTTTTCCGTTTTTAGTACAATTTACGCACCGTTGTCGCTTGTTTGTTCGTGTTGGTAAATGGTCCCCCAGATTTTGTTTCATACGTTTTTTCATAGTGCTGAGGGGTCCTGTTCGAATTTTGCGTCGTATTTTCGCTTGCTTGCTTCCTTCGTCAATGAGAGATTCGGAAAGCTCCACTAAAAATCCCAAAAATGGTTCTCTTTTTTGCCGTGGATGGTTTGTTTCCGCATGGATTATCCACGCATTGACAGCGCATGTCATCATAAGCCGAAAGAAAACTTTTCGCCACCATTTCGTTGACTTCCGGTCAAGTTCATACAACGTACTCATTTTGTCTGCCAAATCTACGCCACCCATTAGATTTCTGTACGTTTTTACAATATCCGGACATGTTATATCTATTTTTTTGCCATCCTTCTGTTTTCTTGTAACAGTGTCCACTGAAGCCTTATGGCAGTTGCTAAGCAGCATAACCTGTTTTGTGTCTTGCCAAACCACTGCCAAAGTACTAGACGAATTGCTCTTGAAGACATATTCTCCTCAGCTTAGTTTTTCAGTAAAAGTTGGTAAATTTTTTCTGTTAGATATACAAGTACCTAAGGCTGGAAACGGTATATTATTAATTAATTTTGCTGACGTGAAAAAGCGATCAAAGCACAACGTTGTGTCAGGGTGTCTGATAGTCGCTGACAATTTCATGACAACGCGTTCGCCTAATGTGGATGATTGATAGGAATGGTCTTATTTTCCGGAATATATATTAAAATCGTACATATAGCCTGTCAAACTGTCGCATCGCATCCATAGTTTTATGCCTCTCTTTACAGGTTTAAGTGGCATATACTGCTTCAACGTAGAGCGGCCTAGAAATTTTGTCATAGATTCATCAATGCTTTGGAACGGAGAGTCTGATCTATATTTTTGAAAGTTTTTTTTAGACAATCTACCAAATAATCAACGAAATAAGTTTTTGGTTTTGGATCAGGTTGGAATGATAAGGAAGAAAAATAAAGTTTTGACATAACGTGTAAAAACCGGTCTCTGGACATTGCTTTTTTTATGTATGCATTAACCAATGACTTGCTATTCGACCAATAGTCCTTCAAAGATGGCACTCGATTATATGACATAACAAAGGTACATCCAAGCAATATAAGTATTTCGCCGAAATCGGTTTTTGCACGTTTGTTTTTAGGATGGCTGCTATTGAAAATATCAATCCTTTCATTAGTAGAATGAACAATGTGATGAACAAAACTTCTAGGCAGCAGCTTGAAAAATATTTCCACAGGCTTCAATCCTCGAGGTATTCCTCCATGGCTAACGGTGCGATCTTCACTAACACCAATCGTGGTGTGAATGTTGGTAGGGGGTTTGACCAAATTATAACATTGTTTGGCCAATCAGAAACAATTTCTTCATCCAGACGTTCCACATCAAATATTTCTTCGTCAGAGTCATCGGAAATATCATTTGCAGTTTCATTCGCATCAACAATTTCCATTCCTTCATTACTATGATCCGTGTCTTCTTCCTCTTCTAAAGCACTACTGCCTTCCTGACTGGGACTATAAGAAGAATCACTAGCAGCAAATGGATCATCCTCATCATTGCTTGAATTATTAAGAAAATCCTCAATTTCTGGAGTCGCCAGTTTACGTTTTCCGTCCATATCTTTCTAAGAAAAATAATGTGAATGAGTACGGTTGGGATGCTAACGTCCCACAAATAAACAGTTTTGGGATGATTTTATCCCACGAAACTTACCTTAGCCGCAAATTCAGAAAAATATCTTTTTATTGGTTTTCGATTATATTTTCTATGAAATAACAACTGTTTGAGTAAAACTTTACTAAATGACACTTTTTTCCACAATTAAAACACTTGTTTTTTGAGCTTTTGTCGATGGTCTTATTAGCAACTCAAACCGCGCGAACTGATTTATGACTTTTGACATAAGCTTGATGTATTACATTGACAGCTATATTAAATTTTTTGTAGAGAAGAATATAAATAATGATTTGGGACGGTTTTCAACCAAATCGTGTGAGAATTTTCAGAGATATGATTTTTAAAATTTTTCTGGGATAAAAACATCCCTGTCGTCCAGAAACGGTTAAAAATTTATTGGCATCACTGATTGCAACTTTTCTTAAATATACAAATTGTTCTAGTTCATGTTCCTCGAGAAAAAATAATGCTCCGTTTAATTTTTCATTCGCTCTAAGACCTTTTGAGATACCGAACAATGTTATCAAATTGGGAACTGAAATTTGATATTAACCAGCCTTTTCTTTTTTAAGTGTAATATTGTTCGCTCGTGTAATAGCGTTCGTTGACAGTTAACTGTTAACCAGTACATGTTTTTATTTTGGCTCTTTTTGGAAAGCTTTCAAATATTAAAAGTAAACGCAACATTTTTAATCTTTAAAGCAATGATTTCTGTAAAAAAAGAAGCATATCCGCTTTTTTAAAAAGACTCTTTTATTTAACAATTTAACGCAAATTTAACTCAAACACGGAAGATGAGCACTCACTGTATTAAACGTCACGTGAACCAAGCACGTGAACCAAAGAAAGTTTAAAACGTTCACATTGCATGCAGACATTTAAGGTTGTTAACCTGTATTCCTTCATTTTCTTTGAATACAAGACACACAAAAAAGTTGTGAGTTAAAGCAGTCGTTTAAAATGTAAAAAAAAAATCAGTATTAATATTAAATCATATCATTTTAATATCATATTTATATTCGTTTGATCAATAAACTAAATAAATGATAACATTTACCACTTGAATGTAAGTGGTATTTATACCAAATATAAATGTAATATTGAAAATTGCAACTGTAAAGTTCTAGTCAGGAACTATCTTTCTTTTGACCAAAGTTCAAACACTTCTACAACTCCATTTAGTGTTATTTAGTATTTATTTATTTAAGTTATTATACGTACAAAAAAAACTATGCTCTTTTATAGTACAACATAAATGCATAAATATATTTACTTTAAATTTAATATTACTTTAATTAATATGAAAATGAAAAATAAAAATTGAAATGAAAAAATTAAAAATAATAACAACTACTTAAAACAGAATCATAAATAATAACCTTAATTTTTAAACAATATTGGCTTTATCTTATTTTTAAGTATATAGAAAATAAAAAGAATAAAAATAAAGTAAACATTGAAAAAAGTTTCAGAAATAAAGTATTATAAAATAGAGAAGCAAGAAAGTGAAAAGCTATTGAGAAGAGAAAAATGAAAAGAACACAACTGTGTTTTTTTACGACACTTTTTAAGCATTATACGTAACGCTCGTATCTGTCCCTTTCTTAAGGGACAGTCTTTTTTTTATGCCGAAAAAGCTGCCCCTTCAAAACTTTCAAAGTCCCTTTTTTATTCCTTAAAACTCCTTTTTTATCCCTTGAAAGCAAAAATTTCTTGTTTATTGGGTATTTCCATAACCACATAAAAGCCGAAAATTGTGAATACAGTTCACGCGCGGTAACGTGAACTCTGCATTACGTGAACACCGCTTAACGTTAACTCTTTTTCTTTTCCATTGACATTAATATTCGAGATATTTATTTTCAAAGTTGTATTAAAATTCTTTAAAATTTAGTTGCTCATAACTTTCTTAATTGAGACTTTATGCAAAATGATTTATAAAAAACTTAATAGCGGTGCTCACATGATCCTATATGTTGTCACGCCTGGCGTGATGGGTGAATAACTGTAAATTTTGCTTAGCGGCCAAACGATCACACATGCTGTCAAACCTCATTAGGCTAAAAAATTTCGTGTTGACAACATGTCGTAGATTTGGCAGCAGCTGTACTAACAAAAATGTTTTGTGTTATTATTTTGTTACAACATTAACAATACATCTTAAGTAAACATAAAAACTTTATTTTTTGCCAAAAACAAATTCTATGCTTTATTTTTTGCATTTATATTTTTGTACACTTCACTTTTTGTTATCTTATCTTCGTCATTAATTTTTGAATGGCGATGCTTGACGTGTTCGTCCAACAAGTGTGCACATTTGTAGGATGGCGGCTCATCACACCTTGTATTTGAAAAATTTTGAATTCAAGCCAACATTTGTCAGTCGGCTTATCGATCGTTCGAACGGTCAAATACGAGGCTTGTCCTACGAGACGCACAGTGGATCGAAACAAAGAAAAATAAGAACTAGGAATTGCAGTGGAAACCATACTTAGAAAATGTTTGTTGATGGTATTTTGGAGCCACTAAACTCGAATTTGAAGTCAAAAAAAGTATTTAATTGCACTCTGTTATAGTTACAGGGTGTTCAACAGTTTTCTTCCTTACCTTTAGCTGGTAAGTCTAAGAGGATGTAAATCTTTAACCACACTACATACGATAGCTGTTTTTAGTACAGTTTAAAAGATTCAACTAATTCGATTCTAAAAAAGTATTAACGAGCTATTAAAATTGATAAGTCCTCTTACAATATACAGCTGCGGTCAGAATAACAGCAGTACCATTATTTAATGTAAATAATATTTAGACATGTTTGGATAAATAATACTAGTCTACAAATTTTGGATCCGGTAAACCCATTATCATTCCTATATGTAGCTTCAACGATGGCTTCAAATCTGTACTGAGTTTCCGTCTATATTGTAAAACTTTCAAGACACAGGGTGCTTAACGTTTTTGGCACGTGTTTAGTGTTATTTATCTAGAATCAAAACTACTCACCATAAAATAAAAAATAATATTTTGTATTTTTGAAAAAATATCAACTTTTCCATCAATATATCAAACACTTTCGTGTCATGTGCTGTAGCAGAGCTAAAATTTCATTCGAGTTTAACTTCCAAAAAATCTTAGACTCTGACACATATGACACATAAACATTTATTTCTAAGTTTGATTTTAATAAATAAATAAAATACCTACATCATTAGCTAGCAGAAACCTTCTACCCAGGGTGTGCCACGTGAAGGCTGTTCAAGGATTACCACTCCTATTTTTTTTTTTTAATTGTTTGTAATATTTGTTTTTCTTTTTTAAGCTTATTTTTATATTTGAACCAACTTTAATGGCATCTCTTCAACATCTGTAATGAGCAGTTCATAAACCTCATAAAGCAAATCCTTATGAAATTTTTTAATTTTTTCCTTAATGAGTTTATAACAGGTGCAACATCAGAAGATATTTTATAACATCTTCGTTGCACGCTTCTCGACTTATTTTGCGAATGTCGTTCTCTGGCTGCTCAAAATTCTTTATTTCGAGCCTCACTTCCCAGCAGCGGATTTGCCAATAGCTACCATAGAACTAATACAGAATAAATTACAATGGTAAGGAAGCATTACTTTTTTCAAAAAGTAATGCGTCTGCATATAGCAGAAGTAATTAACTCATACCTCATTACCTGAAATGAAGCATACAAATAAAAGTAATGCAGTGATTTTGCAAATATCCGAATAACTTAATACAATTAGTATGTTACTCCATAACTTCTAGGTAATGCTGAAGGGAGGCGATCACTTACCTCCTGTCTCATTCAATGTTAAATGTAAGGCCTTTTATGCATAGAAAGGTAATATAGTCGGAAGTAGTGGTCATTACAAGGTAATTGATGCTTCATATATTCGGAATATATTCCATCCGCTACTGGGTTGCTTCTTCAGACAATTTACCAGTTGAAAGAATTGCGTAATTTATTATTTCTGATCCATGCAATAGAATTTTATGGATCGATGCTGGCATGTAATACTATCTATATAAATCCACGTACAGTTCAGCAGTTTTTTAGCATGAATATTTATTTCTTCACCAGAAGCAAGAGTTTGTAATATAACAGAAAATATTCTTAGTAATGAGCAATCAACATCTAATAGACGAGCTGACTTTTCGGGATCAGAAAAAATTTGCTGGCAATATTTTCAGTCTTTGTGGTTCCAGATCCTTGCTTGTAACATCCGATAAAATTCCTAACTCGTCCCGATAAATTTCTTGATAGCCCATAGAGCGTTTTAGGGTGAAAAGCAATACTTCTAAAGCGCTGGTGTGCTTTTGTTGAAGTGTTTTTATTAACAATTGGAAACTAATATACCGTTTTTGATGATTTCTATGTCTTTAAAAAGGTCTTAATATAAAGTATCCGGATAATTCATATATGGTTGTTTTTCTCAAGATTGAAACTCTTGAACACTGTTTATATTAATAATTTTATCTTTGTAGGATCATTGGACTTAGACCAAAATTTCCGCTAAATGAGCAAAAATAGGACCATTAGCGGAATAGTTAATTAATGAAAACTATTAATTTAAAAAGAAGATTATCTCCCAAATACAAAAATATTCATAGTTTTGTATGAATGTTTGTAAAAAATTTTAAAGCTTTATGTGAAAATCACTTAAAGGAATTCAAAATTATCCCTTAAGTTTAGTTTTTTTTGTTTTTTTCTGACAGCTTTTAAAGTTCACCTTTAATAATACAACACAAATTTAAATTAAGAGCCATAACACGAAAGTATAAAAATTTTATATTAACAATCAGTTACTTGATTTATTTGATAACCACAAGGTCAAACATTCATGCGTCATTTTTTCACTCTCTTTTGTTTGCAAAATTACCTTGATTTCAAACACATGCTGACAATGCCTTTAAAAAAATTTAAAAGTTATTCGAGTGGAAATATATAGTTTCGACAATTATTAAACGAATAAGTCGTGTTTCAGTACGCATTTCTAAAATTTCTATTTTTCCCCGAGTTCAGCTCTTTTCTATAGAGTCGATTATGCGAACTCCGCTAATTTCAATTTGATTTTACTCTCTACAAGTTGTAAACTTTGGAAATTGGCTAAAAGATGCATAAAATATGGAGTAAAATGTAATGACACCTATTTTTAAGTTTTTCCTCTCTAGCTCCCATAGGGGGGAGGGGGTCACCCTCATCCTTGCATTTTCTTACTTGCCTAAGTTTGCAAACAGAGTGAACGTCGAAGCGGACAGGCAGGCAGACAGGCGTAGGCAAACTATGTGAACAAGCGAGATAAGTTTGCTTGGCTTTATTTCTATCTCGTTTCTTCGCAGGTAACCGCCTGTCTGCCTGCCTGTCTGAATCAGCGTTTACTCTGTCTGCAACCTAATCAAGGAGAATCACCACCTGAGGGAATGCTATATCTGGGGCACTTTGTATATAATTCATGCAGCTTTAAATATAAAAATACAGGTGTCCCTATTTCTTTCCACATCACTGTAATTGTTTTTAAGAACTGATAAAAACCTTGAACTATGCAAGCTAAATACAGCTAAAATAGAAAATTTATCGCATTATTTTTACTGATGGCATGACTAAGGGCATCAAACTCTTGGTGATTTCAGAATATATTAAAACAACTCTGACTTGGATATGGATATTTTTTTAAAAATATATATTGGCAAATTGTTTTACAACTCTTGCACCAATAAAGAGGAAATTGAAATTAAATGATTAAGAAATTCAAGGATAAGGGTGACCCCCTCCCCCTTTGGAAGCTAGATAGGAAAAACCAAAAAAATATGTGCCATTACATTTTGCTCCATTTTTAATGTATCTCTTAGCCGATTTCCAAAGTTTACAACTTGTTGAGAAGAAAATCAATATGCCATTAAGATTTTTATAAAACATTTTGCATAAAGTCACAATTAAGTTATGAGCAACTAAATTCTTAAAATAAATTTTGAATTAAACTTTGATAATAAATATCTCGAATACATTTTTTGATAATTTTTGTGATGTAATATCTTTTTATGATAAAATTTTCTACTGACTTGGTTTTTGATCTTGCCATATTACTTGAGTACTCAATGTCACACGTAAAACAGTTAACTTCTAGTGTAGTACCATTAGAAAACGGCTTTTGTATCATTGGTTTGAAGGTTATGTAGTCTCTTTTTCAAGATGCTATTGACTTTGGAGATCGGTTAAGAGATACATTAAAAATGGAGTAAAATGCATTGACACCTATTTTGAAGTTTTTCTTCTCTGGCTCCTAAAGGGGGGAGGGGTCACCATCATCCTTGCATTTTCTTACTCGCCTAATTAAGGAGAATCACAACCCGAGGGAATTTATGCTCTATCTAGGGCATCTTGTATATAATTAATTTAGCTTTAAATATAAAAATACAGGTGTCCCTATTTCTTTGCACATCACTGTATGTATTGCCTAAAAGTAAAACTAAAACCTTACGAGTTTATCTTTCTTTCTTGTTATGTATAGATAGATACGAGTAAACATTATTGTTGTTTTCGTTGTAATAATTTTTTTTTTGTTCTCAACTTAAATAAACATTTAAATATATAAAAACTTATAATTGCAACTTGTATCATTGTACAAAAGCCGGCTTTTGTATCATTGGTTTGAAGGTTATGTAGTCTCTTTTTCAAGATGCTATTGACTTTGGAGATCGGTTAAGAGATACATTAAAAATGGAGTAAAATGCATTGACACCTATTTTGAAGTTTTTCTTCTCTGGCTCCTAAAGGGGGGAGGGGTCACCATCATCCTTGCATTTTCTTACTCGCCTAATTAAGGAGAATCACAACCCGAGGGAATTTATGCTCTATCTAGGGCATCTCGTATATAATTAATTTAGCTTTAAATATAAAAATACAGGTGTCCCTATTTCTTTGCACATCACTGTATGTATTGCCTAAAAGTAAAACTAAAACCTTACGAGTTTTTCTTTCTTTCTTGTTATGTATAGATACGAGTAAACATTATTGTTGTGGTTTTCGTTGTTATAATTTTTAAATAAACATTTAAATATATAAAAACTTATAACTGCAACTTGTAGATTTCATTGAAGCTTATCTCAAAAACTGGTGGTGCTAGACAGCGCACCAAGCTTCGTAGAAAATGATACTAATATCGATGGAAAATTCTAAAAATATATATATTGTCCCAAATATAATATATAAGGTAAGTTACCCAAATAAGGCCAACCTAACGGTTTTTACCAGACAGAAGAAAAACGGATTTTTTTAAACTTATTTTTGCAATTTTGTATTTTTGTTTATTCAATTCTTTTTTCAAAAACATAAAAATAAAGCATGAAAAAGTAAAAAATATATCCAGCTCAGAATGTTTTAAAAAGTCTGATTTTTGCCATATTAGGACCACCATGTCTAAATATAACGGTTTTAGAAACATAGCAAAACAGTCAGAAAATAATAAAATAAGAACACATATTGTTATTACAAATGTTGGTTTATATTTATACTAAACATAAATACTATTCATAGCTTTTTTTTATAAAAACTTTTTCGAAAAAATACTTTTATTGCCAAAAGTTCATTTTGAAAATTAAAATAAAGTTACTCTGGCTTTTTAAAGAAAATTTTGGTAATTTGCTGACCTTTATAGTTGAAGGCTTTCTTTTTCGTAGTTTTTTTCTGCCAGGTAGATTTAGGTGTGGACATGAGATAGGAAAAAGAAAGCCGGAAAGAAAAAAATGTTTGGACCTTTTTAGGCGCTCTCAATATCATTTCATTAATCAAGTTTTTCTTGGAATACACCACAGTTAGATTTGATCAATTAACCTCTTTGTTTTCGTTAAAATACCTCTCTTGATTTTTAATTCAAAGCTGGACATAGGCAATAGTTAAAGCCCGAACAGGTTAGAGCCCGTCCAGAATGAAGGCGATTGTGACTGACGATGCAGGGTTGCTTTTATATAGCATATTTTTGTTAGCAGCCATGTTTTCGTTGTTGTGTAAGTGAAACAGAAGCAAAAAAGAAACGTGAGAACATAGCAAAAACTATGAAATTGTCTTTGAACATACCCAATTGTTTGCAAAATATGGCACCACTAATTGTACTCAGAGAGGAAATCGTCGGTCGTTTGAGAAAACATAGAATAGATTCTATTCAATTTTACTCTAGCGATAAGTCGCTACGACTCTTGCTCAGCGATTTCATTTTGGACGGCTTCGTTAACTTGCATGTGTTCTGTTGTGTGTTCGACATCACAAGTCGTTACGACTTTCGGTCAGAGCTGTAAAGTCTGCATTCATATTCAGAATTTTAAGTACAACTGAATAACGACACAAGAATGCATTCAATAAATGCAAAATTGATTTATACATAAAATTTTTAATTCACATTCAATTTTAAAAAATGATTAATTAATCATTTCAATTATCATTTTCGTTATTCAGAATAATGAATCAATTTTTTTATTCATTTGAATGCTCAAAGAATGCCATTCACAAAGAATTACAGAATTTTCAATTATTCTATTTTTTTTCATTATTCATTTTTTATTCGTTATTAATTTTTTATTCTTTATTCATTTGTTATTCATTATTCATTTTTTATTCATTATTCATTTGTTATTCATTATTAATTTTTTATTCATTATTTCTTTTTTATTCATTATTCATTTTTTATTCATTATTCATTTTTTATTCATCACTTATTTTTTATTCATTATTCTTTTTTTATTCATTATTCATTTTTTATTCATTATTCATTTGTTATTCATTATTCATTTGTTATTCATTATTCATTTTTTATTCTTTATTCATTTGTTATTCATTATTCATTTTTTATTCTTTATTCATTTGTTATTCATTTTTTTGTCATTGCTTAGGACTCGGGCTGTGGTTTTTTTTTTATAACAGCCCTATTCTGGTAAATTAACAAATTTTTAACCAGTATTTTGAATATTTCTATATGTTTGTTGTAATTTTTTATTTCAAAACAAAATTTTAAGCTCAAAAATAAAAAATTTTGATAAAAATTGTCAACTGCTTTTCAGTTATTGACAATTTCATTAACAAATTTTGTTTTTCGAGCTTTAAATTTTGTATTGAAAACAACAAACACATAGAAATATTCAAAATACTGGTTAACAATTTGTTAATTTGCCAGAATAGGGCTGTTAATTTGACGATATAGATAACAACAGCAAAAATTTTTTTATAAATATCTTAAGAAATCAAAAAAAAAAAACATAACAGACAAACCTAAATCGTCGTGTCTACAGTCTGTTAAAGAAACGCAACAAAAAAATTTTAGGAAATTGGTGAGAGAATTCGGTGGCATTAAAAGCATGTTTCATTTGGGCCTTACTAGTTTCTAAACGTACGCTTGATCTCTGTTGTCTTAACTTATGAAGAACCAATTATTCACACCCCGCTGGAATAAGTATATCGGTTATGACATAAAATTTAAGAGTATGTAGTTGGTTACTTCGGTTATCCATTTACCACTGGGACGAAGAAGCAAGCTCGGCATTAATTCGCTGGAAATAGTCATGACTGCGTGCTTAGCTTACTCTGAATTTTATTAACATTCAACCTACCGATATTTCTTCTATACCTTTTCCTGAACCTCATCATCAAATTACTGGTAATTAACATATCCATCATTTTTATTATTAAACGCAGATAACGGTTTATTTATAATTAAATGTATTTAATGTATTTATAATGGTATAGAATGAAAAACCATGTATAGATTCGAAAAAGCAATAATAGCAGGTTGATTTACCGATTGCGGTCAGTTTAGTGTTAACCTAGTTTGTGTTTGAAAACGTACGATTCTATGTACTTGAAGTTATTTCATATTTAAGGGGGTAGTTCGGTTACTTGGATTCCTTTTTTCAAAATGTTTATTTCATGTTTCATTCAGATGAGAAACTCAATTTTCTTACATATCGATGGCTTAATATAGAAAATGCGGTTTTCTATAGAAAACTTTTTAAATGCAGATTTTATATAAAATAGGCAACAAATTTACAAACGTAGCTTTCGCAAAAAAAAACGAGTTATGCATTTTCTATATTAAGCCATCGATATAAAAGTACAAAAAATTATTTTGAAGCTCTCACCAGTTTTTGGTAACTTAAATTGTACATACTTTTATTAACAGATATCTTTCTGTTCCTGAAGTTAGAGAACGACGCGTTTTATATCAAGTTTTATGTTAGATTTCTTAAACCAGTTTCTTAAAAATGAAAATACTTTAACCCGAATCACCCCGAATAAATTTTTTTTAAATTTTTAGAATGACCTGTTAACGCAAATATAAAATGGTTTAAACTAAAATAAGCACATTTTAAGTGTTTGTGTTTGCGTGTCCATATGGCAACGACAGGGTGTTTCGGGTTAATTGTGAGCTATTTAGATCAAATAAGTTTGAAGAAGGCAACAACAACTCTGTATATATGTATATTAACTTTTTAAATTTTTTTCTGCTCTTATCAATATCGTCAAATTGAGAAGCAATGACAAAAAAATGAATAACAAAGGAATAAAGAATGCAAAATGAATAATGAATAACAAAGGAATAATGAATAAAAAATGAATAATGAATAACAAATGAATAATGAGTAACAAAAGAAAAATGAATAAAAAATGAATCATGAATAAAAAATGAATAATGAATAAAAAATGAATAATGAATAAAAAAAGAATAATGAATAAAAAATGAGTAATGACTAAAAAATTAATAATGAATAAAAAAAAGAATAATGAATAAAAAACGAATAATGAATAAAAAATGAATAATGAATAACAAATTAATAAAGAATAAAAAATGAATAACGAATAAAAAATGAATAATGAATAAAAATAGAATAATTGAAAATTCTGTAATTCTTTGTGAATGGCATTCTTTGTGAATAGCATTCAAATGAATAAAAAAATTGATTCATTATTCTGAATAACGAAAATGAATAATTGAAATTAATAATTAATTCTTTTTTTTAAATTGAGTGTGAATTAAAAATTTTATTTATAAATCAATTTTGCATTCATTGAATGCATTCTTTTTTCGTTATTCATTGATTCATTTTTTTGTAATTTAAATCAAATTGAATGCATTCTTCTACAGCTCTGCTTTTGGTTCTGTTCGGGCTCTTAATTCGTAGAATAACGAACTTTTATTGCGAGCACAATATTACATCAACCACGTTGTTGACGCTACCGCTGACTTCGTTCGACTGTCACTCGCTTCACAGATGCGCAATCGAAGTAATTTTTTTTTGCATTGTGATGCAGATATGAACATGTTTAAACGTGCAAAAAATCATTTTTGCAGGGAATGCAATAAATGTGCGTATTAGAAATCGGGCCTTATTAAGGCTTGGGCCTTATTTCGCGAAGAGACCTTATATATATTCTTATTTAAGTAATTTGTTGAAAACACTATGATTAAACAGAAAATTCTTGGGAAAAACAAAAAAACCTTATTGGTGCCTTATTCCTTATTTTTTTTTTTCATATACTTGTGCTAACTTTAAGCCGTGTGTGCTAAGGTTTGATCCACTGTCTCGCTCAATGAAGTGCTCAGAAATTTTCCCCATACAAATAAGGTCCACTCTAATACACATAAACTGAACAAAACTGGATATAAGTAATAAAAATTTAAATTCGTTTTATCATTAAAATGCACCAAAATATACGTTAATGTACTGAAAAATGTCCCCGTGCGCAACACGGAATGCGTCATATACCTTCTCGAGTAACACCGGGTCAGCTAGTCAACATATAAAACTGTTAAGGTTTATGTTTGCCTGTTGACAGTGACAAGGGCTTCAGCATAAACTTGAATGATTGTATGTTTTGCAAACTTCATATGTTCAATAAGAAAAATATCAAAATAAGCTGTTTGTATTACTGTTATTCAAAGTTATAACTCACTTTTGGAAGTAAAAACAAGTTTGGTTACATTATTTCTTTCAGGCTTTTATTTTTCTTAACAAAAAATTAGTAGATCGGTACAATTTCTTATGGTAACCGATTTCCCTGCGGATATAAATCTTGTTTCCTGAATGTTGATCTTGAACTTTTGTGATATGGGTAAGCCTCAAATCTGTTTTTATAATTTTTATATTGCTTCATAGCTTCTTCCATGGCATGCAATCTTTATAGACGAACAAAAATTTGCAATTGACGCTGCACATGCGCGATTTTAAATTGTTTTCTTATTTGAGTGGAAAGATGCACGGTTTTTCAACAAATGCGCGGGCTGGGCTGCTTCCAAGTAACATTTAAGCTCTGCGTGATTGAGTGCCAGTGCAGTAATGTTTCTATTTTGACGTAATATTGAATTAACACCGTAATGAGTTAGGCACCAAATAGTCTAACTTAATGTCTACCTTCTCAAAAATTGCTAGTACACCAGCTAGCTAGTAAAATTAGAACGGTAGGAGTATGTAAATATTTTTTTTTAATATTGCATATTTGAACTCATTACACAATCTATTGGGCTAAGCCATTAGTGATTAAAAAATATGTTTAACATATGGTGTTCTTAAGGACTACGAATATATATCTATACAAGCTGATATCCGGCGCTAATTCAAATATGTCATTCAAATTAAAACAAAACAATATAAAACATTAAAAATTTAAATAAAAAAATTAGCACACAAATATAGTCCCGTACTTTTTGGACTTAAAATGGTTGATCTGTCAAAAGCGTGAGAATAAGATAAAAATCTCTCAAAAATAGATAAAAACACAAAAAAGAACGGGAATGTTTTTTGGACTAAAATTGTGTAAACTGTCAAATAAAACCGTTTGCCGAAATGAAGAAAACTTTTTTACATTCATATGTATTACAATATTGAAATTACTTCTCAAGTTAACATTTAAATTTAGTTTTTTACAATTTAAAATCTGTTGACCATTTATCTCTGTTGACCATTTATTACTATTTCAAAAACTAGAGCTTAACTTTGGGTTTTCTATCACTGCAGTCCGTCTGTTATATAATTACTTAGTTGGAAGGTCTCAAAGAGTAAGGGTGGGAAATAGTCTGTCTGCTTTTAACAATTTATCCTGTGGAGTTCCTCAAGGCTCGGTACTTGGTCCGCTTTTATTTGCAATGTTTCTTAATGATATTTTCAGCAAATGCCGTCATGTAACAATGCATGCATATGCTGATGATCTTCAGCTGTACTTGTCTAAACCAATTGATCTTGTTGATGATTTGTGTATTGAGATAAATGAAGACATGAGTAAAATAGTAGATTGGGCTAAAGCTAATAAGCTTAGTCTTAACCCTCTTAAATCATTTGTTCTTCCGATTTTTAAGTCTAGATACTCTTTCTCTGATAAACCAGCCATTTTTCTGAATAGAATCGACTTGAAATTTATAGGAAAAGTTAAAAATCTCGGTTACTATTTTAACTACTCCCTTTCCTTTGAAGATCATATAAACTCTGTTGTTTGTAAAGTTTACTATAACCTACGGAAACTGAGGAGAACTGCATCATTTGCGCCTGTTGAGACTAGAAGAAAGCTAGTGATTCAACTCATAATGCCAATAAATTCTTACTCAGAAGTTGTATACAGTAAGCTTGATTCTAGGTCAAAGCTTAAGTTACAACTTGTAATTAATAATGCTGTCAGATACGTTTATGGTCTTAAAAAGTTTGACCGTATAAGTCATTTGAGCAATCGAGTACTTGGTTGCAATATTTTCAAATATTTGGATGCTAGAAACTATATTTTTTTGCATAATTATTAAATAAGTAACAGTTTTGTAGATCGACTAGAAATATGAACCTTGTAATTCCTGTATACAATTTTTTGAACTCTAACAGACTCTTTTTTGTGAACGCTATCAGAATGTGGAATTCGCTACCTTCAAGAATCAAAAGTATCCGAAATAAGCACAACTTTAAGCATGCAATATTCCAACATTTTTTTTTATACTATCTTCTATTTTCTATTTTATTAATGTTATCTTTTTCATTATTTGATAAAGTTTCTTAAAGATAATTTAAACATAAGTCTAAATTCAGTTCAATTATAATTTATTGTTAAAATTTAAGCGCTTATAATTAAATTTAATTACTTGAGTCAAATGCATTTGTTTGTTGATTATATAAAGATGATAACTTAAATTTAAAATTTAAAGTTAATTTTAGTCGTTGCTTACAATTTTTTGTTTTTAATTTAATAGAAGTAATTTAAAACTTTTTGTTTTTATTTATTTGTTGGTTATAACTAGTTGTTATTCTTTGATTTCTTACTGTATTTAAAAGACTTTGTCTTATATGTGAACATGATAATTAAATTAAATTAAATAAATAAATAAAACATGTTTCTGGTTTCCATTCCAATAGTTTTTATTTATTTCAAAGAACTTTAACTAATTTGCAATTTCTTTGCTAACTAGTAAACAGTTGATTTTAAGCAGTTTGACACTTTTACCATTTTTACCAGAAGAAATTTTTCGGACTCAAACTTGCAACTTTTGACAGTAAGGGGAAATTTTTTACTCTGTCGACTGCACTCACTTTTACTATTTTTTCAAGTACGGTAACGCTTTTTGGACTTAAACCTGCAAAACTGGTAAATTAGACTAAAATTTTATAGTACAGGAACTATATACACATATATCTAATATATCGGTCATTCCATGTCAAATCGGACGCTTTTCGAAACTCACATTTCTGTAAAAATTTGGTACTTTGCACGAGGATAGTTCTTTAAAAAAGAAAAATATCTGCATATTTTTTTTTATAATTTTCAAATTTTTTTTGCAGTTAAACACAGTGAAAAATTTTAAAGAAATACAAAAATTGTCATTTGGACATGTACTCAAATAACTATATCTTCTAAACCGTTAGTCCTACAAGAAAAAATTTAAAACATATTTTATAGATCTTGAATTGCTCTTTATTGTGGTTTTTTACAAACACTTTCGAGAAAAATTTTAAATTTTTTGACCACTAAAAATTTCATTCCTATTTTTCAAGGTCAGCACCACTATTTTTTTGGCACTTTGAAAACATTATCGTATTGAGGCATTCATTCTTAATGCATTCTCCAAATTTGATGTTGGAGAATCAATGTTTACTATTTTTAACAAAATTTTCAAAAACTGACTACACAATTTTTAAGTACAAAATACTTTCATTTTTAATTAAAAATGGAATTTTCAGTATTTTTTTACTAAACTAGGTACATATCGTCGCTACGCCAACAAAAACAGTTATATGTTTTTCAGTAACTTTTCAGGAGAGCAAAAATCAAATTTTTTTCAGAGCATTTCTGATATTGCGAGCAATAACTGTTTTTGATCACTTCTAAATCATAAGAGGTATAAAAAACTGCAAATGCAGAAATGTGGGTAATAGATAGTGTAAACAAAATATACTATAAAAAATTTACAAAAATCACACAACTAGTTTTTCTGGCGCAGCGACGATATGTAAAATCAGTCAAATTGAAAAATTTTATCAACTCGTGAAAATATATCATTCCTCTGAATTCACTCTATTTTTGAAATTTGCAAAAAAATTTGTTGGTTGTAATTACATGATGTATACCTTTATTAATTTTAAATTATATGAAATTGTTTTAACATTTTATATATAACCTTTTTTTGTTCTGGTAAACTTAAACAATAGTTGAAAAAGATGATGAGGATGTAATGCGCTTAAGTTATGATGTAATTTCGGAATGCTTAAAGCACGACACAGCACACGCAGAGAAAAAACATAGTTGCAACAACCATGTTTTAGGAGCATCATAGTATGATTCGGATTATGATTGTTGCTAACATGTTCTTAAACATATAATATTTTCTTTGATCATGATAAAATGATTACAACAACCATATTTAGAAAAGGAACTTTTTTGTAGGAACCAAAATATAGAAACAATCATTATTCTCTTATTGGGCCGAAAATAGAATGATTGCAACAACTATATTATGAATTTATTTTTAGGATCCAGAATATTATTAAAAAATAATTTTTTTTTCATGCACTCCAATTTCCACAGCTATTAATTAAGATATCTCCAGAGGTTTGCCATTGTCTGGGCTCAAAAGAAATATTAATTCAATTGAAAATACTTTTTGATACAATTTTCTGTCCGAGCTGGGGTTTGAACTGCGGCTTTTTCGCTTACGAGCCACGCACACTACCAGTAAGCCACAGCCGCTACTACCGCTCGCCTGACTAATGCCATTCATAAACATTGCCACAAAAATAGCAATATTTGTGATAAAAAAAATAGGGGTATTCACAGGTTGTTGCGAATTGCAAGAGTGTGAAAATGCAAGATAATTTGCGCACTAACGCGTGAACATCAATATCGCAACTTAATTATGCAATAAAATTAAATGTCAAATGAACAGTAAATATATTGCCACCTTATTTCCAAATCATAAAAAGATATTGAAATCTACGTACAAACTAAACCTTTTTGAAAGTTTTACCCAGGTGGCAACTACGTTCAAAAACAACCAAAACATAAATCATCTGCTTAGCATCACTGCTTGTGCGTTCTCACAATTGGTTTGAGCAGTGCGTAATTCAAGAAGAGTTGCAAAATTGCTTCCAATGTGTTTGTTGTTGGAATGATGCGAAAGTTTGCAATCATGCATTTTCGCATCATCGCAACTGCGATTCGCATCAACCCGTGAATACCCCAAATATGGTCAGAATTGCGAAATATATTTACGGTAAACAGAAATATGTTTGCTACAATTAAAGTCGAAAATGCCACTTTTCTGCGTGCTGTTTTTAGGATAAGGCGATTTAAAACAAAACACAATAATTGAACAGTTGACAAACGAAACGGCACATAGCCAGGAATCGATAAAACTTATTGTGTCTGAATGAAGTGAAAGTTTTTCCTGCAAACTATTCAGACACAATAAATTCTTTCGATTTTTGGTTATGTTCTGCTTCGTTTGCCAACAATCAAAGAATAGTTCAGACAAACATTCAAAATGCTAACATGTTTGCCTCTATAATAAAATTTACATTTATCATGATTGACAGAACTACAACATTTTTGTTGCAACTAATAGTTGAGGCAATCATAGTATGTTGAAGATTTCAATGATGTTATGATTTCAACTATAATGTTATTTTTGGTACCACCATTAGTAAATAATGACTTTATTAAGGCAACAATTTGTGTTTCCAGAAATAATACAATAATTTTAGTAAAAAAAATATTATTGTAGTAATCATGTCTCAACCATGTCTTTTCTCTGCGTGTAGCAGTTCACTTATTCCAGCGTGGCTTAATTAATTTCCTGCGGAAAAAATTGTTAGAAGTAAACAAAATATTTTACTTGTCAGATGGAGCAGTCACTCAATATAAGAACAAAAAAATTTTATAAATCTATGCTAGCACCAATTCGATTTCAATTATTCCCGCAGAATGGCACTTTTTCGCAACATTGCACGGCAAAGAGCCATGTGATGGTTTGGCAGGAACAGTAAAAAGACTTGCGGCAAAGGCTTGTCTGCAAACATTAATAATCCGACAAATACGCCTGTAGTATTTTATAATTGGGTTTTAAACAACATGACAAGTATTGAATCGGAATATTTTTCATCAAAGCAGTACAACTCAGAAAAACAATCTTTCAAAAAGCAATTCGAAAAAGCAAAACTGATACGCGGGACTTTATCCCACCATTCCTTTATACCACGGGGCAAAGGGAAAATTGATATGCGTATTACATCCACATTATCTTTTTTAACTATTGTTTAAGTTTACAAGAACAAAGCAAAAATTATAAATAAAATGTTAAAACAATTTGACATAATTTAGTATTAACCTATGTTCACGGAATCGTTAAATTTTCCGCATCCATCTCAGCGTCATATAAGCAATTGTTTTAAAAATATTGGTAAAATAGTAAGGAAAAATATCGGTATCACAATTTTGCATATACCCTTGTTTGATGCATTTATTTCTGTTCATTCTCTCAAATTTTCATGAATTTTCTATGAATAGTTTAAGAGAAAATCACTTTTTTATTAAGAAACCCAAAAAATTTCGAAGTCTATTTGCAAGGAAACAAATTATTTTTTTGCAAAAATTTGTATGCCATTATTTTCTACCACTAAATAGGTTGTGTTCCTGTAAATATTTTTAATTTACGTCAAACATTGAAAATCATGAGCTCATTTGAAAAATTTCTACCCTGCTATCAAACAAAATATAATATTTCTCCAATTGTTGACATTAGAAAGAAAGATTTGTTAAAACAATGCGGTAACTCTGTAATTCATCAATTACTCGTCCGATTCGAATTCTTCATCCGATCAATATCTTTATTCAATACTTCCTAAGTTGAAGTATCCAGCAAACAAGATTTTTGATTAGAAGTTAAACGAGCGGTAATAGAGTTTATGTTATAATTTAAATTTTTTTGGTGCACAAGGAACAAAACAGTTTTTGGATATGTTCCTTGCGATTTGTTATTCCATTAACATTATACCATATTATTATTATCATTGGAGAAAGAAAAATAAGAAGTCTTATGTTTAAAATAAAAAGTTAAAAATGTGTAAAACAATTGATTAAATTCGTTTTTGGTTTTTTCTAGATCAAACCCTTATATGACAGCTATCAGCGGGAAATTGAACTTAATCTATGGGAGCCAATCAATCGATTTTGGGCCGAATGCTACGAAGCGTGTAAAGCTGCATCGAAAAAGCGAGGATCATTACAAGCAGAAACACGTCGTGTCTTTCAGGTAAGACATTGTCGATTGATTTTCATTCAAACTGAACTTAATTTATTCAAATAAAAATAGCAAAAAGTTGTCATGCCCTGGAAAGTACGTCAAGTAGAGGAACTAACGCGACTCAACACCATAGCGGTTCAGCAGAAAACCAAAAATAGTTTTATAAAAAAGAAATGGAAGACAGCGAAACGGTTTCTTTATGGACCTCGTGGGCCCTGGGCAACTGGGTGAGTGCTTCAAAAGTTTAGTTAAAAGTTAATATTTGTCAAATGATTAAAAATATACATTAAATATATTTAACTTGAGATTTGATAAGTGGAAATAATGTCTGCCTTTTTGAAGCGAGGCATCTTATGCCTCGTTAAGTTAATTTGCTTGAATGAAAACAGCAAAAAGTGACACATTACAGCAACAGATTTTCTTTCCTTTTTTAAAAATATTCCCCACTGTACGCCAAACTGACGTAAAGTCTATCCTCTAAGCCACGTAAGTTTATTGTTGTTGGTTCACTGT